>OX422213.1:685552888-686268033 GCA_949130495.1 Sambucus nigra | reverse complement strand
CTGTGCAGATAGCTCTTTCTCCAAGTCCCTTATTTTCTTTGACATCTCAGAAAAATCCTGGTTCTTAGCCATTAATTGGAAAGCTTGGTTCTCCAAGGCAGATGTTGTCCTCTGTTCCTCAACAAGCACCCGAGCTGCTCTCACTCGTCCCCGAGGAGATATGGAAGTGTTCGACCTCCTCAATGTGTCCAACTCCTGCCTCAATTTGGCATTCTCAACCTCTAAAAATGAAAATCCCTGGTCAGTCACTGGGATTACAGCTGTTGAAGACGAGGCTGCAGACTTCAACTGTGCTAGCTCTTTCTGCAAATTGTTATTCTCTTGCTCCAGCAGCTCGACAATCTGTCTACATGCTTCAACTTCACCCTTTAAGGTTCTCTCCCTGACATCGTACCCAGCAAGGAGCTTATCGTAGCCCTTCTCGGCAGAAAGCTGTTGATACCTCTTCTCATACCCTTCATGCAACAGGGCAGTTGATTCCTTGTACTGATTCTGAAGGTCTTCTAGGGTACATTGAAAATCCTCGATTATTTCATAGTAAGCCATATTGTTGGCCACAGCTCGGTCAAGTAAGCACTTCAGGTACTGATAAGCTTCGACTGCCTGTTCTGAAGCATCATGACCAAGGATGTCGGCAACTTCTGATGTACTCAAGTCTGTGTGACCAGCCTTATAATATTCATTACATTGCTGCATTAGCTTTGTATCATTGGCAGATAGCAGATCCATCCTAGCCAGAAACTAGCAGAGAAAGAAAAGATAATCATCAAAATGAAGATCAAGACAGAGTACAAATAGAAAAGAGACAATCATATGGAAGAAAGAACGCAAGTTTTATTAGATCATGAAATTTGAGGTTACAAGTCCTGGATTACATTTGACAAAAAAGAAAAATATAAAGATAATCCCGAACAACACTACACCTTTTCCTTATCTCCCAAAACCTTCTCGGGAGGTTGGGAAGAGGAAGCAGGTTGCTCGGAAGGAACTTTGGATTGTTCAGAGAGCACCAGCTGTCGCTCGGATGAAGAAATGACTTGATCGGCAGCAGTCTGGATGGCCGGGGCATGTTCTCCCACTACCATTGAAGACTCCTCATAGGTAGCTTCGTCCTCTTCTAATTCTTCTGGAGTAGGAGGGGGACCAGGGATGTGTCTCTAGAAGAGCTCGGATGACTCGTCGACCTTCAATTCCTGAAGGGCAGCAACCCACCCGTCCCTGAAATACTTTACACTGCCATAATCCACTTGAGAGGCCATGGAAGCACATCCCTTATCCCAACCTTTGTCCCAGCCAGAGCTGAAGGACTTCTTCACGGCAGCCTTCCTTTTGGCCTTCTCCAAGGCAAGCTTCTCGGACAACAAAATATCAGAAGCTTTCAGTTTTTGTTCAGCTTCCTCCTTCTGCCGAGTTACTTCCTGGAGTTGGACCAACTTCTCCTCAGTAGCCTTGAGTTTATCTTCAAGTTCCCCAGCAGTCTTGAGCTTCGCATCAAGATCTTTGTTAGCCTTATCCAAAGCATTCACTTTGATCTCCAAATCTCTGGAGGCCTCAGCAACTCGAGTTTTCTCCTGCTTGGAGGAAGCAAGTTTATTCTCCCAGACTGCCTTATCATTAAGGTATTTTTGGCGAGATTCCTCCAAGGACTTGGTAGCTTCTTCCAGAGCTCCCTCCACACTGGACGAGGAGCAAGAAGCTTTGATTGCTTCATCCTTCTTGAGGATTATGTTAAAGCATCTCGTCAACTGTAAACATAAAAGGAAAGCAAAGTCAGAAACAAATATGAGAAATAACAAAGGAAAATATGAAAAGCTCATTGTAAAGGTTCTTAATGAAGCAAGATGGCGAGCAGCCAAAGAAGTAACCATATCCCGAGTAAGGTTATCTTCATTACCTTGCACCTCGGGAACGGTCAAGGACTTTTCCGAGCTCATGTCAGAACTCAGAGGAACAGATGTGGGAACCCTAGTCCCAACAGCAGGGGGCTGAATGGTGGTGTCAGCTAAATTGACTGAGGAGCTCTTCTTCAGCCTCCTCGGAGAAACAAGTACAACCAAGGAAGAATCCTTAGTCGGTGATATCACAATCACCTTTCCGGGAGCAGCAGAGCTGCTCGGAGCGACTACGGGCTTGTCAGCAACCTTCTTGGAGACTTTAGCACAAGCAGTTGAAGGAACTACACCAGTTTTCTTTGCCCCCTCCCTTGGGACCTCAATCCTACTCCTCTTTGCCTCCCCAGAATCGGAGGCAGTCTTCTGAAATAGGGTGGGAGGTCTTCTCTTCTTCATCCTCTCGCTTAAAGGGACGTGAGATTCTGGCGAAGAACTTGCAGAAGCTGGTACTGGCTCTGCTTCAATAACCACTGAACGAGCAGTGAAGAAAGTTATGTAGCTCTTGTACTGGAGCAGATATGAGGCCGACCTGATATGCTCGTCGGAAATCCTTTTATGTAGACCCCTGATAAGTCCCAAATGCCTTATATTGACATGTTTCTTTTGGTCACTTTCTCTTGCTATCAACTGCAAATAAACAAATATTGTTATTAGTAATGCATTTTATCAAACATAAAACAAGCATGATTTTCAAAATAAATAAAATAAAATAAAAATAAACCTATCCCATTGCCATAAGGAGGGCATCTGGGACCCTGGTAAACCTCATCTCCGGTTAATGGAGGGTGTTGCCAATTTTTTACAACAACCCCATGTTCAAAATAATCCATGTTGGCATCAGGGAGATTGACTACTAAGGCTCTATTTATAAACCTAGTTTTTAAATAATAAATATTATCATTAACTGCCCATCTATAGCAGTACATGATTTCTGGAATTCCTATACGAGTTCCATGCACTTGATTTAATTTATGCACCCCATTAACTATTCTCCATGTGTTGGGGGCTATTCGTGCAGGAACAACATCAAAATACTGACAAAATTCTAGACACAAAGAGTTTGGTGGAAAAGAAAATCCACCCTCAACAAAAAAGAGACCGGGGAACCAATGTCCCTCAGCCAAATTAAAATAATTAGAAGGCTCAGAAAGATCTTCCAAGACAACCCAAGATGGAATGGAGAATTCAGAACGAAATTTCTCAAGAGACTCAACAGGATAAACCATGGTGAATAAAGAAATAAAAATGAAGGAAGAAGATCTTACAGGAAAAGAACGGAGTTGTTGACAATGAACGATGGAAAAGATGAATGCACAAGAGAGTAGAAGACAATGAAAAACTCAGAGATGCAAATTTGAAAAGTAGAAGACGATGGGATTATTTGGGAGGTTTAAATACTTTGCCTTGGAAAATGGTGAAATAATGATTACAAAACAAAGTATGATTACGTTACCGGCGGCTAAAAAGATAAAAAGTGGCACAAGAACCGATGCAGGCAAGAGCGGCTGAAAAGAGACGCGGGAAACGAAGCGTGCAGAAAAGTCCAAAAAAGCATGATTCTATGAATTTGGAAGGAGAAAATAAATACAAGGGAAACGCTCCTAAAAATTAGGAAAACTATTTAAAGCTACCGTATTCCGAGAAAGAATGTTTCATTCTCCTCAAATTTCGAACTATGAAACATTGGGGGCTTCTGTTGATACCAATTTTAATCTACTGACGTGGATCAATCATACGAAGACACGTGACTATCTACATGGAGACAACAAGCACTTCCGAGATGATCACACGCTCCGAGGAACCATGTTACTCCAAGGAATTCATACGCTCCGAGGAACAGACCTCTCCGAGGAACTCATACGTTCCGAGGAACAGACCTTTTCGAGGAACTCATACGCTCCGAGGAACAGACCTCACCGAGGAACACTTGAATACCAGGAAGCTCAGGCGGTCCGAACAACTCAGGCGGTCCGAGCTGAATCTCGAACAAAGCATTAATAGTTGGATAACCAACAGTTCAACTGGTTCATTAAATGCTTATCCTTAACGTACACGTTTAAAGGGCATTAAATGTATTACCCTTTCATATGTATATCATTTAATGTATTACCTTTTCACATTACAGCCTCAGGGCTATAAATACATTGTACAATCCTCATTGTACGGGGACCGAATCCAGACCTTGGAATCGAGAGAGGAATTTCTTGAGAACTTGTAATCGAGAATTCCTAAACATTCAGCAATAACACAACAGTGGACGTAGGCCATTCTTATAAGGCTGAACCACTTTAAAAATCTTTTGTCTCATTTATTTATCTGTGATTGAATTATTAGAGTGATCTAATTTTTTACATCAACAGGGTGAGACTACACCTAGGCTAGAGAACCCGAGAGGTTAGAGTTAATGTATTATGGGATGAATATTTGGTTATAGATGTAATACACCTTTCAATGATATTATGAAATCAATACAAGGTTATAGATGTGATATACCTTTTTATAATAGCAATCCTCGTATGACTATGACCCGATAGTATTAGGGTCGGAATGTGTGTGTGATTTATCTTAACCCGTTAGTAAGGTCATGTACGTTATGTTGTATCCCGTTAGTGAGGGTTGTAAATGTAATTCAGTTGTGTTGGTTAGGTATGTTTATATGTTCGTTTGATTCAACCCATTAGCGAGGGTTATATTTAAATGGATGTTTTATGTCCTATACATACCATTTGTAAACACTCACGATGATGTACTAGGAGGGATTCCAGTATGTGGCATGTAAGGGGCGAAATGCGATTGTGCCTCGGTGAGTATATGAGATTTCCATGGTAAATTTACCCAGGGTCCTACACCTAGGTATTTGTGTACCGAGAGGGTTCACGGAGAGATTTCATTATATGGTCTTTGGTATGGTGGGCCATATGGATGATGGGTAGGCGTAATGATGAAGTCTTAGGGTTGGGACAACCTGATACTATACCTAGTTCGGGTGAGTGATCCTCGAAGGTAATAAGGATAGGCTTTCGTTATGTGCAGGCATGAGAATAGTTCAATTATTTATACATGTCGGAGGCTGTACCTTTGTATAGATGTTAGACATGAGTAGAGTCTTTCCTCCAAACATAGGTGACTATGTTGTGGCGGTTACGGGTTTATGTGTTGTACTAGAGATGTATATGACATATAGTAGGGATGCCCACTTACATACTAATACTTCAAACTTGTATATTTCCTATGCTAGAGATGTATATGGCCTATGGTAGGGATGTCTACCTACATTCTTATGATTCGGATTCGTGTATTACATATACTAGATATGTATATATTGTATTATTGACATGAGATAGTCAAATGTGTATAGACTTGAGATATAAACTAGTTATTGGTTAATTGGTTACTTGATGAGACGAATGTAAGTTCGAGACTGCCAATCCACTTATGTATCGTAATGAAAGAGATAAACATAAATATAAGAATATAATGATAAAAGAATCTTTTTTCAAGACTTTAATGATAATGGTCACATACGGATTTGAGATTTAGAATAGCATGATATTTTAAGTTGTTGGGATAGCCAACTAATATATGTTAAAACACTAGAGGGAGATGTGTAGTTATAATGTGTGACACCCCGCCTAATTAAATACCGAGTGATCAAGCCTTCATTAAATTAAAACAAGATTCCCATTTTGTTCATTCTTAGCATCATTGTCGAAAACTTTTTAAAACATTTACTAACCACCTAGTATTCAAAAAATTCGGTGCCAAATTTTATCTTTTTATTAAACAAAACAATATGCGGAAACAAATACAATAACTAACCATACATGTAATAAATGAATAAGCTGAACAATCATATGATAAGCAACGGATATAAAATAATACCGAATAAATCATTAGTTCCCAAATTCAAATAAAAGTCAAATATAAATAAAGTTCAAATACATAGTCTAACTAACAGAAAGAAATAACTGAGGGCCAACACACCCGAATGAAATACTTAATTGCACCCTACACTAGGAATGAAGTAACTGAAGAATCTAATTTCAAATCCTGCAAGCATCCACAAGTGCTGCAGCTACGTATCCCTGGAATAGATCATCCTGCTTGGCCTCCCTATGGATAGACACCTAAAAGGTTTTGGAAAAAGGTTTTTGCAAGTACGGGTCAGAGCCCAAGTAAAAATCATTTGAAAATATTTAGCAAGCATTTAAATATCAATTTAAATGAATAGTTATTAGATATACATGTTAAACTGAGGACACTCCCATGAGTTTCCTCACCTCTCATCTATAGTGCACACCTAGCGTCCCACCTAGTCAAGTTACCCAATCTAACTAGGTCTCAAGTATCTATTAGGCCTCAAATCAGTCTAGCTTACCCGTATCTCCCATACAGTACGTTACCGAATATCCTGAACTACCATTTAATCATAGTTAAGATTATCCTTAACTTACTCGTACCATCGATACAGTAAGCTATCGAATACCCTTAATAACTAACATCTCTCCTCTATTATTATTAAACCCACATTACCATTTCACATATTTTGTGGTTCAAGCCTTACCATTTAAGTTTCTTTACTTAAACTTTATTTTAGATATTCACCATCCATATTCCTACTATTTACACCTAAGTAGATTCATTATTAATTAGATTTACATTATCTAATCTCCCTACTATTTACTCTTTTGTAGATTAATCGTTGTTTAGATACATACTATATCATCTCACTATTATCCCACATAAGTGGATGAATCTTTATTTAGATACACACTATCTAGCCTCACTACTGTCATACATAAGTAGGAGAAAACATCCAATTATATATATATATATATATATATATATATATATATATATATAGCATCCACAGGTTTGGCCACCATCATGCACATTCGCGTACTCTACTATCAGTCCAAGTACCTCTCGTACTATATCAAGGACAAATGGTTCGGCCTGTCTCCTCGAACCCAAAATACAAATCCCGCATAATGGAGGGGAACATAGTCCCCAGCCAAATGGGTCACGCACATACCTACGCTCCCACTCAACCGTCGAAACTACATACTCTAAGATAGTACGTATCCAAGGTCCTATATTCTGGGTACAAGTCTAAAATCCCCCCAATGGGATCATTGGGATAAGACCATCCATGACGCGGAACCTCCACCTGATAGCAAGCATCGTAGGTATGTCATACACATAATAATACATACTAGGCATCCACATAACCTATCCATATATATATTCAATATAGGTACACACATGACCTATAATAATAAAACTGTATAGGTATACACTAAACCTATAAAAATCAATCCATATAGGTATACACTCAGCATACGATTATCACCCGCATGTAGTATTTTCCTCTCGAATGCTCATTGTACAATTTTATTTGATATTATTCTCTATCGTATATTCCCGAGTATTATTCTATACCTGAAGGGCCTATTGTTACCCCCTAAGTTAATTCAGTAGTTAATCCACTTTTGTCCTACTGGTCGACCTCGTAATTTCCCTTATTCTCTCCACGATCCATTTTCAATTTCTTGAATTATTACATTAATAATTCAGCCCAACTAGCCTTAGCCTTAACTCTTGCATACATGACTAAGTATCAAACCTATCAAGGCCTACTGTCATAAAATATATCCTTAATTACATTCAAAAAATTCCCAAGGTTAGTTATTCGCAAGTTCTGGGCTTAAAAAGGGAAAATTGTCAAAATCTGGTAAACCGAATCGAGTCATAAATTTTTTGGCAAATTAAACACACTGTGGTAAAATGTTGATTACTCTCTCTACGGAAATACGATTGACCTGATTCAAATCTAATTAGAAATCTAAGGCATAGATATTTCCAAACATGTATGGATCGCACTCTAATTCGAAGGACAATTGAAATGGCATACGTTTAAAGTTACGTAAAAAATTCTGGTAGATTACTATGTTGGCAGTGCAAACACCCTATAGTACAACATCGATTACTCCCTCTACAGAACTCCGATTGACTTGATTCAAAGCTAATTATAAAGGTAATACATAGATATTCTAGATATGTAAGTATCTCACTCTAATTCTGAGTACAATTAAAATGGCATACGTTTAAAATTACACCAAAAATTCTGGCAGATTGGCATCTTGTGTTCATCAATTAAACCCTAAGTCATTCAAGATTCATGTTCTTCAACCAAGAACCCATAAAGATTAAATATTAATCATCAAATATATTCAAATATCATTGTATCTTCACATAGGGATAATTTTCGATGAAAATTTTCCACAAATAACTTCAAAGATTCAATCCAAGAATCAAATTCTCCTTTAATAAACGTAAAACCCTAGTTTTCTCATGTTCATCATCTTTATTAATCAAGAACTCGGATTTCTCTCTTATTAACCAAACCAAAGCCAATGATTTCATGTTATCATCATTAAGGAACATCTCTATATACATTCCTACTTTAGTTTATAAATTAAACCCTCCCAAATTCATATAAAACTTCCGAAAGCATGAAATCAAAACCTTATCTACATGGGTATTATAACATGCTTAATATAAATTGCCATTTAAATAATTACTTCTCAATAACAGGTCAGAAATTCGTTAATAAGATGGTGTGGTGGTTTTCCCCTCGCTCCGATCTCGATTATGTTGCGTTCGGGGCGAAAAACTGTGTAAGAAGCTTTGAATTTCTTCTCCTATTCCTCTCCCATTGCATCTATTTTATTATGATTGTGCTAACCCTAGTTCCTATCTCAAATATTAGATATAATAATTAGCATTTTCGGAGTTCTCTAAACCACAAACTCCCAAATGATCGAAAAGCCCTTAAATAGTGTCGGGTTGGCCTAAAATCGTCCTGGGATCCAAACTATACCCCCGGGTACACCTTTTCAACTATTTCGACCCTTTCAGAATCAAATGTGACCTCAAAATCACAATCCAAGTTAATTTTAAAATTATCTTATTTTGACCTCAAATTACGGCAAGCATGAAATTAGCTTAAATTGAATTAATTAAATCTAAATCATCCGAATTAAATAATTTCCCCAAATTAAATAAATTCCTAAATCACCAATATAATTAATTTACATATTCTCTAAATTATGGGTTATTACATACGTCTCCCCTTACAAAGGAATTTCGTCCTCGAAGTTCGGATAAGGCTAGTACTCAAAGGTTTTTATGCTATGTATACCGTTGAGTAGCGGGGCTCTCTCACCTCAACGGTATACAGGTGAATCTAGTATTAACAACTTTTTGTGACTCGCTCATGTCATAAAACAGACTCCTATCGTCCCAGGATAAAACTCACACTTTCAATTGTCACTAGTATCGGCGGTTCAAATGGTTCCTGGACATAACACCCTCGTCCCAATCGAACCAAGACTTTTTATGACTGTTGCCCCTATTGGGCGTCTCGTTTCTGCCCCCAATTCGTTGTAGATAAGATCTGCACATGTGTTCCTACTCTTCACACATAAGACACATCTTTATGTCATCTTCCTCGCCCAATCATTGGGTCTCCAAATGTAACTCAAATGTCGAGACTGACCCATAATCTGCTGCAATGGTTGTACATCCATGATTTTATCATATAGTTGTCCCCTTCCTCACATCGACAATACTTCTTCCTGTGGCCCGTATCTCCATAATTGAGACACTACCAGAGAACTCCCCTATCTCTGGTACTGGCCCTACTATCCATGTCAGTGTATCCTTCTCACGAATATGGTATTCTTGTCCCCGATTGCACCCCCGTTGTCCCTTTGGCTCCGCTGGCCCTATGGAACTCGTCGTTGGAATCGATGGTCCTGACTGAATCCATCGTCAGTTGGTAGAAATTCACTTGATTTGAATCATTTAAATGGGTCCCTATTAGGTATAACCTCCCGTGGTGCTTCTCTAACACTGTTAAATCCAATCTTGCTCTTCGGCTCCATTTTCTAACCCCTAAGCTCCTTTCTCATGGAAGCGTTGATATAAACTTGTAAACGTACAACCTTGATGACGTCTACACTAGTCATCCTATCTGTTTACACTCACACTTGCGAATTCTACTCACGAGTCCCTTATCAACTTACGGACCCTTTTATTCCCCATATCCCCTTCGTCGAGTATGAAGTTCATTAAACAAGTCAACTTCTCCCTTACGCTCGGTCTTTATTTTGCTCACTTGTGATAAGTTCCGAAACTCCAGTCGCATCTCTGTACGAACAACAAAAGGAATATCTTATGATTAAATTGTACTCAAATTCCTCATTATATTCCATATACTTCTTATATGTTGTGACTGACTCTTGTCATGGTACGCTTCTCCTATGAGCATAAAATTTTGCTCGGAATTTTTATTCATGAGTATCATTGCACTCCATACTACACAGTTGTCGTTGGATTACTTCCTTCCATTGGCTTATCAAACTTCCCCTTTGTTGTTGTAAAAAATTAGATTATCTTTAATTAATCAATCACAGATAAAATAAATAATAGGATAAAAGATTTTAAAGTGGTTCAGCCATATAAGAATGGCTTACGTCCACTGTTTTTGTTATTGCTGACTGTTTGCTTAGAATTCTAGATAATTGATTTACCAAGAAATTCCGAGTCCCCCTCTAATGAGGAGGTTACAATGTATTTATAGCCTTGGGGCTGTACATGTGAAAGGACAATGCGTTGTTATCTAGTAGACATATACATCTGTATGATAATAATGAGCATTTAATGCGCAGTCGTCTTTTTGATTCTCCTAATTTAGTGCTTTGTACGCTAAGTAGCTCGGGCCGCTTAAGCTGCTCGGATCGCCTAAGTAGCTCGGCACGCTTGAGTACCTCGGGGCCCATGAGTTGCTCGGGGCCTATGAGTAGCCCGGAATGTATGAGTTGCTCGGTGGTAGTGAGATGATCGGTAGAGATGTTTGTAATTGCCATGTTGGTTGACATGTGTCTTGAGATGATGGGTTCATGTCAGCAGATTAAATTTGGTATCAATAGAAGCCCCCAATGTTTCGTAGTTTGATGTTGAAGAAAAATATGGAACATTCTGCTTTGGAAATTGCATAGATTATTGGTTTGTATAATTATTCAGAAAACTTTCGTTGTATGTAACTCCTATTTGAGTGCACAGTATTAGGCCTCATAAATATTTTAAATTTTCATGACCGCTTCGATATTTGTTCTCCTTTTCTTTTTTTAGCGCCGGATACGCAAACGCCTTTCTTGGTAATCGTTACCTCTCCTTATTCCCGAGGTAAAGTATTTAAATGCAGCAGAAATCCTATCGTCTTTCACTTTTCCAATCTGTATCTTTGAACTCTTCATTTCTTCTCTATCTTGTGCCTTTGTTCCTTCCATTGTTCATTGTTCATTGTTAACTGATTCACTCTTTTTCTGTAAGATTGTCTTCTCTCTCTTTTATTTACTTTGTTCATCATGGTTTACCTTGTTGAGTCGCTTGACAAATTTCGTTCTGAATTTTCAATCCCTTCATGGGTTATTTTGGAAGAACTTTCTGAACCTTCTAATTATTTTTCTTTGGCCGAGGGACATTGGTTCCCAAGTCTCTTTGTGGCCAAATGTGGCTTTTCTTTTCCTCCAAATCCCCTATGTTTGGAGTTCTGTCAATATTTTGATGTTGTACCTGCAAAAATAGCTCAAAATACCTGGAGGATAGTTAATGGCGCTCATAGGTTGAATCAACTCCATGGAACCCATTTAGGAATCCTAGAGATTATGTACTGTTATAGATGGGTTGTTAGTGATTCCACATTCTATTTAAAAACTAGGTTTTTGAATAGGGCTTTAGTTGTTAATCTTCTAGACGCCAATAAGAATTATTTTGAGCATGGGGTTTTATAAAAAATTGGCAACACGCTCCATTAAATGGAGATGCTGTATATTAAGGTTCCAGGTGTCCCCCTTATGGTAATGGAATAGGTTGTTTTATTTTTTTGAAATCTTGTTTTCTTTGTGTTTGATAAAATGTTTCACTGACATTTGTTTTTGTTCATTACAATTGACAGTAAAAGAAAACCTCCAAAAGAAATTGACGTTAATTTAAAGCATTTGAAACTTATCTGGGATTTGTACCAATCTGTTGCCGAGGAACATATTAGATCTGCTTCCTACTTATTATAGTAAAAAAGTTATACTTCCTCCTTCACTGATCATCCTCGTCTAGTGGTGGTTAACTTTGACCAAGTACCAGCCTCTGAGACTAGTGTAGAAGGTTCCTCCTCTGAATCGAATATTCCCATCAGTAACTTAAGGAAAGGAAGAAGATCTCCTGCCTTCTTTGAAAAATCAGACTCTGCCAATGTGGAGGTAAAGAAAAAGAAACATGATGTTTCACAGGAAGGGACAACAAACATTGATGCACCCCCTCCTGCTGCTGCCAAGAAAGTTGTTGAGAAGCCCCCTGTGGCTCCGAGCGAGGCATTGGTTATCTCTCCTCCTAGTGAGGTTATTGTCATATCACCAACCAAGACAACTTCATTGGTTGAAAATATTCCTGCTCTTCTGAGGAGGTTAAAGAAAAGTTCCTCTGAGACACCCGTTGAACCTATCTCTCAGCCTTTAAATGCTAAAAGTGGCGTTCCAACTTTTGTTCCTCTGAGCTCTGTTATGGGCTTGGTGAAGGCCTGGACTATCCCAGAAGTCCAAGGCATTGAAGACACTCTTTCTCGTGACAGAGTCACTACCTTGGCTGCTCAACACATTGCCTCAATAAGTATTATTAGCTAGAGTCTTTCACTTTCTAATGTTCCTGTACTGACTCAAAGTTATTTCTTTTTTCAATTGGTGACGTGTTTTAATAGCATCTTGAAGAAGGATGTAGTTATTAAAGCTTCAAGCTCCTTGGGAGGTGTAAAGAAAGCTTTTGTTGGTCTGACTCAGTCCTTAAAGGACTCTCGTAAAAAATACGAAGAAGATAAGGTTGCTTGGGAGAAGAAACTCAAGTCCATTGAGCTGGATAAGAATCAAGATGAGAATGCCTCCCAGGAGTTAGAGAAGGAGTTGAAAGAGTCTGAGCAGAGCAATAAAGTCTTTGAACAAAGTAACAAGGAGCTGGAAGTTAAGCTCAAATCTGCTGAAGAGGAAGTTGTTAGACTTCAAGATGTTGGTCGCCAAAAAATAGAGGTGGAGGAGAAGTTGAAGGC
Organism: Sambucus nigra; assembly: GCA_949130495.1. Lineage (NCBI taxonomy): Eukaryota > Viridiplantae > Streptophyta > Magnoliopsida > Dipsacales > Adoxaceae > Sambucus > Sambucus nigra. Next base: position 686,254,980 of record OX422213.1, on the reverse strand, counting down.
TACCGAGGAGCTCCTTAGGGAAAGGACCTCCTCGGAGAGAGAAAAAAGGAAAAAGGCTGTTAAGAAATCATTCAGTGCCGGTTGGGATAAAGGCTGGAACAAGGGCTTGGCTACCATGTCATCCCAAATGGAGTATGCCAGCCTCAAATATTTTAGGGATGGATGGGTTGCAGCTTTGTAGGAAATGAAAGTTGTTGAGAATTCTGAATTGTTACAGTAACACACTCATGGTCCTCCTCCCTCTCCTGGAGAAGAAGAAGAGGATGAAGCTGCCTCAGACGAATCTTCAATGATGATGGTAGATTAGATTCCTGTTGTTCCTATTATTAAGCCTATCGAGCAGCCCCAACTAACCAGTTTATCTACCAAGCAGCTAATTTTACCCTCCGAGCAACCAGTTTCTTCCTCAAATACTTCTGAGGAAGTCGTCGGAAACAAAAAGAAGGTGTAGAGTTGCTCGGGTGTTTATTTTGTGATTTTATCAAAATGTAACATCGAATTTTGTATTTTCGCTTATGATGAATAAAAATTTGAACTTTTGGTTGTTCATATTGACTTTCGTCTTCTTGTTCTGTCTTTATCATTATTGATCCTATTTATTGCTTCTCTTTGCTAGTTTATGGCCAGGATGGAGCTATTATCAGCTCATGACATAGAATTGATGAAGAAATGCAATGACTACTTCAAAGTTGGTCATACAGATCTGAATGAGGCCCACATAATCGACATCCTCGGATCAGGTGTTTCTGACCGAGCAGTTGAAGCTTATCAATATCTGAAATGTTTGCTCGATTATGCAGTTGCCAACAACGTGGCATACTATGAGATGATTAAAGATCTCCAGGTCACTATCGAAGAACTCCAACAACAATATAAAGAATCTTCTACCCTTTTGCACCAATGATATGAGAAAAAATATCATCAATTGAGTGCTGACAACGGGTATGACAAATTCAACTCTGCCTATGAGAAGAAAGAAAGTGTTCTGAAACTTGAAGTCGAAGAAAACAGGCATATTGCTAAGCTATTGGAGCAGGAGAACATTCCCTTGCATGAAGAGATAAAATAACTTAAATCTGCTGCATCTTCTTCGGGAGCCTTAGTACCTGTTAATGATGAAGGTTTCTCTTTCTTGGAGGTAGAAAATGCCAACTTGCGAGATGAGTTGGAAACTTTGAAAAGAGCTGGGCCCTCCACCTCTACTCGTGGACTAGCAAGATCTTCTTCTCGAGATCGAGAAAGGGCTGGTCGGGTTTCTATTGAAGAAGCTAGAAAATAGTTAGCTTTAAAGAACTAGGACTTTCAGTTGATGGCGAAGAACCAAGCCTTAGCTGAAATGTCTAAGAAAATTCTGAACTTCAACGAACAAATCTCTGCTCAGAGTTCTGCCTTGGAAAATAAGGAACTTCTGGTGAAGAATCTCCACGAGAAACTAGAGAGATTAACTTACCAATTCCATAAATAGCCTAGAGAGTTTCAGCAGTCAAATAAAAAAGGCTACAAACAGGGATGGTTGAATGCCATGTGTGTGCTTCAATTGGAGCAGGGCCATTACTTATGGGATTATTATGAGCCTGGAGTGCTCGATTTTCCCGTGCCTCCTTTTAAGCTCAATTTTAGTTGGATTCCTGCTCGTGCAATTCCTCGATGCTTGATCTCCAAGTATCTCGGTGACTACAACCTTCATGCCAATTTTGAGATATCTCGCCCAGAACATTTACTTGATCGACCATCTGTAATGAATGTTAGAATGCTGAGAGATGTGAATTTTATAATTCTCCTTATGCCTTAGATGATCCTCCTGCTGGAGTAGAACCTGTTTCAAAGGCAGAAGGAAAAAAACCAATAGAATAGGATTTTTATGCAATGACTTGTAGTTTTCACAGTATATGTAATTCTTCTTGATTTAAATGAAAAAAAATTTAGTCTTTCGCTATTTTATTTTCTTCTAAGAATTTTGCAGAATGTCTTTGTTTGTGAATATGTGCATATTTTGATATGCCATTCTCCTTTATTTTTTTTATTATAGTGACTTATCACTCCTTGATCCTAAGAAATGAAATAACTTTCGTCCCATGATCCTGCTTAGTTTAACCAATCGGAGTTGATTGTAAATTGATTTGCCGACCAACCGAAATTAGAGGAGATTGATTTCCGACCAACCGGAGTTGGAGGAAATTTATTCCCGACCAAACGAAGTTGGAGTAAATTGATTTACCGACCAACCGGAGTTGGTGGATATTGATTCTCGACCAACCAGAGTTGGAGGAGATTGATTTCCGACCAATCAGAGTTGGAGGAAATTGATTCCCGACCAACCGAAGTTGGAGGAAATTGATTTGTCGACCAACCGGAGTTGGTGGATATTGATTCCTGACCAATCGGAGTTGGAGGAGATTGATTTCCGACCAATCGGAGTTGGAGGAGATTGATTTCCGACCAATCGGAGTTGGAGTAAATTGATTCCCGACCAACCGAAGTTGGAGTAAATTGATTTGTCGACCAACCGAAGTTGGTGGATATTGATTCTCGACCAACCGGAGTTGGAGGAGATTGGTTCCCGACCAACCGGAGTTAGAGGAGATTGATTTGCCGACCAATCGGAGTTGGTGGATATTGATTCTCGACCAACCGAAGTTGGAGGAGATTGGTTTCTGACCAATTGGAGTTGGTGGTAATTTGTTCTAAACATGATGCGTAGTGTGTAACACTAATACTCCGAAAAATTTCAACAAAAAGAGAGAACTGGGTAAAAAATTCATCACTTTATTCATACTGAAGAAAACTGCATTTACATAGGAATTTCAACTACTGATAATACTTGCGTAGATGCTCTGCATTCCATGCATTCTTAAATTCTTCTCCCTCCAAGGTTTCAATCCTGTATGTCCCTGGTCGAACAATTTTTGTTACTCTATAGGGTTCATTCCAGTTAGCTTCCAGTTTGTTGTGCTTTTGAATTACTTTCTTCAACACATAGTCCCCTTCCTTCAAATCACACTTTTTTACCCTCTTGTTGTAGAATAGAGCTATTCGTTGTTGGTATGCAACATTCCTGATTACTGCTTCTTCTCTAACTTCTTCGAGCATATGCAAGTCTAATCTTCTCATTAAATCACTAACAGGAGAATTGAAATTAAGCACCCTATGTGTGGGTAAACCCAATTCGGCAGGTATGACAGCTTCACTTCCAAACGCCAGCATGTATGGATATTATCCTGTTGCTGCTCGCGGTGTAGTACGATAAGCCCACAACACAGAATGTAGCTCGTTAATCCAATTTCCCTTTGCAGCATCTAGTCGTTTCTTCAAACCATTCAGCAGCGTTCTATTTGTCACCTCAGTTTTCCCATTGCTTTAGGGATCGCCTGGTGCAGAGTGGATCTTCAGTACATTTGATTGATAACAATACGCAGCAAACTCCTCGTTATCAAACTGAGTTTCGTGGTCTGTAATGAATGCATGGGGAAGACCATATCTATAAATGATATTCTTCTAAATAAATTGATACACCTTGTTATATGTCATATCAGTAAGAGGCTCAGCCTCCACCCATTTAGTAAAATAATCCACAGCAACCACGAGGTATTTAAATCTTCCTCGGGTCGTTGGAAGTGGCCCGACCAAGTCTATTCCCCACATGAAGAATGGCCAAGGAGATGTGATGGGTGTTAACAATGCTTGGGGAGTTCTTTGGATAGAGGAGAAGCCTTGACATTTGTCACATTTCTTGGCATAAGCTACACAATCAGCTCTCATCTTCAGCCAGTAATACCCTGCGTTGTTATCCTTTGCAAAAGTGTCCGACCTGCCACATGAGCTCCACAAGATCCCTCATGAACCTCCTCGATCAAATTCATCACTTCGGAGGGATGGACACATCTTTCCGGCCCTGCTATAATTCCTCATCTATATAAAATGCCATTGGTCAATACATAGCGAGCAACTTTAAACTTCAGTTTTTTGGTTGCGAGTTTATTAGTTGGCAGAGTCCCCTGTTCAATATAAGCCCTGATAGGATCCATCCAAGATGGTCCCAAGTCGAGGGCAATGAAGTTCAAACTTTTGTCCATGCTCCGACTGGCCAAGATTTCTATTGGGATTGTTCTTCGTAGCTCGGTGCGTGTGGCTGAGGCTAACCGAGCTAAGGCATCTGGTTTTGCATTCTCCAACTTTGGTATTCTAATCAATTGTATTGCATTAAAGCTTGATAGAATTTACATTGCTTTCGCATGGTACTGGATCATTAATTCTCCTTTTGCTGCATACACCCAAATATTTGATTTATGATCAACTGTGAGTCACTGAATACAACGACCTACTCTGCCTTCCTGGTTTTTGCCAAATTGAGACCCACAATCATAGCTTCATATTCAGCTTCATTATTAAAAGCTTTAAATTGAAAGCGCAGAGCATATTCCACATCACTCTCATCCGGACTGTTTAAAACAATCCATGCTCCACTGCCTGTAGAGCACGATGATCCATCCACATATAAATTCCATATAGGTATTTCATTATTGAACTCTTGATCAGTCAGGGTTCCTCAATGGAATATTTGATATTTCCTTTTATCCTCCTTTGGCATTTCTTATCGCTCGTCCACCGATGTAGGTTGGCCGGGGTTTAAATTTGATGATCTTGTAGCGTCCACAGGTTGATCCGTATTCAATTCCTGCTCTTCGGGGGAATCCTCCTGGGTAAATTCTGCGATAAAATCCACTACTGCCTGTCCTTTTAGTGACGATCTAGGCTCATAAATTATATCATTTTCTCCAAGTTCTACTGCCCAATACATCAACCTTCCTGATTTCTCTGGTTTGTGCAGAGCTTGCCTTAATGGCATATTTGTAGACACAACTATAGTATGAGCTTTGAAATATGACCTCATTCTTTTGCTTGCTTCAATTAGTGCTAGTGCCAACTTTTCCAATCTTGGATATCTGATTTCTGCTCCTCGAAAAGCTTTGCTGGTATAATAGACTGGTTTTTGTACTCCATTATCTAATCTGATTAATGCCGAGCTAACTACATTCTCTGATACTGCTAGATACAAGTATAATCTTTCTCCCGTCACTGGTCTGGACAACAATGGAGGTGTCCCCAGATATTTCTTCAATTATTGAAAGTCCTCCTCGCATTCATCATTCCACTCAAATGTTTTTCGGAGTGTTTTGAAGAATGGGAGACATCTATCAGTTGCTCGTGACACAAATCTATTAACTGGTACAACTCGCCCTGTGAGACTTTGCACTTCCTTCTTCATCATTGGAGATCGTAGTCCCAATAGAGCCTTAATCTTTTCAGGGTTCGCTTCAATACCTCATTGGTTAACAATATACCCGAGAAACATGCCTTCTCGTATCCGAATTTGCATTTGGTAGGATTCAGCTTCATTTGATATTTCTCTAGTTGATCAAAGGTCTGACCTGAGTTAATTAGATGATCAGCAGCTTTCTTGCTCTTCGTAAGCATGGAATCAGCATAAACCTCCATGTTATGACTGATTTTCTGTGCAAACACCTTATTCATCAGCCGCTGATATGTGGCACCTGCATTTTTAAGTCCAAAAGGCATAACATTATAACAATAAGTTCCCCTTGGGGTGATAAAAGAGGTACTCTCCCTGTCTTCAGGTTTCATTTTAATCTGGTTGTAACTAGAATAGGCATCCATGAAACTCAATAATTCATGCCCCGAGGTAGCATCCACCAATTGATCGATTCGGGGTAAAGGAAAATGATCCTTTGGGCATGCCTTATTAAGATTAGTAAAGTCTACACACATCCTCTACTTGTTATTTTTCTTCTTCACCATCACCACATTTGCTAGCCAATTAGGATATTTGACATCTTTAATAAAATAAGCTTTTTGTAGTTTCTCTACTTCTTCCTGTATAGCTTGGTTCTTCTCAGGACTAAACACTCTTCTTCGCTGCTTCACTGGTTTGATTTCCTTATTCACATTGAGCTCGTGACACAAGAAATTCGGATCTATCCCTGGCATGTCTTCATGACTCCATGCAAAGGTCTGTTTTCTTCACCTTAGAAATGCTATCAATTCGTATTTTAATAATACCTCCAGTGATGCACCAATTTGAGTTGTTCGTTCTGGATGCTCGTCGTCCAGTATGATATTTTCAGTGGCCTCCATGACCTGTCCCTTTACCAGCTGAGACTCGTCTATAGGGTCTAGCATTTCAATCTCCGCATCTTCTATTTCATCAACTTGATAGGTAGTAGTCTTTTTCCTGGATTCTTCATGTTCCTCCTGCTCGGCAGATGAATAGTATCATTCACGAGCTACTTTTTAGTCACCTTTTACAACTCGCACTCCAAAATTGGTTGGGAATTTCAAACATTGATGTACAGTAGATGGTACTGCTTCAAACTTCTTTAGGCCTACCCTTTCCATGATGATATTATAGGGTGATTGGACATTTTTATCCATGATAAAAAAGCATACTCTTTCTGTTCGACAAGCAGGCCAAGTACCGATAAGCATATCCAACTTGATCGTTCCAAGTGAAAAAACCTTCTCGGCAGTAAAACTAAGGACGGGTCTATGATATGGTTCCAACTGGGCTAGCTTCAGATTCAAACTATCAAAACATGGATAGAACATGATATTTGCCGAGCTACCATTGTCCACCAGTACTCGTGAGATCACCACTTCCTTCATTCTCATCTTGATCACTAATGGGTCGTCATGAGGATATAATACTCATGTTAGGTCATTCTTAGAGAAACCAATGACTAATTTGTCTTTATTTACCTTCCTCGGGCGATCATCTTCAGCTAGATTTATTCGCTGAATGTACGAGCAAGCTTAAGCTTCATTGAGGTAAGTTTTCCTTTCTGCAGTAAGATCTCCACCTCCTGCATCTCCACCTGTAATAACATTACATTCAAATGATCCAAACTGGATTAAAAATACCTCATGTTCTGGCTGTCTTGGTTTTTTTATGAAGGTCGGGATCATCCTCTGGATCGTCCTCATGGTCTCTCTTCTTGTCTTCATTTACTCGATGAGGAGATCTAGACCTTTGCCTTGCTCGGTCGTTAGCTTTTCCACCATTTCGGCGATCAACATACTTAGCTAGTTTTCCTCGCCTGATGAGTGCTTCAATTTCATTCTGTAGAGCTATGAAATGTTTGGTCATGTGACCATGATCTTTATGGAACTCGCAATATTTGGACTTATTCCTCTTATCAGGATCTCCTTTCATTTTTTCTGGCCAGTTCAGCTCCTCGCTATTCTTGATCTCTTCCAGAATATGATTTATATCTACCTTTAAAGGAGTATAATTTTCATATTTTTTCAACTGTTCCAATGTTTGCTTTGCTTTTGATTGCCTATTGCCACCATTATTCTTCTGCTCCTTCTTCTCAACCTTATCAGCCTCAACTTTGATCTCCTTAGTGTCCATATTCTTCTTCGCAGCCATAGCTTCCTCGGCATTCATAATCTTGGCTGCCTTTGTCATTAGTTCTGCCATGGTTCTAGGAGGATCTTTGGCTAGAGTGTAGTACAATTTATCTGGCAACAACCCACTAATCAAAGCAGTAATTGTTGTCTTCTCCTCATAATCAATAACTTCGATCTTCTCATTATTGAAATGAGTAATATAATCCCTGGTGCTCTCACCTGCCTTCTGTCTAACACTTAACAAGTGTGGTACTTATTTAACTGGTTTTGCTCCAAAACAGAAGTTCCCAATAAAGATCTCGGCCAGTTGAACGAAAGTCGCGATCTTTCCCCGAGGAAGATTATTATACCATATTTGAGCAGATCCGGTAAGAGTTCCTGAAAATGCCCCGTATCTCATCTCATCTGGAACTGCATAGATATCGGCTGCAGCTTGGTATTGTTTTATATGAAGGATAAGGTCATTTTTCCATTATATTTAGGCGTCACCATTGGAGCTTTAAATTTTGATGGTGTTGGAAATCCGCAATCGCCCGTACAAAGGGTGTCCCTTGAACAAAAGTCCTTTGTAGAGGATTCTTGGCCTTAGCTATTTCCCCTAATTTGTCCTCCAACCTCTAAATGATCCCTTCCATGCATTATTTCCTTCCTCGGGCCTATTGGTTCGAGCAATTGATCGTGTTGAATTTGCCTCTTGGGATCTTTCATTATGAGTAGTTGGTCGTGATTGGGCAGAGTCTTCCCTTAGGTCAGATGGTCGTGGAGAGTTCCTTGACGCAATCCTAGGAGGACTTCTATTCCTCATAGGGCCCAAATGGTCAAAAGAAGAGACTCTACTCAATTTTTCTAGAGCACTAGTCCTTTCTGGAGAGAGAATGATGTTTCGCTGAGAATCTGTTGCTCGTACTGAGGAAGTCCGACCAGGTTGATAAGAAGGATTGTTAGATATCTCAGTACGATATGAATCGGTTCATCTGGATTGAGATTCCTCTGGGAATAATGTTCGCCTAATTCGTGAAGAAGGTAACTGGGTATTTCTCCGAATGCTTCGTTGTCCTGACTGGGCCCGTGCTCCACCTTGGATAGTTTGCATGAGTTGTCGCACGGTTTATTGCATGGTCGTTTGTCCCTGGGCCAAATTGGCCATTATACCAGCCATATCTTGGATATTTGGGGGAGTAGAAGGGTTTGGAGGATTCCCAGCGTTGCGATTACTCGATTTCGAATTATCAGCCATTGATGATGAATTATTTTGGTGAAAAACGATGAGCACAGTCGTTTCCCACAAACGGCGCCAATCTGTTGATGTAAAAAATTAGATTATCTCTAATTAATCAATCATAGATAAAATAAATAAGATAAAAGATTTTAAAGTGGTTCAGCCTTATAAGAATGGCCTACGTCCACTGTTTTTGTTATTGCTGACTGTTTGCTTAGAATTCTCGATAATTGATTTACCAAGAAATTCCGAGTCCCCCTCTAATAAGGAGGTTACAATGTATTTATAGCCTTGGGGTTGTACATGTGAAAGGACAATGCGCTGTTATCTAGTAGACATATACATCTGTATGATAATAATGAGCATTTAATGCGCAGTCGTCTTTTTGATTCTCCTAATTTAGTGTTTTGTACGCTAAGTAGCTCGACACACTTGAGTACCTCGGGGCCCATGAGTTGCTCGGGGCCTATGAGTAGCCCGTAATGTATGAGTTATTCGGTGGTAGTGAGCTGATCGGTAGAGATATTTGTAATTGCCATGTTGATTGACATGTGTCTTCAAATGATGTATCCATGTCAGCAGATTAAATTTGGTATCAACAGAAGCCCCCAATGTTTCGTAGTTTGATGTTGAAGAAAAATATGAAACATTTTGCTTTGGAAATTGCATAGATTATTGGTTTGTATAATTTTTTGAAAAACTTTCGTTGCATGTAACTCCTATTTGAGTGCACAATATTACGCCTCGTAAATATTTTAAATTTTCATGACCGCTTCAATATTTGTTCTCCTTTTCTTCTTTTAGCTACCGGATACGCTAACGTCTTTCTTGGTAATCATTACCTTTCCTTATTCCCGAGGTAAAGTATTTAAACGCAGCAGAAATCCTATCGTCTTTCACTTTTCCAATCTGTATCTTTGAACTCTTCATTTCTTCTCTATCTTGTACCTTCATTCCTTCCATTGTTCGTTGTCAACTGATTCACTCTTTTTCTGCAAGATTTTCTTCTCTCTTTTTTATTTACTTTGTTCATCATGGTTTACCTTGTTAAGTCACTTGACAAATTTCGTTCTGAATTTTCAATCCCTTCATGGGTTATTTTGGAAGAACTTTCTGAACCTTCTAATTATTTTTCTTTGGCTGAGGGACATTGGTTCCCAAGTCTCTTTGTGGCCAAATGTGGCTTTTCTTTTCCTCCAAATCCCCTATGTTTGGAGTTCTGTCAATATTTTGATGTTGTACCTGCAAAAATAGCTCAAAATACCTGGAGGATAGTTAATGGCGCTCATAGGTTGAATCAACTCCATGGAACCCATTTAGGAATCCTAGAGATTATGTACTGTTATAGATGGGTTGTTAGTGATTCCACATTCTATTTAAAAACTAGGTTTTTGAATAGGGCTTTAGTTGTTAATCTTCTAGACGCCAATAAGAATTATTTTGAGCATGGGGTTGTTATAAAAAATTGGCAACACGCTCCATTAAATGGAGATGATGTATATTAAGGTTCCAGGTGTCCCCCTTATGGTAATGGAATAGGTTGTTTTATTTTTTTGGAATCTTGTTTTCTTTGTGTTTGATAAAACGTTTCACTGACATTTGTTTTTGTTCATTACAATTGACAGTAAAAGAAAACCTCCAAAAGAAACTGACGTTAATTTAAAGCATTTGAAACTTATCTGGGATTTGTACCAATCTGTTGCCGAGGAACATATTAGATCTGCTTCCTACTTATTATAGTAAAAAAGTTATACTTCCTCCTTCACTAATCATCCTCGTCCAGTGGTGGTTAACTTTGACCAAGTACCAGCCTCTGAGACTAGTGTAGAAGGTTCCTCCTCTGAATCGAATATTCCCATCAGTAACTTAAGGAAAGGAAGAAGAGATCCTGCCTTCTTTGACAAATCAGACTCTGCCAATGTGGAGGTAAAGAAAAATAAACATGATGTTTCAGAGGAAGGGACAAGAAACATTGATGTACCCCCTCCTGCTGCTGCCAAGAAAGTTATTGAGAAGCCCCCTGTGGCTCCGAGTAAGGCTGTGGTTATCTCTCCTCCTAGTGAGGTTATTGTCATATCACCAACCAAGACAACTTCATTGGTTGAAAATCTTCCTGCTCTTCCGAGGAGGTTAAAGAAAAGTTCCTTTGAGATACCCGCTAAACCTATCTCTCAGCCTTTAAATGCTGAAAGTGGTGTTCCAACTTTTGTTCCTCCGAGCTCTGCTATGGGCTTGGTGAAGTCCTGGACTATCCCAGAAGTCCAAGGCATTGAAGACACTCTTTATCGTGACAGAGTCACTACCTTGGCTTCTCAACACATTGTCTCAGTAAGTATTATTAGCCTGAGTCTTTCACTTTCTAATGTTCCTGTATTGACTCAAAGTTATTTCTTTTTTCAGCTGGTGACGTGTTTTAATAGAATCTTGAAGAAGGATGAATCTATTAAAGCTTCAATCTCCTCGGGATGTGTAGAGGAAGCTTTTGTTGGTCTGACTAAGTCCTTAAAGGACTCTCGTCAAAAATACGAAGAAGATAAGGTTGCTTGGGAGAAGAAACTCAAGTCCATTGAGCTGGATAAGAATCAAGCTGAGAATGCCTCCCAGGAGTTAGAGAAGGAGTTGAAAGAGTCTGAGCAGAGTAATAAAGTCTTTGAACAAAGCAATAAGGAGATGGAAGTTAAGCTCAAATCTGCTGAAGAGGAAGTTGTTAGACTTCAAGATGTTGGTCGCCAAAAAATGGAAGTGGAGGAGAAGTTGAAGGCTGCCAAGGAGCTCCTTAGGGAAAGGACCTCCTCGGAGAGAGAAAAAAGGAAAAAGACTGTTAAGAAATCATTCAGTGCTGGTTGGGATAAACGCTGGAACAAGGGCTTGACTGCCATGTCATCCCAAATGGAGTATGCCAGCCTCAAATATTTTAGGGATAGATTGGTTGCAGCTTTGTAGGAAATGAAAGTTATTGAGAATTCTGAATTGTTCTAGCAACACACTCATGGTCCTCCTCCCTCTCCTAGAGAAGAATAAGAGGATGAAACTGCCTCAGACGAATCTTCAATGATGATGGTAGATCAGATTCCTATTGTTCATGTTATTAAGCCTACTGAGTAGCCCGAACTAACCAGTGTATCTACCGAGCAGCTAATTTTACCCTCCGAGCAACCAGCTTCTTCCTCAAAAATTTCTGAGGAAGTCGTCAGAAATAAAGAGAAGGTGTAGAGTCGCTCGGGTGTTTATTTTGTGATTTTATCGAATGTAACCTCGGATTTTGTATTTTCGCTTGTGATGAATAAAAATTCGAACTTTCGGTTGTTCATATTGACTTTCTTCTTCTTGCTCTGTCTTTATCATTATTGATCATGTTTATTGCTTCTCTTTTCTAGTTTATGTCCATGATGGAGCTATTATCAACTCATGACATAGAATTGATGAAGAGATGCAATGACTACTTCAATGCTGGTCATGCAGATCTGAATGAGGCCCAGATAATCGACATCCTCTGATCAGGTGTTTCTGACCGAGCAGTTGAAGCTTATCAATATCTAAAATGTTTGCTCGATCGTGCAGTTGCCAACAACGTGGCATACTATGAGATGATTGAAGATCTCTAGGTCACTATCAAAGAACTCCAACAGCAATATAAGGAATCTTCTACCCTTTTGCACCAATGATACGAGAAAAAATATCAGTAATTGAGTGCTGACAAAAGGTATGACAAATTCATCTCTGACTATGAGAAGAAAGAAAGTGTTCTGAAACTTGAAGTCGAATAACCCAGGAATATTGCTAAGCTGTTGGAGCAAGAGAACATTGCCTTGCAGGAAGAGATGAAACAACTTAAATCTTCTGCATCTTCTTCGGGAGCCTTAGTCCCTGTTAATGATGAAGGTTTCTCTTTCTTGGAGGTAGAAAATGCCAACTTGCGAGATGAGTTGGAAACTTTGTAAAGAGCTGGACCCTCCACCTCTACTCGTGGACTAGCAAGATCTTCTTCTCGGGGTCGAGCAAGGGCTGGTCAGGTTTCTATTGAAGAAGTTAGAACATGGTCAAATTTAGATAACCAAGCCTTTTAGTTGATGGCGAAGAACCAAGCCTTAGCAGAAATGTCTAAGAAAATTCTAAACTTCAGCGAACAACTCTCTGCTCAGAGTTCTGCCTTGGAAAATAAGGAACTTCTGGTGAAGAATCTCCATGAGCAACTAGAGAGATTGACTTACCAATTCCATAAATAGCCTAGAAAGTTTCAACAGTCAAATAACGAAGGCTACAAACAGGGATGGTTGAATGCATATACCTATGCTCCCATTCAACTGTCGAAACTATCATATTCTCAGATAGTACGTATCCAAGGTCCAATCACTACACCAAATCTGTCGAATTGTCACGATCATTGACCTTGACAAGTTGGACTTGTAAGGTCAACGACCGTGATAATTTTGGGCGAGATAATTATTTTTGTCATGGTCATGTCACGGGAAAAGACGGTGACAAGTTCATTAGAATTGTCACGGTCATGTCACGGTTCCTGACCGTGGCAAGTTTTGTCACAGTTTAGGGCCGTGATAATGTTAAAAAATTATCACGGTCAATGTAAGTGACAATTCTGGGCAGAATTGAAAAAAATCTGTTGGGCCACTGCCCAGCAGTATATATGTACCTGTTCAAATATTATATATCCAGATAAAATAGAGATAGTGCAAATATACATTCAAAATAGAAACAATATGCAAACGGGACAACTTCGTGTCATGCTATATTTTTGTCGTTTCAATGTTCTTATTAATTTACTTATTTTACTAATCACGTGCTTTGAACACTTTGGAAGCTTTAATTTTTCAACACCACCCTTCATCTTTATTATAGTTTTCTCCAAAACTTTGGCATTCTCCACAAAGTACCTCAACTGTTCAACTCCATTGTTCGACCCCAATCCCGTAATTTCGATTGTCTTTAGGTGTGATCTCAAACAATCAGGTACCATTTCAACCACTATGTCCCGATTTATTCACAACAAAATGAAAAACCCTAATATAAAAAGAAACAACATCACCATCAATTATCTCAAATCTACAAACTATTTAGCTGGAAGTGATGTTATGAACCCTTGACGTACCTCAAAGATAGGAGCCTCTAGAAGAGAACAATTTTTGGAAAATCCATCACCAATTTCCAATTCCAGTTCAACTATAAGAATCAGCCATTGCAAGACACTGCACAAGAGTGTAGTGCCACCCAACAAGCAATTATTCGTAATAATAGTGTAGTGCCACCCAACAAGTAAATATTCATAAAAATCGAAATTGAAATCGAAATCGAAATCGAAATTGAAATTTAAATATTCATATAAATATAAATATAAATACATTACCTATAGTGCCACCCAAACAGCTAACTTGAGCTCATATGGCACCTCCTTCGAACTAATGTACCCTGGACAATCGTGTCAAATATAATTCCCTTCATATCTTCCAACCGTTGTGTAGCCAAACATCACCAGTTGAAGTTGTCAATTCTACTTTCCATATTTTCCCATGTTTTGCTAGAGGTTCCAAGTGGTGGGGTATGGAAAGTGTAATTGACAACTTCAACTGGTGATGTTTGGCTACACAACGGTTGGAAGGAATTTGCAGAGCCTCCATAGGATTATGGCATTTCTTAGTGTTCGGATATAAAGGATAGACGAAAAGATTCAGTCTCCTCTCCACAAATAGGACACCCCAAATAACTATGTACTAATCACCTATTAAAGGTAAGAAGTGTATATTCATGGATTAGTATAAAAAAACTTAAATTTCAAATTCAAATTCAAATTAAATTTATAATAGAAAATTCCTCCAAAAGTAACAACTTTAAACCACTAAGAATATTATATAGAAATTATGCAGTCCCAAACTGTCCAAACGCAATGGAATATTTCGGTACAAATTGGAATATTTATTACAAATTGAAAAATTATTTAAAATTCGGGTTATCATAAAAAATGAATTTATATTCGGTAGGAGCAGCCAAGTCATCCACACTACTATTTAGATGTTTTGGCGTGTGTTGGATAATTGACCACGGCTCGTTGTTGATATACTCCGAGTAAAACACTTGGTTAACCTTTTGAAGGCACAAACAAACGGATCATCGCTCATGTGATCGTTGCTCTTCAACTTGGACAAATCAACCATGATCAAATTGGTGACAAGATCAACTTTACAAGCATTTTGATCCTCAACTCTTACCCAGTCACAGTAAAATACAACCTCTTTGAAGCTTATATAATCCAATTCAAATATATTTCGGATTACACCATAGTGAGTCATTTCAGCTTCAACGAGGTTTTTATTTTTTGCGCTCGCTCAAAAGAAAGTAAGAGCCTTGTATGAAATGTCCGAGTTCTATACAATTGTACTTTCCTCACACACTTTAGCCCCGAAAATGTAACCGTTCAATCGATACTTTTTGTACTCTTGTGCCATGAACAAGGGTCCAGTGGCTAGATGAGCAAGCCTTGATGTCGCGTCACCCGTCAGAGCTGAGAATATAGATAAACTAATTATATTAGTTGTAAAATTTGAGTGTAATGTAACGTTATATAACAACAATTTTCATTATAATTACCTCTTGTGTCAACCACAGCCTGAATTCGCTGTTTGATTGTACCATTATTTTTCGTCTTTTATTGTTCTCGCATGCTTCATATTTTTTGCATATTATAAAATTAATCATGTATAAAATAATCTAAAATAATGTTAAACATTATAATAATCAAAACTTACTTTTTCCATTCTTCGACATCTTCATGTGTGTCAAATAGATAACGAGCTACTTGTTCATGTTGCAAACTCGTTAATTTCACTCGTTTTCCCATCACATGACCACCATCATCGACGAACTCATCAGTGTCATCAACTTTAGTCGAGTCAGGCATATATTCCCGAGTATATATTGATGACTCCATGATTATGTATTCCTCTGCAATTGATCCTGCAATGTATCGCGTATTCTTGACGTAATCTTTAAAAACTTTCATCAATCTTTCAAACGGATACATCCACCGATATCTAGCTGGACCACAAAGAAATGCCTCGTCGCATAGGTGTACCAACAAGTGAATGTCAAAGAATGCTAGGGGAAAGTACTTCTCCAACACACAAATCGCTTCGGTCACCGCCAATTTTGCAACCACTATGTGTTCTCGATGGACTACTTTCTCACACAAGAGTGAGAAGGTAATACTAATTTGCGTAATAGCCCTCCGCAAATCCTTGTGCTTGGAGAAACAATGCTTAAACAATAAAGGAACCAATTGCATGATCACATGCCAATCGTGGGACTTACACTTATGTAAATCATGAGTAGCATAATTCACAATCCTTTGCAAGTTGGACGAAAAAGTAGATGGGCCCTTCAAATTATATATTGTGTCTAAAAGCACCTTCCTTTCCCCACTCGTCAAAGTAAACGCACCAGGGGCTTAAGTTTCAACGATTTAAGGTCTTTTCGTGCATTTTCTCCATCCTTCGAATGACTCCCCCCAAGGAAAGTGCCCACAATATGTTCAGCGAAGTTCTTCTCTGCATGCATCACATCCAATACATAGCGAACTGGGTTATTCTTCTAATAAGGCAAGTAAAATAAAATTGACCTCCAAGACCATGACTTTCTTGTCTCAGTTTCATTCCCAGTTGGGGTCTTCTTATGCTTGATATTCTTAAATTTTGGATTCTTACCTGGCATATTAGGGTCACATTCAGAAGATTTACTTTCAATTTCTGAACCCGAAAGTTGTCTCGGCGATAGCATATGTTCAACCCCGCCCAATAAAAAATTAGAACCTTTCTCAAATCTGAAACTATGAGCTGGGGGTAAAAACATCCTGTGGCAATGGTATATATTTTTTGAGCTAAAGGATAGATGAAGAGATTCATTTTCCTCTCCACAAATAGGACACCCCAAATAACCATGTACTACACAACCGGATAATGTCCCATAAGCTGGAAAATTATGAATTGCCCACATCAACATAGCTTTCAGCGTAAACTCTTCTTTTCTAAAAGAGTCAAATGATTACACACCCTCTTCCCACAACTCATTTAATTCTTCTACCATAGGAGCTAGGTAGATGTCGATGTCATCACTTGGTGCCTTTGTCCCAGGTATCAACAAAGCCATCATCAAAAATTGAGGTCTCATACACTGTGAAGGAGGGAGGTTGAGTGGGGCTAGGATCACTAGCCATACACTTTGATTGGTTCTTAGATTTTCAAATGGATTGAAACCATCTGTTGATATAGCCAAACGAATGTTGCATTGTTCTCGAGAAAAATCGGGATACTCATAATTCATCCTCCTCCAGGTAGTATAATCAATAGGATGACCCATGATATTACCCCCTACTTCTGCCCTAGCATGCCAAGTCATTGCCTCCGCTATCCATGGTACTATGAAAAATCTCTTTAATCTAGGCCCAACGTGAAAATATTTCAATCCTTACTAGTAGATTGGACATATCTAGGTTCATCGCATATCGGACAATGATCGAAATTTTCATACACCTTTCGGTATAGTATGCAGTCATACACACAAGCATGAATCAATTTATACTTCATTCCCAAACCTTTCAAACTGTTCTTCATAACATGATAGTTATTTGGAAGTGTATTCTCCTTAGGTAATAATCCCTTCACCCATTTCAGAATCCATGTCACGCTATTGCCAGACAAACCGTATTGCATCTTCAAAATGTGCAAATCAACCATGGCATGTAAAGTTCTTTGATATTTCTCACAACCGGAGAATAACGGTTGGGTCGCCTTAAATTTTAAACTTTGGTAGTCATCGTCAAGTTTTATCGTGATATCTTCACGAGCACTTAACCTTCTACATCATCAGTAACCTCATTCTCTTCTGCTTCATAAACTCCATACGCATCATCAACTAAATCCTCTAACATATTATGATCTACGTCATCCCCTTCTACATCTATCCTACTTGTTGAAGATTGTTGTGAAGGTTGGTCGGGGACAAAAGGAACTTTCAATTCACCGTGAAAACTCCAAAATCGATAACTATATTGCATACCCGATCTTAACAAAAGTAGTTCAACTATTTTCGACTCAAAAACCTTACCATTCTTACACCTAGCACATGGACACGGAAACTCTTCATCATTATGACATCTCTTTCCATATTTCACAAATTCGTTAGCACCTCTGCGAGACACGTCCCCCATTCTATTTGTCTCACCCATCCACTCTTTGTATTTCGGATATCCCATCACAACTACCACAACTAATCACCTATTAAAGGTACGAAGCATATATTCATGCATTAGTATAAACAAAACTTATATTTATAGTATGTTTCATTTAATTATGTCTTATTTATATTCAAATCAATTTATAATAGAAATTTCTATTTCCCCCATCTCCTCTAAAGGGTGAGTGGTCCTATCCCATTCAAGACCGCATTTTTCTGTAATATACTTAACAACTCATGCACATTGTTACGATTTGAAAAAAATTCGGCAGCATATCCCGTAGTTCTCCAAGTACACAACGTAGATTGGCAAGTGTGAGTGTTATTACAATTGATCAATTGAAATAATAGTCACCCTTGTCAATCTAGTATGTACCCAGAGAACATTAGGATACGACTGCAGAACTTCCTCCAAAACTAAAAACTTTAAGCCACTAAGAATATTGTACAGAAATTATGCAGTCCCAAACTGTCCAAACGGGACAATTCGAGAGATCTCATTACAGGGGTAATGACTCTCGAACGGGTCTAAGGGCTATTGAATGCGTACGCATAAGAGCTAGAAGGCTAATATCTATGTGCACTATATGTAATTTCAAGTATGTTTCATTTAATTATCATACTATATATATATATTGTTAGATATACAAAGTAATTTTCAAAAAAAGTTGAAAAATCCCACCCCCACATGGACAATAATCCAATGGTCATGCCACTTTTAAAACTAACCGACCCAACATCGATACACTATAATCCAAAAGTAATGTTAACAACAAATGTGTATCCCGTATTCTAATTTCTCTACTCAATTAATTCATTTCATCAATTAAACTAACAATTAAAGTATACAATTATTAATTTACTAATTTACAATGAGGGGCAATCCTACTTTCATATGAAATGGGCACTAATTAATAATTTACTTTCATATAAAATTATACAACTAAAGTTACAATTAAAGCTATACAATTTATTGATTAAAGCTATACAATTATTGAGATTGCCCCACCACACACACACGCACGCACCTGCACACACACACACACACATACACATACACACCACCACCCCCTGCCCCCATCACCCACCCACCCACACACACACCACCACCCCCTGCCCCCCACCCAGCACCCCTATCCCTCCCCTCCCTAGCCCCCTTATCCCTCCCCCCACCACACACGCACACACACCCCACCCCACCCCCACCACCCCCTGTCCCCCTCCCCCCACCACACACCACCACACATATATATACACACACATACATAAACATATAGAAATGAAAGAGAAAGAGAGGAAAAAAAACATACCTTAGAGAAAGAGAGAGAGAGAGAGAGCTCGAAATCGCTTAGAGAGAGAAAGAGAGGGAAAACCAAAAGGGAGGGAAAAAAAGAAAGCGTAGTTTTTTTTTACTGAAGAAATTGTCACGGTCATTGACCGTGACAAGTTCATAAGATTGTCACGGTCATTGACCGTGACAATGGTACTTGTCACGGTCAATGACCGTGACAAGACTTTGTCACGGCCTTGTCACGGTCAATGATAGTGACAAAAAATGCATGTTTTTTTGTCTCAGTCAATGACTGTGACAATGTTGGCCGGCTAAAGGGTGCTAATTTAGCCTTTTTGGTGCAGTGAATGTTCTGGGTACAAGTCTAAAATCCCCCCAATGGGCTCATCAGGATAGGCCTGTCAATGGGTCGGGTCTGAACCCATACCTGATACGTATAATAGGGTCTGAGCATAGTTTTTTTGGACTCGATACCCGAAGACCCGAATACTCGAAGACCCGTTTATTAAACGGGTAGGGTCTGGATCTTATACAAGACCCGGACCCGAAGACCCGACCCGACCCGACCCGAATTATACATTATTATTTTTTAAATATATATACATATACTATAAATTTATATATATTTATAAATATATCTTATCAATATAACATGCAAGTAATATATATATATATATAAATATATAAATTTATGTATATAATAAATATAAATAATATATGTTTTATTTATACTAATAATATTCTATAATACATTACAAAATATTTTAATTTAGGATTAAAAAATAAAGAAGGGGGATAATATAAAATAAATGTATATATTTGGCCAGACCCGGACCCGAACGGATCCGGGTCTGGATCCAATATTATAGACCCAATGAAGACCCAGACCCAAACTCGATGAAGACCCGATTACACGGATCTGAATCTCCCGAAACCTGACCTGGATCCGACCCCTTGATAGGCCTACATCAGGATAAGATCGTCCATGACGCAGAACCTCCACCCGATAGCAAGCAACGTAGGTATGTCATACACATAATAATACATACTAGGCATAAACATAACCAATCCATATGTATATTCAATATAGGTACACACACAGCCTATAATAATAAAACCGTATAGGTATCCACTCAACCTATAAAAATCAATCCATATAGGTGTACACTCAACCTATGATTATCACTTGTACGTTGTATTTTTCTCTCGAATGCTCACTGTACAAATTTTATTTTATATATACTCTCTATAGTATATTCCCGAGTATTATTCTCTACCCGAAGGGCCTATTGTTACCCCCTAAGTTAATTCAGTAGTTAATCCACAAATGTCCTACTGGTCTACCTCATAATTTCCCTTATCCTCTCAACGATCCATTTTCATTCTCTTGAATTATTACATTAATAATTAAGCCCAACTAGCCTTAGCCTTAACTCTCGCATACATGACTAAGTAGCAAACCAATCAAGGCTTACTGTCATAAAATATATCCTTAATTACATTCAAAAAATTCCCAAGGTTAGTTATCCGCAAGTTCTGGGCTTAAAAAGGGAAAATTGTCAAAATCTGGTAAACCGAATCGAGTCATAAATTTTTTGGCAGATTAAACACCCTGTGGTAAAATGTTGATTACTCCCTCTACGGAACTTCGATTGACCTGATTCAAATCTAATTAGAAATCTAAGACGTAGATCTTTCCAAACATATGTGGATCGCACTCTAATTCTAAGGACAATTGAAATGGCATACATTTAAAGTTACGTAAAAAATTCTGGTAGATTACCATGCTGGCAGTGAAAACACCCTATAGTACAACATCGATTACTCCCTCTACAGAACTCCGATTGACCTAATTCAAAGCTAATTAGAAAGATAATACTAGAGATTCCGATATGTATGTATCTTACTCTAATTCTGAGTACAATTAAAATGACATACGTTTAAAATTCCACCAAAAATTCTGGCAGATTGGTATCTTGTGTTCATCAATTAAACCCTAAGTCATTAAATATTCATGTTCTTCAACCAAGAACCCATAAAGATTAAATATTAATCATCAAATATATTCAAATATCATTGTATCTTCACATAGGGATAATTTTAGATGAAAATTTTACACAAATAACTTCAAAGATTCAATCCAAGAATCAAATTCTCCTTTAATAAACATAAAACCCTAGTTTTCTCATGTTCATCATCTTTATTAATCAAGAACTCAGATTTCTCTCTTATTAACCAAACCAAAGCCAATGATTTCATGTTATCATCATTAAGGAACATCTCTATATACATTCCTACTTTAGTTTATAAATTAAACCCTCCCAAATTCATATAAAACTTCCAAAAGCATGTAAT
This sequence comes from Sambucus nigra, assembly GCA_949130495.1. Lineage (NCBI taxonomy): Eukaryota > Viridiplantae > Streptophyta > Magnoliopsida > Dipsacales > Adoxaceae > Sambucus > Sambucus nigra. The sequence continues at coordinate 686,233,447 of OX422213.1, read as the reverse complement.
CAAAACCTAATCTACATGGGTATTATAACATGCTTAATATAAATTGCCATTTAAATAATTGCCTCTCAATAACATTTCTGAAATTCATTGATAAGATGGTGTGGTGGTTCTCCCCTCTCCCCAATCTCGATTCTGTTGCGTTCGGGGCGAAAAATTGTGTAAGAAGCTTTAAATTTCTTCTCCTCTTCCTCTCCCCTTGCATATATTTTATTATGATTGTGCTAACCCTAGTTCATCTCTTAAATATCAGATATAAGACTTAGCATTTTCGGAGTTCTCTAAACCATAAACTCCCATATGACCGAAAAGCCCTTAGACAGTGTTGAGTTGGCCTAAAATCATCCTTGGATCCAAACTATACCCCCGGGTACACTTTTTTGACTATTTCGACCCTTTCGGAATGAACTGTGACCTCAAAATCACCATCCAAGTTACTTTTAAAATTATTTTGTTTTCACCTCAAATTACGGCACGCGTGAAATTAGCTTAAACTGAATCAATTAAATCTAAATCATCTGAATTAAATAATTTCTCCAAAATAAATAAATTCCTAAATCACCAATATAATTAATTTACATATTCTCCAAAATACGGGGTGTTACATAATGTTGCCCAGATTCAATTATAATCCTATTCTACATAGGCTTGTTGTTTACGTTTTCTTTTAAAAACTGTTTTTACTTGTCCTTTTACAGTACTTCATGTCGATGAGTGATCGTTGGAGGAGCATCCTTAGTGATGTCCCATTTCTTACTCCAAGGATTGTAGGAGTTGGATTGTAGGAATTGAGAAAGTGTAGCTCATCCTTTTATTGTATTTCTTTATTTTCAGTTTGGTTGTATATGTATATTTACATTCAGAGACGAATTATATCTTTTGGGTGGTGATTGTATCAGAGTTAGTTTTGTGTGGAGTCGGTATTTCATTATATTGTCTTTAATCTTTTAAATCGTGATTAGTTCTTATGCTAAGAATGTTACCAAAAGTTTTAATTCCCGTTATTTTATGGTAGACTTGATTAGTCAATTTATGGATTTTTCGGGGTGTCACAAGATGTGAGAAAAAGCTAAGAATAGGAGAGAAACATTGTCAGGCTAGGTAAGAACGTTATCTGACCAATGACATCATTTGTGAGTTTGTTTCTTCACTTTCTACGTATAAATCTTTTACTTTTTTGTACTCAGTCTCCAACAATCAAATCTTGTTTTTTTATTTTTTAGAATTAAGCATTTGTGGGTTCTACAATTTGTAGGAGTCTATGTGACATCTTTGTCATTCGATGTTTGATATGGTGATTTGAGTGACAATGAAAATTATTTGATCAAAGGACAGAATATGTCTTCAAATTCTTGTTTTGATTTTATTATTTAGTCTATATTGGTTATATATGTTTTAAGAATAAATATACACGGACACATAAACATAGACACATATCTTAGACACACTCTAAAGATAAAAAAAAATTAAAGAGTCCTTCACTCATCAAAAGGGTTAGAAAAAAAACCTTTTTTTTAATAGATTGATTCAATATGAAAAATGTATAACTGTAATTTTTTTTATTAGTCGTAAAAATAATTTTTATTAACATTAAAATCTTGTTTTTACTAGACGTAAAAATCATTTTTTAACATTATAGAGTTCGTTAATGTAATTCACCATTCATGATTTTCTTTGGAATAATTCTTAATGAACAGCTATTCGAGACCGCCTTGAAACCGCATGCATACATGGCGTGTCGAGATTGGTTAATTCTTTATGGACGTGGGTTCATGCCAACGGAATTAACCAACCTCAACAAGCCATATAGCCATTCGGTTTCAAGGTGGTCTCAAATGGTGGTTCACCATATTCAATAAATGAGGTGGGTTCGCGCCAACGACACTAATATATCATGAATCTAAGACATCAAAATTAAACAGTTTTTTATTAAAATAAAAAATATTTTTTAAAAATAAAAAAACGTTGTTTAGTATTAAAAGAGTTGTTTTTAATTTAAAAATGTTTATAGTTTTTTTTAATTAAAAAACTTATTTATCTAAAAATTATTTTTATAACAAGAAATGTATTTTTTTTCAGAAAATTATTTTTTATATAAAAAAATTGGTATTCATTTCTTTTAATAAAAAAGAGTTTCTTTTAGAAATAAAAAAAAATTCTTGAAAAAAAATAAAGTTTCAACAGTTTTTTTAACAAAACATTATTTAAAAAAATTAAGGTTTCACTAAAAAAAATTCTTTTCAAAATGTCTTTTTTATTAGGAGAAATACAGGCAACATATTTTTTCTTTTATTATTATTTTTTTATTAGAAGAAATATAGTAATTATGACTTGTTTAAGGTAGTATTTCTGTCTTTTGGGTGTGTGTCTATCGTCTGTGTCTTCTTTTGTGTGCCGGTGTAGCACGACTCATGTTTTAAACGTGTTGATGTTGATTTGCATGTTACTGAGGCCACGGTCAAAACTACTTGGCCACGGCATGTTAATAAGGCCAGGGCAAATACTACCAAGGTCACGGACTTTGACAAGGACTTGGTCAATTCCTTGGATAGGAACCCCCATTCATTTAGTAGATTGAGGACAAAATGTAACGACATAAACCTTTAGTAGGGTGTTGTGTTAGTAAAGGCCGTTGCTATAACCTTGAAGCCGTGGAGAGTTACCGAGGCTACGGTTGTAATCCTTTGGTTGTGGCTAGGGCTGCAAACAAACCGAGTTGTTCATGAATAACTCGGGCTCGGCTTGATTAAAGCTCGAGTTCGGCTAGATTAAAGCTCGAGTTTGGCTCGTTTGTTTAATAAAAGAACAAAGATTGTACACGATTTTGACCTCATTTAAAAAATGCGAGCGTTGGGATCAGCTCGATCTCGGCTCATGTTTGGATTTTAAAACATAAATCATGTCGATTAGTCCTTTTAAAACCAAACTGCTCGAGCTCGACTTGTGTTCGGCTTGTATAAAGCTCATGTTCGACTCATATAAAGCTCATGTTAGACTTATTCATTTAATAAATGAACCGAGGTTGAACACAATTTCAAGGTGGTTTAATAAACGAGCTTTGCTAAGCTCGGCTCGGCTCGGCTCGCTTGCAGCCCTAGTTGTGGCCTATGATACGACGCCGCAGAGTTTATTTCGTGAAAGTATAAAGAAAACACCACACTTGGATTAATGACATGGATCAACCAAATCATTTTTAAAAAATTAAATTTTAGAGCTTTTACAAGACTTTTTGAAGGGGCTTTGTGGGAAGTGGTGACATATTTGAATGCCCCAGGTCCCCCTCACTTCTAATAAATTAAATTCATAGGCTCCATTCCTAAAGTTGCTTGAACATTTGAGAAAATCATTACCAAAAATCTAAAGAGAGAAAGTGAGAATTGGAGTACAAGTGTAGGTGTTGTCAAAAGGAGGTCAAGACGTATCACTATTCATAAGGCACTAGCACTATTCAAGTGGCGGAACGTTCATCGTCGGACTAAGACCTTTGGTAAAGGACTCTTTCCTCACCTTATTCTTCTTAAACCCCCGTTTCTATGTTTCATTAATTGAGATGTTTCTTGCATAATGACCATGGACTTTTATTTGGAACTTTAGATTTTTGGTCGTTTTTGTAATAAATCTATCATTTTACTAAAATACCCCTTGTTATTTGAAGATCACAACTTTTTAACTCCTCATTTGAGGCCACGAACATAGGTATTAGTATCATGCAATATCTTGTATAATGGATTCTGATGTTGAGGTCGTGGCATTGATGCGCCAGGTCGAGGCACTATGTTTGGAGTAGCCTACTGCTCTGTACTTGAGGCCAAGCCTGGGGGATATTGAGCATGGGCTAGCTATGGGACTCGCACCTTGTTAAAGCTCGGTCAAGGTTGTGGAGCTAACAATAAACCGTTGATCGCTCATCCCGTAAGTGTGCAAGAGGTTGCGGCTTGTGGCATGACTTGGTCAAAATATACTCACAATAAGGTAGCGGAGCTGTAAAGTCTATCCAAAGAGACTTGGGGGAAGCCTAAGACTGGGGGACCACGAGAGATTGAGCCTTAGGAGGCCAAAGTTCACTATCAGAGATGATTTGAGCACTTGATCGAAATTTCTTTGTTACACTAAAAGATTGTTGTCAAATTTTATTTGATATAAAACTACCGCAAGTGCACGAGCTATTGAAATATAGTGGGTGTAAGTACAGGTCAAACCCAAAGAGATTTGGTCAACGTTTATAAAATATCGACTGTCCAACTAGATATATGAGTGTATAAATATGATTTAAGTTCTAAAATAAAAATAAAAATTAAACCAGAATAAATGAACAAGTAGAGATAATGTCAAATGTGGAAGAAACTAGGAGGTCAGATCAGTTTGTCAATTTTAATTAAATTTATACATTAATTTAATTCCGTAATTCTGAATTTATAACAAAAAATATACCAACTCTCGTCGCATACATTTTGGGGAATATAACATAACATGCATTCAAAATATTTTAACGTCTCTTAGTTTAGACACCACAAATCCCTATTCCCTCGAAAATATCACATTCTAAATTTTTAATGTATATTTAAGCATGAGGTATCAAAACACCTAAGTGCAAGCATAACCCATCAAAAATGAAAACTTAAAATTTTTAAAACATGAATTTATAATTAATTCTTGAGGTTTAAAAATACACTCTCGTGTAATTTTAAGCGAATACCAATTCTTTTTTATTTCAAATTAAAACACGTCAGAATATGTGCGAAATTAAATTGACATGCGTAATTTAATCAATCATGACAAACATCACCTAGGTTCTAGTAATTAAACTACTCACACATCATATTTGACACACAAATATTGCAAGATGAAATAATAATTTTCATTAATAAATGTCAACTTACAAAAATCGCGTCCAAGACGTGAGTTATAATACACAATATGCTCCTCCAAAGTCTTCCTCAAAAATACTTTCTACATAGAATTTTAATCTCTCAAAGTGTGTTTTTTTTCTATCCAAAAGTGCCTCTTCCAAAAATATCGAACTTGGCATATAATTTATACACCAAAAAAATCTGACACCATGAAAGTAGGCAAAAATGGGGTACAATATGTGGGCAGGTGGGTAATTGTAATGGGAAGGTGGGCTTGTGGGTATTGGTAATGGGAAGGTGGGGATAATCTGCTTTCGACAGAGGAAAAAGAAAGGGGAAAAGGTTGGGTTGGATGGGTTTGGGTTTTTATTATTATTTTTTTCGCCAAAAAATTAAGGTCGGGGAGGGGAGTAGAACCCCTGACCTAACGCCCCTCTATTTCCCACTTCCCATCCATTTAACCTAGCTATGACTCTATTAATAATATGCCTCCAATAATACATTAACCCTTATTTTGACCAGTTTCTAAATTTACAAAACACACCCCATATTTCAATATTTTCTTCATATGACCTCCGATCGATGAACCGTAAGAACTGTCGTGACCCTCATTTCGTGCCCAATAATATTTTAATAGTGTCCGGGTCACGTCATTGACCCAACACTTTGACTTTGACTTTCTTTCGAATTCAAACTTTGCACGGCCATAACTTCTTCGTTTCAACTCTGATTGACACACTGTTTGAACCCAGACGTCCCTTGATTCAAGGCCTTCACTTTCCGTGTTTGGTTCGAGTTCGAAATCAGTCATTTGAATTTATAATATTTCCCCCTGAAGGCATGTAAGTGGCCTTTTCATGCCCAATTTGCGTCCGAATTTCACCGCTTTCTTTCTAGACCGATTAATACTCAAAAATAACCTTGCACAAGAGATAAGCAATGAATATAAGATGTGAGCGTGAATTTCACAAAATTGTATTATTAACCCCATTTATTCTTAAATTTGTATTTTTCTTTAAAATAGCAAAAATGGCTCTAAAAAACTCTTTATTTATGATGCAATTGGCCTAACAATGACTAGATTTGGGTATAAATAGTACAAAATATTGCACTCATAAAATACCCCAAACCTAAACTTTACTAGTCCTCGAGCAAAAATTAAAATATAACTCACTTTCATAAGAATCATGGTTGCACTTAGCATGTGCAACAAGCCGTTAAACCTCTAGGTTACCCTAATGGACGAATTTTGTCTCGTGAGGGTTTGCAGTGAAATAACCACAAAATTCATGAACTTGACACAATTTACAAAAGTCACAAATGTAATATAACCAAGTCTTAAATACAAATTTCATAAATATAGTAAAAATTCACTTTTTCAATCTCAATTTATTGTTGCGTGTGTGCATAACCAATATAACCATCCAAGTCAAAAGATTTTATCGTTAAGTTTCTTACCCGGAAGTTCGTTTGGATTTCAAATTCTCACGGGATGCGCTCACAACCGAACACTCGTAGTTGGATAATTTCTCTCGGTATATCTGAATAAAAGAGTAAACTTAATGAGAAAAATTCACATGTACAAAATGAAAGACGTACAATTTATAATGGATGATTATGATCTCATGAATGGAAGATCGATTAATTTTGAAAACTTGAATCACACTAAAATATCCTATTCATCTTCTCTCCACACTATAACTAACTTTACTTTAGATTAATTAGGACTTTCAATCGGTTGTATTATAGGCTCGATTTTGGCTAGAAGGAACGGATTTTGGAGTTTGAAAATTTTCAAAAAATATAGCGATTATCGGGATTTTGACTTTTTAGTCACTTTCCAACCTCCATTTCCATTTCTTTTCTTTTTCAACTCACATACTCCATTTTATCTTTCTTTTTTTCATATTTTCAATTTTTTTTCATTCTTTCTATCTCCTCTTTTCTTCTTTCTTTTCTTTTCACAGATTATTCTATCAAACATTCTTCTTTTGGACTTTTACCATATTTTCACCCTGATATTCTCAGAAAAATGGGTATGGATTTTTTTTTCTTTCAATAAAAGGCTCGTTTTAATTTTGGCACAAATGGGCTTGCAACGGAATAATGTAAAAAGGTCGATTTAAGCTTTATTTCGGGGCTTTCAAAACGATGGCCTAATATCATTTCTCAAGTTCCGTTTAGTCAATTTTGTGTTTCAAGTCAACTTACTAAGGCATTTAGTGTATACGATTCACATTTTCACTTTTCAGTTTTTAGTATTCGAACAAAACAAAGATTTTTAAATCATCGATGAATTAGGCGCTGCAGGAAAGTTTGAGTTAATTATAACTCGGATTGATTTAAATATCTCAAAAATAATGAATGGTACAAAATCCCACCGAGTTAAAATCTCCACATTTATTCGTTAGGTATATTAACTTTCGCCTCAATATCCAGTTTCGATCATATTATATGGCGTGTAAAAAAATTTATAAGCTGAGAGACTTGTAAATTAATTCTCTATTAAGAAATCGTTTCAAAACTCACTGATATTGAAAATATTTTTGGATTTTTGAAAATTTTTTGATTTTTTTTTTCAAAGCGGAGAAAAATGACCTCAATACCCCTAAACCTAATTTCTACATTGTCCCCAGCAATGGCGCCAAAAACTTGTTGTCAAATTTTATTTTTTATAAAACTACCGCAAGTACACGGGCAATTGAAATATAGCGGGTGTAAGTACGGGTCGAACCCATAGAGATTTGGTCAACTTTATAAAATATCGACTGTCCAACTAGATATATGAGTGTATAAATGTGATTTAAGTTCTAAAATAAAAATAAAAATTAAAGCAGATTGAATGAACAAGTAGAGATAATGTCAAATGTGGAAGAAACTAGGACGTCGGATCAATTTGTCAATTTTAATTAAATTTACACATTTATTTAATTCTGTAATTCCGAATTTATAACACAAAATATACCAACTCTCGTCGCGTACATTTCGGGGAATATAACATTACACGCGTTCAAAATATTTTAACGTATCTTAATTTAGACACCAAAAATCTATATTCCCTCAAAAATATCACGTTTAAAATTTTTAATGTATATTTAAGCATGAGGTATCAAAACACCTAAGTGTAAGCATTATACATAAAAAATGACAACTTTAAATTTTTAAAACACGAATTTATAATTAAATCTTGAGGTTTGCAAATACACTCTCGTGTAATTTTAAGCGAATACCGAATTTTTTTATTTCAAATTAAAACACGTTGGAATATGTACGGAATTAAATTAACATGCGTAATTTAATCAATCATGATAAACATCACCTAGGTTCTAGTAATTAAACTACTCGCACATCATATTTGACACACAAATATTGCAAGATGAAATAATAATTTTCATTAATAAATGTCAACTTACAAAAATCGCATCCAAGACGTGAGTTATAATACACAATATGCTCCTCCAAAGTCTTCCTCAAAAATACTCTCTACATATATTTTTTATCTCTCAAAGGGTGTTTTTTTTTTTCTATCCAAAAGTGTCTCTTCCAAAAGTATCGAACTTGGCATATAATTTATACACCAAAAAAATCTGACACTAAGAAAGTAGGATAAAATGGGGTATAAACGTGGGCAGGTGGGTAATTGTAAGGGGAAGGTGGGTTTTGTGACAACCCGCAGTCCGAAATAGGGGTGGCCAACCCGATACTCCAACAAAATGGAAATCATGCATGGAAATCATTCTCAGCATCACAACAATAAAATGAGTATATGGGAAAACCACCCAATAATTCAGAAAAATGGGCTGCCAAAAATATTTAATTTGATTAAAAGATTAAGTTAAGAAAATAGTTGAAACAACCCATTCTAAATGATAGTGGAATTCCAAGATATCATAAATAAAACTTCCGTAACAATATACAAGGAGAGGACTGAATATGCTGTCGGTCCATAGCTACACACCATAAATCACAACAATTAATTAGTTTACATAATACATCCATTAAACAATTACAAAGTTTGGGCCACACGCCCGAATGACAGACCCGATTATATCTAGAATACAAAAAAATGAGGGCGTCTAACAAAATATCATGTAATATCCGCAAAATCTTACAGCTCCTGGAAAACATGAGAGTAGGAATATCAACACGGGCGTCCTTGCGGAGGAGCACCTGAGCGGATACAATAACATACACAACATGGAAAATGAACGGGTCAGGGCCCGGTTTTTATATGACTCCCATATGAATAAAAAGCATGATAGATATGATCAGTTAATCATGAATGATGAAGATGAAAATCTAATAACCTAATCATGAAACATCAATGGAACAGTTTAAATGATATGTCTATTATTAAATTATGTAAGAGAATATAGTTAGGCATCATGAATATAAAGGCCTCCATCATTATTCACCACTTATTCCAATTTCCATTCCTTAACAGGAATATAATACCATCATTAACTCTCATTTCCTTTCGATTCTATTTCCTTAGCAGAAATATAATTAACATCATGCATTTTGGTGGCAATATACATATCTCAAGTCGCACTTGAATTTAGAAAGGTTATATTCTTATACATATAATGATTCTAAGACCGCCCCTCCGAGTTTCCCCACTGGGCGTGCCCCTAAATTACTATCATCTTCCAGGGACCTATCAAACAAGGCAGTCTGGGCAACTAACGCACGTCGGGAAGTGGCCATATGCATGCGAGTGAGTCATAACCACACCCGGAATTATCTCACTAGCGCAGAATAAAGCATATAATAAACCCACATATGGCCGGGGACTATAGTCTACCGGCATTCGCTAGTCAGGGGACATCACCTCATGCGCGAGCTTCCCTTATGATAGCATTTAGAGAGATGTGTTTAAGTAAATTAATATTTACCGTTTAAATCACAATTTCATTTCCATTAATCACATGTGTGGTTCATTTTATTTGAAACCATAATCATTAAACATTCTCATTAACTTCTTCATAATTCAAGTCCCGAATTATTCTTCAAAGGAATTACAATAATTCTACAAGTCTCAAGGCCTTATATACTTCCAATGAGCCCCTAAAGTCTCCAAGAATGGCTCAACCCCAAATCTTCTAATGATTTGTAGAAAGAAAAATGATGCATGAACATCACTTTAAATACTCCCAAAATAAACCCCAGAGGAACCAATATCTAGTCTAGGGTAGCGACCAAACTCAACTAAGACTCTAGGAATCTAAGTCTCCTTCATACAAGAAGGTTCCTAAGTCCCTATCAGAAGAAAAGATCTAAAAATTAAGTTTGAGGGAGAAAAATAGGGGACCGTTCGACCGCGTCTCACACTTTTGCCTAAGAAGAAAAGAGGAAAGCTCAATTCGGAAGGGCCGGTCGACCGGTGAGAGGACCGTGGTCAATCGTACACCAAAATTCATGCCTTTATGAGAAAGTAGTGTGGCCTCCCTCGAAGGCCCGGTTGACCGGTCTGAGGACCGCGGTCAACCGGTCATAGCAGACCTAGACCATAGTTAACTTCTACCAAGCTAAAACCAAGGCCAACATTTCAATCTTTTGCCTTTCTCCTCATGACCCCCAAGTACAATATTACCAACAATATTTCCAAACCTCAACAAACACATTAAAATTCTTAGAAATCCTACCAAACTTAGATCTAATCAATTAAATACCCAAAGTAGATATCCAAACCAAATATTTACCCAAATATCCCTAAACTCACAACCATCACACTAATCATTCATCTTAAATCACATAATAGCAAGGAGAAAAGTTGCCTTGGTGTAGGAAACTTAGATTTTGAGGAAGATGGATGCAAGATCACACACCAAATCTTCGACCTCTCTCTTTCTCTCCAAAGTTTTCTTCTCCTCTCTCTCACTCTAGGGCTAGAAATGTTCTTAAGGAAAGTAAATGAATTGCAAGACATAAATCGTGTCTTAAGTCTAAAATGCCCAACTTAAGTGGTTAACACCACAATAAAATAACTCGCAACTACACAATTAAGCTATAACCTGTCAAAAGTGCCCGAAACCTCAAAATGCGATATGGAACTTATTTTGACTGTCACGCACCTTTTGGGACTAACTACACCCTCAAAATTATAATTTGGAAATTTTATAACTCATTTGAAGTTCCGGTCTCATTTTAAAAAAAAACAAAATGTCATTTTAAATCTTATGACCCGATAGGCTGGAACATGGTAATATTTACCCACATATAAGGTAAACATGCAACATTTAGTAAATATTAACTTTTCTTCATTAAATTAATACTTACTCCACATTCCAACATTCTATATATAATTACTTCACACAGTAAGTAATATAAAATAGGCTCTCAAAAGTGAGGGGTGTTACATACTCCCCCCTCCCCCTTATGAGGGATTTTTCCCCCAAAATTCAGGCGTACCTTATATAAAGAGATGCGGATACCTTTCCTGCATATCATCCTCGCGTTCCCATATAGATTCCTTAACGTTGTGATGACTCCATTGGACTCGCACCAAGGGAACCAGGCGAGACCTCAACCTACTCTCCCCACGTTCTAAAATGGCAACGGGTTGCTCTTCATATGAAATGTCAGGTTTCAAGTCGATATCCTCAAAAGGGATATGCCAAAGGGCACCTTCGCACCTCTTGTACTTCTTTAAAGAAGAGACATGGAATACATCGTGGATTTGTTGTAAAGGTTCTGGTAGGGCAAGTTGATACGCCACTCGACCCACCTTAGCAATCACGGGAAAAGGTCCAAAAAAACGCGGCGCAAGCTTCCCTTTCTTTCCAAAATGCTTGATACCCTTCATCGGCGACACTCGCACCAAGACTTGGTCCCCAATCTCCAGTTCCATGTGCCACCTATTGGCATCGGCATAACTCTTCTGACAGTCTTGAGCTATTCGAATGCGATTCCGAATGAGTTCAATCTTAGAAGAAGTATCTTGGATCATTTCGGGTACAAGGAATTTATTATCCCCCACTTCCAACCAACATGTGGGAGATCTACAAGGCCTACCGTACAAAGATTCATAGGGCTCCATCCCAATAGTGAATTGGTACGAGTTATTATAAGCAAATTCAACCAATGGGAGATATTGTTCCCAACTACCCTTGAAATCAAGCATGCACATACGAAGCATATCCTCCGACATTTGGTTTACTCGCTCAGTTTGGCCATCTGTTTGAGGATGATATGAAGTGCTTAACCTCAATTCAGTTCCCATGGCCTATTGGAAACTTTGCCAAAAGTGGGAAATGAAAATTTTATCTCGGTCGGAAATGATATTTAAAGGCACCCCATGGAGTCTGACAATCTCCGCGACGGATAATCAGGCATAGCGAGTAGTGTCATAATCGGTACGCACAGGTAGGAAATGTGTCGACTTAGTCAAGCGGTCGACAATCACCCAAATTGAATCACAACCACTCTGTGACCTTGTCAAGACTGTAATAAAGTCCATCGATATGCTCTCCCATTTCCATACCGAAATCTCCAACGGTTGCAACAAACCTGTCGGTCGCTGATGGTCAATCTTGACCAACTGACAAGTAGTGCACTGGGACACGAATTCAGAAATATCCCTCTTCATGCCTGGGCACCAATACTGACGGCGCATATCTTGGTACATTTTGTCGTTACCCGGATGCACTAAAAATTTGAAACCGTGGGATTCTGCCATCACCGCCCATCTCAAATCCCCCTCCTCTAAGACAATGAGTCTTCCATGGAAGCGTAGTCCACCCTCTGAGCTTATCGAGTAGGATTTTTCTCCCTCAGAAAGTAATCGGCGTATGTGGTCTTGATAACCCTTATCTCTTCCTTGGGCCTCTACGACCCTTTCCACAATTGTAGGAGTAACAGTCATCACTGACATGAATGCTCTTGCCACCGCATCCACCTGATTGAGCTCTTTCCATTTAGCTTTCCATACATAAGCTAACTCTCCCTCGAGCTTTCTACTCAAGGCATCCGCCACCACGTTCGCCTTGCCCGGATGATAATGGATATCAAATTTGTAATCTTTCACAAACTCCAACCATCGACGCTGTCGCATATTCAAATCTTTATGTGAAAATAAATATTGCAGCGACTTATGGTCCGTGAAAAGACTGAATTTCTCCCCGAGGAGATAATACCTCCAAATCTTCAAGGAAAAAATAACTGCGGCCAGTTCTAAGTCATGCACCGGATAGTTTCTTTCATGGGGCTTTAGCTTGCGAGAAGAATAAGCAATATCTCGTCTCTCTTGATGAAGCACACCTCCTAATTCATGTAGAGATGCATCGGTGAAGACTAGATATTCCAACCCCGACTTTGGTAAAGCGAGGACTGGAGCCGAAGTCAATCTATCTTTGAGCTCATCAAAAGCAGCCTGACAAGAGTTATTCCAGACAAATCTCACCCCTTTTCGGGTAAATTTGTCAAAGGGCTAGCGATCTTTGAGAAACCCTTGATAAATCGACGGTAATAACCCACTTAACCCAAAAAACTGCGAATTTCAGTAGGTGTCGTGGGCTGACCCCACTCCCTAACCGCAATAACCTTGCTCGAATCCACCGATATACCCTGGGACGTCATAATATGACCCAGAAATTGCACCTCCTGTAACCAAAAGCCACACTTATCGAACTTAGCATACAATTGGTGATCCCTCAATCTTTGCAGGACCAACCTCAAATGTGAAGCATGGTCTGATTCCATCCGAGAATACACAAGGATGTCATCGATAAATACAATAACAAATTGGTCCAGGAAGTCCCAAAATATCCTATTCATAAGATCCATAAATACGGCGGGGGCATTGGTTAGACCGAAGGGCATAACCAAAAATTCATAGGATCCATATCTTGTCAGAAAAGCCATCTTGGATACATCTTGCTCCCTTATCCTCAACTGCTGATACCCTATCCTCAAATCGATCTTGGAGAAGTACGACTCTCCCATAAGTTGATCAAACAAGTCATCGATATGAGGAAAAGGGTATTTGTTCCGGATGGTGACCTTATTCAATTCTCTATAGTCAACACATAACCGGAGAGAACCGTCCCTTTTCTTTACAAACTACATAGGAGCACCCCATGGCGACGTACTACGCCTAATGAATCCCTGCTCCCTGCTGAATTTGATCTCTCAACTCCCTCATTTCCACAGGAGCCATGCGATAAGGGGCCCTCGCGATCGGTCGAGTTCCCGACGCTAAATCAATCACAAACTCAATCTCCCGACTCGGAGGCAAACCCGGTATTTCCCGAAAACATCCTTGAAATCTATAACAACCGAAATAGAATCCAAGGGAACAACTACATCTTGAGAAGTCCCTTTCGCAATACAATACAAATAAGTACTAGTACCTCCCTCTAAATGAGGCATAACCACCAAGAACATTTCTTGTCCCGGAACGACGAAGACTATACTCTTCCCGTAACAATTAACTATAGCATGATACTTAACAAGCCAATCCATGCCCATAATCACATCATACCCGACCATGTCTAGGACGAGTAAATCGTCCTCAAAGCACAAATTACCAAGAGTAATCCCCATATGTTTACAAACAAGGAAAACGAGTGAACCATCACCCATTGAGGACTCAACGCTAGTGAAAGTGCTCTTTGCAGATTTTATCAACTCTGTGGACTGAGCAAAACTTCTAGAAATAAATGAATGTGTCGCACCCGTATCAAATAAAATGCGACCCATGTTACCCTGGATAAGGAACTTACCCTCAATCGTTGGCAGCGCTGGCGGCGCAGGAGGATGCATAGCATACTGGATATGATAAACCCTCCCATACTGTAGTTGACCCGGTTGCGGAGGGACAACCGTATTTGGTGCCTGTGGTGGAAACTGAATATAAGGCTGCTGAGGGACTCTAGGAGGTTGTCCCCCAATCAACTGAGGGCACTCCCTCTTATAATGACCCGCCTCCCCACATTGGAAGCACTTTCCCATCATATTCTCCGGATCATGGCCCCGATTATTTCTAAACTGGTTAACACCTTGGCCCTGATGGCCTCTACCTCCTTGACCACCCCGTCCTGTTTGTTGCTGTTGCAAGGCACCCTGACCGTGCCGATTACTATTACCGCCCGAATTAAACCCTCCAAAGCGTTGTCTTTTTGACATGTCCCCCTGCTAGGGATCCCATTCTCGTTACTTATTACCCGAAGATTGGGACGAGGAAAAAGCTCCTCCTTCATTCCCATTGCCTCCAGGATTCCCTGCGTGGCCCACTACTGTATCTTTCTTTCTATTCTGCATGTACAACCGATGCTCTTGATAATGGAGCAATGCCGCATTCATCACCTCACCAAAATTTTGCAAAGCTGGATTACCTAGCAAATGTTGTCGGATTCTCCAGTTCAGTCCTCCCATAAATTTTGAAACTTTCCTCTTTTCCAAAGTCACGTCATCCGGTACAAAACTTGCCAACCGGGTGAACTCGTCTTCGTATTCGGCAACAGACCGATCTCCCTGTACCAGATCCTGAAGTCTCCTTCTCATCTCCCTCTGAACCGCGGGAGGAAAATACTTTTGGTCAAACAAGACCCAGAAATCAGTGATCGACATAGTGTCCCTCTGTTCTGGTGTAGTCATCGACTCCCACCAATGCAATGCGGCCCCAACAAGCTTAAAGGTAGCAAGAACTTGTTTCTTCTCCTCACTACAATCCACCATTCGTAAATGGCATTGCATATCTTTCTTCCATTCATTTGCTCAAACAACATCAGAACCTCCATCAAATTCTGGGGGATGGCCCTTTAAAAAGGACTCCCTAACTCTTTCCCACGGAGAAGGTCCCGTAGGAGCTTGGACCTCCTGCGCTCGTTGTTGAGCTTGTGGCATTTGCTCAGCCACTGCGGTCATTGCAGCATTGACCGCTTGGGCCACAATGTTTGCTACATCTGCAGCATTAAAAGTTCCTTGTGGAGGACCAATATCCTCTTCAACAACTCTATTGCGTCTCGCTGGGCGACCTCTCTTAGGCGGCATCTGAGATGAAGGAATAATAGAGTTAGAATACTATTCAAAATAATCTATATCGCAAATATAAGCTACAAAGTAGTCCTAACATTAGGCTCTATATCAAAGAACGCTATGGTAGAATGTGACACGTCCACATAGATCCTAGTACTCTAGAACCTGATGCTCTGATACCATCTGTGATAACCCGCAGTCCGAAATAAAGGGTGGCCAGCCCGATACTCCAACAAAATGGAAATCATGGATGGAAATCATTCTCGGCATCACAACAATAAAATGAGTATATGGGAAAACCACCCAATAATTCAGAAAAACGGGCTGCCAAAAATATTTAATTTGATTAAAAGATTAAGTTAAGAAAATAGTTTAAACAACCCATTCTAAAAGATAGTGGAATTCCAAGATATCATAAATAAAACTTCCGTAACAATATACAAGGAGAGGACTGAATATGCTGTCGGTCCACAGCTACACACCATAAATCACAACAATTAATTAGTTTACATAATACATCCATTAAACAATTACAAATATTGGGCCACACGCCCGAATGACAGACCCGATTATATCTAGAATACAAAAAAATGAGGGCGTCTAACAAAACATCCTGTAATATCCGCAAAATCTTACAGCTCCTCGAAAACATAAGAGTAGGAATATCAACACGGGCGTCCTTGCGGAGGAGCGCCTGAGTGGATACAATAACATACACAACATGGAAAATGAACGGGTCAGTGACCGATTTTTATATGACTCCCAGATGAATAAAAAACATGATAGATATGATCAGTTAATCATGAATGATGAAGATGAAAATCTAATAACCTAATCATGAAGCATCAATGGAACAGTTTAAATGATATGTTTGTTATTAAATTATGCAAGAGAATATAGTTAGACATCATGAATATAAAGGACTCCATCATTATTCACCACTTATTCCAATTTCCATTCCTTAACAGGAATATAATACCATCATTACCTCTCATTTCCTTTCGATTCTTATTCTTTAGCAGGAATATAATTACCATCATGCATTTTGGTGGCAATATACATATCTCAAGTCGCACTTGAATTTAGAAAGGTTATATTCTTATACATATAACGATTCTAAGACCGCCCCTCAGAGTTTCCCCACTGGGAGTGCCCCTAAATGACTATCATCTTCCAGGGACCTATCAAACAAGGCAGTCTGGGCACCTAATGCACATCGGGAAGGGGCCATATGCCTGCGAGTGAGTCATAACCACACCCGAAATTACCTCACTAGCGCAGAATAAAGCATATGGCCGAGGACAATAGTCTACCTACATTCTCTAGTCAGGGGACATCACCTCATGCACGAGCTTCCCTTATGATAGCATTTAGAGAGGTGTGTTTAAGTAAATTAATATTTACCGTTTAAATCACATTTTCATTTCCATTGATCACATGTGTGGTTCATTTTATTTGAAACCATCATCATTAAATATTCTCATTAACTTCTTCATAATTCAAGTCCCGAATTAATCTCCAAAGGAATTACAATAATTCTACAAGTTTCAAGGCCTTATATAATTCCAATGAGCCCCTAAAGTCTCAAAGAATGGCTCAACCCCAAATCTTTTAATGATTTGTAGAAAGAAAAATGATGCCTGGACATCACTTTAAATACTCCCAAAATAAACCCCAGAGGAACCAATATCTAATCTAGGGTAGCGATCAAACTCAACTAAGACTCTAAGTCTACTTCATACAAGAAGGTTCCTAAGTCCCTATCAGAAGAAAAGATCTAAAAGCAAAATAAAGTTTGAGGGAGAAAAACAGGGGACCGGTCGACTGGTCCCAAGACCGCGGTCGACCGCGTCTTAAAATTTTTCCTAAGAAGAAAAGCAGAAAGCTCAATTTGGAAGGGATGATCGACTGGTGAGAGGACTGCGGTCGACCGCACACCAAAATTCACGCCTTTGTGAGAAAGCAGTGTGCCCTCCCCCGAAGGCCCAGTCGACCTGTCTGAGGATCGCGATCGATCGGTCATAGCAGACCTAGACCATAGTTAACTTCTACCAAGCTAAAACCAAGGCCAACATTTCAATCTTTTGCCTTTCTCCTCATGACCCCCAAGTACAATATTACCAACAATATTTCCAAACCTCAACAAACACATTAAAATTCTTAGAAATCCTACCAAACTTAGATCTAATCAATTAAATACCCAAAGTAGATATCCAAACAAAATATTTACCCAAATCTCCCTAAACTCACAACCATCACACTAATCATTCATCTTAAATCACATAATAGCAAGGATAAAACTTGCCTTGGTGTAGGAATCTTAGATTTTGAGGAAGATGGATGCAAGATCACACACCAAATCTTCAAGCTCTCTCTTTCTCTCCAAAGTTTTCTTCTTCTCTCTCTCACTCTAGGGCTAGAAATGTTGTTAAGGAAAGTAAATGAATTGCAAGACATAAATCGTGTCTTAAGTCTAAAATGACCAACTTATGTGGTTAACACCACAATAAAATAACTCGCAACTACATAATTAAGATATAACCAGTCAAAAGTGCCCGAAACCTCAAAATGCGTTATAAAACTTTGTAATACCCCGTATTTTTATGCTATATTAATTTGGGGATTTATTAAATTTAATGTGAATGATTTATTTAATAAAAATCCGGAAATTAATTATGTTATAATTATTAACGTGACGAGAGTTAGTAATTATGGAAAACTTGTTGAATATTACTAATGAGCATAGTAATACATTATATTGGTTATATTGAATGTCATGAGTGAATTAAATGACTATTTCGGAAATTTAAGTCGGGACGTGCCCGTGTCACGTCAGGAGTAATTTTGCTAAATAAAAAGTGAATATTTTATAAGTTGTTTGTATGGTCGTTTTGAGTGCTCCAACGCATCCGGAAGGGTCGAGATAGTCAGAAAAGTGTACCCGGGGGTTTAGTTTGGGTCTCGGGGCGTTTTTAGGCCTAATTGGTACCCCGGGAGGGAAATTTAGTCATTTCACCTTTTTGGGTAATTAAACCCACGAAATTTAGCCACCTATATCAGCCATCTAGGTTAGTCTTTTAGGGTTAGAATATTCAAAAATCAAGTGACGGCCATTGGAGAAGAGAGGAGAGAGCTCCAAGACAATTCAAGGCCAAAAAGTCACCGGTTTGCACCGCCGCCACCACCACCGTGAAGATCGCGAGACGAGGAACGCAGCCATACCAAAATCAGCCGTGAATCAGATTACCAAAAATCCCAGGCAAGTGTTTAACTTGCTATTTTCGTTGATGCAATCTTCATATTAGTTTAGGATTGATTAGAGATGAAAACTATGGAAGTAAACCCAATTTGTGTTAGGAAAATGCATGTAGTTTTGATTATATGGAAATTCTGGAACCCTTGCCATGTAGAGGAATATAACCCACGAAATTTTGATGATATATTAGAAGGAATTTCTGGTAAAAACAGATTAGAACCTTGATTAAGAAAAACTCTAGGGTTCTTGATGATTAGATGAGATTTTGGATTAATTATCCATGTTTAATGTTAGATATACACATGCTTTACGATATAAACATCTGGTATATTGTTATGATGATAGTAGTAGGATTTGTGGGACGATTAGAATGGAAAAACATGGTTTTGGATGAAGAAATTTGGTAGAACCTGTAACTGCATTCTGCAGAATTTTTCGCAGGCCTGCTTGATCGATCGATCGAGCCTAGAGCTTCGATCGATCGAGCTCCAAGCTTCGATCGATCGACCCCTCCTAGCAGACTCCTATTTCCCTTGTTTAATTAGTTAAATTAAGTTTATCGTGAAATAATTATTGGGCATTCTTAATAAAATAATTTGGGAGACATTGAGGACCAGTAGGGTATATGAATAGATGTTGGGATCTTTAATATTCGACGAGGATGGTATTTATGGGGTAATTACCTTAGGTTGGATAAATTATTGTTTTAAAGGGAAAGTTACATAAGAGGGTTATGTTGGAACATAAAAAGGACACCTACTGAATTTTATACTTGGGAAGAGAGAGTCCATGTGAGTTACGTAATAAGATGGAATAATACTTCGAATTAAGGTTAGAGACGAACCCTTATACGCGATACTAATAATATGATAATACGGAAATGTCAAAATTATGGGAATTGAGAATTTACCTAATATTGATATGGTAATGTTAGTATAGTTATATGATTGTGTATGCATATACTATCTATATGTGAAAATCATGCCCACGCTACTTGCTATCCCTGAGGTTACCGCGCTGGGACAAGTCTTATCTCGATGGGACCTTTATGGGGGATATTGACTTGTACCCTAGAAGATAGATGTCCTTGGTACAGGCTATCGACGTGATAGTTCAGACGGTCCTAAGAGACGCAGGCATGTGCCATCCTCTTAGAGACTTGGAATCTATTCTTCGCCTCAATATTGTTTGTGTATGTATGTTAATACATTTCGAGAGTGATTCCGAATGTATTCCCCTTAATATGAGTGATATGGGGCTTTGGATAGTAGAGTATGCCCGCACCATAATTTAGTTGGGGGTGCTGTTATAATATATATTATACGAGTAGTTAATATATATATGAAATTCTGAAATTTGGAACTACTTACCGTGATTTGATATGTAAGACATAGTTGATAACAAAAATTGTAAATACTTGTTTTGAGAAAGCAGAGTATGCCTACACCATAGTTTATATGTTGGTGCTGTTAGAATATATATATATAAATTATACGAGTGCTTTATATATATATCTGGATTGAGGAATTTAAACTGTTGTTGTAACGTAGTAAGTGAGGAATAATTCTGGACTAGATTATGAATACTTGTTTCGAGAAAATATAATATGTCACTGGAAAACTTTATTGATTTTATAAAGTTAAAATGGAGAACTGTGATTACTAATTGGAACATTTTTTAAAATGGAATCGTGGAATTGTAAATCTTACGAGTAATCTAAGATAAGTTAAATCATTTAGGAAGACTAGTGCGATAAATGATAAGACAAACCATTGGGAAGGTTAGTGCGGTAGGTGTGCACATTAGAAGAGAGGTGGGATTTTCTCAAGAGAGTGTCGCAGTAATATGTTATTGCATTGGCCTGTATCAATTTAAATACTTGTTAAACGTATTTTAAATCAAACACTTTCGAGCTCTGACCCGTTTCTTTTTCTCTCTCTCTCTTGTATATATATGTATATATTTCAGGTGCCCAGCCACAGGGGCGTATTGCTTAGGATTCCTTGAGAGGAATGTGCTGCAACTTAGGTGGGAGTTGCAGGTCACTTGCGTAGACGGCTTCTTTTATTGACTCCACTTCTAGCATTCTCATTTATTGGGCACGTGTCGCCCTTTCCATTATTTCATTTGTTGTTGGGACATTTATATTTCCGTTATTTCCAGTATTGTTCTATGGTATTTATTCAGTATGGATTTGTGACTTTAGTTTTCATATGTTGACATTCGATTGACGAATGTATTATATTATTTGGTTTATTGTGGTGTGATTCTTAATTGTAGAAATGTTGTTTCTAAATAAATAAATCTTTTTCTTTAATTAAAATTTGGAAAGTATGTATGAAAATGGTTTTGACACTTAGCTTAATTATTTAGGGTGTTAAATTGGAAAATTTATTTTTTATCGACAGTGATGCTGAGAATGAACCAACTGTTTACCTTGATTTTATTTAATAAAGGAGTGATCGCCCGGTATTTAATTAGGCGGGGTGTCACAGGTTGTATCAGAGCATCAGGTTTTAGCGTCCTTTAGGATCTGTGCGGCTTATTATGCTTTCAGCGCTGCTTTCTTTGATATAGAGCCCTAATACTAGGAATGTTGTGTTCATCTCTATACATTGGGAATTCGTGCTTCTGCGATTTATTTATTTGAATGATGAACTCATCCAAATTCATTTAAATTTTCAGATGGACCGTCGAGAAGAACTAGCTAAAACGTTTGAGGGAGTCAACGAGCAAGATCGTCTCACACCTCAGGTACCCCCAAAGAGAATATCAACCGCCGAGTTAGTAGGTATCGTGGCACAAGCAGTTACCACTGCAGTTTTACAATACCAAGAACGCAGCATGCAACTTAAAGAAGGCAAAAGACCTAGAGAGGTTAGCCAAATGCATGTGACTAAAGCTAACAAATGTGCGAAGTCTCCGAAATTTCGACAGCAAACTACCCAAGACCGGGTCAGTTCTAGTCAACAACGTGGTAAAATGAAGCAGTTTCGAAAGAGGAATAAAGTCCCAAGTCAGCAAGGCCTACACCAACAGCAGCAGGGTCAGAGGGGGAGTAACTTCAGGGGCAAATGTTTTGTGTGTGGCACGCATGGCCATAAACACCAAGATTTCCCAAAGGGTGTTAGGGCCTCACAGCCACCATGTGCCCGTAAGAAGCCACAGGGGCCACTTTTTCCAGTCACTCTCCCAGCACCTGCTCAGGTACCAGACCTTCCAACCTTTCCAGTTGCACCAGTGCAGCAGGGGCTGTTATAATACAGACATATCTATAATGTCCACCAGGCAGCAGCCCCACAGGCACCACCCGCGATTTGGGGTATGTTTTCTATCCATGGAACTTTGGGTCGAATTCTATTTGTTACTGGGTCAACGCATTGTTTTATAGCTATATATTATGCGAAGACCTTAGGGTTATTAACCACAGTAGAGAGCACTGTAACGTACACAGACTCATCACTGGGGAGTGGGTCACTTATTTATCTTTATATGCCGGGGAGTAGGGGTAGAGATTGGTAGCTTGGTATTACCTGCAGACATGTTAGTCTTAGATATGCACGAGCATGATGTGATTATTGGTATGGATTGGATCGCAGCTTATAGAGACATGATTGATTTCTTCGGTGGGAGCATTGCTTTTGCCATTCCAGGGCAAGAGATGTTTGTGGTGGCGATGCCTCGCCCAGAGGGAGGTTCGACCGCTCATTTGTATTACATAGAGGAGGATACCTCTAAGGAGGTTGTGATTCCCTTGGATTCGATCCCAGTTGTTAGGGAGTATTCCAATGTGTTTCAGGAGATACCAGGCCTACCGCCCAGTCGAGAGATAGACTTTGTTATAGATTTATTGCCAGATACGAGACCTACAGCACGCGCACCATACCGTAGGGCTCCGACAGAGATGCGTGAGCTACGAGATCAGATAGAGCAGCTATTAGGTCAGGGTTTCATTTGTAGGAGTACCTCACCTTGGGGCGCTCCAACCTTGTTTGTGAAGAAGAGAGATGGTTCACTGAGATTGTGTGTGGACTACCGGGAACTGAACAAGGTAACGATACGGAAAAAGTATCCATTGCCTCGAATCGATGAACTGTTCGACCAGTTGAGGGGAGCAACTTTCTTTTCGAAGATAGATCTGAGGTCGGGTTACCATCAGTTATGTATTAGAGAGCAAGATGTTTCAAAGACTGCCTTCTTGTCGAGATATGGGTCCTATGAGTTCAGGTTAATGCCGTTCGGACTCACAAATGCCCCAGTCGTTTTCTTGGACTTGATGAACCGAGTATTCAGAGAGTTCTTGGATCAGTTTGTCATCGTCTTCATAGATGACATCTTGATATATTCACACTCTGAGGAGGAGCATGCCGAGCACTTGAGGCAGGTTCTTCAGACTCTACGAGAGCATCAGTTGTATGCTAAGTACGAGAAGTGTGGATTCTGGTTACAAGAGGTACAGTTCTTGGGCCATGTTGTTTCTGAGCAAGGGATAGCAGTTGGCCCGAGTAAAGTGTCAGCAGTGAGGGAGTGGGGGCAGCCCACGACACCGACGAAAGTGCGTAGTTTCTTAGGATTAGCCGGATACCACAGGAGATTCATTCGGGGATTCTCCAAAATAGCGGTTCCATTGACAAATCTGACTCGCAAAGGGGTAACATATGTTTGGGATGACGCTTGTCAATTGGCTTTCAACGAGTTGAAAGACAAGCTTTTTTCAGCGCCAGTCCTTGCCTTACCAAAACCCGGTGTGGAGTAACTGGTTTACACCGATGCGTCTTTACGGGGACTTGGAGGAGTACTCTAGCAGGAGGAGAAGGCTATAGATTTTGCTTCCCGCAAGCTTAAGCCGCATGAGAAGAATTTCCCCACCCATGACCTGGAGTTAGCAGCGGTCGTCTTTGCATTGAGGATATGGAGGCACTATTTATTGGGGGAGAAATTCTGTTTGTTCACAGATTATAAGTCACTGCAGTACCTGTTCACTCAGCGAGAGCTGAATATGCGTCAGCGCAGATGGCTAGAGTTTGTGAAGGACTACCAGTTCGTTATACAGTATCATCCGGGGAAGGCCAACGTAGTTGCTGATGCGTTGAGCCGTAGACCGGTAGACGATGTAGCAGACGTCTGGAAAGCAAAGTGGAAGGAGTTGGGTCACCAAGACGCAGTGGCACGTTCTTTCATATCCGTGATGTCAGTCACACCCGAGATTGTTACGAGGGTGATACAGGCACAGACCACAGACCCGTTTTGCCAGGAACAGATTGTGCGACTTCTAGCCAAGGGTGCTGAGTCCTATTCTGTTAGTTCTGATGGAGGTTTGTGGTTTAATGGGAGATTAGTGGTTCCAGAAGGAGCAGATTTACGTCATGAAGTGATGACTCATTATCGTGGGTCCCGATTTACAGTACATCCGGGAGGCGATAAGATGTACCAGGACATGAGACGACAGTACTGGTGGAGTGGGATGAAGAAGGACATTGCTGAGTTTGTGTCCAAGTGTTCTACCTGCCAACTGGTGAAGGTGGACCACTAGAAACCGTCAGGATTACTTCAGCCATTGGAAGTACCCGCGTGGAAGTGAGAGAGTATTTCCATGGATTTTATTACAGGGTTGCCTACATCACAGCGGGGCCACGATTCTATCTGGGTGATTGTAGACCGTTTGACCAAGGTGGCTCATTTTCTGCCAGTGCGGACAGATTATACTACGGGTCAGTATGCTCAGTTGTTCATCTCTGAGATTGTCAGATTACACGGGGTGCCCCTGAATATTGTGTCAGATAGAGACAAGATTTTTGTGTCACGTTTCTGGGAAAGTTTTCAGGAGGCTATGGGTACTGAGTTGAGGTTGAGTTCAGCTTACCACCCACAGACAGATGGACAGACAGAGCGTACTAATCAGATGTTAGAGGATATACTACGCATGTGTGTTCTCGATTTTGGAGGAGGTTGGGAGCCACATCTTCCACTGGTAGAGTTTGCTTATAATAACTCTTATCAATTTACGATTGGTATGGCTCCATTTGAGGCTTTGTATGGCAGGCCTTGTCGTTCTCCAACTTGTTGGCTCGAGGTGGGGGACAACAAGTTGCTAGGACCAAAAGTGATTCAGGAGACCTCCGCGAGGATTGAGATAATCAGGAGTCGTATTCGGGTAGCCCAGGACAGGCAAAAGAGCTACGCCGATGCGAAACGATTCTTCAGGGAGTTTAATGTGGCTGATCAAGTGTTGTTGCGTGTATCTCCTATGAAGGGAGTGGTGAGGTTCGGGAAGAAAGGGAAGTTGGCTCCAAGGTACGTGGGACCATTTCCCATCATCGAGAGGATTGGGCCGGTAGCATACAGGTTGGGATTGCCAGAACATTTACATCGCATCCACGATGTATTCCACATCTCGTCGTTGAGACGATATCTTCGGGATGATATGGCCCATACTCACATTGCGATAGATGAGATAGACTTACAGTCTGATAGCTCTTACGAGGAGAGACCAGTGGCTATTCTAGACTATAGTGAGAGGATATTGAGGTCGAAAACAGTTCCACTTGTGCGAGTCCAGTGGGAGCATCATAATGTGGAGGAATCCACCTGGGAGCGTGAGGCGGATATGCGCGAGAGATATCCAGAGTTGTTTTTACCAGGTATGCCTTATTTTCTGAATTTCGGGACGAAATTCCATTATTAGGGGGGAAGTATGTAATACCCCGTATTTTTATGCTATATTAATTTGGGGATTTATTAAATTTAATGTGAATGATTTATTTAATAAAAATTCGGAAATTAATTATGTTATAATTATTAACGTGACGAGAGTTAGTAATTATGGGAAAGTTGTTGAATATTACTAATGAGCATAGTAATACATTATATTGGTTATATTGAATGTCATGAGTGAATTAAATGACTATTTCAGAAATTTAAGTCGGGACGTGCCCGTGTCACGTCAGGAGTAATTTTGCTAAATAAAAAGTGAATATTTTATAAGTTGTTCGTATGGTCGTTTTGAGTGCGCGAACGCGTCCGGAAGGGTCGAGATAGTCAGAAAATTGTACCCGGGGGTTTAGTTTGGGTCTGGGGGCATTTTTAGCCCTAATTGGTACCCCGGGAGGGCAATTTAGTCATTTCACCTTTTTGGGTAATTAAACCCACGAAATTTAGCAACCTATATCAGCCATCTAGGTTAGTCCTTTAGGGTTAGAATATTCAGAAATCAAGTGACGGCCATTGGAGAAGAGAGGAGAGAGCTCCAAGGCAATTCAAGGCCAAAAAGTCACCGATTTGCACCTCCGCCACCACCACCGCGAAGATCGCGAGACGAGGAACGCAACCATACCAAAATCAGTCGTGAATCAGATTACCAAAAATCCCAGGCAAGTGTTTAACTTGCTATTTTCGTTGATGCAATCTTCATATTAGTTTAGGATTGATTAGAGATGAAAACTATGGAAGTAAACCCAATTTGTGTTAGGAAAATGCATGTAGTTTTGATTATATGGAAATTCTGGAACCCTTGCCATGTAGAGGAATATAACCCACGAAATTTTGATGATATATTAGAAGGAATTTCTGGTAAAAACAGATTAGAACCTTGATTAAGAAAAACTCTAGGGTTCTTGATGATTAGATGAGATTTTGGGTTAATTATCCATGTTTAATGTTAGATATACACATGCTTTACAATATAAACATCTGGTATATTGTTATGATGATAGTAGTAGGATTTGTGGGACGATTAGAATGGAAAAACATGGCTTTGGATGAAGAAATTTGGTAGAACCTATAACTGCATTCTGCATAATTTTTCGCAGGCCTGCTTGATCGATCGATCGAGCCTAGAGCTTCGATCGATCGAAGGTTCGATCGATCGAGCCCCAAGCTTCGATCGATCGACCCCTCCTGGAAGACTCCTATTTCCCTTGTTTAATTAGTTAAATTAAGTTTATCGTGAAATAATTATTGGGCATTCTTAATAAAATAATTTGGGAGACATTGAGGACCAGTAGGGTATATGAATAGATGTTGGGATCTTTAATATTCGACGAGGATGGTATTTATGGGGTAATTACCTTAGGTTGGATAAATTATTGTTTTAAAGGGAAAGTTACATAAGAGGGTTACGTTGGAACATAAAAAGGACACCTACTGAATTTTATACTTGGGAAGTGAGAGTCCATGTGAGTTACGTAATAAGATGGAAGAATACTTCGAATTAAGGTTAGAGACGAACCTTTATACGCGATACTAATAATATGATAATACGGAAATGTCAAAATTATGGGAATTGAGAATTTACCTAATATTGATATGGTAATGTTAGTATAGTTATATGATTGTGTATGCATATACTATCTATATGTGAAAATCATGCCCACGCTACTTGCTATCCTTGAGGTTACCGCGCTGGGACAAGTCTTATCTCGATGGGACCTTTATGGGGGATATTGACTTGTACCATAGAAGATAGATGTCCTTGGTACAGGCTATCGACGTGATAGTTCAGACGGTCCTAAGAGACGCAGGCATGTGCCATCCTCTTAGAGACTTGGAATCTATTCTTCGCCTCAATATTGTTT
Source organism: Sambucus nigra (assembly GCA_949130495.1). Taxonomy (NCBI): domain Eukaryota; kingdom Viridiplantae; phylum Streptophyta; class Magnoliopsida; order Dipsacales; family Adoxaceae; genus Sambucus; species Sambucus nigra. Next base: position 686,205,794 of record OX422213.1, on the reverse strand, counting down.
GTGTATGTATGTTAATACATTTCGAGAGTGATTCCGAATGTATTCCCCTTAATATGAGTGATATGGGGCTTTGGATAGTAGAGTATGCCCGCACCATAATTTAGTTGGGGGTGCTGTTATAATATATATTATACGAGTAGTTAATATATATATGAAATTCTGAAATTTGGAACTACCTACCGTGATTTGATATGTAGGACATAGTTGATGACAAAAATTGTAAATACTTGTTTTGAGAAAGCAGAGTATGCCTACACCATAGTTTATATGTTGGTGCTATTAGAATATATATATATATATAAATTATACGAGTGCTTTATATATATATATCTGAATTGAGGAATTTAAACTGTTGTTGTAACGTAGTAAGTGAGGAATAATTCTGGACTAGATTATGAATACTTGTTTTGAGAAAATATAATATGTCACTGGAAAACTTTATTGATTTTATAAAGTTAAAATGGAGAACTGTGATTACTAATTGGAACATTTTTTAAAATGGAATCGTGGAATTGTAAATCTTACGAGTAATCTAAGATAAGTTAAATCATTTAGGAAGACTAGTGCGATAAATGATAAGACAAACCGTTGGGAAGGTTAGTGCGGTAGGTGTGCACATTAGAAGAGAGGTGAGATTTTCTCAAGAGAGTGTCGCACTAATATGTTATTGCATTGGCCTGTATCAATTTAAATACTTGCTAAACGTATTTTAAATCAAACACTTTCGGGCTCTGACCCGTTTCTTTTTCTCTCTCTCTCTCTTGTATATATATGTATATATTTCAGGTGCCCAGCCACAGGGGCGTCTTGCTTAGGATTCCTTGATAGGAACGTGCTGCAGCTTAGGTGGGAGTTGCAGGTCACTTGCGTAGACGGCTTCTTTTATTGACTCCACTTCTAGCATTCTCATTTATTGGGCACGTGTCTCCCTTTCCATTATTTCATTTGTTGTTGGGACATTTATATTTCCGTTATTTCCAGTATTGTTCTTTGGGATTTATTCAGTATGGATTTGTGACTTTAGTTTTCATATGTTGACATTCGATTGACGAATGTATTATATTATTTGGTTTATTGTGGTGTGATTCTTAATTGTAGAAATGTTGTTTCTAAATAAATAAATCTTTTTCTTTAATTAAAATTTGGAAAGTATGTATGAAAATGGTTTTGACATTTAGCTTAATTATTTAGGGTGTTAAATTGGAAAATTTATTTTTTATCGACAGTGATGCTGAGAATGAACCAACTGTTTACCTTGATTTGATTTAATAAAGGAGTGATCGCCCGGTATTTAATTAGGCGGGGTGTCACACACTTATTTTGACTGTCACGCACCTTTCGGGACTAACTACACCCTCGAAATTATCATTTGGAAATTTTATAACTCATTTGAACTTTCGGTCTCATTTAAAAAAAACAAATTGTCATTTTAAATCATACGACACGATAGGCTGCAACATGGTAATATTTACCCACATATAAGGTAAACATGAAACATTTAGTAAATATTAACTTTTCTTCGTTAAATTAATACTTACTCCACACTCCAACATTCTATATATAATTACTTCACATAGTAAGTAATATAAAATAGGCTCTAAAAAGTGAGGGTTGTTACAGGTTTGTGGGTATTGGTAATGGGAAGGTGGGGGTAATATGCTTTCGACACAAGGAAAAAGAAAGGGAAAAAGGGTGGGTTGGATGGGTTTGGGTTTTTGTTATTTTTTGTTGGCCAAAAAATTAAGGTCGGGGATGGGGAGTTGAACCCCTGACTTAACGCCCCTCTATTTTCCACTTCCCAGCAACTGAACCAAGAGATAACTCTTTTAATAATATGCCTCCAATAATACATAAACCCTTATTTTAAAATTACAAAACACACCCCCAAATTCAATATCTTCTTCATACGACCTCCGATCGATGAACCATAAGAATTGTCGTGACCCTCATTTCGGGCCCAACAATATTTTAACAGCGTCTGGATCACGGCATTGACATTGGGCATTGACCCGGGGCTTTGATTTTGACTTTCTTTCGAATTCAAAATTTGCACGGCCATAACTTCTTCGCTTTAACTCCGATTGACACACCGTTTGAACCCAGGCATCCCTTGATTCAAGGCTTCAATTTCCATGTTTGGTCCGAGTCCGAAATCACTCATTTGAATTTACAATATTGCCCCTGAAGGTGTGTAAGTGACCTTTTCATGCTCAATTTGCGTCTGGACTTCACCGCTTTCTTTCTAGACCTGTTAATACTCAAAAACAACGTTGCACAAGAGATTAGCTATGAATATAAGACTTGAGAGTGAATTTCTCAAAATTGCATTATTAACCCCATTTATTATTAAATTTGTATTTTTCTTTAAAATAGCAAAAATGGCTCTAAAAACTCTTTATTTATGATGCAAGGGCCCTAACAAGACCTACATTTGGGTATAAATAATATAAAATATTTCACTCATCAAAGATACTTGGGGAAAAAAACTTCTTCTTTTCTTACATTTAAATCTTACCATATATTATCCCTTTTACATCTTATTTAGTAGCATTGCTAGTATATTTGCGATCACTAACATTAGTAGGTTGGGTTGAGAGCATCTGATTTAACCTTCCCTGGGCTATTTGAGATTTTCCTTCATTCCTTGATTTCCTTGGGATAAAAGGTCACAGAGAAGAGATGATTTAGAGTAGATTTTCTAGTTGTAGTATTATTGCCACGAAAGCAATTTGTTAAGACGTTTTAATTGTAAAACTTTTTGTTATCATATATCAAATCAAATGAATAGATGTATTAAGGACCGTGGCTGGTTGTTTTTTTGATTAAGCCTACTACTTTATGACTTATTACTTGTGATGAATGAGATTTGATAATATATATGAATATCAAGCCTAGGCCTATTAAAAGGTCAAGTTCCCTATTTAAGATTATTTAAACTATATTCGCGTGTTATTAAGAGAATTAGTGCATCTGCCTAATAGGGAAAGGTTGATGATGTTACAAGTGGTAGCAAAGCATTCATTTATACATTGCTCCACCCCCGCCCCGCCGAAGTAACACCTTCCCCGTCGGAGCTCCCTCTCTCCTCAACTCTCTCATTCTCTCTATCTCTCTACTTTTCTTACATTTATTAGTCCGTGCAACCAGCACAATCACTCCTTGCATTTATTAATCCCTGCGAGCGACGCAATCATCGGAGCCGAAGGTGTATCGCCGAAAAAATGTAATTTTTACAGAAACGAATTTTTTACCAATTAGTCCCGTTTACTAAGTATGTAGTTCAATAGGTCCTATCACCTTTTTTTCGCTCCAATAGGTCCTATGAAAAAAGATTTTTGCTCCAATAGATCCTATTTGTAAACATATAGTGAATATTCACTATATGTACAAATAGGACTTATTGGGGAAAACAATATTATGATAGGACCTATTAGGAAATGTCTTGTGTAAATAGGACTTATTTGTCAAGCTCCCATTAATTATTTGTTTCTTTTTTTTCATCAAAATATACCGAATTTGACTCTTGTTTGATAGATCTTTTATGAGTAGATTTCAAATATATAAATAATATGAATTTTAGATTTGTGGATTTGAAATTATAGACTTTTAGAGATTTGATGAGTTTTTCGAAGAAAAAAAATGAGGTAGTTCCGACAAATTGGAATATTTTGAGGGTGTCTTGATCATTTTAACCTGTTGAGTTATCAAAATTGAATATTTGACACCATTGATCAAGTCAAATGTTCTCTTGCATCATTACCACTACCTACTACCCCTTTAAAATATGCAGGATTACTTCCCTACTTTCTCAAAATTGGATCCATATCAAGCACCACCATTGTGGCACAAATATCTCAACTTTTGTTGGGGTGGGGTGGGGTGGGGTGGGGTGGGTGGCGTTGGGTGTAAGTCAAATTTTCTTTCAATATTCAAATGAACGTTATAAATTATCAGACAGGAAATATGCCATCCCTAATTTTCTCAAAGCGAGGTACGATTTACAATGGATTTTAATGTAAAATCAAAAAAATTTAATCAACCTAGTACCCACTAAAACCCAGAGGAAAATGACAATTGTGTTTGACACCACTCAACACGTTAGATATACTGCATTAAATGAAAAAAATTTTCCAACGAATGTGTTTCAAAATTAAAGATGCAATTGGTTACAAATTTTAAAAGGCATTCAAACATTATACTTTTATACAAATTACTTTTTTTGTAAAAAGAGTGAAAATGGGATGGGTGATCTGCTCTCTTACTTCACTGACACTTAGTATTAGAATTCTAGTGCTACTTTAGGACCAAAATGAAAAGTTTAAAAAGTTGATACATTTTTAAAAATAGGATCCATTTAACAAAAAGCCCAAAATATATTTTTACATAATTTCTAGTTCAACATATTTTTTAAAATAAAATTTAGCCCTTGATAGTTACATTAACTATGTATGTGTGTGATGACGTCACTACATGTATTAAACATTAATATGTTTTTATTTAATTTTCCGTCCATATTTTCAAAAATAGTGTTTAGACCCTCTTAGTGACATTAACTATGTAGTCCTGTGTAATAACGTCACTATTAGGGACTAAACATTTTTTAACATGTTGGCCTAAACATCAAATAAAACATTATTTAAGGGACTAAATTAAAAATTAATTAACCCAAAAAACATAGACTACATTAAGAAAAAAAATTGTGTAAAGCTCGGAGTGTGTTTTTTCCCTTCTTTTTCTCATTAAGCCACAATCTAGACCACCTTATAAAAAAAAGGGTAATTTACACTGTACAAAATACAAGAAGTGTAAAAAAAATAACAATTTATATGCACAAGAATAAGTTTTTATCAATTTTTTCACATTTTGAGTGGTTTGTAAAGCATTTACAGTTTAGGGTGGGTTACTGTAATTTACCCTAAAATCACAAATTAAAAAACACTAATTCAGTCACAAAATCTAGATTAACAAAAATGATAGTTATCAATATACAATACAAAAGGCTTTCTCCCTTCATTGATTTCCACCTAAAGCATAATCTTTTACCATCAATATATCACCACATAAATTTTTAGGTATTTGTTGCAATGCTTCTCCTTCTTGCCATGCTTGCCCCACCAATACCCCTGGTCCCACATGACGAATATACGCAACCACCTGGTCATTAAAGGGCCATGGATGGTTTGCTGCAAATGTTAAGAGGTAACAACAATCAGGTAACATGCACGACACGAAAACAGAGATGAAACGACTCAAAATTGACATGATATGTCATGCTCATGTAGGGATTTTGTGACACGAAGTCATATTCGTGTCAAAATTACGACACGTGCTATTCTTCTCATCATGTCTTGTCGTGGCATTCATGTTTTGACTCGTGTTTCTATGTACTACTTTGTTTATTGGGTGTACAAATTATTAATCGTGTTGGTGTTCGTGTTAGCTAAAAAATAAGATTTTCTGTGGAATACGTCTAAATGGTATTTATTGTGCCAACGATGTCATGTCGTGTCAAACCCAAACATAGCCGAAAAACAAAAATTGGCACCCCTAGTTGTAGCATAAATCCTCTGTAAAATAGGTTTTACACTAAAATCATACACTACTTCAATTTGTAGTCCAATAGTTTTCTTTCAACTTTATAAGCAAAAATGAGAGAGAGAGAGAGAGAGAGATGTCACCAATAATTTTTAAAAGAAATTAATATTAAATATGGATCTTGGTCGATAAATTTCAACGAATGCTTTAAAAATACATACTCCTTCCATCCTAAGGCTGTCCCAAATGAATAGTTTAATTTCCTTTTATAGACATATCAAATTGCATAATAGAAAATAGGAAACATATAGTGACCTTGACCATTGATTGAGAGTATCATTAATAAATCCAAATAATTAATAGGGACTCCTAATTTGGGACTACAGGAGTATTTTATTAAGATCTGGAGAGTTGATGCTAGATAGATTCGGTCAATGTTGGTCGGTGCTAGATTTGGAACCAGTCAACATCAGTCAACTCTTAATAGATCTAGCACTAATTACTTTCTTATGTTCTAGTAGGGCTCGTGGTACTGAAGAAGAAGGTTTACAATTCAACAGGGAATTCTCACATAGGGTGTTTCTTCAGCAGTGGGGTGGCAAAATGACACAGGACATGGCCCAAATGATTTTTTAGCGAGTTTGGTTTTATGTTTGGATTTGGGTTTGAGTTTACGTTTGGGTGGACCATCTAAACACAATAAATTAAAGAATTGGGTTTGGGTTTATCCATATAGTGAAAATACACGACTCGTTAATAAATGGCTTGAAAACGACCCAAACAAAACACGAGCCCGATAGGACTCGACACAAAAAGCATAACGGGCCGGATTTTTGGTAGAGGTGATTGTAACACGAAATCAACACGAGCAAATGTGGAAGTTGTGGTCACAATATCAATGAATGCGGATCTTAGAAAAAAACTTTGTATTTATAATGAATTAATCCCAATATAATTAAAAATGCACTAATTGTACTAAAGTGACCCCCCCCCCCCCCCCCCCCGCCCAGTTTAAAAGCCATATGTGATCATAGATACCAAACCACCAACATCTACAACAACTTTATAGTGCATCGACCAAAGATATGTACTGTGTACTCGTACATACCCAAACCACCTACATCTTCAACCACTTTATAGTGTATCGACGAATACTATGTACTGTGTACCCATACATAACCATACCCCGAATTAGAGCAACACATAACATTGACAGTACCTAAAATTTAATATTAGGGGCCATTTTTAGTATAAATATTTTATCATGTAAAAGAGGCATATGCGGAGTTGGATAGAATGGTGCATAGCCACTGTCAGTCCCCTTTTAGGCCTATCTCTTCATATAATGTTATCTTCAATATTAACTAAATCTCTCTTCCTTAAAATGTTCCTTACATGTCCACATATGATGTATCTAAACCAGCTAAGGATTTTCCTTCAATTAATAAAATTTTATGGGTCTGTCACACAAAAATATTAACTGAATGAAAATAATATTAAACCCTTAGTTGATGTTAAAATATTCCCAACTAGGTACAAAAACTATAGTCTTCAGTTTGAATTTTAGTTTCCTAGGAAGAAGTTAACTTTACTATATAATCAATGATCAGGAACAAAAGTTAATTGATATCATTAGGTATCTTAATAACTGACATTTACATTGGAATGTCCCAAAGAGGAAAGTGGAACTCTATAAGGGAGCAAGAGTAAAGTGGAACCCTATCAGTACCTCCTACTACCAAATACGCAATAAAACTGTTCAGTCAACTTACAGTAGGTCTCAAATATTGTATGATTTTGGAGTCTACATACAATATCCTTCACTGCTAGATATGGTCATATAAAAAATCCGCTTAAAACCATTATCATGCATTCATAAGGATGAAACACTTCATTTTGGTAAATAATATTTATATATATGGGTCTCAAATATGTCGTGCCCATCCAAGGACAATTATGCACTGTGATCATTGATAAAGCCATAGAGGTTCCAGTGACAATCCTGTCTCGACGAAGATGGTTGACAAGCTCAATTTACTAGTGGAACCATTGCAGATTCTGTGTCGTAACGGATGGCTTGGTAGAAAAACCACCTTGTTCCCTATCAAAGATTGCCACATCCTATTTTCGATGGGGTCATATTTGAATGTTGTCGTATGCATTGTGGTTTATATGACTGGGTGTCACCTTCTGGGTTAACCATGACAATTTGACACGAGCACTACTTATTACAGCCGGTCGAACATCTACCTTTCAGCATGATGAAGCTTATTCCAATGCAGTGGCCTCCGCGTCTCGTCCTTGCTTCCGTTACTTTTATGAGTTGTGATTGCATCGACATTGATTTCAGAGGCCCACGAGAAGTTATGGAGATTCTTCCTGCCATGAGGGCTGCTCTGAATGCATTTACGGATGTTTGCACCCAATAGAATGGCGACACTACTGGACATTCATCACGCTATTGATTTCGTGTCGGAGGGCCCTTGTCTCGATCTACCTATATACCGTATAGCACCTGTCGAGCATGAGCATCTGCAGAGATAGGTGTCCAATATGTGTGCCCGAAAGTTGCTGGGAGAGTATGTCAAATTGTACCGTTCTCGCCCTTCTCACATTAATAAAATTACGTCCAAGTACAAAGTTCTTATTTACTAATAAGACGACGCATTTTCTAAGTTGTATCTGTGGAGTGGATACCACCAGATATGTATACATCAAGGAAATGAGTAAATGAGTGGAAGATAGCCTTCAAGGAGAAGGGCGACCTATATTAATTTGGATCACATTTCGGAGGTTTCCTTGATTGGATTATTCCCTTAGTATCTGGTTCCACCGATCAAGAAGTGATTTCTTATAATGTCGAGCCACACTTAACTAATTAATAATTAAGTTTAACTTATCGACTCGTATCGACAAATAAGTTAACTTACTATCAATTTATTAATATATGTTCTATCTCGGGTTGATTTTCGGGATGCTTAGAAATTCTATTTTTGGCTTAAAATAGTGGAATCTAAGTTCGTTTGATTAGTATATGGTTAAATCAAGCTCGGGCCATTTGGAGCATATTATATGCTTATTGGGTTAAGCTTATTTTTGTGTCGAACCTTAATTTGGGGATTAGAACCTTTAATTACTTAATTTAGAAAACCAAAAACACTCGTAACACATTAGAGACAAACCCTAGCAGATAAGGGGGTTGAGAGATCAACTGAGGTTAAAGAGATTGAGGAATTGGGACTCGATTCGTATAACCAGTCATAGGCAAGTTTACTTTGATTAAGAATATAATTAAGTTTATGTTAAAGTAATAGTAGTTCACTGGAATCTGAACTAAATTCATGAAATATGCTTTTAATCATATCAAAACCTAATTTTCATAATTAGATTAATTACTTTGTTAAGCCTTAATCACATGTTGATGAACTAGGGTAGTTTGATGATAAATCCCTTAATTGAACCACGAAATCATGTAATTTGATTGTAATAACATTATAACTGAATCATAGTAGTGATAACTTGTAAAAACCATCATCTTTAATTGACTATTGAATCGAATCTGAGAACGAATTTGAATAATTTTGTTTAAACTACGAACTTAGGGTTCAGAAACTTATAATCTGAAATTGAATCATGAATCGTGGCTATAATCGCCTAAAACTTGTTAATATAGGTTAGTAATATTGTTAAACACATTGTACTTGAAAAAGAATCGGTATATTGATGTTTAAAGGCTTTAAGGTTAGGTTTTTGGTTAATTATGGTCGTTTCTGCATTTTGGGAAGATGACTTTTGCGACAGTCTCGTTCGAACGACATTGTGATTTCCTTCGAACGATATAGGGGGTCTCATTAGAACGACAAGGAATTTTCGTTCAACTGATTTTGGCTTCTAGTTCGAATGACTTTGGCTTCTGGTTCGAACGATTGTGGATTTTGGTTCGAACGACATTTGGGGGGTTTCATTCGAACAGGTTGGGGATTTCATTTGAACGAATTTGCATTAGCTTGGGATTTAATTCTTAATTAATTAGAGATAATTAGTCTGAGATTTAATATACCATTTTAGTAATTCTTGAGTAGAAATCGATTATTATTTACTTGTATTAGGTGCAAGCATATCGAGTGTGGATGTGTGCTCGTGGGGGACGTACAAAGAGGGATTATGTTGATCGTGTTGGTACCCCGGTGATTGCGACGAGCTTACCTTGGTCTTATTTACCCTAATCCTACTGTTGACGTACCCATATCCAGAGTGGGGCAAATGGGGGAGTCATTCGTATAACCTTATGTATGGGGGTTATATAATATGCGGGAAGGCGTAGTGATTTTCCCGTTGTTACTTTGAGGTTATAAGGATGGGGGAACCAATAATTATAACTAGTATGCACGAATGATCCACGAAGGCCATAGGGATAGGCCTTCATGCTTTTATGTGCAGGCTTGGCATAGCCCGTCTGTTTTTACATGTGAGTTGGGTATACTAACATGGTCATTGGACTTATATATGATTCTATTTCTTTTACTGAGATTATACAAGGGATATATATACGAGATGCTAGTTTCTAGAACCTTGTAATTATAAATAATCGAGAAGATTTATAATTATGTATCATTGGGTTCACTTGCACTTGGGATTAGACCTACATGCTATATTTAGATTGTTTGGGTTGAGTTAACTTAAAAACAACTAACATATGAGAGGAAGGTGCATTATTATTATTATTATGGGACAAATTTTGTTACATTCTTACTCGATGTAGACTTGCTAAATTTAATCCAATTTGTGGAACTGTTTTTCAAGTCTTAGGCAACAGTAATCATCACAACCATGATCTTTATAACATTCATTCGCAGTTTCAGCATTCCAGCTTCCAGTCGTAGGATGTAGGTATCGAGCCTGCGTGCTCATCTCTATTAATCATTTCCTTTCCGTACTTGTATTTCCCTTTTAGTAGTCAATGAGTCAGATTATTGTATTTGGAATTATTATGTTGGAGTCAATTAATTTAAATTCAAAGTTAGATATCATTATTGTCAGACGATGAGTTTTATTCATTATAGTTTTGGGATTGGTATCAAAGTCGTATTTGTTTTACTTCACTTTATTACTATTAGCATTTAGTGTTTTATTTTATTCCATGCTTAAAATGATAAAAATTGTTTTGACTCTCATATTATTTATATTTGGACCTGATCAATCTAGTTATATGGATTTTATGGGGTGTGACAATTGGTATAAGAGCATTCTAGATTCTGGTGTCCTAGGGTCTTGAGTGCGTCTATCGCTTTTCTGCGTTGCGTTCTTTGATACATTAGAACTGAACTATTTAGGCTTCGTATTTTTATCTCGTACGATACTGACACACTTTTGTTTATCGCCTTTCAGATGATGAACACACGGAGACGAGCCACATGTCGCTGACAAGCCATAACTTCTGAGTCAAAGGCATCACAACCCCAGCCACAGCCACATGGGCAGGTACCATGACTTGCGCTTACGAACTTGGCAACTATCATAGCACAAACAATATCAGCTACTATAGCCGCCATGCACCAAGGCCAGCCACCACCCGTGATTGTACCTACCCCGCGTACTACTTCTAATTGAGAGAAATGAGGAGTGCCTTCAGAAAATGCAAACTGCCAAAGTCTGCAGTATCTACGGACCTTATTGTCTCCCGATAGTGGAGGCGAGATATCGAGAGGTATTTACGTCTGGTAGAGTGCTCGAAGGTTCAGAAGCTTATGCTAGCTAGTAGGAGATGCGCTTTAGTGGTGGGAGTTCGTCACCACTGATTAGGAGAGGTCGAGAATGATCATAAGAAAATTTTGGGTTAAGTTTAAGGAAAAGTACTTCCCATCACTACAAGTTAGTACAAGGACAGAGTTTCGGAGAGTGCTACAGGAGGACCGTACAGTGGCAAAGTACAGGCAGGGGGAGTTTACCCGTATTTTTGTCTTTGCCACAGAAAAGATCAATACAGAGGCGAAGAAGATGGCTCGCTTTATTAGGGGCCTCAAGTGGAGGATTAGGCAGGAGTTGCTTGGCAACCTAACCTTCACTACATATACCCAGGTAGTGGACGTCGCTTTGCTCTATTCCCAGGACCACCGCAACTTGCAGAGAGACGAGTCTCCGAAGAAGGAGAAGTTTGGGACCCACCAAGAGTCGAAGATTGGGAAGAGTGGTAAGCTGTCTAGAGCACAGGGAGGTTCACAGAAGCAGAGGTGAACACCACAGGGGGAGCAACCCCCTAAGAGGTTTGAAGGATCAGCATCGTCAAGGCGGTCAGGGTCACAGATCCAGCAGCATTATGGTGTTGTTAGAGTTATCTTGTGATAATTACAAGAGAGGGATTGGTGCAATTCTTAGTCAAAACATCTACTCAGTAGCTTATTAAACTAGAAGCAATTTGGACGCATTCTAAACTATTAGACGTATGATCTCAAGCTCTACACAGTGGTAGTGCGACACTGACATGAGTACCTTACTCACAGGGAACTTGTCATCAAGTTGGATCACGAGGATTTCTGTGTTAATAGGTAGAAGATCAATGACCATTATGAGAATTAATCCAACTTGCCTAGCGTTACACATTCCACATTTATTACCAAGGAAGAGAACTGGGTCATAAGCCCCTCAAGTCGTCGATCCCATACCTTAATAGTCTCCGAGGTTCCGTATTTAGTTTCGACAAGGTCCATAATTTTCCTGCTAGTACTTTGGGCCAGTAATAGCAGAGTGCTATCCACCACACGTATGACTTTCATCTCTAGGATGGATTCTTATTTTACGGCTATGGCCATATAATCCCACTCATTCCTTACAAGAGAAGATCATCACAAAGATTCGTTTCAGGGGACTAGCCGAGCACATGGAAGTCGCTTGCACCATGACAACTCTGAGGTTCTTCTGGTCTACTATGAGAAATAAGCTAGCGCCTTTATTCTTAATTTCTATGTCTTCCTGTTGGGTAGCTAAAGGGCTACACACCAAATATCAATCTACACACTCCTCTCCCCATTCCTGACGGTCCATGGCAGGATATCTCACTAATTTTTATAATGCGCCTATCTCTGACAACAAAAAATCACGATTCCATTTTTGTAATTGTTAATCGATTCTCGAAGATGACCCATTTTATTCCCAACAGCCACCGCACCGATGTGTCGCATGTAGCAGATATGTATTTCCATGGGATCATCCAGTTGCATAGCTTCACAAGGAGCATCATGCTAGACAGTGATTTTCGTATCATGCATCACCTTTGGCATTCACTTTGGTAACTATTAAGTTGTTCGCTTTAGTTTTCCAATGCCTTCTGTTTATAGACCGAGGTTCTCAACCGTAGCATTGGAATTATTTCACGATGCTTAGCTACAAATAAAACCACATGAGTTAGGACATCATTTTTGCATAGGCGAAGTTTGCCTATAACAATGTCATCAATTCATCTAATGGTCTATCGTCATTCTAGATTGTGTTGGGTGTTAGCCCCTAGATGCCCATTGACCTAGTAGAACTTCCTCTGTGTCGGTCAATCTAATATTCGTCGACTTCATTACATGTATGGCCTCTATACCCAGAACTGGAGCATTTAACCCATATATATGTCTCCTATAAGGATGCTCACCATTGGGAGGTTGTTTATCGGCCAAGAGACCTAGTCATGATCCAGCTTCGAAGGGAGTGACGACGAGGAAAAGGCCAAAAGTTGCCTATTAAACGGTTTGGACCATTCTCTATCATACACGCTCATGGGACAAACACATATGAGGTCAACCTTCTGCCCGAGTTCTGTATTCACCGCACGTTTAACGTGACGGACCTTCCCTCTTCCGATACCACCATATCCCATTGGTCCATTTGTCAATCGATGACTCCCAACTTGTTCGCTACCATGTCGAGGAGTTGAGGGGGTCATGGACCAAGACATTCACATGCCCCACCGACCGATTGACTAGGTGTCTTGTTAGTTGAGTAGGGTAATCGATTTTGCTAGCATTTATGGATCACAAAGGTGATCTTACAAAACATCCCATCGGATCTTTACACCATCTTTATATTGGGAATAAATTAACGTAATTGGTATGTGAAAAATTACTTAATTATACAAACTTAATAAATAATATAATATTTTTAATAACTTTTTTTTTGCCTAGCACACCCAAATCATATTTCTTATAGTCTTCGAATCGGCACACTAGCATCATGTAGCATCTGCAACCGCACCTTTGCTTTGTAGTTTAAAACATATGATGAAACCAATTGGATCTCAATCTGGGTTTGTGTATTTATAGTTTGGAATAAAACGGACTCGAATAGAAACAGTTTGTAGTTTACTAAATATGGGACCCCTCCACTCTGGTCGATGCTAAATAGGTTCGGCCAATTCCAATCCACTCCGATGGATGATATAGACAGATTCAGCAAAATCAAATCACTTTGGACCGGGGTCAGTCCACTTCGACAATGTTAGAGAGGCTCGATCAATACCGGTCATTGGTATATTTGGCCCTGGTCAACTCTTAATAGACCTAGCACTAACTGACTTTATTATGTGCTAGTGGGGCTCGTTGTACTGGATAGAGTTTATCAATCAACGGCGAGTTATCTCATTGATATTTTTTTCAGAAGTATCGATTTCCTTTTGATGATGTATTAGAGAAGAAAATGTGGAAGTCGTGGTCATAATAGCATTGAATTTCAATCACACGGACAAGGCACTCATAATTAGTGCCAGCTCATTGGTTTGTCAAACCACCAAACAAAAAGTGGGCAAATCAAGACAGGAACAACATTCACAATAAGAGCAAGACCATATCTGTATTTCGTTTGTTCTATTAAAAAAATGTCTGTATTTTTTATATTATTGATAAACAAAAATTTATTATGGAATATTAAAAGAAAAAAAGAAAAAAAAACAGATGTGAGGAACTAAAGAGTAACTAAAAGGGGTCAAAAACATGATCTTTATGTCTCCACATATTGGGAGGGTACTTAGGTCATCTCCAATGGATCAATGGTGGTATAAAACATACACAAGGTGAACATTTTTCATGCTCCAATAGTGTTGTAAAAGCCTTTGGCATCTCGACAAAGTGTAAAACGAAAATGAAAATGAAAAAAGCACCTTAAATATTCACAACCACATCAACTCTCTCTCGTCCAAAACTTTAAACTGTTATATCTTTCATTTTCAATGTCTGGTTATTATAAAATTTATGTTCAGAAAGCATTCGCCGAGATCTATCAAACATAATTCGTATTCAATATTAAATTCTTTTAAAAAATCTCAGTAAATAATACCCAGTTTACATGGGTTTGTGTCCGAGCATTCGGTTTAATTTTTACACATAATCTTAGAAGGAACCGCCGGAGTACAAAATATAGTGTATAATTTTAGTGTAAAATCTACTTTACACAGGATTTACTCTAAAATTTTATACTAAGCGTAAAAGACTACTCACAACAATACAATTCCATATGAACCATATAACATTAGATAATATAGAAAGAGTTTCCCCACCTGGCTTTAGGAAGCCTTCTGGATATTCAAGGAGATCCAAGAATCCATCTCCAAATTCATATGCTAAATCACATGGTTTCTCCATTGACATTACTTCATTCAGTTGTCGCACAATGAAATACAGTGGATAAGAATTTGCAAGCCCGACCAAAACTGATCCACCTGAGTATTTCAAGGACTCATTAGATTTTAACAACTACCAATAAAATGAGATGTAAGGCTAGTTAAATCTATTCTTTTTTTTACAGGACTCCCATATTGGGGGGGAAAAATTAGTAAAATATTAGGACAAGATGTCTACTAGATAACATAAAGGAAAAATAGAAATTGCTAATTCAACGAATTACTCAATCCGATTAGAAGTGGCACTCAGAGCCAAAATCAACCCACTAGGAGATGAAAATGGCCACTCATCTTTATGTGCGGGACAAAAGTGGGTTGACTCGTGCGTTTAAACCCAAGCCGCAGAACAAACCCTTATCTCTAAACTAATCTCTAATTTTTCTACCGAATATAGTTCCAATAACAAAACATGTGTTTCTCTTTCAACCGCCCACCTCTCTCTCTCTCACACACACACGTAGAGCCGCTTTCATCTCTTCTCTCTACATCGATCTCTTGTCTCTCTCTCTCTGGGCCGCTATCTTCTCTCACTACCTCACTCTCTTCTCTCTCTCAGTCTCCTCTATACATATCGATTTAAGGTTTTTGTAAAAAACTGTATACAGAGCAGCAACAGATAGGGCAATACAAAAAAGGAAAGAGCACAGGTTAGCCTAACCCAGCCCACTTCCAACCTGAATCCAACCCGGCCAGAGTTGACCCGAGCCCAAATACAGGCCGCCCATATCCCCCCATGCCTACCCAAATGCTAGCCCTAATCCTATTGTATAGATACACAGGAAAGGAGATATTGTTCAATAATGATGCTGAAGCTGTACATTATGATGAAGTGAATTATATTCTCTGCCCAAAAAATGGTGTCTTTAGAGACTATCATGTTGGCAATGATTTGGGAGGAATAGTTGGAATAAATAGGAGAATTTTAAACCAAAGCAGAAGACATCTTTGTGGTGTCGAAAAAGATTAGATACATGGCTTTATGAATTTTAACATCAAAGCACTTTAAAAATACCGTTGTGTTCACTATCTCATGTGATGTGGACAGAAGTTAGACACATGGTTTCTTTGTGGGATTCAACATCAAAGTGTTTTTAACGATATCAACGTGTATACCATTATTGATTCTTGGAAAAGATTATTCTGTAATTGATTATCAAAAGGCTGTTTTTCCAGCTTCTTTTGTTCAAGGCAGACTTCTTGTCTCCCTTTTGTATTTCTTTTCTTTTTATAAATAAAGGTTGTTTCTTATTAATCTATCACACATAAAAGCATAGTCATCTTACTTGCGATTAAGTTAGACTTACTTCGTGACTAAGTTAGACTTACTTCACTGGAAGATTTATTAAGAGAAAACAGGTTAATTAGAAATAAAATTCAATCTATTAGTCTCCAAAATAGTTGCATTTAATTCAGATGAACTATATAAACAGATATTAGACCCAAACCCAAACTAATAATCACCACTGCTCCTTAGTATCTGTATCCCCCACCCTCTTTCTCATAAATTTCAAACCAAACCCAATATTTCTACTCATCACTTCGTCTTATAGATCCTCTAGAAGATTTTACCAAATTTCATTTCATTTCTCCCATGACATAAATATTTAGCATTTTTTTACTTAAGCCCCCATGAAATAATGCTTTATCGAGAGAGAACCCCCCTGAAAAACTAAATAAAAACCCCATTTCTGACACCATTACTACTCCATTAAAAACCCACTTCTAACTCACATTTTAACTTACCCCCAAACTTTTTAAATGGCCAATGTACCCTAGTCTTCTCCCCAATTCTTCAAGCTTCACGATTATATGTTATATTGCAGAACCAATTCCAGACTGGATCCAAGTTCAGCAACTTCATTCAGAACAAGTCGCATTAATAAGTGAAAATAACAGAGAAAATGCCTTAATTATAGACATGGAGACAATTAGTGCAAAAAAACAGGAAAAAAAATGATAGACTAACCTAGGTTTAAGCAAGGAGAGCAATCGATACCGCCTTTCCTCTGGAATATCACTAACTTTTTTCATGCCAAGAAACATAAAGATAAATTTATTCCCATGAGTTACAGCCTTACAGGAGTAAAAAGCAAGCAAGAAATCGCAATGATTCCATTCACACATGCGACAGGGATCAAAATAGCCAAAAGAACATAATGCCAATTGCGATCACTAACTCACTAAGGATGGCAATTTATGTCTTAGTGTTATTTTGGTTTGTGTCAAGTATTAGGCAACCCTAACCCAATATGTTTCACTAATCTTCTACATCGTTATTTATTAAATGTTTCATGTTCAGGTTGACACGCATAAGCTGTAAATTATGAAATAAGAGTAGGATCTTCTTCTCTATGCTATCTACCAAGAACTACTTATAGGCACTCAAATCTTTGATAATTTTATATACTAACAACAAATAAGTAAAATATCATTTGAATCTACATATATATATATATATATATATATACAATAGTGGATCAAGATAGAAAAATTAAAAAGGCGAGGCTTGATAGTCTTAAGTCCCTTTAGGTTGCGATGCCTCCCTTTTAAAATTATTAAGAATGGGGCCTCTCCCTTGTAATATGACATTAAAGCAATAAGAAATACATTTATATTATCACATAGTTTGTCAAATATAATAGTGTTTACAAACTGAAGTCGTCTTATGAAATATAATACTATGACACAACCACTATATATATATATATATATATATATATATATATATATATATATATATATATATATATATATATATATAACAGCGCAGGACTACACACTAAACACTTAAAAAGTATTGGAATACACACGAAATGTCCCCTCATCTAAGGGGCTTCCAAAAAATTCACTAAAATTTAAAAAATCAACTCAGTTTCAGGATATTAGTGTACTAGCTTAACACATTCATTATTTGTGCTTGTGGGTCTAGTTATTAAAAAAATAGGGTTAATTGCCACTTTAACCCTAAAGTTTGGGTTCATTTCGAAATGTGGACCTATTCTATCAATTTTTGCAATATTAATCATGATGTTTTAAATCGTGCAATTTTGGACATTCATCAAGTCCCCGTTAAGAAGGTTAACGGAATAGGTATGACTAGTAGCCATGTGTCATTATTTGTTTTTAATTTTTACTTGACCATTAATCAAGAGGGAAAAAAAATTAAAAAACGCATGTTAATCCCTCTCTCTCTCTCTCTCTCTCTCTCTCTCTCATGCATGCCTCCCAATCATTGCACCGCTTAATGAAGCCCCACTAGTAGCCATAACCGCAAGCTACTCAAAATTCGACCCACTCTTATCCTCCACCAACATCGCCACCACCACCAGTGGCACCACCTCGACATGTTTAATCCAAAACTCCTCAAACACTATCATCATCAGCCCTAAATCAAACCTCGTCATCAAAACCACACTCTTCCTCTTCACCACCAACCTCACACAAAATCCATAAACATGAAAAATGGCACTACGCACTACGCCACTGCCAGCGAAAATCTCGTTGGCCATAAAACCTCTCTGAAAACATAATGAATAGAATGAATTATTTTTCAAACGTATTGATTTTGTTGTGGTTGAGTAAATCGATTTGGTATGCTTTCAGTGAGTCATTTTAGTTACAGTTTCTTTGCAATTTGGTTTTGGTTGAATCGTTTTGGATTTATTAGGATGAAATTGATTTGGATTTGGGCTTGGGGTGGAAGATTTTGTTACTGATGGTTCCGGTTGTAGGTGGGTACGATGGTGGAAGGTGGTGATGATGGTGACGGTGATCGTGATACGAAACTGGTGAAGTTGGTGGTGATGGAAGTTGTTGGCGTCGACAAATGGTGGTGGTAGTTTGGACAGCTTCAGGTGGTAAAGTTTTGGTGGGGATGGAAGCATGGAGGTAGTGGAGATGAAATCGAGAAAGTGGTGGACCCCGGTGAAAATTAGTGATAGGTGGTGCTGATAGTGGAAGGTGGTGATGATGTTGGTGGATTTGTTTTTTTTATTTTCTAATCGGTGTGTTTTATTTTTTACATTTTCTCAATCCTTTTTTTGTTAAGAGGTGGCAAAAGTATTTTTTAACTAATTATTATTTGAAACACATGTCAATTTCTAATTGGTTCATTTAGTAAATTTATAATGTCACTCGTAAAAATTCAGGTTAACTAAAGCATTATGGTTAAGTCTCTTAATACGGACTTGGCAAATGTCCAAAGTTGCACATATTAATAACATCAAGTTAACATTGCAAAAATTGAATGAGTGGGTCAAAATTTAAATTTACCCCAAAAAAACTACTATGTTTTTACGATAGCATTTAAACAATTTAATCATGACATGTTTGGGTAATCAATGGTTCCAACCAAACCATTCAGAATTCATGTTTACTAGTAGATACTACTCACCCAACAGATATATGTCAAGTATGAATAATGATACGAGTCCCAAATACATCCCCAATGTGGCATTGCATAAATGTTGTAAATGTACGGTAATAATAACGGAGTACAACAATTTATTGATATACATACCCTAACCAACCCCAAATATTGTGGCATTGCAATAGATATGTTGTAAATGTAGGCTAGGGTAATACTGACGGAGTATAACACTTTTTCGCTATACCGCGTTATTTAGTGAATGATTCGGGGATGTATTTGCTACCAATAACTCTAGGCCGACTCAGGATTCCAGCTGATTTTGTGCAATACACTAATATGTATGCATTGGTTTGTGTTTTGAATAATATTCACTGGACCCTGATACGAACCAATACAGACACGACACGTCGTCACCAAAATGAGTCAAAATCCCAAGTGGGTGTAGAATAACTCTTTTCGTACACGTAGCATTTTTATTAAGTATAGAGTAATTCTACGTCGACTCACGATCCCGACTCATTTTTTGTGATACACTAACGTGTCATGTCGTCATTGGCACTTATACTGAACCGATGCAGACACAACACGTCAGCGTTTTGCACAAAATGAGTCAAAATCTTGAGTCGGTCTAGAATTACATAGGGCTGTAAATTAGGTTGGGTGATCCTTGCTTGGGGTTGCTTAGACTTGGCCCGAACTATCTTATCCCTTCCCAAGCTCGAGCTTGGCCTGAATAAATATTTCCCACCTAGGATCAAACTCCGCTTGTAAATATTAGGGGCTTTGGGCCTGATCTCAATATTTTATGTTAAAAAAGTTTGAGCGGGATTTTTCATATCACAAAATCTAATTGATTTTCCATATAATAAAATATATCCTTTATCAAATGTATTAAATTAATACAAGAAAGATAAGAGTGGTTATATATTTCATACATATAACATTATTTGAGCACCTAACATAGGTGTACCGTGACTTGAGCAATTACCAAATCAAATGCCCACTATGAAATTAACATTCAACAAATCACAAAAGTGAAAACCTCTTGTAACCTTATGCATTATGACAAATAAACGTTTTTAAATAAATAAATAAATAAAAAGTAGCAAATGAAACAAAATAATGAAACCTAATTAAGCAATGTAAACACGAATATCTTATATTATATAAAATTACGTTTTTTAATATGTACATATTCGAAGTTTAGGTCGCTCCCAATTCGGGCTTTGCAAGATTTGGCTCAAGCCCTGCCTCAAATTCATCCGGGCTTGAAATTTGGCTCACGCTCAGCTCAATGCTCGAATCAATTTACGGGCCTAGAATTACACTTAAATATATGTAAATGAATATGCACGCGTACGCGCACATACACACATAGAGAGAGAGAGATAGAGGTAACCAAAGATATGCAGCGGGATTGTAAGAAGGAGGGTCTAAAGGAATGAGGTCTGTAGGAGGATCAAGAAATGTAACAACATCTTGATCGTCCAAATACTCTCTTTTTTCCACTGGGTAAAACTTCATTGGGTTTATCATCGTCCCAAACTAACGATGTCATATTTCTACCAAACTGAACGGGCCTCCATTTATTAGTCTCCAGTGCTAAACCTGGTATAGTAGCAAAGATAAACACCAAACGTTAATGAAAAAAAGGTAAAACGTAGTTGAAAGAAAGGGTTTGTTAATTAGTTTTACCGGGTTTCAAATTTGGAAACCCTGGGTGAGGATGAATTGAGAGTTGGGTAAGGAAATTTGGGGTGACAGGAGGGTTGATAGTTGTTAAGCTCGTCATTCCATACCCAAATCTCAAAGTCTTTAAAAGTTAGTATTCGGTTGGGTTCGATTCAGTTCGTTTTTATTAATGGTTCGGTTTCGATTTCAAAAATTGATAACCATTTTTCTTTTGTTCTGTTTTCATTACTAACACAAATTGAACCTTACTATAAATCGATATGATTTGGAAAAGAACTAAAAACATAGGCCGAACTGAAACTGGTTCGATCCTATCATGTTTTCTTCAATATTTATATATGACAAATGCTGCTTTCTTCTTGTTTTGAATGTTTTAAATTTCTTGTGACTTTTGGGATTTTGATTGCATTTATAAAGTTGCTTTGAGTGTCTTTTTAGGTTATATTTGAGAATTAATTATTATTTTATTTATTTTTAATATATTTTTCGAATCGGGAATCGATTTGAACCAACGCAAGAACTGTTGGTTTGGATTGGCTCGGTTCTTGTTATGGTTCTAAAAATGTGGTACTGATCAACTTCGGTTGCGATTCAGGGCCTGTAGTGGAACCGACTTAACTCGAACTGTTTGCACCCCTAATATTTTCACATAACTCCGAGAAAATGAATATTTAGTTATAAACGGATGCTATATGTCATCTAAATCCCCTTTTAGCATTTTGACTTCCCCTGTCACTTTGTATGGATAATTATGCCCTTCGTAGCCTAGTATACACATTATGTGACTTTTCAACTGGTTTGTCTGATCATATTTCACAAATATCATCTCTCTACTGAAGCTTGGAAAATCTCATTCTTCACGCCAACTCCCTAAAAGGCTCAATGAAATCGAAGGATCAAACTTTGAAACCAAGGGCAAACAAAAGTTTAGGATCATGGTGACCAAACAATGACTATAAGTCTACTTAAGCACGTAACACCATCTTAGACTCGTAACGATTGAACATACAATGCGACATGCACCAAACCTCTTATCGCACTCACTCATGAGGCTTAAGCCATATTTTATACTTTAGTTTATGGTATAAAATAAGTATTTACTCTTTAAGAGAATATTTGATATGAATAAATGCTTTCTAAATAATCTCAAAACGTTCCATGAGATTTAAATGAGCATAAAGTCCAATCAACATATATCTTATTGCGGTATTGTGCGCCTGAAATCGCTATGCTTGGGAGTTTGACTTTCTTTTGTTGTGTTATTTGAAGTTGTTCCGTGGATCTTTGTTTACCATATATAGTGTGATTGGGGATGTGTTAAAGAAAAAGCGAGCGCAAGGGTGATCAAAATCTTTAGTTCGGGTGAGCCCTAACGGGCTCATCCTAAGGATTTTTCGGCTTATGTCAAACTAGAGATATATGATGGAGGGTTCGGGGACTGTGTTACGAATGGGTAAGGTATTAGTCAGTCTAGTTGTTACCTTTGTCTTCTTTATATAATCATTTGTACTATATTACTTAATACTACTTAAATGGAAGATAGAGGCTCCTTAAGAAACCTTAATATTGCACTCATAGACATATATAATCTTAATTGAGCCCGAAAGAATGATGGATGAATACCACTTTGTATGTGTACCCCAATAAAAGTGGTTGTGATGCAGTGTGTGGACTTGTGCGGATGAGTGGAACCTTAGTATTGAGTTTATGTACTTGCGTGGTCACGAGACCAAAGTCAATGTAGTTTGGGGGTGTGTTTATAAGCGAATGTGTATGTGCGGTGTGGAGGCTTGGGCTTATGAGTGAAAACTCAATATTGTGCGTACGTACTCACAAGAGCATGAGATCAAAGCCGATGCAATTCGGGATGCGAATAGTCTCTTTAAAGATATCATAATTTCTCGTGATGTGGATGCAGTAAGACATAAGGATATTGTGTACCATGGGGTGGGAAATAAGCTTTCATATAGAGATATTTGGATATCTCAAGGTTGCGGCGTCTTGCAAGGTTATGTATCGAGGGATATATCATAGGGTCTTGTGCTCATGAAGAGGGATCGATATTAAGCCTACGTACCCGTTTGTCAATGGGATCAAAGTCTACGTAGTTTATACAAGGTGTGTGAGAAGATGTGGTTTAGTCTTAGAGGTTGTGTGTAGAAAGTGTGAATGTGCTTTCGTGATCCATCTGTGATAATGCATTCAATTTCTAATCATGTTATTACATCCTTACTTTAGTAATATAATTGGTGTGTTCTCCGTGGATTTTTTTAAGAATCATAATTTTGGTGATACCCATCCCTTAGGAACGAAATCAGCTGTCAGAGAAGTTGAACGTAAATGGACCGACATTAGACTTTGACTATATCAAAGATTTTCAGGACATAATCATTATGTTGATTATGACAATCCATATTTTCCATACATGGGATGTTCAGTCCCATGTATAATTCATGAAGGTTATCTAATAATTAAATGCCATTATAATCATAAAGAAATAAATCAAGATGGGAAATAGCATATGACAACATAAATAACTGAATAAATATAAACCTTCAGCTATATTATATGATATCCAACATAAGTCTTAACTTCACAATAATAATAATAATAAATAATCTATTAGAATTAAATAAATTCGATTGTGGTAACAATATGGACCTTGCGTAAACTCTCATAAAATTGAAATATCATAAATATAAATATATTTTGGATGTAACTTATGACACTTACAAAGCTAGTGGTTGGATAGAAATACTGGAAATAGAGTTAATGTCGTTCTAAGATCAACCCTAAAAATGTTATTGACACTAACTTGAAATGTTTCAACGCGAGAAGGTTAAGATCACAACAAGAACTTCCTATGTGATCCCAATTAAAGGATCCATATAACAATAATAAAACCATGGCATTCTTACGCGAATTAATTAGGTGAATATCTCAACCCATTATTATTACGCCATCCTTACCGACCAATTATATTAAACTACTGTAATATTCCAATTTATTGTGAAGTTACACATCTAAATAATATAATGTTCACTCAAGTTATCCCAACAACATAACCACCACATATATATTATCTATGTAACAATTTCATTATAATATATAGCATAATCACTCTCGACCCAACACATAAATCATAGGAAATCCTCATAGCCCACACATAAAGTATCTCACGAAGGTTTACCCAGTATACCTCTGAGGATCTCTCGTGCCTCTACTAATCTTGAAAACTAGAAGGTCCAAATTTTAAAGTCTTTAAATACAATAATAAAGTTGTATGGGGTTTATTCAGTTATTTCACTGGATTCAATTGGAGATTATTCAGTTTCATATTATTAAAGATTGGATTTACTTTGAGTTTAGTACGGTGATGGATCTTTTTATCTCTTAGTTAGATGGTTTATCTTTGGGAATGATTATCATTTATTTTGTGGATTAATTTTATGTCTCATAACTCTCTCATGCTATGCTCCAGATTGAGTCAGTAACTAGTTGGATGGACCCTTTGAGGGACTATTTGAAAGATGGTGCACTTACAAACGATAAGAGGGACGCTCATCAGATAAGAGTCAAAGCTACTCGCTTTCACTTATCTCCTGAGGGCAAACTCTACAAGAGATCGTTCACCAGCCCTTACCTTCAATGTGTTCACCCGAAGGATGTCGAGCAAGTTCTACACGGTCTTTACAAAGGAATCTATGGAAGCCATAATGGAGGGAGGTCACTAGATTTCCGAGCAATGAAGGAAGGCTACTTGTGGCCATATATGAAAAAAGATTCGACAATGTATGATCACAAATGCGAGAAATGTCAAATTCATGCCCCTATGGTCCACCAACTTGCCGGCGACCTAAGATCGCTTACCTTCCCAAGGCCTTTCGCCTAGTGGGGGATAGACATCATAGGCCCTCTTCCTACTACCGCTGGCAACCGTAAGTATCTCTTGGTCACAATAGATTACATCACCAAATGGATCGAGGCAGAGCCAAAGGCAAATATTCGAGATGCAGATATGATCAGGTTCATATGGAAGAATATAATTACCCGTTTTGGAATCCCCAGAACCATCATCACTAATAATGGAACAAAGTTTGAGAGTGTCCCTTTCTAGAACTTCTGCAGAGAACATGGGATCACACACTATTTTAACTCGGTGGCCTACCCCCAGAGGAACGGTCAAGCTGACCAACAAAATAGTGATCGATTTTTATTCATATTCTATACATCTTAATTTTCATTGTTGTTTTGGTTGTTTCCAAAACTATTTGATGAATAGTTTAACGGGTTTTGAGTTGTATTGTTAATTTAACTCTGTATTTGATATCAGAGTTGATTGAAGCGAGATGTTTATGTTCTGTTAGCATCCAATTTATTTCATTCAATTCTTTTATTTTTTCCCCATAGGTAGTAGTTTATTTTTCCATATAGGTAGTAGCTGAGTCAAAATTCCGTTTGACTCTTTTTGTTTCGATTGTATCATGAACATATTCACTATTGTTTAGTACTTTTCCCTTTTAATTACTATTTTTTGTTGCAAAAATAAAATTTATAGAAACTAGAAAATGTGTCCGATTTTTTTGCAATAAAATAAAATCTATACAATCAAGTTTATAATTTCAGTAGCAATATATAATTTGTAAAGGAGTTTTTCAATTTGTATATATATATATATATATATATATATATATATATACATATTCAGCCACGCATCGCGTGGCCTTCATGCTACTAGGGTTAATAATAATAGCATGCCTATGAATGTTACAGACTACGGGATAACAAATCTTATTTTAATCAAGGGAATAGGCCAAGATATGATATGACTTTTGTTTTGTATTGATGAACCTTGTGTTTACTATTTTAAGCATATTTGATTTCATAAGTGTACTTGTAAAATTTTTAGACATGTCTACCTTTGGGCCGCTTTGATATGATTGACACAGCGTGAACTTTGAAATATAATTTGTCTTTGCACATCCACACTCGAAACAAAATTCTATTACTAAAGGTGAAGTAAAGTATGAGCCAAATTCCAAGGAGAACAAATTCAAAAACAAAGAATTTAATTAGCAAACTCAATGAGTCTATATTCTTTAAATTCTTGCATGATGTGAAATGTTTTATGGAGGGGTTGGTAGATGATCACGAGGATACAACCCACTTTGTGAAATTGTGTGCAGTAAATCATCCAGAGTTGGTTGCCAAGCTGAACAATACAAAACAACCAACCACTGCTCTTATAAAGAGTGGACAACTGATACACCTTTTGGTATGTATATGTTACAAGAATATCCATTCCACATTGTCACTTATTTTAACCAATTAAAAAAAATCAATTAAAAATAATTTTGTTTATTATTTTAACAAAATGATCAATATATGTTAATTTTTCGCATCTTAAGTACGAACATATAATTAATCGGTTTTTTTAAAATAACAAATAAATTCATTTGTGCTGATTTTTTAGTTTTATTGAAATATTTAAATAGCCTAAAAAGATCAGTTCAAAATATATATTTTTTACTATTTAAAAAAAACGTTCCACTCTTTCGACCATTTTGATATATATATATATATATATATATATATATATATATATATATATATATATACTCTAATGTGGTGATCCGGCACAAGAGCAAGAAGTAGAATGTATGGATGAGTTTTTTTATTCGTCAAATATCCTTTATTCAAGGAAGTAGGACTTTCTCTCTCTTTTGGAGGCTCACTCTCAAGTGCCACTTGTCAAATCCGCATTTTTAATTTGCAAGACAGTCCGAACATGAGCACAATTATGTGTGTTTGTGTGCGTCTCTCTCTCTCTCTCTCTCAGAGAGAGAGAGAGAGAGAGAGAGAGACACAGAATACTGCTCTTGTACGGACCAGTCCGCTATTTAAGAGTGCGGACCGGACATGTATCACCTGGCGGTAAGCGTAGAAAAGAGAAAGAGTGTGCCTATAATTTAACCCATAGTTTGTACGCTCAGCGCGAGGTGACACATGTTCGGTGCGCACTCTTAAAACGCGGACTATTTATCAGTCCTCACAAGAGCATTATATATATATATATGTAATGCTCTTGTGCATACTTGCATGTGTCACCTGACAGTGAATCTAGAAATTATCGGGTTAATTATAAGCACTCTCGTCCACCTGGAGACCCTAGAAATTATCGGCTAAATTATAAGCAATCCAGCCTACACGGTTAAATATGGGACAATACGATCTTGTGCGGACTGTCCCATATTTTAATTGTGCAGAAGGAACACGTGTCGCTGATGGTGAGCCTACATATTATCGGCTAAATTATAGGCACTTTTTTTTTCTTTTCTGGAGTCACAGCCATGTGACATAGTACGCACAAAAGCAATACTAACACCCCCCCCCTTCCACCTTTTTAATACAAAAAACAAAAACCCATTTTTATAAAAAAAGACTTTAAAAAAAACATTTGGTTTTAGCATGACATTTCATGCATGAGCAGAAAATGAGAAACTATCATGCATGAAAAAACCCATGCTCCATTAACTCCCATATTCTCTATGTGTGTGTGTGTCTATATATATATATATATATACTAGCGGATACCCGTGCCTGAAGGCACGGCGAAAATTTTGAAAGTACGTAATCGCAAAAGAGTAAAAAAATTGAAAGTATGTAATCTCAAAACAACAAAAATATCGTTCACCAACAAAACATCTATATATCGTTCCTCAATATATATAAGTGCATAATTGTTACATGTAACTTAACTCTTTTACACCATACATCTAATTGTGTGGTACTTAATATAACTGTTAACATATATTACTAACTTTTACATGATTACATCGCATGACAGTCATTAATTTAATACAATTGTTACTATAGAATAAGGAACTGGTGTGGGGATACTATGCGACCGCACGTGCAATTTTCAAAAGTACTATCATGTATTATTATTTTAATCGTGTTTTTACTCGTATTAAATTGGGTGTCAAAATTGGGTGTAAAAATTGTCATAATGTTTTATGTAAAATACAAATAGTGTTAGACAATTTAGAAAAATTGGACATATTTTCAATTGTTTATAGAACTATTCACCCCATAAAATATACAAAGATATTTAATAATTTTAGTATCTTAATAATTTTACACATAACACAATAACACGACAAAAAAGATACAAAGATAAATCCAAAATTGTATGGAAATGGCATGTTTACTTGATATAATAGAAAAATAGACATTATAAAAAAAGATGATGTATATTCTGCTAAATTGAAGAACTGAAAAAACTTTATCAATATGAGATTTGATGTGTATAAAGAGATTGATAACATTACAATTAGAAATAATCAATAAAATACAAAAGAGACTGTGTGCTCCTAACAGACAAAGCTGAAGACAATAGAAAACCAACAACAATTAACCTAGTAGACTAAGAAAAAGGCCCCTTTAACTTATCCCCCCAAGAAAGCAAAAAAACTTAAAACACCTAAAAATTGAAAATAAAATAAGAAAAAAATCTATAAGTGGGGCTTTTACATAACCACCAACAACACAAAAATTGATTCCTTCAAATATGTTCTTCTCATCTGCTCATAGTGATAGCAATATGTCACGAACCATCTTCGTGAAGTATCTTCAAACAACAGAATGAGATCTATGAACAGAGATAGCTTAGTTTTATTTGTGATGTTCTTAAGGGCTTGAGTATTCAGTTCCATTCTCCGAGGCTAAAATCTTTGCGAATGTAGTAATATTGTATTATCCTCCTCAGACTGGCGTTCTTCCATTGGCACATCATCAATGTCAGGTGTCTTGTCAAGAATATCTTCTGAAAGTTGGCTCTGTTGCATTCAGCTCAATCTCGCTTTGTTTAGCTTCAGATGCAGCCTGTTCTTCAGCCTCATTTGTTTTCTCCTCCAACACAGTAATCATTCATAGCCTCATTCGTTTGTATCTTCAGCGAGGATGGTCATTAGTAGAAATTGTGGCATCTTAGGCGAGGTTGGTATTCATCATCTATCCCGAGCTTCAATTATCATTTTGCTCCCCATGTCCGGTGTCATTATCAAATGCACCTCAAAATTGAAACGTTTCTTGGGAGGATTCCTAAACAAATTACATTCAGGAGGGGTTATTAAAGTAAATTGATCAGGAGGAGTAGTAAAACTATGCATAAAATGACATTAATTGATCATGGATACGCAAATACTTAGCACACAAATAGTTTTTTCTTTGCCTAAATTATATACAGGTTACAAAAAGATATCGATTCACACATTCTGAATTAGGAGTCTCTAACATATATATTTGCATCAAATGTTATCTACAGTCTAACTAATCTGGAACTTATCGCTAAGTGTATTGAATCTACAGACCTTAACTTCTCCCGATACGGTGACAACATTTTTGAGGTTGTCTTCACAGCGGGGTGTACACAACCTGTTATGACTAAACTTGATGAAGTTGAGTGTCACACTTGATTTTAATTCCACCTATAATTATGAGAATATTAGTCATTTATGGCACATATAAACTCATGTTCAACCTACATAAACTGTAGATACAATTCCAAGTGAATATCGTAAATTAAAACATAACTACGTGAATATCCTATTCTAAAATTATTTTTCCCCTAAAAAACAAAGACAATGAAATAACCGGTTCGACCAAAGACAAATATGACTATTGTGTATTATAAAAGAGATGTACTTTCCTAATTATTAATAATCCCTCATTGATTGAAACCTTGATAAATAATAGGTGGATGGTTGAAGTACCTAGGCCATTTTTTGGCTTCAAACACATGGAAGACATAGTATTCCTCAAACATATATGAATATTGTAATTTTTTAAATAAATGCAACAAAAATATAAATGGATGAAGGTGGGGAGACTATTTTCTAAATGTCGAACTAAACTAAAATAATGAAACAGAACAACAACAAATATACTAACATAATCAAGAAACTGTCAAATGACACATTCATGGTTTGGAACATGTGTTTAATACAATACTTATTCTATAGCAACATGTGTTTAATACAGTCATATTACTAATGAGGTTTGGAACTTCTTTCATGGTTTGGGTGGCATTGATTATTGATAAATTTCTAAATGTGTTGTTTTGAGCATGATTTTGTTGAAGAAGAGGCTACTGATCTGCTACTTATACTGTCTTCTACTTGCACATTGATATATTGATATTGATATGCTACTGATGTACTACTTGCTCAGTGATTATTGATATGCTACTAATATTAATATTGATATGCTACTGATATTGATATATTGATATGCTACTGATATTGAATATTGATATTGATGCAGGGGATCACTTGACATATTGTTATTGATATTCACTACTAACAGGGCAAACAGGTACTACTATTAGACATATTGTTAGCTTGAATGGTACTGTATATATAGCAACTTGGTGAATTAGTTGTTGTACTGTATATAGCTGAGTTGCTATTGTATATGGACGTGTAAGGTAGCATCTAAACATAATATGAAACCAAAAAAACAGAACCTTTGAATGGAATGCTACAGATATGTTACATCCTATTACAAATTTGTTACAGCCCACTACAGATCTGTTACAGCAGATTGTGTTCGACTGCGGATCTGTTAGTTTCCAGTATTTAGAACATATTCTCAATTTCAAGAATGAATTAAATATGTTCGTTCATGTACGTATAAAGATACCCTTACAATATCTGGGGTAATAAGCCATTTCTCAAACATCTTAAAGAATATAATAAACACTTTTGCAAGTGAAAGAAACCCCTCATTAAATTACTAATTACATTAGTAGAGGTATAAATAAATTGATATAAAGAAGGAACAACTATGGATCCGAACATGGTAATACATGCAATTACAGAGTACTCAAATGGAAGTTTAAAAACTAACATTGATCCCTTTCCAAAAGACTATAACGTAACAAAAACTGAGATTTGTATCCACTGGACAAAACTAAGTGTAATTATCCTTCATGACATAACATATAACAAATTAAATAGAAAATGATAAAAAAAACTTCAAACCACTCTGTGGCACATGATAAAAAACATGTAACTTCCTGAGATGACTCAAGCTTCCACCTGAGATGACTCAAAAAGAAAAAAATAGTTTTAATGAAAAAATAATAATTCAATCACTAAGATATAAATTAAAGTAGAACACAAAAACATCAAACTTGGGTAACATTACCAAATAGACACCTAATGGATACCTGTAACATAGAAACATCCATAAAATGTCACATATTGAGGTAATTCAAATAATATAAGTGGAATAATATTGGATACAAAAATGTTATTCGTAAAAAAATGTACTATATAGACTACCATACAAACCTATAGATTCAATAAACAAATTGGACAAAAATTAACGATGCAAACCTACATAATCAATAAACAATACAAAAATTAACAATCATCATATAGAAAAACTCTTTGATCATCATAAAAAATTTACCTTTATTCATTACTAATTGAAACAAAAAATTGCATACTAAAATTAAATCTCCGATTTTGAACCTCAAACAAACCCCCATTTGGAAACCCCTAATTACTTAACATGGAAAGGAAATGAAACTCAGTGAAAGAATACCTTCAAAACTTCATCATTGTCCAAAACCAACTAACCAAACCTAGAAACTAAAACAAAATAAGATAAATAGATGAGAGGCTTACCCAGTTTCCAACAGCAACAGCAAAGAGGATGACCAAAGAGGATTTTTTCAAATGATTTTTTTCAAACCCCTAATTACTTAACACAAATGATTTTTTCAAATATTTATAGAGGCTTACCCAGTCTCCAACAGCAAAGAGGATGACCAAGCTACTATTAAATTAAATGCAGTCTCACTTTTATCCCAAATGCGGCCTCACATGTATAAAGTTACATGCTTGAAGATTGAATAAAAAAAAATCAAATGGTACCTGCTTGGCTTGGCTTGACGCTGCGAATCATTGACTCGAGGGATAACGTTGCTGGCAATGGCAGAGGAGGGGCTGCTCTGCTGCAATGGAGATAGTTAATAAATGTTGCTGCTGCGCTGCGATGGCGATACCAAATCAATGTATGAATATCTCTGAAACTCAGAAAATTATAGATCAGTTAGCTATGACTACTTATCCCATTCATGATGAAGATATAATAATCCACACATTAGAAAAATTACCTCCTGATTATGATGCTCTTGCATCTATGATTCGATGTCGTCCCTCAACTTTGATAATTGATGAGTGCTTCCTGCCATGCATAGAGATCAATTTCGGTAGCCATAGCTAACTAATCTACAATTTTGGCAAGGGTGACATAAGTGGATCATGTTAGTCAGACTTATGTCAGTCAGACTTCTTTCAACAATTTGTGTCAGTCAGCTATGGCATAAGTGGCTCATGTTGAAACTTTGTTGAAAGATTTCAAGTCGTGGGGAACTCACTCGAAGCACTGAAAGGAATAATTTTGGTAGAGCCACTTATGTCAGTCAGGCTTCTTTCAACAAAGTTTTTCACCAAAGCTGGAAGCACAGTTTAAAAGCATGAGCGATAATGGATAAATATGATAAAATAAAATAGAAAAACTATATAAGAAACTTACATGAGAGATAATGGACTAATAGAAAACATAGGTGCATGATTTGAGATGATAAACAAAAGGTAGCACTACAAATCAGTAAATGAAACGTAGTTTAAAACGATTTGCTGTTGATTATGGTAAGGTATCCTCCAACCTATGACTAAAGTATTTTTCAATTCTCTGAATTCCATCGAGAAATAAATAGTATTGTTTGCCTTATCTCTGAATTCCATCATAATAAATGTATATATGATGTCATATATGCAAAATATATATTGCACTCATATATACATCATAATAAATGCAGTCTCAAATTCCAAACACCAAGTACATGTCATGCATAACACTTTCTTTCCATTTTAAGGTCATATATCAGTAAGATAATATCCAAAGTTGAACTAAAATTGTAATATATGAGATAAAGTCATATATGAGATACGAATCCGAACTTTGGGTCACAATTTTGGGGAAACATTTAACCATAGACATCATTTTGGGGAAACATTTAACCATAGAAATTTTTCATGACCGTGTATTAACACACAACATAGAACCATTCAAGAATCAGATATCATCAACAAAATTACTGTTCCTTTTAAATGTGTCCAAATACCTAAAAGTAATGGGAGTTCAGTTAGGCAGAACTCAAATAGACCTCGAAGCTTTATTTGAAAACACAATAACAATTGATTGAAACCCGCTATTTATGCACATTCATAATCTTATTCAGGGCTTGAGCCAACAGTTGTTTTGAGCCAGGGAACCAGTTTCTAAATGCAGAATGCAAGTTATAGGTAATGTTAAGAACAATCATCACCCCTGCATTGACAGCAAATTGCTTATTTTCAATAACACAGACGATTATCCAAATTGACTATTACAGCAAGTGAAACATATGACATACCAGTTGGAAATGTATAGATAGACATGTTATCTGTAGTGTAATCCATAAACTTCACCCTGGTGTAATGCTCAACTTCATGGGAGTCATAATCACCCCAACGGAGCTAAACATCATGTATTATCTACATTATAGTACAAAAGATAAAAAAGGGTCCGTTACAGAAATACATTCCAACACAAAATCTATTGTCCGCTAATGTCTAATGGATAAAAAATACAGAAGACGAAAGCACATTAC
Organism: Sambucus nigra; assembly: GCA_949130495.1. Classification (NCBI taxonomy): domain Eukaryota; kingdom Viridiplantae; phylum Streptophyta; class Magnoliopsida; order Dipsacales; family Adoxaceae; genus Sambucus; species Sambucus nigra. The sequence goes on along the minus strand of OX422213.1, from coordinate 686,171,816 downwards.
TTATACTTGTAATAAATAATAGGAAAGATCAACTGAGAAAAACATTATAGATAACTACTTTTTTTACAAAAAAGAACTTTGACTCAATTCTTTTCTACAATCGAGCACAAAGGGTGTGATGACTTCAAAACTAATATCGAGTGCCAACTTTTCAACACTTATTTAGAGATCTATTGGTTATCCGCCTATTAATTACAAACACACAAATATACAATTAAAAATGTAGAAATACCAATTGAAATGCCCAGTATATCTAAACAATTTAACTATGTAAAATCAAAATGAGCATAAAATATAAACAACCATTTGGGAAATAAAATTAAAAAAACTAACAGATAATATGACCAACAAAACCCTACGCATAAAAGAATGAAGAAAAGACAAATTAAAACTCAAACCGTCATTAGTGGGGAGAGAGGAACGAAGATAATACCTGCAAATAAGGGGAAAAAATAAAACTAATGAGAACAAATAAAACTAAACAGAATACACAAAATCAAAAGTGGAACCATATGATGCAGATCCATTGATTCACACTAACAATTACACAAATTAATAGCAGAAATTAGAAGAATTTTGAATAAACGTGTTATAGTCACCACATCAATATTAAAGAAAGATAAAAAAGAAAAAAATTTATCAATTACCCAAACGTGTTATAGTCACGGATCTTAATTTTTTTTTAAATAGTGATGTTTTGGGTTCTTAAACAAAAAATGGCTAGTGTTTGTGGCTGCAATGTGGGAACCTAAAAAGATTCCAAGAGAGAGAAAGAGAGTAACATTAAAAATGCAAAACAAAAAGGATTAATTTGAAACCCTAAAAAAGCGAAATCACATATCTTGGTAACCATGTGTTTTAATCTGATATCTGCAAAAATCAAAAAAAAAAACTAAAACCTTAACATCCAAGAACACTCAAACCCCAAGAAAAAGAGAGATATAAATTTACTTGGGCGGAGAAGAGATCGAGCGACAGAGATGTGAGAGGTAGGGAGTGTTGGGAGAGAAACAGGAGAGAGAAATGGACGGGAAAATAAAACTGTAGTGTATAATGGGTGGGGAAAAGTCAATTCGTGGTAGAAAATAAGTGGGGGGAAAATGAATGTGTGGAGTAAAATAAAATCAGTGTGGTGGGAATGAAAATTTAGGGGGGAAATTGAAATTTTCAAATTTTGAATGAAGAAGATTCAATCTTAACCCTTGATTTTTGGAGAGTGAGGTGGCAAGATCTGAGCCGTTATTGTGCTTAGACATTTCAAAATCCATGCTATCTTATTATATATATATATATATGATCGAGGTGGAAACTGAGCGTCCGTGTAAATAAGCTAATCGTTGTTATCGGCTTCCAACCACAATACAAAAACCTAAACTTTAACTACACTCTTGTGGAGTATAGTGGCGAGTCTGGGTATCGAATCCATAGGGAATATTTGATAGATTTTAATTGATTTATTACTTCAAAAAATAAAGTGTAAAAGATGATGATTGAGTGAGAAAGGAAAAAGGGAAAAATAAAGAAGTTAACTAAAACTAATTGGAAAAATTAAGGTAGAGACACAATCCCCCAACCCTAGTGTATTGATGGTATAAAACTAATCGTAAATTTAACTGATTAATTTGACCCGGAATTTAGTACTCCTAAGCATTACGTATAAGAGGTTCAAGCCCGCGTCATACTTAATCTGAGGATGAGTAAATCAGTATCGCGATAGTAGCACTCGAATTGCATTCTAAATCATCACGAGTACCCAGAGGCAAACGAGATATAAAGATCTACAATTGTTGTGTAACTACGCAATACGGTCATAATCAATCATTAAATTCAGAGGACTAATATTATACACATGCAATTAACACATCAGGTTGGGTTCATGTATCCCAACCTTTAAAAACCTAGCCTAACATGGTAAATAATAATAAAAGTGCTGGAAATAAAAATTACCACGATTGAAGAACAAAGAACATGCAAGAAGAAATCAAAGATTGAAGAAAAACTGGAAAAGCTCTTGAATTAATGGTGCAAAATATGTGAATCTTTCTCCTAGATGTTCCTACTTGTTATGGAGCTTTTACATGAATGAAATCCTAATAAAAAGAGTCCTAATGACTAAATATATAGGCTAGAGGTCATTTAGAAGAGTCCCCAAAACATAAAACTCTTTTGGCTAAAAGATAAGCACAAAATAAAAATCCCGTATCTGCCAATTTGTCACACTTAGAAAGCGTGACTAATTTTGTAACGGATTCTGAGCGTGACTAATGGGCGGACCGGTTCGGGTTCTGGGTGTACCGGTTCGGGTGAGTTGGCTGGTTTCTGGGCCTCTTTCAACACTTAGAATATTTTCCAACTTCCTTCTTTTCTTCCTTGGATTTTTTTTAACTTCAAATGATCATAACTCCTTCACCGTAGCTCGGATTTGGGTGCCGTTTCTTCCAGTGTTCTCATTGTTTCGAGATCTTCAACTTTCCAGTAGAATCCACCCCCGGGATCGGGCTGCAGAATTACAAAAATACCCTTGAACTTGCCTTCCTAGCCTTTCTTCTATGATTTTTCCGCAACTTCAAGGGATCATAACTCTTTCACCGTAGCTCGGATTGAGGTGCCGATTTTTCCAGTGTTCTTGTAATTGAAATCTATTCAACTTTCCAGTTGGTCCCACCTCCGGACTAAGGCTACAAAATTAAGAAAATGCCCCTCAACTCCCCGATTCTTGGTTTCTTTCACTATTTTGAGTTCTCTTTTCCATCTTTCTTGTATGAAATACCTGTAAAACACATAAGAGATACACAAAATACGAAATACTTGCCAAAAAGGGTTAGTAGCATAGATATGAGACAAATCCAATCTATTTACACCGCACGGGATCATAAAAATACCGAAATTAAGGGGATAAATATGAAGAATTTATGCCTAATCAAACCCCCTACCTTGGAACTTTGCGCGTCCCGAGCAATGTAAAAGAACGAGTGTATGAGTTAAGGACCCTTCAAAAACTTTATTGGGATAGAATACCTCTTTCGCGGGCAAGCGATTGCATTTAGCGCATGCAACAAGCCTTTAAACCTCTAGGTTACCCTAGTAGGACGAGTTGTGTCTCGTGAGGGTTTGTAGTGAATATACCCACAAAATTCGACTCAAAGAAAATTCAAAATATGCAAAAATTGTGCAATTCAAACTTTTCCAGAAAATAGTCATCATCAAGTCATATTTACGAGTCTCAAACACCGTCAATTTCCACTGATTGATCATTACGCTACTTATCCGAAAATTTGTTTTGATTTCAAATTCTCACAGAATGCTCTCTCAAACGAATCACTCGGAATGTGGCTATTCTCTCGGTATGCGTGATATAAAGAGTAAATGTAATGGACGCAAAGTCACGCATACAAGTAGAAAGACGGAAATTTCATAGTGATAGGATCTCATCAATGGATTACGGTTTTAAAAACGGGAACATTGCCTCTTTTTCGCACATTTAATCTCTTATATTATCTTTTGGTGTCTTAGCTCTCCACGCGGTAATCAATTTCGCAATTTGGACTCGGTTAGGACTTTTTCGGGGTTTAAGGTATATTGGGTAACATGAAAATGGTCGGGAAATTCGGAATTGGAAAAGGTATTTAGGATGTCCATTTGTGCTTTTTTTCCCGGGCTATTGCTCATTTTTTTTCTTTTTTTTTTCACTTCTTTTCTTTTCTTGCTATTTTTGTTGAGCATTCTTCTATTTTTTCTTGCCCCTTTTTGTTGCACTTTTCGGACTTAAATTCTGAATTTTTTCATTTTTCACAATTCCGGCTATTTTGGGTTTTTCGGGTTGTCAAACGAAAGGGAAAATTATTCGGCTCAATTTGGGTTGCAAAGGGTAATTTTTCGCTACTTTTTCTGGCCAAAATTTTGGGTGACAAACGAGGGCCTACTTCATTGTCCAAAAGGCCAATTGCGTTACCATATGCGTTTCGAGATGAATTAAATTTAGAGACTAATTTGGCACATTTTTCAAGGCAATATTTCTCACATTTTTCAAAACCGATCAAAATGAAAGGATTGAGATCCTTGACAACTTATTAGGCGCTAAAAAGAACTTTGAGTTAATAATTAACTCGGATTGATTTAAAAACTCGCAAAACGTGATAAGCTCGAATCTCACCGGGTTTGTTAATCTCCACATTTATTCGTTAAGTCGTCAATTTTCGCTCAATTTCCATCTTTGGTCAATTTCGGCTTTGTGTCAATTTGAGACCCCAATTCGACTTTTAATGATATTTTTGAAAAATTTGAATTCCAATTTTTATTTATTTTGAACAAAAATATTTTTGGATTTTTCAAAATTTTATGATTTTTTTTTTTTGAAATTTTTGATTTTTTTTTTCTAAAAAAAAAACATACTTGGAACGAACACATGATCAAATCAATGAAACTAAACAATAAATGGAAAGAATATCCCACACCCCCTAACTTAAATGTTGCATTGTCCTCAATGCGAATCAAGAACACAATATAAAGAGAGGAAAATAAAGATATTACCCAATTGGAGTGATCCCCGATGAATGCGAGTCCATTGAATCTACAAAACATGTTAGAACCAAGCATAGCAAAAATAATAACAAAAACTCTATACTAAAAAAATATTAAAAAAAAAAAAGCTAATTATTGTACAACCTACGATTTTCAAATTCTAATAAATTATACACTAGAAGTCGAAAAATTTGAGGGTCCACCCAAAATACAATTTGACTTTGAGGGATTAATGGTGTACCCTCACTAGAAAGCATGCCTCCAGAAAAATAAGAATTCCGTTTGAACAACGGAAGGCATGTGTGAGATGGAAAAAATGAACCATCACCAATTAAAAAATTTAACGGGATGATGGGTGGTTTGGATGCTAGGTGGGACAAGTACAATTGAGATCCAAGAAAAATAGAATCACCTCCCAAATATTTTTCAAGCAGTATGGGGAGAGGGGCACACAAAAAGGAAGTGTCCATATTAGAAAATAATTCTAGCAAAGTGTCTTTGTCGGTAAAAGGTGTAAACGTTTCAGAATTTTCAACCGACTGATAGGAATCTAACGGTACTTCTAATGGTTCAATAACGGTGAACAAAAATGGTGATGAAATAAACTCAATCTCAAGTGATTCATCATCACTTGGAGATTGAATTTCAATAGAGCAAGACTCACATTCAATGAGATGTTCTTCAAAATTTTGAGGTGACACATAAGTCTCAACCTTCTATTTGTTTTCCAAAGAAGAATTAGTCTCCTTGCAAAGTGTTTCAATTTCCCAATCATCACCAAGGATCCTTTTTACCGTTTGCATGTAAAGATGAAAGGTTTCTTCCAAAGTAGGCTTCCTTGGCTCTAGCACCTCGGATTCCTCATTTGGTTGAAAACATTCCTTGTGTTTAAAAATATCGGAAGAAAAATCATCATTGGATTCAAATAGTGCATTCAACTCGTGCTCCCAAAAACGATTTTCTTCTCGATATTTGTTTTCAAGCTTTTCATTCTCAAGATTTCGAATAGACTCACCAACGGTAGTAGGTCGAGGCGCGGGTTCTGGCACACAAAAAGCTAGAGAAATACTCCCATACAAACGTAAGTTTTCAAGCCTTTCTTTCTGAATAATTCGAAGACCCTCACCAATGAGAATAAGTCGAGGCCCTTCGAATTCTTGAGAATAAAAAGTTTGAAAACGATTCCCATATGAACCAATATAATTACCGAACTCACTATAAAAAGACATGACTACCGAATGGTTTGTAAACGGACAATCCACGTAAAGAGGTGTGCGGCTAAGGATTCAACGTTTCTTGGCGCTAAATTGTGCAACCCCAAAAAAAAAGAAAAAGAAAAAAATATCTTGCGAAATAGTAAATCAATTATAATCTATAACAAAACACTCCCCGGCAACGGCGCCATTTTGATCGAGGTGGAAATCGAGCGTCCGTGTAAATACGCTAATCGTTGTTATCGGCTTCCAACCACAATATAAAAACCTAAACTTTAACTACACTCTTGTGGAGTATAGTGGCGAGTCTGGGTATCGAATCCACAGGGAATATTTGATAGATTTTAATTGATTTATTACTTCAAAAAATAAAGTGTAAAAGATGATGATTGAGTGAGAAAGGAAAAAGGGAAAAATAAAGAAGTTAACTAAAACTAATTGGAAAAATTAAGGTAGAGACACAATCCCCCAACCCTAGTGTATTGATGGTATAAAACTAATCGTAAATTTAACTGATTAATTTGACCCGGAATTTAGTACTCCCAAGCATTACGTATAAGAGGTTCAAGCCCGCGTCATACTTAATCTGAGGATGAGTAAATCAGTATCGCGATAGTAGCACTCGAATTGCATTCTAAATCATCACGAGTACCCAGAGGCAAACGAGATATAAAGATCTACAATTGTTGTGTAACTACGCAATACGGTCATAATCAATCATTAAATTCAGAGGACTAATATTATACACATGCAATTAACACATCAGGTTGGGTTCATGTATCCCAACCTTTAAAAACCTAGCCTAACATGGTAAATAATAATAAAAGTGCTGGAAATAAAAATTACCACGATTGAAGAACAAGAACATGCAAGAAGAAATCAAAGATTGAAGAAAAACTGGAAAAGCTCTTGAATTAATGGTGCAAAATATGTGAATCTTTCTCCTAGATGTTCCTACTTGTTATGGAGCTTTTACATGAATGAAATCCTAATAAAAAGAGTCCTAATGACTAAATATATAGGCTAGAGGTCGTTTAGAAGAGTCCCCAAAACATAAAACTCTTTTGGCTAAAAGATAAGCACAAAATAAAAATCCCGTATCTGCCAATTTGTCACACTTAGAAAGCGTGACTAATTTTGTAACGGATTCTGAGCGTGACTAATGGGCGGACCGGTTCGGGTTCTGGGTGTACCGGTTCGGGTGAGTTGGCTGGTTTCTGGGCCTCTTTCAACACTTAGAATATTTTCCAACTTTCTTCTTTTCTTCCTTGGATTTTTTTTAACTTCAAATGATCATAACTCCTTCACCGTAGCTCGGATTTGGTTTCTTCCAGTGTTCTCGTTGTTCCGAGATCTTCAACTTTCCAGTTGACTCCACCCCCGGGATCGGGCTGCAGAATTACGAAAATACCCTTGAACTTGCCTTCCTAGCCTTTCTTCTATGATTTTTCCGCAACTTCAAGGGATTTTAACTCTTTCACCGTAGCTCGGATTGAGGTGCCGCTTTTTCCAGTGTTCTTGTAATTGAAAGATCTTCAACTTTCCAGTTGGCCCCACCTCCGGACTAAGGCTACAAAATTACGAAAATGCCCATCAACTCCCCGATTCTTGGTTTCTTTCACTATTTTGAGTTCTCTTTTACACTTTATTTTTTGAAATAATAAATCAATTAAAATCTAGCAAACATTCCCTGTGGATTCCATACCCAAACTCGCCACTATACTCCGCAAGAGTGTAGTTAAAGTTTAGGTTTTTGTATTGTGGTTGGAAGCCGATAACAACGACTAGCGTATTTACAGGGACGCTCGGTTTCCGACTCGATCAAAATGGGCTTGGGAGTACTAAAGACTGGGTCAAATTAATTAGATAAATTTACGATTAGTATTATAACTGCAGTACACTAGGGTTGGGGGATTGTATTCCCGTCCTATTTTTTCCATCATCTCATTTAAAAGTTCAAATCAAATTTTCATTCACATTTTAAGTAATTTAGTGTAATTGCACATTTTCATAACTACATAATAGCATTTAGCTTGATCATTCCCCAAATCAAATCTTTTTCTTTCTTTTTAGAGTCATCGTTAGGATTCCTCCGTCTTATCCCGTCGTCACAACTCTTGTTGTCCTAGTTCCCTGAGGATTCGATACCCAGCCGAGCAATGTAAAAGAACAAGAGTATGAGTTAATGACCCTTCCAAAACTTTATTGGGATAGAATACCTCTTTCGCGGGCAAGCGATTACATTTAGCGCATGCAACAAGCCTTTAAACCTCTAGGTTACCCTAGTAGGACGAGTGGTGTCTCGTGAGGGTTTGCAGAGAATATACCCACAAAATTCGACTCAAAGAAAATTCAAAATATGCAAAAATTGTGCAATTCAATTTTTCCAGAAAATATACATCATCAAGTCATATTTACAAGTCTCAAATCATGGTGTGTGTGTGCGAAGCCGGAAATATAACCGCCAATTTCCACCGATTGATCATTACGTTACTTATCCGAAAATTCGTTTTGATTTCAATTTCTCACGGAATGCTCTCACAAATGAATCTCTCGAATTATGGCTATTCTCTCGGTATGCGTGATATAAAGAGTAAATATAATGGATGCAAAGTCACGCATACAAGTAGAATGACGGAAATTTCAGAATGATAGGATCTCATCAATGGATTACGGTTTTAAAAACGGGAACATTGCCTCTTTTTCGCGCATTCAATCTCTTATATTATCTTTTAGTGTATTAGCTCTCCACGCGGTAACCAATTTTCGCAATTTGGACTCGGTTAGGATATTTTATGGTTGTAGGTTGTATTGGGTAAAATGAAAGAGGTATGGAAGGTTGGAATTGGAAGGTCATTAATGATGTCCATTTGTGCTTTTTCCGGGCTATAGCTCATTTTTTTCTTCTTTTTCTATATTTTTTTTTTCATTTCTTTTCTTGTTATTTTTGTTGAGCATTCTTCTATTTTTTTCTTGCCCCTTTTTGTTGCACTTTTCGGACTTAAATCCAAAAACTTGACACGACTCAGAATGTGTCTCTAAAGTGTGTACTCTCTAGGCTCAAGTGCAAGCCTGTCGTTCAAGTAATAATCCGACAAGTCGGGTATCGATCCTCAAGGAAAAAGGACAACGAAGTTGTGACGACGGAATAAGACGGAGGAATCCTAATGATGACTCTAAGAAGAAATGAAAAGATTGATTTTGAGTTTTTGGGATTGATTAAACTAAATGCAATTATGAAATTATGATGAAATATGCAACTACTAAATTATCTAAATAAGGAATGAAGATTTGAATCAAAAAAATTTTTGGAACTAAATGATGAGAAAACAGGATGGGAATACAATCCCCCAACCCTAGTGTAGTGTAGTGACAACGTCAATCATAAATTTATCCGATTAATTCAAACCCGGAATTTAGTACTCCCAAGCATTATGTATACGAGGTTCAAGCCCGCGTCATACCTAATCTGAGGATGAGTAAATCGGTATCGCGGTAATTACACTCAAATTGTACTCTAAATCATCACGAGTACCCCGGGGCAAACGAGATATAAAGATCCACAATTATTATGAAATTACGCAATACGATCAAAATTAATCATTAAATTCATCGGATTGACGTTATACACATGCACTAACACATCAGGTTGGGTTCATGCATCCCAACCTTTAAAACCTAGCCGGACATGTTAAATGGACTAATGCATGAAATAATAACGTTGCATGTGTATGAATTCATGATGAAACTAGATTTAAACATGTAAATATATATTATGAACGCAGCAATGAATTGAATCAACTACGGAAAATACGCATGCAAGAACAATAACAAGAATCTTGAATTAAAACGTGAAAAACAAACCCGAAACAATGAAATCTTGAAGCAATATAATCCCTTGATGTTCCTAGATGTTCCTACTTGTTATGGAGCTTTTACATGAATGAAATCTGAATAAAAAGAGTCCTAATGGTTAAATATATAGGCTAAGGGTCGTTTAGAAGAGTCCCCAAAACATAAAACTCTTTTGGCTAAAAGATAAGCACAAAATAAAAATCCCGTATCTGCTAATTTGTCACACTTAGAAAGCGTGACTAATTTAGTAACGGGTCTGGAGCGTGACTAATTTAGTAACGGATCTGGTGCGTGACAAATGGGCGGACCGGTTTTTTTCTCAGCTTCGGTTCGGTTTAGGTCTAACAGCTTTTTTTCTTGAATTTCTTCTCAACTTCAAATGGGCATAACTTATTCACCGTAACTCGAATTGAGGTTCCGTTTTTTCCAGTGTTCTTGTAATTGAAAGATCTTCAACTTTCTAGTTGGCCCCACTTCCGGACTATGGCTACAAAATTACGAAAATGCCCTTCAACTCCCCGATTCTTGGTTTCTTTCACTATTTTGAGTTCTCTTTTCCATCTTTCTTCCATGAAATACCTGTAAAACACATAAGAGATACACAAAATACGAAATACTTGCCAAAAAGGGTTAGTAGCATAGATATGAGACAAATTCAAGCTATTTACACCGCACAAGATCATAAAAATACCGAAATTAAGGGGATAAATGTGAAGAATTTATGCCTAATCAAACCCCCCTAACTTAGAACTAGAAGTACTCACAATCAGAATCAAAGCTTCAGTCTTGAATTAAAATGAATAAAATTGCTAAACTAGGGTTTGTGGAAGAAAAGAAGAGATTAAACTAACTCCCCCCGTTCTTGCCTTCTTTACAATGAAAATAATTCGGGTTTTTATACCCTACATGAAATTACAAGAAGTTGAGTATAAGTCGGAGTCTTTAGAGGAGAATCAGAAAACAAAATCTCGATGGGCGGACCGGTCCGGCCCTTAGGCGGATCGGTCTGCTTCTAAAGCGGATCGGTTCTTTTATTTTTCAGGCGGACCGGTCCGGGGGCGGATCGGTTCTTTTAATTTTTGCCTTCTTCGGTTTGCCTTCGGTTCGCAGTTCTCTGGATTTGTGTACATCGGTCCGGTCCGGGTCTTAGGCGGACCGGTCCGCCTATTTGACTTTCCTTCAAACTTTGACTGCCCATATCTTTTGCTCCAGGTATTCGATTGAGGTGTCGTTTCTTCCTAGGTGCTTGTGAGGATGATACCTTCAACTTCTCTTTAGGTACCTCATCCGGATTCTGGGTAGGAATGACTCTTTTGCCCTTTTGACTTTCCTTGTTGACTTTCTCTATTCTTCCGGTTTCCTTCTTCCATTTCTTGACATTAGACACCTGTAAAATCATAACGAAATACCAGAAACTCGGTGTACTTGTTAGGATAAGTCAGTAGCAAGATTATGAGATAAAGTCAATCCAATTACGTTGTTCGAGGTGATTAAAGTACCGAAATTAAGGGATAAATTAGGAAGAATTTATGCCTAATCAAACCCCCCTAACTTAGAACTTTGCGCGTCCCGAGCAATGTAAAAGAATTCTAGCAAGGCTCAACTCTTGAAAAACCTTTTATTGGGATAAAATACCTCTTTCGCGGGCATGCGATTGCATTTAGCGTATGCAACAAGCCTTTAAACCCCTAGGTTACCCTAGTGGGACGAGTTGTGTCTCGTGAGGGTTTGCAGAGAATATACCCACAAAATTCAACTCAAAGAACTTCAAAATAACCAAAAATTGTATAATTCAAACTTTTCCAGAAAATAGTCATCATTAAGTCATGTTTACAAGTCTCAAACTGTAGTGCGTGTGTGCGAAGCCAGAAATATAACCGCCGATTTTCACCGATTAATCATTACGTTACTTATCCGAAAATTCGTTTTGATTTCAAATTCTCACGGGAAGCTCTCTCAAACGAACCACTCGGAATATGGCTTTTCTCTCCGTATGCGTGATAATAAGAGTAAATATAATGGACGTAAAATCACGCATACAACTAGAAAGACGGAAATTTCATGGTGAAAGGATCTCATCAACGAATTACGGTTTTAAAAACGGGAACATTGCCTCTTATTCGCGCACTTAATCTCCTTTATTATCTTTTGGTGTATTAGCTCTCTACGCGGTAACCAATTCTACACTTTAGACTCGGTTAGGACTTTTTCGGGTTAAAGGTGTATTGGGTAAAATGAAAGAGGTATGGAAGGTTGGAATTGGAAGGTCATTAATGATGTCCATTTGTGCTTTTTTCGGGCTATTGCTCATTTTTTTCTTCTTTTTCTATATATATTTTTTTCATTTCTTTTCTCACTATTTTTGTTGAGCATATTTATTTTTTTCTCTTGCCCCTTTTTATTGCACTTTTCGGACTTAAATTCTGAATTTTTTTCATTTTTCACAATTCCGGCTATTTTGGGTTTTTCGGGTTGTCAAACGAAAGGGAAAATTATTCGGCTCAATTTGGGTTGCAAAGGGTCATTTTTCGCTACTTTTTTTGGCCAAAATTTTTGGGATGACAAACGAGGGCCTACTTCATTGATATATATATATATATATCTTCTGAATACTAGTTGAGGTTCTTTGTACTTCCTTGCGGTTCTTTATGCTTCAATGCTCCACACGTTTGGTGGTACAATATGTTAAAATTGTTATTGGATTTGTGTTTAAATTTATCCGGTAAATATTAAAGAGTTTGATACACTTTGAACACTTAAAAAAAGCATGACTTGAGACTTAAAATTACACGAGACAAATAGATTATACATGAGCCATTAACTTTAGTTAAGTCCACGAACTCGAAACAACGGGACCCATTTCCTTGTCTAGAAATGCCAAGTTAATGTAACGAAAGGATATATAAATAATTCGAATTTGACATAATAAATTGTGTTCGTGCCATGTTTGTGTTGGTTTTTAGACACGAAGTTGCATCCCATCACGTCGTACTTGTGTCTTGATTTTGAGTTTTATTATTTTTTTTTATATTTTGTTTTTATTGAGTTCAATTTTTTTTATTCCATTTAAAAGGGGGTCTTGGTGACTTTAATGCATGATTGAAGGAAATATTAAAAATTGTAGTACTCATTTTCACCAATTATGTGAGATAATCACCAAAATTTACTTCTAAAGTGGGTCAACAAGTTTGAAGTCATTGTATTTGTTGCATCCATGTGTTATCTGAAAAAATAACATTTTCCTTTATTTTAAGGCTACCGAAGGGATTTCAATGGTGGTGCTATCATCAATAGGAAGATTTGTTTTCTTGAGATATAACCTTATAGTATCAACAGTTGGAAGTGAGTAGAGAGAACACTCTCATGAAGGAGGATGGGCATGGAACTCCTTTTGGGACATTTTATTAACTGTTGATTAGGTTTAGAGCTGTGATGCTAGAGTGTAGACTAGGCAAATGGACGGTTACGAAAAGTTATTGGCAGGTTAAAATGGATATAGATAATTGAGAGCGAGGGCAGGCCGAAGGAGAATATTTAGAGGGGTTCGGGTCGGGTTGACAATTTTTACCAAAAAAATATATATGCATGTGTGCGTGTGTATAAAACCCCACAATTCATAAATCTCCATACATGATTTATCTATTTTTTTATTTTTTATTTGGAGAGAATCGGAGATTTATTAAAAATGAAGAAGAAAAGCCCTTCTTCGGAAGCTTACAATTAGGAACAAGCTATAGAAAAATCATCAATGAAAGATGATAAATATCTAGAAAGGAGACCTCTATAAGGTTTAGCTTTGAAAATAATCCTAATCTCTTCATGAATTTCCCTAATTATTTGACTAGCTACCATCTTAATCCCTTCAAAGACACTTTTATTCCTAGCACGCCATATTTTCCAACACATTAGACTAGGAATAATTCTACATAAGATTGCACATATTGAGTTTCCTCGAGTTGAAAGCGACCAAGCCACAATTCTAGATCTGAAATTCGAGTTTGTAGCTTTATGACCCATCAAGTCTTCGACATGTTCCCAAACTTAGCTAGCAATATCACTTTGGCTAAATAAATGACCCCGATTTTCTTCAAAGCCAAGTTAACAATACCTACATCTCGAAACTATAGGGATTTTAATATTCTTCAAATTTTGATCTAGATGAAGTCCGTCATAAAATAATCGCCACATGAATATTGAGACTTTTGGCATTAAACGATTATCCCATAACATTTTTTAGGAAAGCTGGACACAGTCTCTACCCTTATTTGATTCCAAGAAATTTTGTAAGTAAATCCCTTATCCACCCATGAGAGCATAGACTGAAAAAGATCTTCCGAGTTCTGAAAAATCCAAATACCTTGCATTCTTTTCCACGTGATGCTCACTGAAGAGATTGAACCTTTAAAATTATGAGTAGCAAGTTTCTTGTATTTTTTCTTCATAAATTCAGCCCATAGAGAACTATTTGCAAGAAATTTGACCCATAATTTACAGGTGAAAACTTTACAGACATCCATTGTGTCCCTGATATCAAGACCTCCTTCTTCCTTTGGCAAACACATTTTTTTCCACGATACCCAGTGATGTTTATTGATCTCGACCTGCTGACCCTAGAAGAAGTTTGCATTGAATTTATCTAAGTCATTTATAACCGAGATTGTAGGATTGATAGCTTCAAACCAGTGCAACCCTATAATATTTATCACAGATTTTATAAGTACCAATCTACTTGCATGCGATAACTGTTTGCTGCTCCAACATGAAAATCTGCCATGCGCTTTTCCAAGAAGAGGTTGGAAAATATGTTTACGCTTTATACCAATAAATAAAGGAACACCCAAGTAGCTGATGGGGAGTTTTTTTTTTAACAAATCCTGACTGGTTCCGGATCCGAGTAGCACTCAAATTAGAGCAGCTGGTCGGCACAATAAAACAGCTCTTAGAGCTGTTGACAAGCTGTCCCGAATGCGTTTCGTATAGGCGGAGGAATTTCATGAAGTTAGCAATGGAAACTTTTTGACCATTCATGAAAAATAGAATATCGTCAGCAAACGACGGAGACGTAATAAGAGGACATCCGCTGGGAGTAGAAAATTTCTTAATTTTATTAAGTAAAGCCAGGTCGTGAATACCTCTTGACAAAACTTCACTAGCAATAACGAACAAAGATGGAGATAATAGATCACCTTGTCGCACACCACGTTTGGATTTAAAAAAACCAGATGGTTTTCCATTAATCAAAACTGAATACCATCAGTTCGAAATAAGTCTCCAAACCATGTCAATCCACGTTTCCGAGAATCCGAAAGCTCTTAGCACTTTAAGAATAAAATGCCAAGATAGACGATTGTATGCCTTTGCCATATCTAACTTGACAACAAGATTACCTCCCCGGACTTTTTTGTTGAAAGAAGATAACATTTCTTGGGCCAACAAAATATTATTCTAAATAGACCTTCGTTTAATGAAACCTGCTTGAGAATAAGTTATAATGTTTGGAAGGATGCTCCCAATTCTGTTAGCAAGGATTTTGGAAATAATTTTGTTGGAAAAGTTGCATAGACTAATGGGTCTAAAATGTTTACAAAAAGAAGGATTATCAATTTTGGGAAATAAAATGATATTTGTTGCAGACCAACATATTGGAATTTCATCTCCAAGGAAGAAAGATTGGATTGCCAAAGTTAGATCCTCTTTGATAATATTCCAACATGATTGGAAAAAGGCACCATTAAACCCATCAGGACCCGCTGCACTATTTTTCCTAAGAGAAAAAATTGCATTTTTGATTTCTAGTTGAGATGGAACTTTTGTAAGGCCAAAATTGATATCATCATTAATGGCCTTAGGAATGCAATCATAAATTGAATTATCAAAAATGTTTTGGGAAGTGGAACCAAGAAGTGATTGAAAATGATTGATTATTTCATTTTCAATATCATCTTCTTTATCTTACCAATCACCTAAATCATTTTTAATTTTTTGAATGGTTAAACCGTTTATTTTTATTTTTTTAACCAAGGAGTGAAAGTAAGCAGAGTTTTGGTCACCATGTTGCATCCACTTGATATTTTCCTTTTGCTTCTAATACATTTCCTTAACCCTAAGTTCAAGGTTAAACTTAGCTGAGGCTCGTTGCCAATCTTCACGATTCACTTCTGAAGGAAACATGTCATACTTGGCTTCTTTCATGATTAAATTATCTTCTGCCTTTTGAACCCAAAGAAAAATATTTGAGAACACTTCTTTATTCCAAACTTGCAAAACCTTTTTGACATTCTTTAATTTAGATGCAAAGCTTTTCATAGGTCTTCCCTCCATATTATTATTCCAAGCCTTTGAAACCACTGATAAAAAGGTATTGTGAAATGTCCACAGGGTTTGAAACCTAAATTTCTTAGGATAATTGTCACTAGGAAACCGCAAATTCATAATCGTCGGAGCATGATCATAATTAGCTCTATTCAAGTGTTCCACTGAGGACATGTATTTAGATTTAAACCAACCTTCATTCCCAAGAACTCTATCCAGTCTCACCCAAATTCTGGCATCTCCAACACGGTTATTACACCAAGTGAAATTCGAACCATTATAAGAAACTTCCTTTAACCCAGCTTGGAGCATAGCCAAATTAAATTCCAGAATTGCTTGCTGATCCACCACATTTCCTCCCATTTTTTCATCATGAGAAGAAACAATATTGAAGTCCCCTCCTAAAACCCATTTTTCATAATTGAAAGAAGCCAAAAAATTAATGTCCTCCCACAAACGCATCCTCTCCAATTTATTGCAGCTAGCATACACACAAGTAAAAAGAATATGATCTCCCAAGTGAGGAATGTTAATGGTAACAGATAAACTCTGATCATTGTCACGAACAAGAGTTGTCTGACATTGATATTTCCACATTATCCATATTTTACTGTTGCAGTTAGAAAGACCTCCTTCAAAATTCAATTTTCTGCACATCTCATTGAGTTTGCACTTTCCAATTTTCGGCTCTTGGATAGTTACAAGCACAAGAGAATGTTTCTATATCAAAAACCCTATCTATATAAATGCTCAATATATAGAAACCCATTCAATTAGTTATCAAACACCCATTATATATAAACATCACCACTGAAAACCAACAAATCATAAATCATTTTGGAACGGTTGTAGTCCAAGCTTCCAATGGGTTTGATCGGCCTTTTTTCGCTACGCAACTTATATGCAAGGGTGGGCCCACCTCTCTCCAAATGAAAAAAGTCCACTCTCCAAAATTTATCACACCCCACTCAAATTTCCAAGTTGTCAAAAGAAATTACAGCCTGTCCCAAATGCCCAATAAAAGAAAAACTACAAAAGTCCTCAAAACCACTAAGATCTAAAAAAGCCACCCCAAACTGCCTCCCGCTCCCAACAATTTTATGTGTCCTTTGAGTAGACCTGAAGATGCTACTTTCTTGTGAGTACTTTTCTCAAGGAGGTAATTTATTTGATCTATCTTTAATTAATAAAATCTTTATTTGGTTGCTAATTATTTAAGTTGAATTAACAAATATTTGTTAATTTAATAGTTTTATTAATTGATTTCGGTTTTGTCTTTTGAAAAATGTAAAAAGTATATAAAGATAATTTTTATCCATTTCTTTTCATGTAGTTTCAGTCTTGGAATGGAATGATTGCTTATAATGTAAAAGTTGGGGTCATTATTAGTTAATTTTTTTTTTCTGTGAATTATGTATGACATTAAATTGATTAAGTAATTCCTTCACATTCACTTATTACGGTTTTTATTGATTTTTTAGACTTCTTGCTACCAATTATCCTGATTAAAGATAAAATTTTGTAAAAAAGTTCCCAAAATTTGTTAGGTTGAAAAGATTGATATAAAATAAAAAATAATCCAAAAAAAATTCACCTCAAGGGTCTCCTACCACCGAACTCCCGTTGTGAGTCCAAACCTAGGACGGTCACTAATATTAGTCCTTACCTTCTAGAAATCACGGCTCTCCCCTTGCTTATATGTTAAATACATATTGATTGGTATTTGTAATGTGATCATGCAAATTAAAAACATCAACCAATGTGTATTTATTAGATAATTTGCGTAATAAAAAAGCAACCACAAAAAATGATGTACGGAGTATTGCTCTATTTATTATTATTATTTGATGAGTATGCCTTAGTTGTAATTTTTTAGTGCTGACTGTTTTTGAATGTAAATATCTTCTAGTATTAGTGTATGTTTTTTTAATGCTGACTTCCATTTTTTTCCAACTGACGAGCATTGGATCAGAGTACATACCAACCTCATAAATGCACTATTCAATAATATGAAAACGGAGTCCAAGAGTTTGTGACTTTTTGCCTCCTTTATTCCTTCCGAATTTTTATCTGTTCAGCATTCCATCTTTATTTCTCTGTCCTTCCAAATTTCCAGATTGCTCAAGTTCACAAATCAAAATATACGGTCTTATTTCTAATGCTTGAAATCCTTCATATTCTCCATTAGTTTGATCTATCTCAATAGTCCAAGAAACCAACAATTATAAATAGACGCCCCATCTCATTTTCCACATGCAAAATCCAATCTGAATGATTTTTGTAGCTGCAATTTGAGGAAGCAAAAATGGTATTCTCTCTTTTGACGTTTTCATTTTTATATTGCTTTAGAAATCTATGATTATTAAGTTTATATAGAAGTTAATGTATTTGTAAAACTGATTGATAATTAGTCTGAAAATCGTTTGATTTATAGCTTAATCTGCATTGTATCATTACTAGGTTGAGTTTGTTCTTAATGAATCTATATCTAAAGTTTCTAGCGTTCTTTTTCTTGTGTAACATGTCCGATAGAATTATGTCCTCACATTCTCTAAACTTAGAGTCTGGATTTGTGATGATTAGTGACCATGATCACACAATTTCTCTAGCAATATAACAGTCCAAACACTTCATGATTAGTTTTTATGATAGTCCACCCATAGTTTTAGCAATACTGAAGATATTTTATATATGTAATACCCCGTAATTTTATTTATTGTTATTTAAGGGATTAATTAAAATTAAATGAGAATTAATTGGGAATTAATCCGGATATAAATACTAGCAAGATGTGAGTTGGTATTTGGTTATGATGCTAAAATTGAATATTTCATGAGTATTGAAAATATTAAAGTTGTCGCGAGGCTGAAATACGACGAATTGGAAACTTAAGTTGGGACGCGCGGGTCAGTCGCGTCAGGAATGAATTTAATTAGATTAAATAGTAATTTACATTTTTATCAACCGAATGATCATGTTAAATGCGCCAACGTGTCCGAAAGGGTCGAAATAGTCAGAAAATACTAGTCGGGGGTTTAGTTTGGGTCCCGGGGCATTTTTAGGCCAAACCGGCAACCTAGAAGGGTATTTTGGTAATTTTAAAAATAAGGAGATTAAAACCCACGAGTTTTTTAAGTAAATTAAAGATTATTAAAAGAGCCACTAAGCCCATTATCAGCCAAAAGTGAGAGAGTGGGCTACAGAGGTTTTGAGAGAAGTTAGAAGAGAGGCTAGAGGGTCTATACCAAACCATCTCCCCATCACCAGAAATTGGAAAGGATTTGTGACCGGAAAGAGGAGAGAATCAACCTTGAATCATCGACAACAATCTGAAGAACGAATCTAAGGCAAGTGATTTGATATTTTTAAGTGCATTGACTATTTCTTCCATGTGTTAGTGTAGGAACTGTTTTGTCTTGAAAGTTTTGAGGAAAACATAATGAAATTGTTGTAGAAACTCTAAAGTTTAGTTAGGGATTGCATGTAGAATGACGAGGGACGAATTTAGTATCCAAAAACTTAAATATGATGATTTAAAAACGGATTTATGATGAGTAATTAGGCATAATAAAATTCTGGGTTCATGTTTATAGGGTTTGGGGTAAAATTTTTTGGATTAATGATAATTGCATGTTGATTAGGAGGATTCGATCCCAAAAATATGTTAAGAAGCGACCTAAGGGGACTTAGAGTAGTTTAAGAACATTAAAATGCTATTGGGATGATCTTAGGATGAATTTAAAGAAGAGAAAAAGGAAGAAAAACGAGTTGAAAATTTTTTGGGCGTTTACTGCCATCTCGTTAGAAGGCCTGCCAGTTCATTCGAACGACCTCATTCGAACGAGACTTCTAACGAGATGACAGTACCCCCTCTAACGAGTTGGTAGTTCGTTCGAAGTCATTCGTTCGAACAGCCTCGTTCAAACGAGATTTCTAACGAGTTGACAGAATGGCCTTTTAGGCCTGATTTTATTTTGAACCTCCAGTAGAGTTGTTTAATTGAGTGTTAACCTTCCCTTGTTGAGCAGTGGGTATAGTTGTGAAGAATTGAGTACGTTAAGGAGTAAAACATAGAATTTTGTAGTAAACCGGATGACAATTATGGGTTAGGAAATAAGTACCTAAAATTTACGTTGTGAGAAGGGTTGATAACTTTTATGTATTATATTACATTTAATGATGGTATAGAATTGAGAAATATACCTCTATTACTAAGATAAAATATCTAAGATGTGTGAATGCTTAGAATATGTGGTTATCTGTGTATAACATACCTACCATACTTGCTATCACGGGAGGTCGGCGTTCGATCAGGGCCATCTAATCTTTGTGTGCCTACGGGGGGGATTTAGCTTCGTACCTCGAGGACATAGGTCAGAGAAGGACTTATTGAGAAGTTAATAAGTCTGCTGATCATAGGAGCGTAGGTATGTGCATGACCCATGTGATGTGAACTATGTTCGCCTCCATTATGTGTGATTGTTGTTTATTTGAGAACGATTCCTGAGAAATTCGGAATACGTGGTCCTTATGTACGTGATGTACCGGGATTGGATAGCAGAGTATGTGTGCACCGCAGCTTAGTCTCGAGGTGACAGTATTGTATATTTATGATGACAATAATATAATGTTAATTGAAATGAACTGTCATGTATAAATGTAAGTGTGAATCATAGCAACATTTTAGTGGAGTTAAAAATAAAAAAATCGCTCGTGATTAGCATTACTAATATTGGGAACTAAGAAGAAAAGTAAAACTCTCTGTTTAAATTAAGGTGCCGGATAATAAATCGTGAATCATATAGTAATGTTAGATTGTGTATTGGACTAGTTAGATATGGGAATATTTAGAATGGGTACGGGTACGATAGGAGTGCACAATTAGTTAAGTGGTGAGGAACTCATGTATGTGCACGCACTATCATGTACTTTATATTCACTATTTAATTATATTAAACACTTGTTGTATTTGAAACTGTTTTTCACAATCGGGCTCTGACCCGTTTGCATTCAAATCTATTTTTGTAAAAACCTTTTAGGTGCCTAGCCACAAGGACATCAAGCATAGGAGTTCTATTCCCGCGACGTGCTGTAACTGTTGTGGAAGTTACAAGACCTCGATAGTAGACGCCTCCACTTTATATCTTGACTCTACTTCAGATTCATTCATTTGTAGGGCATGTCGCCCCTTTCCTTTCAGAGATCTTATTTACTCAGTTTTTATTTCATATTTTGGGTTGTAATTAAATTAATGATTCAGGCTTTGTATTTGTTTATTTCAGTATTCGGATTGTTGTGAGGCGTATTCCTCCAGATTCAGTTTATTACATCGTTATTTTATTGTGATTGTGATGTGGTTGTGGTATCAGTAATTCATAATTTAATTTGGTTGTATGTAAATCGAATTCAATTAAAATTGACAACTCACTTTTTAAATATTAGGTGGCTAGTAATTGTTAAAACGTTTTCGACAGTGACGCTACGAACTGAACCAACTTGACATTTTGAATTAATTTGAATAAAGGAGTAGCTACCCGGTATTTAATTAGTCGGGGTGTCACACGACCATGATCACACAATTGCTCTAGAAATATAGCAGTCCTAACACTTCATGATTAGTTTTTGTAACAGTCCACCCCTAGTTTTAGTAATACTGAAGATATTTTATGGTCTTTTTTTCACCATTAGGAGAATAAAAGTACATATGCAGCATTTTTATTCCCAACTTTCTATATCATCTTGTAATCCAACTCAAACACAATCTAATTACAAAATTACACGATACGAGATGATATAAAATTTAATTTTTTACCTAACACAAATACGACTCAAATACAAGCGACATGACAAAATGCAAAATCTTATTTTTATAATCAAATCCATACACGATCCAATTAAAATGCGACACGACACATCACGATACGTAATCTTTTTATTAACAAGACATGATCTAAATAAAAGCGACACGATACAACCCGACACTTTTTTTTTAATCCAACACGGCACGACATAAAATCTTATTTTATTTTATTTATCTAGCACGATCTAATTAAAACGTAACACGATACGAATGAAATAAAAAAATTTAACCAGTGTTGAAATAAAACCTTGTCAAGTTTTGCGTGCTAGGTCATGTCGTGTTACTTTTTTTTACGTCGTGTTTATGTTACGTAAAAAATGAGATTCCGTATCGCGTCGTGTCACTTTTATTTGAGTCGTGTTCGTGTTAGGTAAAAATCAAATTTCATGTCGTGTTACGTTTTAATTAGATCGTGTTAATTAAAAAAATAAAAGAAGATTTATGTCGTGTCGTGTCACTTTTGGAATGTGTTTGTAAAAAAAATATTTTTTTGTGTGTCGGGGCGTATCGTGTCGTTTTTATTTGGCCGTGTAGATTGAGTTTGTTCTTAATGAATCTATATCTAAAGTTTCTAGCTTTCTTTTTGTTGTGTAACATTTCCTATAGAATTATGTCCTCACATTCTCTAAACTTAGAGTCTGGATTTGTGATGACTAGTGACCATGATCACACAATTGCTCTAGAAATATAACAGTCCTAACACTTCATGATTAGTTTTTGTACCAGTCCACCCATAGTTTTAGTAATACTAAAGATATTTTATGGTCTTTTTTTTCAATATTAGGAGAATAAATTAACATATGCTTTATTTGTATTCCCAACTTTCTATATCATCTCCTAATCCAACACAAACACAATCTCATTACAAAATGACACGATACGAGATGATATGAAATTTAATTTTTTACCTAACACAAATACGACTCAAATACAGCGACACAAATCTTATTTTTATAATCAAATCCGTAAACGATCCAATTAAAATGGGACACGACACATCACGATACGTAATCTTTTTATTAACAAGACACGATCTAAATAAAAGCGACACGATACAACCCGACACAATTTTTTTTAAATCCAACACGACACGACATAAATCTTATTTTATTTTTTTTATCTAGCACAATCTAATTAAAATGTAACACGATACGAATGAAATAAAAAATTTTAAACCAGTGTTGAAATAAAGCCTTGTGAAGTTTTGCATGCTAGGTCAAGTCGTGTTACTTTTTTTTACGTCGTGTTTATGATACGTAAAAAAATGAGATTCTGTATCGTTTCGTGTCACTTTTATTTGAGTTGTGTTCGTATTAGCTAAAAATGAGATTTCATGTCGTGTCGTGTCACATTTTAATTAGATCGTGTTAGTTAAAAAAATAAAAGAAGATTTATGTCGTGTCGTGTCACTTTTGGAATGTGTATGTAAAAAAAAAAAAAAATTGTGTCGGGGCGTATCGTGTCGTTTTTATTTGGTCGTGTCTTAATCTGCATTATATCATTTCTAGGTTGAGTTTGTTCTTAATGAATCTATATCTAAAGTTTCTAGCTTTCTTTTTGTTGTGTAACATTTCCTATAGAATTAAGTCCTCACATTCTCTAAACTTAGAGTCTGGATTTGTCATGAGTAGTGACCATGATCACACAATTGCTCTAGAAATATAACAGTCCTAACACTTCATGATTAGTTTTTGTAACAGTCCACCCATAGTTTGAGTAATACCGAAGATATTTTATGGTATTTTTTTCACTGTTAGGAGAATAAAAGTACATATGCTTTATTTGTATTCCCAACTCTCTGTATCATAATCCAACACAAACACAATCTAATTACAAAATTACACGATACGAGATGATATGAAATTTAATTTTTTACCTAACACAAATACGACTCAAAAACAGCGATAAAAATCTTATTTTTATAATCAAATCCGTAAACGATCCAATTAAAATGCGACACGACACATCACGGTACATAATCTTTTTGTTAACAAGGCACGATCTAAATAAAAGCGACACAATACAACCCGACACAAAATTTTATTTTTTAATGCAACACAACAAGAAATAAAATCTTATTTTCTTTTATTTATCTAGCACGATCTAATTAAAACGTAACATAATACGAATGAAATAAAAAAATTTAAACCACTATTGAAATAACGCCTTGTGAAGTTTTGCGTGCTAGGTCTTATCGTGTTACTTTTTTTTACGTCGTGTTTGTGTTACGTAAATAAATGAGATTCCGTATCGTGTTGTATCACTTTTATTTGAGTCGTGTTCGTGTTAGCTAAAAATGAGATTTCATGTTGTGTCAGATTTTAATTAGATCGTGTTAGTTAAAAAAATAAAAGAAGATTTATGTCGTGTCGTGTCACTTTTGGAATGTATATGTAAAAAATAATAATATTTTTTGTGTCCGGACGTATCGTGCCGTTTTTATTTGGTCATGTCTTAATCTGCATTGTATCATTTCCAGGTTGAGTTTGTTCTTAATGAATCTATATCTAAAGTTTCTAGCTTTCTTTTTGTTGTGTAACATTTCCTATACAGTTATGTCCTCACATTCTCTAAACTTAAGAGTCTGGATTTGTGTTGATTAGTGACCATGATCACACAATTGCTCTAGCAATATGACAGTCCTAACACTTCATGATTAGTTTTTGTAACAGTCCACCCATAGTTTTAGAAATACTGAAGATATTTTATGGTCTTTTTTTCACTGTTAGGAGAATAAAAGTACATATGCAGCATTTGTATTCCCAACTTTCTATATCATCTCCTAATCCAACACAAACACAATCTAATTACAAAATTACACGATACGAGATGATGTGAAATTTAATTTTTTACCTAACACAAATACGACTCAAATACAAGTGACATGACAAAATGCAAAATCTTATTTTTATAATCAAATCCGTACACGATCCAATTAAAATGCGACACGACACATCACGATACGTAATCTTTTTGTTAACAAGACACGATCTAAATAAAAGCGACACGATACAACCCGACACAATTTTTTTTTTAATCCAACACGACACGACACGACACGACACGACACGACACGACACGACATGAAATCTTATTTATTTATTTTTATCTAGCACGATCTAATTAAAACGTAACATGATACGAATGAAATAAAAAAATTTAAACTAGTGTTGAAATAAAGCCTTGTGAAGTTTTGCGTGCTAGGTCATGTCGTGTTACTTTTTTTTAAGTCGTGTTTATGTTACGTAAAAAATGAGATTCCGTATCGTGTCGTGTCACTTTTATTTGAGTCGTGTTCGTGTTAGGTAAAAATGAGATTTCATGTCGTGTCATGTTATGTTTTAATTAGATCGTGCTAATTAAAAAAATAAAAGAAGATTTATGCCGTGTCACTTTTGGAATGTGTTTGTAAAAAAAATAAAATTTTGTGTCGGGGCGTATCGTGTCGTTTTTATTTGGCCGCGTCTTTTAAAATAAAAAAAAATAAGATTGGACCTTTGTGATATTTTTTTTTTTTTTAAATAGTGAACTGTTTAAAAAAAATACATAAAACACATGTGAAAGAAGGTTTGTTATTGCAAGGATAGTTATGTCATTTTATCTTGAATTGGAGTGCTACAACCCTTATTTTATCATCATATCAATTAAGTAATTTTTTACTATTCATAAATTAGTTTGGCTATTGTTGAAATGTGAGTGTATAAATATTTTCTTCGAAATATTTGTCAAGAATGAACTTTCAATTTTCACATTTATTTTTATTCTTTTTTGTGTTAGAGGCTTACAATTTCACATCAGCACCTTTTATATTCAGCGTGTATCTTCATAAAACATAAGACTCACATTCTATAATAGTTCAAATTGTTTTTCGGTTCTTTAATTTAAAATATGACTTATTTATATCAACTAATTCATTTTATTTCCCTCACAAATGTTGTTTAATCTCTCCGCCCTACTGGAATTTTGGTAATGTATTTATTTTACAATACCCACTCCTCTTTTCTGAATCCAGTAAAAGTAAACATGGGCTTATAATATCTACTTTAGGTTGTTTGTGATTCACATATAGGTTTTAAAATGTCACGCATATTACAACTCACAACTGGACTCATAAAACTTGTGTGAAGTTTTTTCAATTCAAGTTGTCATTTTTATTTAGAGTTGTTGTAAGAATGCAACAAAACTTACATTCACACATTGTGTTTATAAAACATAAATTTATTTTAAATTTTGTACAATGCCCGCGCACCGGGTTGAAAACTAGTATAGTAAAAATTGTAGACCCAAATTGTGTGAGGCTGACACGTTACAGTAATAAATAACGCAAACTTCAACTTGACACGTGGCATTATTAATGAATGTTTTGGTGTGCTTTTTTCTCTCCATTAAATATTTACAATTTACGAGTACGTTACGTCTCTATTTTGCTAGTTACCAATGTGATGATATGAATCACCATCTATCGGGTATTTGTCTTTTCGTTTTCCTTCGGTTTGATTCTGACGATTTGGCTGCTTTTTATGCAAATTGATCTGCATACATGAACATATCCATATAGTCTTGAAAAATGAGAATGGCTCATATATAGAAGCTTCACATAGATTAAGCTGTTGATAGAAACATTTTGAAGATTCAGGCATCATTGAGTTTAAAGCACGGGTCTGATTAGGCCTTAGTTTCTCTTTTTGAATGGAGTTTCTGTTTGAGAGCATGGTGTAACACTCCACTGAGGGATTCTTTCATGAAATAAAATTATCAGCTAATGTGGGTACTAAATTATATAAAGTTAGTAGACTACCTCTCGCATCGGATCCTTTGGTATGCATAGAACTATTCTGTAAACCATAAGTTTCTGCGTTTTCTTCATCCTTATTAATTTTTGGATCTACAGATCTGAAGACTCTGAACCTTGAGGTTAATATTCATATTCTATACATCTAAATTTTCATTGTTGTCTTGGTTGTTTCCAAAACTATTTGATGAATAGTTTAATGGGTTTTGAGTTGTATTGTTAATTTAACTCTGTATTTGATAACAGAGTTGATTGAAGTGAGATGTTTATGTTCTGTTAGCATCCAATTTATTTCATTCAATTCTTTTATTTTTTCTCCATAGGTAGTAGTTTATTTTTCCATATATGTAGTAGCTGAGTCAAAATTCCGTTTGACTCTTTTTGTTTCGATTGTATCATGAACATCTTCACTATTGTTTAGTATTTTCCCCTTTTAATTATTGTTTTTTGTTGCAAAAATAAAATTTATAGAAACTAGAAAATGTGTCCGATTTTTTTGCAATAAAATAAAATCTATACAATCAAGTTTATAATTTGAGTAGCAATATATAATTTGTAAAGGAGTTGTTATTTTCAAATCATCTCTTACGACTTAGTGTTTTTTTTGTTGTTGTTAGTTTTATTTTTGATGTTGGGACAGCCATATATGAAGCTCCCAAAATCGAGTATGATGTTTTTTCTATTTGTATATCTATATATACATATTCGGCCATGCATCGCGTGGCCTTCATGCTACTAGGGTTAATAATAATAACATGCCTATGAATGTTACAGACTACGGGATAACAAATCTTATTTTAATCAAGGGAATAGGCCAAAATCTGATATGACTTTTGTTTTGTATTGATGAACCTTGTGTTTACTATTTTAAGCATATTTGATTTCATAAGTGTACTTGTAAAATTTTTAGACATGTCTACCTTTGGGCCGCTTTGATATGATTGACACAGCGTGAACTTTGAAATATAATTTATCTTTGCACATCCACACTCGAAACAAAATTCTATTACTAAAGGTGAAGTAAAGTATGAGCCAAATTCCAAGGAGAACCAATTCAAAAACAAAGAATTTAATTAGCAAACTCAATGAGTCTATATTCTTTAAATTCTTGCAGGATGTGAACTGTTTTATGGAGGTGTTGGTAGATGATCACGAGGATACAATCCACTTTGTGAAATTATGTGCAGTAAAACATCCAGAGTTGGTTGCCAAGCTGAACAATACAAAAATACCAACCATTGCTCTTATAAAGAGTGGACAACTGATACACCTTTTGGTATGTATATGTTTCAAGAATATCCATTCCACATTGTCACTTATTTTAACCAATTAAAAAAAATCAATTAAAAATAATTTTGTTTATTATTTTAAAAAAATGATCAATATATGTTAATTTTTCGCATCTTAAGTACGGACATATAATTAATCGGTTTTTTTAAATAACAAATAAATTAATTTGTGCTGATTTTTTAGTTTTATTGAAATATTTAAATAGCCTAAAAAGATCAGTTCAAAATATATTTTTTTTACTATTTAAAAAAAACGTTCCACTCTTTCGACCATTTTGATATATATATATATATATATATATATATAATCGTTCTAGTGCGGTGATCCGGCACAAGAGTAAGAAGTAGAATGTATGGATGAGTTTTTTCATTCGTCAAATATCCTTTATTCTAGGAAGTTGGACTTTCTCTCTCTTTTGGAGGCTCACTCTCAGGTGCCACTTGTCAAATCCGCATTTTTAATTTGCAGGACAGTCTGAACATGAGCACAATTATGTGTGTTTGTGTGCGTCTCTCTTATATATATATATATATATATATATATATATATATATATATATATAGAGAGAGAGAGAGAGAGAGAGAGAGAGAGAGAGAGAGAGAGAGAGAGAGAGAGAGAGAGAGAGAGAGAGAGACACACACACACACACAATACTTCTCTTGTACGGACCAGTCCCCTATTTAAGAGTACGGACCAGACATGTGTCACCTGGCGGTAAGCGTAGAAAAGAGAAGGAGTGTGCCTATAATTTAACCCATAGTTTGTACGCTCAGCGCGAGGTGACACATGTTTGGTTCGCACTCTTAAAATGCGGACTGTTTATCAGTCCTCACAAGAGCATTATATATATATATATATAATGCTCTTGTGCATACTTGCATGTGTCACCTGACGGTGAATCTAGAAATTATCTGGTTAATTATAAGCACTCTCGTCCTCCTGGAGACCCTAGAAATTATCGGCTAAATTATAAGCACTCTAGCCTACATGGTTAAATATGGGAAAATACGCTCTTGCGCGGACTGTCCCATATTTTAATCGTGCAGAAGGAACACGTGTCGCTGAAGGTGAGCCTAGATATTATCGGCTAAATTATAGGCACTTTTTTCTTTTCTTTTCTGGAGTCACAACCATGTGACATAGTACGCACAAGAGCAATACTAACACCACCACCACCACCACCACCCCCCCCCCCCCCCTTCCACCTTTTTAATACAAAAAACAAAAACCTGTTTTTATAAAAAAATATTTGCTTTTAGCATGACATTTCATGCATGAGCAAAAAATAAGAAAATATCATGCATGAAAAGACCCATTCTCCATTAGCTCCCATATTCTCTCTCTCTCTCTCTCTCTCTGTATATATATATATATATATATATATATATATATATATATATATATATATATATATCTTCTGAATACTAGTTGAGGTTCTTTGTACTTCCTTGCGGTTCTTTATACTTCATTGCTCCACACGTTTGGTGGTACAATATGATCAAATTGTTATTGGATTTGTGTTTAAATTTATCCGGTAAATATTAAAGAGTTTGATACACTTCGAACACTTAAAAAAAGCATGACTTGAGACTTAAAATTACATGAGACAAATAGATTATACATGAGCCATTAACTTTAGTTAAGTCCACGAACTCGAAACAACAGGACCCATTTCCTTGTATACAAATGCCAAGTTAATGTAACTAAAGGATACGTAAATAATTCGACTTTGACATAATAAATTGTGTTCGTGCCATGTTTGTGTTGCTTTTTAGACACGAAGTTGCATCCCATCACGTCATACTTGTGTCTCGATTTTGAGTTTTTTTTTTTATATTATGTTTTTATTGAGTTCAAATTTTTTTATTCCATTTAAATGGTGGTCTTGGTGACTTTCATTCATGATTGCAAGAAATATTAAAAATTGTAGTACTCATTTTCACCAATTATGTGAGATAATCACCAAAATCTACTTCTAAAGTGGGTCAACAAGTTTGAAGTCATTGTATTTGTTGCATCCATGTGTTATCTGAAAAAACAACATTTTCCTTTATTTTAAGGCTACCGAAGGGATTTCAATGGTGGTGCTATCATCTGTAGGAAGATTTGTTTTTGTTGAGATATAACCTTATAGTATCAACAGTTGGAAGTGAGTAGAGAGAACACTCTCATGAAGGAGGATGGGCATGGAACTCCTTATGGATCATATTTTTAACTGTTGATTAGGTTTAGAGCTGTGGTGCTAGAGTCTAGACCAAACAAATGGACGGTTACGAAAAGTTATGGCCAGGTTAAAATGGATATATATAATTCAGAGCGAGGGCAGGCGGAGGGGAATATTTAGAGGGGTTCGGGTCGGGTTGACAATTTTTACCAAAAAAAATATATGCATGTGTGCGTGTGTATAAAAACCCCACAATTCATATATCTCAATACATGATTTATCTATTTTTTTTAATTTTTTTTGGAGAGAGTTGGAGGTTTATTAAAAATGAAGAAGAAAAGCCCTTCTTCGGAAGCTTACAATTAGGAACAAGATATAGGAAAATCATCAATGAAAGATGATAAATATCTAGAAAGGGGACCTCTATAAGGTTTAGCTTTGAGAATAATCCTAATTTCTTCATGAATTTCTCGCAAGCAACAAGTTGTTGCAATATGTCGTGGAAGAAATTGAATTGGTATACGAAGTCCATGACGGACTATTGATTAGATTTTTCTCATTCGATAAGGGAATGCGATTGGGGTAGTAGGAGCGTCGAGTAGAAAACCTGTCAGAGAAATTATAGATGGTATAGGAAGCCAAATGAAACGAGCATGACTAGGGAGGCTTCGTAGTAAGAACATTCCGGTCTATGATTTACCATTTCACCTACTCGCGTGAAGAAGAGTAGTGGTGGAACGAAGAAGGGTATTCATAGGCGTCTGCATTGAACTGCCGACATTGAACTGGTCATGGTCTCATTTGAGAAAATTGTTGATCGTTCGACCCAATCGTTGCTTTTTCGGCCATTATGGGCGGACTAGATGTAGAAGAGTGCGCCCCATTCTCGATGGAGGAAGTAGACTTAATGCCGAAAGGCATATCATGAATGTATGACTTAGGATACCTGACTGACGGAGTAGTAGTGTGTAGGATAGAAATCCCTGTACAACCGTTAGGCTTTTGAATGGCCTTATGGATCATTTCCTAAGGCTTGGCACCGTGAGTGGCCTAGTGTGTCCGGTGGAGTAATTCGCATACTTGTTGGATGGAACCAACGGGTAATAGTGGTCTCGGGACATTTCTTTAAAGATTTGGCTTTTGAGCCATACGCCTTGATGAGATACGTTAATGCGAGGGAAATTTGCGTAGCGTCGGGGTTAGGCCACTTAGAGTTGGTATGGGTGCCCCGAGGTGAGATGTAACATGATTCTGGAGGTTAGGCTAATTGTGCCGAGTCATGTGGACACCGTATTCCTCCGTAGGAAGTTAGAATCGATAGTTAGTGAAGAACGCTTTGTGTTATGCTAGAGCACAAAGGAGGTAGACTGAGATAGATAGAATCGGCCTTAGTCCGAGTCCTTTTGGGACGTTGCGATAACGAGGGGTTTGTTTAGGATGGTAAAATCCTAGTTTAGAGTAGTATACCCTTTATCAGATTTGGGTATGCCCGAATTTTGGGGGCAAAATTCCCTCATAAGGGGGGGAGTATGTAACAACCCTCGATTCTGGGAGGCTCATTTTATACTAATTTTACCGCATAAGGTGATTATATAAAATGTGGGGACTGGAGTAAATATTAATTTAATGAATTGAAAATTAATATTTACTATATTGATTCATATTTACGGTATGTGAAAGTAAATATCATCAGGTTGCATGTTTACAGTGTCATGTATGTAAAAAGGGCATTATGGTTTAAATAAAATTAGAAATGGAAATAATTTATAAAATTTCCGGATGCCAGTTTAGAGGGTGTAGTTAGTCTCGGAAGGTGCGAGACAGTCAAAATAAGTTCCATATTGTATTTTTGGGTGTCAGGCACTTTTATCTGGTTTTAGCTTATACGCGTATTCGGGAGTCATTTTAATGTGGTGTTAACCATTTAAGCTGGGAGTTTTAACTTAAGCCATGATTTAGTCTTCTAAATCCCCTTAATTCCTTAATTTATGTCTCATACATATAGAGAGAAAAAGAGAGAAAGAGAGAAGAAGAGAAAAATGGAGAAAGAAGAGAGAGATTGAAGATGGAAGCTTGGAGATTGTTCTACAACAAAGAAATCTCAGTTTGCAACCCTAAGGAAAGTTTTCTACTTGCTAATATGTGATTTAAGTTGAATAATTTGTATGATATTTATGTATATTCATTTGGAGATCAAAAATGGAATTTATGGGAATTAAACCCTAATCCTAGTTTTGACGATAAAATTGTGGATTATAATGGTTATAAATCATGTAGGATAATATTTTGGGTAGATAGATGTTGTTGGTTGTGGGTAAAATGGAAAGGATTTGAGGTTTGCAAGATTTAGGGTTCATAACCCTTAAAACAAAACTAGGAAATTCTGCAGAACCGAATCGATTCGGCCTGGACGAATCGATTCGCCTTGAGACAGTTTCCAGGTCTGGGTTGATCGAATCGATTCGGATAATCCGAATCGATTCGGAAATTATGCAAAATTTCAGGTTTTCCTGAATGAATATGGCTTGAGAAAGCATATGTGAATGGGGTGAGGCGTGGTGACCCATTGATGTGTTGTTGAGAAATTATATTGATAAATGCATTGAGATTTGCATTTTGAATTGAATATTCGTACTCGTGTTGTTACGCTTTATTCATCGTTAATATATTTGTTGAGCATCTTTCCTGTCGTATTGTGTACTTCCCCATATTTTCTTTTAGTGGAAGGTTAGTGCGGATTTTGGGGCGCTATGGAGATTGATTTTAGCGAGGATTGTTTGGGAAAGAATTGTATTTATTTTGTTGTATAGAGCATTGGAGATTTGTATTTTATTTTTGAGTTAGTTGTTGTATGTAATTCGAGAGACTTGTTGTAATTGAAGAGATTTGAGATTAGTGGATTCCTATTATTGTATTGTGGGACTTAGATGCTCTATACCTTGTCACTTGTGGATTTGGATTTATTTTATCGCATTAGCTCTCCATTCGCTCTCCCCGGGCGGGCGGGGAATCGATTCGCTCTCTTGAACCCCAATCGATTCGGCTAGGCCGAATCGATTCGAAAGTCCTTCATTTTTGAGTAATTTTCTTAGCTTTGTTCTAATTCATTTTCTTTAAGTCTAGGGCCTAGGAACCTTCTCTAATGAAGTAAACTAAGTGTCCTAGAGTTGTAATTGAGTTAGTTACTTACCCTACATTAGGAATGGGTTATGTGGGGACTTTTCCGGGGATATGCCAACTGATGTTAGGGCATTCTTTTTCTAGTAAATTATTATGAAACTAGGATTCCTATAGTTATGTTTGGGAGACTTTTAGACCTCAATGGAGCTACATAAATCTTGATGGTTCATAATAACACCATAAAAGTAAGTAGGGGGAATAAATTGAAAGTTCGTTCATTCCTTTGAGGTATGATAGTATTGGGGTTTTAAAATAACACCCAATAATGTTTAGAGGTAATTAAGAGTTTCAATTACTCCTTTGAGGTTGTAGCAACGATATAATTTATTGTATGTCTTCGGATAATAAGTTATATTATTTACAAAAAGTAAATGGTAATGGTTTCGGATAAAATGAAACTTATACATGGAAATGAAATGAAATGGAAATGGCACTGATTTTAGTAAATGATAATTTACTTAATCATGAAACTGGTAAATGATAATTTACTTGATTTTGAAAATGGTAAATAAATGGTTTAAACACACCTCTCTAAATGACATCATAAGGGAAGTTCGCGCGCGAGGTGATTGTGACACCCCGACTAATTAAATACCGGGTAGCTACTCCTTTATTAAATTAATTCAAAATGCCAAGTTGGTTCAGTTAATAGCATCACTATCGAAAACATTTTAATAATTACTAACCACCTAGTATTTAAAAAGTAAGTTGCCAAATTTTAAGTTAAGTCTGGTTAACATGCAATAAAAGAATAATGAAAACATAAATCCATTCACCATAACTAAGTCATGAAGTAACCAATATTAATAAATAGAAGTCCAGAGGAAAACTCCTCACCACAAACCCACAACTGAAGAATAAAATGACAAGTCTGAATTCTGAATAATTACATGCCAAAAGTCTGAATAACTGAAATAAATGAAAGGTCTCTAAAAGAAATGGTCTACATGCCCTATAACTGATAACTGATAAATATCGAGTCAAGATCGATGAAGCGTCTACAAGCAAAGTCCTATAACTTCCACAAACAGCTACAGCTCGTCACCTGAATGAGAATCCTAAGCATGGTGTCCTTGTGGCTGGGCACCTAAAATGGTTTTTACAAAAAAATAGATTTGAAAGCAAATGGGTCAGAGCCCGAAAGTGGAAATCATTTTAAAAACTGCAAGTGTTTTAATAACATTAAAACATTAAATGCAAAGTACATGTTAGGACGTGCACTAACATGAAATTCTCACCTCTCGACTATATGTGCACTCCTAACGTACCATACCCATCTAAATGATATACTTATCTAATCAAACCGTAAGAAGTTCTACCCCTTACTACTCGATTCCCATAACACATTCTAACGTTACCAAATAAATAGAGGCTTTACTTAAACTCAGATTCTCAATATGAAATACGTTTCACTATTTGTTAACCCGTTATGTTCTCTCAAAACAATACCATAATTTTATTCACAGTATTAACATGAAAGTTCCCATTAATTAAGTGTATATTATTCACATCATAAATATACAATACAAGCACCCCGAGAACTAAGCTGCGGTGCACACATACTCTGCTATCCATCCCGGTACATCATGTACATAAGGATCACATATTTCGAATCTCTCAGGAATAGTTCTCAGATAATAACATCACAAATAATGGAGGCGAACACAGTCACATCACATGGGTCACGCACATACCTGCGCTCCCACGATCAGCAGACTTATTAACATCCCAATAAGTCCTTCTCTGACCTATGTTCATCGAGGTAACCAGTCTAAATCTGGGCAACACAAGGATTAGAGGGCCCTAAGCGAACGCGAACCTCCCGTGATAGCAAGTATGGTAGGTATGTCATACACATAAAATCAATACATATATACTAAGTATGCACACGTCTTAGTAATCACCATAATATATTGGTACATATCTCTTCTCGTACTGACATATAATACTACACCATTTATATGTTCCCGGTTAATATAATAAGCTAGGCCGTCAATAGTTCTCGCATCGTAATAGACACTCACGTCCTACTCATATTTTCCTTTAGGTTCAAACTACACTTCTAGGTTTGACTCCTCATTATATCCCAAACATCCCAAATATCAATTTCTCATCAAGGAAAGGCTATATCTACCTATACACAAGGTTACGGGGCACTCGGGATCAAAACAGGCTAAAAAGCCTAAACTGTCAACTCGTTCGAAGTCTCGTTCGAACGAGGCTGTTCGAACGAGAGTTCGTTCGAACGAACTAGTCTATCTAACGAGATCTCGTTCGAACGAGATTATCAAACGAACATCCCTCTCGTTAGAAGTCAACTCGTTAGAAGCTCGTTCGAACGAGCTCGTTCGAACGACCTGGGTAGGTCTTCTAACGAGTGACCAGATTCAAGCCCAGAAATTCCTATCTCGTTTTTCCAATTTCTCTACACCTCAAATCTCTTCCAAACATCAATCTAACAATTGTTTAAGGTTCCTAATCGTCCCTAAACATCCTTAGGTCACATATTAACATGTTTGAGGATGTTAATTCATCCTAACATCATTCAAATATCAATTCTCTACATATTGTCCCCAACTTCAAACACATGAACCCTAGAATTTATAAATCATCTAGAAGTCTAATTAAATCCGTTTTTGGTTTCATACTAATTGTAATATCATCAGAATAATCATCAACTACAAATCTACATGCAATTTCCTCATCAAGAATGTAATTTCTATTTCCAAATTAAATGGGTTTTTCATTAACTCTCAAGAACAAATTAGATTTTTCTCAATTCCTACACATGGAAGAAACATTCTCTATAAAAACGAAATTAAATCACTTGCCTTAATGGTAACTATGGATTTGATGACGAATTTCTGAAGTGTTCTCTCTCTCTCTCTGCAGAATTCCTTCTCTCTCTCTCAATAAGCTTTCTTCTCCAATAGCTATGGTGGCTAGGGTTTGTTTTGGGAAAAATTAGAAACCTAAATTCTAATAACCTACGTAGCCTATTGGGTTAACATGGGTTGGTTAGTGGTTTAGTGGGTCAAATCCACATCAGATATAATTTACTAATTTTCGTCACTTTTAATTCCCAAAAATACAAAATTACCAAAATACCCTTTATGTTGCCGGTATGGCCTAAAAATACCCCGGGACCCAAACTAAATCCCCGACTAGTGTTTTCTGACTATTTCGACCCTTCCGGACGCGTTGGCGCACTCAAAACGACCATATGGATAGTTGAACTAAAATTCACTTTTTAATTAAAATAATAATATTCCTGACGCGATTGTCACACGCGTCTCAACAAAATTTCCAAATTGCCGTATTTAAATCTCACGACAATTTCATAATTCAATATTCATATATAATCATATATGCACATATAATCAAATACCAACTCGCATCTCGCTAGTATTTTAAGTCGGATTAATTACCAATTAATACGCATTTAATTCAATTAATCCCATAAATAAATATCACAAAAATACGGGGTATTACATACTTCCCCCCTAATAACTGAATTTCGTCCCGAAATTCGGAACTAAAAAGTACCTGGTAAGAACAACTCTGGATAACGCTCGCGCATCTCATCCTCGCACTCCCATGTGAACTCCTCGACATTATGATGTCGCCACTGAACACGCACTAACGGAACTATCTTTGACCGCAGTTTCCACTCACTTCGATCCAAAATCGCTATCGGCCCCTCCTCGTAGGAGCTATCCGGTTGGAGATCGATGTCCTCCAAAGCAATGTGAGAATGAGCCAAATTATCTCTAAGATATTTCCTTAGCGAGGAAATATGAAATACATCGTGAATCCGATGTAAATGCTCCGGTAATCCAAGCCTATACACAACCGGTCCAATTCGCTCAATAATAGGAAATGGTCCCACATATCTCGGTGCCAACTTCCCTTTCTTCCCGAAACGCATAATCCCCTTCATAGGAGATACTCTGAGTAGAATTTGGTCCCCCACTTGGAACTCCCTGAAGAACCTCTTTGCATCAGCATAGCTCTTCTGCCGATCCTGAGCTACTCGGATGCGACTCCGTATCAATTCTATCCTCGCCGAAGTATCCTGAATCACTTCCGGCCCAAGTAGTTTGTTGTCCCCCACTTCCAACCAACATGCTGGGGAACGACAAGGTCTACCGTACAACGCCTCAAATGGAGCCATGCCAATGGTGAACTGGTAGGAGTTGTTGTAAGCAAACTCCACCAGTGGAAGATACTGCTCCCATCCACCCCTAAAATCAATGATACTCATACGTAGCATGTCCTCCAACATCTGGTTTGTACGCTCCGTTTGCCCGTCGGTCTGCGGGTGGTACGCCGTGCTCAATCGCAATTCCGTGCCCATGGCCTCCTGAAAACTCTCCCAAAATCGTGAAACAAATATCTTGTCTCGGTCAGACACGATATTTAAGGGCACACCGTGAAGTCTCACTATCTCTGAAATAAAGAGCTGGGCATACTGTCCCACAGTGTAGTCTGTCCTTACGGGTAGAAAATGAGCGACTTTGGTCAACCTGTCCACAATCACCCAAATGGAGTCGTGACCTCTCTGTGACGTAGGCAACCCCGTGATAAAGTCCATGGAAATGCTCTCCCACATCCACATCGGGACCTCCAATGGCTGTAGCAGTCCTGCCGGTCTCTGATGATCCACTTTTACAAGCTGGCAAGTGGCGCATTTAGAAACAAACTTGGCAATATCTCTCTTCATCCCGCTCCACCAATACTGTCGTCTCATGTCTTGGTACATTTTGTCCCCACCGGGATGTACCGCGAACCGTGAGCCGTGCGACTCTGACATCACATCATGCCGCAATTCCTCCCCTTCCGGAACTACCAATCTCCCGTTGAAGCGTAATCCCCCGTCTGAGCTAACGATATAGGACTCGGCTCCCTCTGCTAATAATCGAACTATCTACTCCTGACAGAACGAGTCATTTGCCTGTGCCCTTACTACCTTTGTGAAAATCTGCGGTGTAACGGTCATCACAGACATGAACGATCAGGCCACTGCATCCTGGTGTCCCAATTCCTTCCACTTGGCTTTCCACACCTCTGCCACTTCATCTGCTGGCCTACGGCTCAACGCGTCTGCTACCACGTTAGCCTTTCCCGGGTGGTACTGGATATCAAACTGATAGTCCTTTACAAACTCAATCCACCTACGCTGTCGCATATTTAACTCCTTCTGCGTGAATAGGTACTGTTGGGACTTGTGGTCCGTGAACAATCGGAACTTCTCCCCCAAAAGGTAATGTCTCCAAATACGAAGGGCAAATACAACTGCCGCCAACTCCAAGTCATAAGTGGGGTAGTTCTTCTCATGAGGCTTTAGCTTACGGGAAGCATAAGCTATGGCCTGACTCTCCTGCTGCAATACACTTCCAAGTCCTTGTAAGGACGCATCGGTGTAGACTAGATACTCAACTCCCGGTCTTGGCAATGCTAACACAGGTGCTGAGGTCAACTTATCCTTCAACTCATCGAATGCCAACTGACAGGCATCACTCCAGATGAATGGCACGCCCTTACGAGTCAGATGTGTCAAAGGACCCGCAATCTTCGAGAATTCCCGAATGAACCTCCTGTAGTATCCTGCTAGGCCCAAGAAACTACGGATCTCTGTCGGTGTCGTGGGCTATCCCCACTCCCTTACCGCGGATACCTTCCCCGGATCAACAGATACTCCTCGGTCGGAAATAATGTGTCCCAAAAACTGGACCTCCTTCAGCCAAAACCCGCATTTCTCATACTTTGCATACAGCTCGTTCTGACGTAGCGTCTGCAAAACTTGTCTCAAATGCTCAGCGTGCTCCTCCTCTATCTGGGAGTAAACCAGAATATCATCGATGAAGACAATGACAAAATGATCTAGGAAATCTCTGAACACCTTATTCATCAAGTCCATAAACACGGTCGGAGCATTGGTCAAACCAAAAGGCATAACCCGAAACTCGTAAGAACCATATCTCGACAAGAACGCAGTCTTCGAGACATCCTCCTCCCTGATACGCAACTGATGGTATCCCGATCTCAAATCAATCTTCGAGAAGAAAGAAGCTCCTCTCAATTGGTCGAATAGGTCATCGATTCAAGGCAACGGATACTTATTCCGTATCGTGACCTTATTCAACTCTCGGTAGTCCACACATAATCTCAGTGAACCATCTCTCTTCTTCACGAACAACACAGGGGCACCCCACGGCGAAGTACTCCTCCGAATAAACCCCTGACCCAACAACTTCTCAATCTGATCCCGTAACTCCCTCATCTCAGCTGGAGCCATACGGTACGGTGCGCGTGCTATAGGTCTCATATCTGGAAATAAGTCTATAACAAAGTCTACCTCTCGACTGGGGGGTAGGCCCGGTATCTCCTGAAACACATCAGAATACTCCCTGACAACTGGGATCGAATCTAAAGGAATCACAACCTCCTTAGAGGTATCCTCCTCTAGATAATATAAATGAGCGGTCGAGCCTCCCTCTGGGCGAGGCATCGCCACTACAAACATCTCTTGCCCCATAATGGCAAAAACAATGCTCCCACCGAAGCAATCAATCATAGCTCTATAATCAGCGAGCCAATCCATACCGATAATCACATCGTGAACATGCATATCTAATACCAACATATCTGCAGGTAATACCAGACTACCAATCTCTACCCCCACTCCCCGGCATATAAAAAATATAAGTGACCCACTCCCCAATGGGGAGTCTACACACGTCATTGTGCTCTTTGCCGTAGCTAACAACCCTAAGGCTTTCGCAAAATGTGTAGCTATAAAACAGTGCGTTGCCTCCGTATAAAACAAAACCGACCCATAGTACCATGGATAGGAAACGTACCCTCAATCGCGGGCGGTGCCTGTGGAACTGCTGCCTGGTGGACGTTATAGACACGTCCATACTGTAGCTGCCCCTGCTGAGATGGGACTACTGGAATGGGTGGCAATGCTGCCATCTGCGGCGGTGCGGGGAGAGCGGCGGGAAACATAGGCCTCTGCGGCTCCTGGCGAGCACCCTGCTGCTGCTGCTGTGGGGCCCTGCCCTTATCAGGACAATCCTGTCGTTTATGGCCTGTCTTGCCATAAACATAACACTTCCCTAGGAAGTTCCCTCCTCTCTGCCCCTGCTGTCCCCGGCCCTGGTGGCCGTTACCGTTCCTCCCTTGGCCCTGCTGGACCTGCTGAAACTGCTGCCCATTCTGCCCCTGTTGGCCCTGATGGCCGTTTGGACCCTGATGGCCCTGACGGAAACCTCCCTGTTCGTGTCTGTAATTTCCTGATCTGAACCTCTTCTGATCCCCCTGCTGGGAACCCTGCTCACCCTGTCGCTGCCCCTGAACAGATTGTGCCCCACCGGCACCATGTCCTCCAGTCCTGCCCTGATGGCTAGACTCTCCCGATCTCTTGCCCTCAGCCATATGAAAGCGGTGATCCTGGCAGTGTAACAAAGCAGCGTTAACCACATCAGAATAAGTGGCCAACGAAAGGTTCCCTAACAGATGCTGACGGATCCTCCATGTCAACCCGTCGGTGAATTTCTCAATCTTCTTCTTTTCTGTCGGTATCTCATCCGGAACGATATTCAACAGATTAGTGAACTCGGCCTCATACTCGGCCACGGTCTTACCCTCCTGCTTCAGACTCATCAGTTTCCTCCTCATTTCCGTATGAACAGCGGACGGAAAGTACTTGCGGTCAAACCGCACCCAAAAGTCCTGAATAGTGAGAGTATCCCTGTCCTCCACGGTGGTAATAGACTCCCACCACTGCACTGCTGACCCCACTAGCTTAAAAGTAGCTAGTATCTGCTTCTGGACATCTGTGCACTCATACATCCTCATGTGCCTCTGCATATCCTTCCTCCACTGGCTCGAGACTACCACATCTGAGCTACCTGCAAACTCTGGCGGATGCGCTTTCTGAAAAGCATCACGTACACGTTCCCAAGCAGACGGGAATGCATTTGCCTATACTGGCGCGGCAACCGGCGCTTGAGGTGGTGCCTGCTGAACTACGGCAAGTGCGACATTTACCGCTTGGGCTAATATGGCTACAACCTCAGCGGCGTTCATCGTGCCCTGAACCGGTGTGGGCTATGGTTCTGGCGTCGCATCCCTGGGAACTCGTCGTGCACGTCGTGGAGGCATCTGAAATAAGAATGAAGTTTATAAGTTCGCAGTTATAAACTTAATATAGCTCAAGAACATAGCATATACAAAAGAATGCAACAGTCCTAAAATATAGGGCTCTATATCAAAGAAAGCTCAACGGAAACATAATAAGCCGTTCAGATCCTAAAGGACACTAGAACCTGATGCTCTGATACCACCTGTGACACCCCGACTAATTAAATACCGGGTAGCTACTCCTTTATTAAATTAATTCAAAATGCCAAGTTGGTTCAGTTAATAGCATCACTGTCGAAAACATTTTAATAATTACTAACCACCTAGTATTTAAAAAGTAAGTTGCCAAATTTTAAGTTAAGTCTGGTTAACATGCAATAAAAGAATAATGAAAACATAAATCCATTCACCATAACTAAGTAATGAAGTAACGAATAATAATAAATAGAAGTCCGGAGGAAAACTCCTCACCACAAACCCACAACTGAAGAATAAAATGACAAGTCTGAATTCTGAATAATTACATGCCAAAAGTCTGAATAACTGAAATAAATGAAAGGTCTCTAAAAGAAATGGGCTACATGCCCTACAACTGATAACTGATGAATATCGAGTCAAGATCGATGAAGCGTCTACAAGCAAAGTCCTGTAACTTCCACAAATAACTACAGCTCGTCACCTGAATGAGAATCCTAAGCATGGTGTCCTTGTGGCTGGGCACCTAAAATGGTTTTTACAAAAAAATAGATTTGAAAGCAAATGGGTCAGAGCCCGAAAGTGGAAATCATTTTAAAAACTGCAAGTGTTTTAATAACATTAAAACATTAAATGCAAAGTACATGTTAGGACGTGCACTCACATGAAATTCTCACCTCTCGACTATATATGCACTCCTAACGTACCATACCCATCTAAATGATATACTTATCTAATCAAACCGTAAGAAGTTCTACCCCTTACTACTCGATTCCCATAACACATTCTAACGTTACCAAATAAATAGAGGCTTTACTTAAACTCAGATTCTCAATATGAAATACGTTTCACTATTTGTTAACCCGTTATGTTCTCTCAAAACAATACCATAATTTTATTCACAAAATTAACATGAAAGTTCCCATTAATTAAGTGTATATTATTCACATCATAAATATACAATACAAGCACCCCGAGAACTAAGCTGAGTTGCACACATACTCTGCTATCCATCCCGGTACATCACGTACATAAGGATCACATATTCCGAATCTCTCAGGAATAGTTCTCAGATAACAACATCACAAATAATGGAGGCGAACACAGTCACATCACATGGGTCACGCACATACCTGCGCTCCCACGATCAGCAGACTTATTAACATCCCAATAAGTCCTTCTCTGACCTATGTTCATCGAGGTAACCAGTCTAAATCCGGGCAACACAAGGATTAGAGGGCCCTAAGCAAACGCGAACCTCCCGTGATAGCAAGTATGGTAGGTATGTCATACACATAAAATCAATACATATATACTAAGTATGCACACGTCTTAGTAATCACCATAATATATTGGTACATATCTCTTCTCGTACTGACATATAATACTACACCATTTATATGTTCCCGATTAATATAATAAGCTAGGCCGTCAATAGTTCTCGCATCGTAATAGACACTCACGTCCTACTCATATTTTCCTTTAGGTTCAAACTACACTTCTAGGTTTGACTCCTCATTATATTCCAAACGTCCCAAATATTAATTTATCATCAAGGAAAGGCTATCTCTACCTATACACAAGGTTACGGGGCACTCGGGATCAAAACAGGCTAAAAAGCCTAAACTGTCAACTCGTTCGAAGTCTCGTTCGAACGAGGCTGTTCGAACGAGAGTTCGTTCGAACGAACTAGTCTATCTAACGAGATCTCGTTCGAACGAGATTATCGAACGAACATCCCTCTCGTTAGAAGTCAACTCGTTATAAGCTCGTTCGAACGAGCTCGTTCAAACGACCTGGGTAGGTCTTCTAACGAGTTACCAGATTCAAGCCCAGAAATTCCTATCTCATTTTTCCAATTTCTCTACACCTCAAATCTCTTCCAAACATCAATCTAACAATTGTTTAAGGTTCCTAATCATCCCTAAACATCCTTAGGTCACATATTAACATGTTTGAGGGTGTTAATTCATCCTAACATCGTTCAAATATCAATTCTCTACATATTTTCCCCAACTTCAAACACATGAACCCTAGAATTTATAAATCATCTAGAAGTCTAATTAAATCCGTTTTTGGTTTCATACTAATTGTAATATCATCAGAATAATCATCAACTACAAATCTACATGCAATTTCCTCATCAAGAATGTAATTTCTATTTCCAAATTAAATGGGTTTTTCATTAACTCTCAAGAACAAATCAGATTTTTCTCAATTCCTACACATGGAAGAAACATTCTCTATAAAAACGAAATTAAATCACTTGCCTTAATGGTAACTCTGGATTTGATGACGAATTTCTGAAGTGTTCTCTCTCTCTCTCTGCAGAATTCCTTCTCTCTCTCTCAACAAGCTTTCTTCTCCAATAGCTATGGTGGCTAGGGTTTGTTTTGGGAAAAATTAGAAACCTAAATTCTAATAACCTACGTAGCCTA
Organism: Sambucus nigra; assembly: GCA_949130495.1. Classification (NCBI taxonomy): domain Eukaryota; kingdom Viridiplantae; phylum Streptophyta; class Magnoliopsida; order Dipsacales; family Adoxaceae; genus Sambucus; species Sambucus nigra. Next base: position 686,127,847 of record OX422213.1, on the reverse strand, counting down.
TTGGGTTAACATGGGTTGGTTAGTGGTTTAGTGGGTCAAATCCACATCAGATATAATTTACAAATTTTCGTCACTTTTAATTCTCAAAAATACAAAATTACCAAAATACCCTTTATGTTGCCGGTATGGCCTAAAAATACCCCGGGACCCAAACTAAACCCTCGGCTAGTGTTTTCTGACTATCTCGACCCTTCCGGACGCATTGGCGCACTCAAAACGACCATATGGATAGTAGAATTAAAATTCACTTTTTAATTAAAATAATAATATTCCTGACGCGATTGTCACACGCGTCTCAACAAAATTTCCAAATTGCCGTATTTAAATCTCACGACAATTTCATAATTCAATATTCATATATAATCATATATGCACATATAATCAAATACCAACTCGCATCTCGCTAGTATTTTAACCCGGATTAATTACCAATTAATACGCATTTAATTCAATTACTGCCATAAATAAATATCACAAAAATACGGGGTATTACAGTGATGCACCCTGACAAATTTACGCAGGGTGGATATAGTCCATAGGCCATGTGAGCGTTTATTGTTGTATATTTTTCTGCGATGAGTAAGAGATTTCGGGTGTGGTCTTGACTACCCCGCAGGCACATGGCCGCTTCCCAACGTCTTGCGATATAGATGCCCAGGTTGTCATATGATAGGCCCTAGAAGATGATGGTCATTTAGGGGCGTGCATAGTGGGGAAACCCGGACGGGCGGTCTTAGAATTCGTTATATGTATATAAATATAACAATTCATAATGAAGTGGGACTTGATGTATGAGATATGCCATAAAGAGCATGATGAAGTGCCACAAATATCACATATAAATGCCACAAAGAGAATTTGAAAATGATTATTTTCCTGATGAGGAAAGGATTTTTACAAAATGTAAAAGTGAGATAAAAATGCCATAAAGAGCATAAAATTGTGAATATGTGTATATTCCTGTTAAGGAAAAAGATATACGAGATAATTGGAGCATATGATGAATTTTCAGATTAATGTTACTTGTTTTATCTTCTTGCTTAGTTTATGTGTTAAATTGTGTAGTTAGATTGTTATCTCTCTCTTATCATGATTCATCATTCATAACTGTCATACTCTTTATTCATCTGGTAATCATATAGAACGGGGCCCTGACCCGTTTACATTTCTTGTTGTATATCCACCTTGTCTTCGCTCAGGTACTCCTCTGCAAGGATGCCTGATTTGAATTCCTATTCCGATGGCCTCGGCGAGCCATGATGCATTGCGGCTATTATGGGACACATTTGGCATATACGTTTTCATTTTTGCATTCTAGTTAAGATCAAGTCTTTTATTCGGGCAAATGGCCCAAGCTTTTGTAAATGTCTAATGAAATGTACTATATAAATTAATGAGTTTGTTTAAATGCTGTTATAAAGTTTGTTGACCGGCTGCACATCCGGTCCCTTTATTGCATTCTTATTGTATTATTTATATATGTCTTGGGATTTCCCCCTATCTTTTCAGGATTTGGGTTGTTTAAATTCATTCTTTAACTTTAAAACAAAAATTTTTGGCAACCCGTTTTTTGAAATTTTGGGTGGTTATCCTGGATACTCTATATTTTATTGTGATGCTGAGAATGATTCCATCCGGGACTCCTGTTATATTGGAGTATTGGGCTGGCCACCCCTTATTTTGGTGAGCGGGTTGTCACAATAAGGCTTCAAATCGAGATCTGATATAAGAAACAAATATAGATTCGTGGAGATAAATTCGTTGATGTTTATCTCTTGTCAAAAATCTAATAAAATATCTGATCTAGAAGATGTGTGAGGATAAAAAATACCAATTCTTATTTCTAATGTACGGAAAAAGATTTTGAGAAAAACAGTCTGTTCATCTCCTAAAATTATGAAAATGAGATACACGTTGGGGTTCAACAAATTGATTTAACCCATGTTTTAAGCGTGTATGGTCAAAAATAATTTCAAGGGGATCAATATGTTTCAGGATTCTTTTTACACGAAATTTTCAAGCGTATATGATTCTGAAATCCACTACATTTTTACATATCCGCAAATTAAAATTGATCACGGAATTCATTCATATAAAAATTATGATTGAATCAGAAGATGTACGTTTAGCATATAATTGATTACAAGCAAAAGCTAGAGAAAACTTAGCGTATTTGATAACAAGATGACAAGAATTCTTGTGTCGAATTCCCACAGACGGCGCCAATATGTTGATGACTAGAAATGGCTCCAAGCCATCTTATCGGCATCAACAACAGATAAATGATGAGGATGAGATTAAAGATGAAATGAAGATAAATAAGCACATCAAACATATAAGAGACAAAGGTTTTTAAAGTGGTTCGACGATAAGGAAAGCCTACGTCCACTGTAATTTTATCCCCAAGGGTTTACAATAGCACAATATAGTGTAGATAGAGAGAGGTGTGTAGAGAATTGCTTAGTTCAGATTGTTCATCTTGTCCCTTTGGCTAAGGGAATGCATGTATTTATAGTGATGGGAGTCCAAGAGATGTAATGTCTTTATATATTCAGACATTTACATCTATGTACAATGAATGTTGATGTAAAAAACTAGATTTGATCTAATTAATTAATCACACATAAATAGGAAATAAGAAATAAGACAATGGATTTTTAAAGTGGTTCAGCCTTAATGAAATGGCCTACGTCCACTGTTTTGTATTGTGGGGTGTTTTTCCTTAATCTTGATTATCTTCGCTTATGATAGCTTACCCCGTTATGAGGGTATTACAATGTATTTATAGCCTTTGGGCTACCATAATGAATAGACAATACGCCGTTATTATATAGGCATATGTATCGGTACATAATAAGAATATTCACTGAATCTGTCTTGGTCGTTTGGTCTTCCCAGATAGTTTCTCGATATACTGAGTACGTCAGTGCGTTAAGTTGCTCGGTACATATATTTATGCCATGCTGGTTGACACGTGTCTTAGCATAACTGGTCCACATCAACTGACTAATTTTTATATCAACAGAATCCCCCAATGTTTTATAGTTGAGATTTAATGTGAGAGTGTGAAATATTATGCCCATAAGTTGCTTGGACATATTTCTCATGTCTTGTTTGGTTACAGACCTTCGACACTTGTGAAATTTTCTTCTGAGCATAATAGTTTTGAGTGCGAAGTGGCAAACTTGTAAATATTTTAAATTTTTGGTGAACGCTTGGGTACTTGTGTCTTTAGCCGTCGAAAACTCAATCCTCATCATTTGTGATCATTACTTTTCCCGTTTTCCAAAGCAACGTATATAAAGGCGATAAAAGCAGATAATCTTCTACCTTTTTCCATCTAGATTCCCAAACTCTTTGTCACTTTCCGTCTTACGATCGTCGTCTTTGTCATCTGCCTTAGCTGATTTCTTAATTTTTCCACCTCTTATTTCCTTCTTCTTTCTTTGTTTTAGCCATCATGGTTTATCTTATAGAATCATTGGATAAGTTTAGGGTCGATTTTGGGATTCCTTTTTGGGTTATTCTGGAAGAACCTTCTTGCCCTTCTGATTTATTTTCTCTGGTGAGTGACATTGGTTTCCTTCTATTTTTGTGGCTGAATGTGGTTTTTCTTTCCCGCTTAATCCCCTGTGTTTGGAATTTTGGAAATATTTTGATATTGTTCCTACAAGAGTAGTTCCAGATACATGGAGGGTAGTTAATGGTGTACATAGATTGAATAAAATTCACGAAACTTGTTTAGGGATTCCTGAAATTATGTACTGTTATAAATGGGTTACCAGCGACACAACCTTTTATTTAAAAACTAGGTTTTCTAACAGAGCTTTAGTGGTCAATATCCCTGATGCTAATAGGTATTATCTTGAACATGGGGTTGTGATGAAAAATTGGCAACATCCCCCGCTAAAGGGGAACGACGTGTACCAAGGTCCCAGATGTCCACTTTATGGCAATGGGATAGGTTGTTTTGTTTTTTAAATTAACTCTGTTTTTGTTTGATAAAATGTGTCACTGATATTTATTTTTTTATGTTGCAGTTGACAGCAAGATAAAATACCTAAAAGAGAGTGATGTTAATATAAAAGATTTGAAATTTATCTGGGGATTGCATCAAGCAATAGCTGGGAACACGTGAGGTCTGCTTCTTATTTGCTGAGATACAAGAACACCACTTCTTATTTTAGTGCTCGGCCTCTTTCTCCTCCTTTGGTGATTGATCTTGAGCATGCTCCACATCTTCTTATGATTTAGGAACTTCTATTACTGACCTGATGACGAAGAAGAGGAGAATGCTTGATCTCTTTTCCAAGGTTTCTCCTGGTGCTGAAGGGGCGAAGAAGAGAAAAGACGATGTCCCATCTAAAGGGACTAAGAAAAAGGATGTTGCTCCATCTGGGGGTGCAGTTACAACTGTCAAGGAAGTCAGCAAGAATCCCCCAGTTGATCCAAAAGAGGCAGCACCTTTGATTGAAGGGGTTTCTGCTATTCAAGAAGAGATAACACCTTTGATTGAATCTGCTCTTCTGAGAAGATTGAGGAGGGGTCTTATTGAGAAAACCATGGATGCAGGTGCTCAACCTTTTGGGGTTGAGATACCTTCCTTGAAAGCTAGTTCTCCAGCACTCATCACCTCTGGCTTGGCTAGGCTAAGAAATTAATCTTGTCTAGAACTCTTCCTGACTGTCGAGCTACTGAAACTTCTACTCCCCGGGAGAAGGTCACTGACCTGGCAACCCAACACCTTTCATCAGTAAGTGTTATTATACTTATCATTTTACTTCTTCATATAATTTTCATTCATTTTATTTGGGCTTCTTTTCATCTTATAATTATTGGTGTATTTTGATAATATCCTGGAAAAGGATGAGGCTATCAAAACTTCAACTTCGTCCAGTAGAGTAGAAGAAGCCCTTGCTGGGTTGTCAAAATCTTGGGTGGAGTCGCGATAGAAGTACGAAGATGATAAATATTCTTGGGAAAATAAAATCAAGTCTGCTGAGACAGCACAATAAAAAGCCGAGGAAGATGCTAAGGAGGCTGATACCGCTCGACATGAAGCTGATACAGCTCGGCAACAAGCTGTAAATGCTTCCAAGGAGGCAGAGGAGAAATTAAAGGTTATTGTTTCTAGTAAAGTGGAGGTTGAGGGCAAGCTTAAAGAGGTTGAATGGTGTAAGAAAGATCTTGAACAAAAAGTGAAATCTGTTGAAGAGCTTCTTAGGGAAAAGGCTTCCTCGGAGAGGGTGAAGGGAAACACTGTTGTGAAGAAGTCCTTTAGCTTCGGTTGGGACAAAGGGTGGACCAAAGCTGTAACTGCTGCCTCTAACCAAATGGAGTATGCAAGTTTAAAATTCTTTAAGGATGGATGGGTCATAGCATTGAAGGGGTTGAACATTACTGAGGATTCTGAACTATTTTAGAAACATATTCATGGTCCTCCTCCTGCTATTGAAGAAGAAGAAGAAAAAAAGAAGAAGATGATGAAGTTGGATCTGATGAATCTTCTTTATTGATAGTAGAACAAACACCTGCTACCATTATCCCTCAGTCCTCTGAGCAAGTTCAGCAGGCAACAACCTCTACCGAGCAACGCCAGCTACCCACCGAGAAACCAATTCCTTCTTCAAAACCAGTCGAGGATGTTGTAGGGATTAAGGAGAAGGTGTAAAGTTATTCGACCATTTATTATTTTTCTCTGTTTTCCCTTTTGTTTTATACCTTTGGTTGTACCTTCTTCTTGTATGATTAATAAAATGGACTTTATTTTTTATTCCGAGATTTCCCTTTATAGCTATGTTATTTGTTGATTTGTGTTTACTTTGCCTTGATAGTTTATTGCCAGGATGGAATTATTGTCAGTTCATGATACAGAGTTGATGAGGAAGTGTATTAATTACTTCAAAGTTGGTTGTGCAGACTTCTCTGAAGCATAAATAATTAATATTCTTGGGTCTGATGCCTCTGAGCGAGCAATTGATGGTTACCAATATTTAAAGTGTTTACTTGATTGGGATGTAGAGAATAACGTGACTTATTAGGAGATGATTGAAGACCTTCAAGGAATGATTGAGGAACTTCAACTTCAACACAAGGAAACCAGTTCTCTTCTGCATGAAGGCTATGAAAGGAAGTATCAACAGTTGAGCGCTGATCGGGGCTATGATAAATTTATCTCAGCCCATAATAAGAGAGAGAGTGTGCTAAATCTTGAGGTTGAGGATCATAGAAATATTTCCAAGTTACTGGAGGAAGAAAATAATGTTTTGAGAGAAGAATTGAGACAACTGAAATCTGCCTCTTCTTCTGTAGCTCTGGCAGTAGTCAATGATGAAGGCTTTTCCTTTTTGGAGATCGAAAATGCTTCATTAAGAGAATAATTAGAAGCTTTGAAGAGAGCCAGATCCACATCATTTAGACGGGGTAGGGAAAGAGATGGTCAGAGCAGTATTGAAGAGACTAGGACCCAATAGGGTTTAGAAAACCAAGTTGCTCAACTGAAGGAAAAGAATCAAGCTTTAGCTGAGATGTCCCAAAAAATTCAAACTCTTACTGATCAACTTTCCAATCAGAGCTCTGCATTGGAGAATAAAGAAAGTTTCGTGAAGAGGCTTCATCAGCATGTTGAAAGATTGACTTATCAATTCCACAAGCAGCCCAGAGATTTTGGGATGGGGGGATACAACGAAGGCTTGTGCCATATTGATGCCAGGTTGAAGCAATCAAATAATGATGGATAAACACAGGGATAGTTGAATGCACTAACTGTGATGAAGGTTGAGGATGGAAATAAGTTGTGGGATTGATATGACCCTGGATTACTTGATCTGCCAGTACCTCCTTTCAAACTTGATGTTAGATGTATTTCAGTTAGATCTATTCCTTAGTGTTTGATTTCCAAATACCTTGGTGACTACAATCTGCACGAATATTTTGAGATATCTCGACCTCCACATTTGCTGGACCGACCAAGTACGAGCAATACCAGAATGCTGCGAGATTTGAACTTTATATCAATTCTTCCTTTGCTTTAGATGATCCTCCAGCTGAAATGGATCCTGTACCTAAATATGAAGGAAAGAAACTAGTAGAATAGGCTATTTATATTTCGTTACTGATTGTATAGCCAAGAAAAAACATTTTTTTGTAAGTTTGTTTCCTTGGAAATAAACTAATTGTATGATGTTTTTCTTATCAATCTTTATGAGATCAACTATAATAATGTTGTACTTGTTAGTCATTAAATATATATTTATGAATGGTTGCCTAGACAATGGAACTTTGCCCCATATGTTTGCCTAGTCGTAGTGACTTATCACCCATAAGTTCCTAAGCAATGGGATTATTTTTATCCCATGATCCCGCTTAGTTATAACAATCATTTATGTAAATAATTTCCCTGGTGCCTAGGCAGTGGATATTTTACCCATCTTCATGTCTGTAACACCCCGCCTAATTAAATACCGGGTGGCCTTAGGGTTACAATTTGAACATCAAGGACTGAGTTTAAGCTCATTATTGAGGACTGAGTGTAGTACCAACGCTTAGTGGGATGGCTCCTGGATAGAGATGGGAGTTCGGATCACATTTGGTTAAAAGAGGGGATGAGGTTATTTCGGTTGCATATTTGAAGTTGACGGACCTCCACGATCGACAAAGTTAAGTAGTAGTGTATTGGAGGGGATCCTTGTTTGGATTTTGCTTTGCGAGACGTTCCCCACATGAACCTTAACCACGTCGGGAGTGGAGAGATGTTATAGGATGCGAGGATGTCGGTTTTGTTGATAAGTCTTAAAGTGTGAATGAAACACTATAGACTATGAGTCAGCTGATGATGGTATTCAATCCTATGTGATAGAGGATGTGTTTATAAAAGATTAGAAACTGTCGGTTTTAACCCTAATTAAAAGGAGAGTTTAATTCGTAGTAATTAGGGAGGTATGATGATATGGACCAGTAGGATTCTAGTGATTTCTTACTGAATTTATGTTGAGGAAAAACTTATTTGAACCTTAGGAAATGAGTGAGACTCGGGGATAATTAAATTAAAGATGAAAAATCATATTATTTTATACGTAGAATTTAAAGAGATATAATATTGCGTATGGGAATTATGTTAGGTTAATGTGAGTACCTTGTTGATATTATATAATAGGTATGATAATGCCTATTTGATTGATTAATGATTATGTGTATGAAATACCTAGCTTACTTGCTATCGACGGGAGGTTCGCGCGTGAGGGCAGTCATATCCTGATGAATCCATGGGATCTTTGATTTGTCGCTCAAGAACATAGGTCTATGAAAGACTTATCGGGGAGTTGATAAGTCCGCTGAGTTTGGGAACGTAGGTATGTGCGTGACCCATTGATACGAGAACTATGTTCACCTCCAAGTATTTATGTTGATGTTTGTGGTTCGAGGAATCCTTACCGAATCTTTAGTCCCCTATTCGGTGACCAGCGATGATGGGACATGATAGCAGAGTAATGCATTGCACCGCAGCTGTGACTCGGGGTGTCGTATTATATATGTATATACATATAATGAATTAAATGAATGATTCGATATATTGTGGTTAAATCATCTACTGTGTGATAATATAGATAACGGTGAATTGAGAAAAAAAGAATTGAAATAAGTTAATGAATATTTTTTTAAAAGCTTACTTCATATTAATGATAATCGAATCATGTTAATGGGAAACGTATAATTATCTGACGTATGGTATGGGACATACGGGGTTATGATATAGGATGGAACCATAGAATGGAAACTAGTGAGGAGGAACCATTAACTAGGAGGTTAATAGGAAACGTTAAGTGTGCACTCTAGAAGAGAGGTGAGAATAGCAAGTGAGAGTTGGATACTAACATGTACGTAATAAATGCTTTATTTCACTTGTTAAATACTTGTTGTTTTCAAAATCATTTTCACAATCGGGCTCTGAACCGTTTCCTTGCATATTTTATTTTCTATTGTACCTTCTATATTAGGTGTCCAGCAGCAGGGACGCCAACCTTAGCGGATTATGACGAGCTATGGAGCTGTGGAGTATTGATTAGATGCCTATCTTCAATTGATTCACAATATTCTCTTAGTTAGGGCATGTCGCCCAAAGGAACTCAATTGTCTCTTTTCTATTTGAGTCATATACTCTTGTACTCGTGTCATTTTAATACATTTAATATTGTTGGGATTTCTGTATTGGATTATTATTTGGGAATGTGTATTCCAATGGCATTTAAATTGTATTGTGTTATCTGTTCAGTTATTTGTAGAATAATATGTGTAGGGTTATTCTTAAACTAAAAATGGGTTTTTGTTGAAATTAAAATTTGGGAAGTTTTTTTTAACACCAGCTTAATTGGGTATTGGGTGAGTTGTAAATGTTTTCGACAGTAATGCTAAGAATGAGCCAACTGTATATTGTGTTTTAATTTGGTATGGGACTGGCCACCTAGTATTTAATCAGGCGGGGTGTTACAGGTGGTATCAGAGCATCAGGTTCTAGTGTCCTTTAGGGTCTGTACGGCTTACTGTGTTTTCATCTTAGCGTTCTTTGATGTAGAGCCCTATGTTTAGGATTTTTGATTTCTTTGGTAAGATTCCGTATATATTAGTGAATCTTATTTGCGTTCGGACGGGTTCGTACAAGAAGTATGGCAGATGAGGGCCATTGGACGGATAGTGGAGATCGTACTTAGAAGGTTATGAAGTATGTTCGAGTATGATGACCGTAGTAGAGGTCACCCCTATTATGGAAAATTGAGGAGAGTCATCAGTAGAAGTTCTTGAAATGCGGGAATTATGTATGTTACCTAACGAAGTCAATATATTCAAAGGCTTAGGTATATAGTGGAGTGTGGTTAACTAGAACTGAAAATTTGGGGTAAATTTTTTCTAGACTCATCGGAGCAAAGTTATAATAGTGGGAGTCAACAACCACCGCCCACGAATGAGGGTATGTTTTCTATCTAAGGAATTATGAGGCGTATATTGATTTTTGTAGCGATTAATATTGTATGGGTAAAAAGGGTTGCTAAACTTAGCCTATAGCACTGTTATTTACGTAGACTCACCGAGGATTGTGGCACACCTATGTTTTACATGACGTCACGTGGGTTCGATTTTTTTCACGTGATTACTTACTTTAGGCATGTCCGAACATGATGTGACTGTCAGCATGGATTGACTTGTGGTATTTGAGAGCGTATGTACTACTACTATAGCTATCATCTTGTCTTTAATAAGAGAGTAGATGAGTAGACTCTATTTGAAATCAATAAAACCTGATTTTTTTTTATCGATAAACCTGATTTTTTTTTAAAAAATCGATAAACCTGATTTTTTTTTTAAATCGATAAACCTGATTTTTATATACTATTTACTAAGGACCTGAGGAGTTTCGATGACCGACTACTTTAGGTAGTAGTGTATAGGGGGGCTTCCTTGTTTGGATTTCGCTTGTGAGACACCCCACGCATGAAACTAATAACCGTTGGGAGTCGAAATAAGTTAGGTCCTTAGGATATGAGTTTATAACCTTTGCGATAAATATTATTATGAAAGTTGTACGATAGGGTGTATGGGGGCCCTGGATGGTTGAATGGTAGTAGTTTTCAAAATTTTGAAACTATAAGGATCATTTTTCCGAACTTGGTTATGAGGATGGTATAGGGAAGATTGGGTAAAGTTTATATTAGATTCAGTTGAAACTATATGGTGAGACTTGGTGTAACATCGATGGTGATTTTCGTTAACATACTGTATGGGAGGTACGACATATATTACTTGCGATGTAAGATTTATACTCGGAGTTGACCTTATTAGTATGGTTCATTTTTCTAAATTTCAGGATGAAATTCTGTTATAAGGGGGCAAGTATGTAATACCCCGTGATTTTAATGACTTTTAAAATGGGTTATATTTTAAATTAATGGATTAATTGGATTTTATTATACATTAATTCATTTGGATTTTATCCTAATTGTGGATATTAAAAATATATGATTCTGAATATTACTTAAAGATATTTATGTAATATATGAATGTGATGATTATTGATATTGCTGTGAGTTGTTAATTCAGTAATTTGAATTTTTGGTCGAACGTGGTATGGGATGTGTCGGAACTAATTTGTTAAATTAAAAAGGAAATTTATTTTTCTATCGACCTTATAGTCATTTTGACTGCGTCGTTGCGTCCGAAAGGTTTGAAATAGACAGAAAAGTCTATTTGGATGTTGAATTTGAGTCTCGGGTCATTTGAAAATGAAAAGACAACCCAAAAGGGCATTTTGGTTATTTTTACAAGTGGGTGAATAGTGATTTCGGGTTTTGTCTTATTATAAGTATTTGGAGATTAGTTGAACGTGGGTTTATTCATCTCTTCTACACAAAATAGAGAAGTCATCTTCCTAGAGAAAATGAATGGTTGCTTGGGAAGAGAAGAGTTTACTTGGGAAGGGGAAGAACTAAGAACCAAAGGTCACCACCACCAACCACCACCGGAGAAGGGAGAACCACCTGTGATATACTACACCAAAGGATCATATCTTCATTAGAGGCAAGTGTTTGATATTTGCAATTTATATTTGTATATTGTCTATGTTAGTATAGTTATAAAAATAGATGATTTTCATGTTTGGAAGATGAAAGGATAGAGTTGTTAATGGATTTTCTGGAAACTAAAAATATATAGGAACCAAACTCATGTTGTAAGTAGTTAGTAATCCACGAAATAATCATAAATCTGTTGAAGAAATTATGAAAACCATTGATGTGTTCTTGAAGATATTATGTTGATAATTTTCTGGAAAAAGAGGATATAAACATGCTTTTAATACAATCTCTTGATGATTCAAGGATGTTTAGAGTATTGGAAATCATTCATATATGATGATATATCATGTAGTAAAGATCATAAGTCATTTTGGATGTTAATATGAAGGTTTGAATGATAAAAAATGGTTAAATCCGTAGTTGAAGAAATGCAAAAAAATTGGGTTGTTACCTGGGCAATCGATCGATCGACCCACTGCCTTCGATCGATCGACCTCCCCAGGATTGTTAAAGTTGTTTCTTTTTAATGTTGGTTATTATCCCAAAACTTTGGAAGATCTTTGGTGATTGTTAAATGGATATTATGGGACTTAGAGAAGATCAGTAAGTCCTAGATAAGATTTAAATTCATTTGATTTGGATTTAATAGATTCGAATTATATTAGTTAAATTAGAAGAAATTTTGGTTTCTAGATTCATGTGTTGGATTCTAATTTGTATGCTTGAGGATTAAGGATAGGTCCAGTAAGGGAGATTTAATATCATACCCGGGTAGCCTTAGGGTTACAATTTGAATATCAAGGACTGAGTTGAAGCTCATTATTGAGTACTGAGTGTAGTACCAGCGCTTAGTGGGATGGCTCCTGGATAGAGTTGGCAGTTCGAACCACATTTGGTTGAAAGAGGGTATGAGGTTATTCCGGTTGCATATTTGAAGTTGACGGACCTCCATGATCGACAAAGTTAAGTAGTAGTGTATTGGAGGGGTTCCTTGTTTGGATTTCGCTTTGCGAGACGTTCCGCGCATGAACCTTAACCACGTCGGGAGTGGAGAGATGTTATAGGATGCGAGGATGTTGGTTTTATTGATAAGTCTTATAGTGTGAATGAAACACTATAGACTATGAGTCAGCTGATGATGGTATTCAATCCTGTGTGATAGAGGATGTGTTTATAAAAGATTATAAACTGTCGGTTTTAACCCTAATTAAAGGGAGAGTTTAATTCGTAGTAATTAGGGAGATATGATGATATGGACCAGTATGATTCTAGTGATTTCTTACTGAATTTATGTTGAGGAAAAACCTATTTGAACCTTGGAAAATGAGTGAGACTCGGGGATAATTAAATTAAAGATGAAAAGTCATATTATTTTATACGTAGAATTTAAAGAGATATAATACTACGCATGGGAATTATCTTAGGGTAATGTGAGTACCTTGTTGATATTATATTATAGGTATCATAATGCCTATTTGATTGATTGATGATCATGTGTATGACATACCTAGCTTACTTGCTATCGACGGGAGGTTCGCGTGTGAGGGCAGTCATATCCTGATGAATCCATGGGATCTTTGATTTGTCACTCAAGAACATAGGTCTATGAAAGACTTATCGGGGAGTTGATAAGTCCGCTGAATTTGGGAACGTAGGTATGTGCGTGAGCCATGGATACGATAACTATGTTCGCCTCCAAGTATTTATGTTGATGTTTGTGGTTCGAGGAATCCTTACCGAACCTTTAGTCCCCTATTCGGCGACCATCGATGATGGGACATGATAGCAGAGTAATGCATTGCACCGCAGTTGTGACTCGGGGTGCCGTATTATATATGTGTATATATATATATATATATATATATATAATGAATTAAATGAATGATTGGATATTGTGGTTAAATCATCTACTGTGTGATAATTATAGATAACGGTGAATTGAGAAAAAAATAATTGAAATAAGTTAATGAATATTTATTGAAAAGCTTACTTCATATTAATGATAATGGAATCATGTTAATGGGAGACGTATGAGAATAATTATCTGACGTATGGTATGGGACATACGGGGTTATGATATAGGATGGAACCATAGAATGGAAACTAGTGAGGAGGAACCATTAACTAGGAGGTTAATAGAAAACGTTAAGTGTGCACTCTAGATGAGAGGTGAGAATAGCAAGTGAGAGTTGGATACTAACATGTACATAATAAATGCTTTATTGCACTTGTTAAATACTTGTTGTTTTCAAAATCATTTTCACAATCGGGCTCTGAACTGTTTCCTTGCATATTTTCTTTTCTATTGTACCTTCTATATCAGGTGTCCAGCAGCAGGGACACCAACCTTAATGGATTATGACGAGCTATGGAGTTGTGGAGTATTGATTAGACGCCTATCTTCAATTGATTCACAATATTCTCTTAGTTAGGGCATGTTTCCCAAAGGAACTCAATTGTCTCTTTTCTATCTGAGTCATATACTCTTGTACTCGTGTCATTTTAATACATTTAATATTGTTGGGATTTCTGTATTGGATTATTATTTGGGAATGTGTATTCCAATGGCATTTAAATTCTATTATGTTATCTGTTCAGTTATTTGTAGAATAATATGTGTAGTGTTATTCTTAAACTAAAATTGGGTTTTTGTTAAAATTAAAATTTGGGAAGTTTTTTTTTAACACCAGCTTAATTGGGTATTGGGTGAGTTGTAAATATTTTCGACAGTGATGGTAAGAATGAGCCAACTGTATATTCTGTTTTAATTTGGTATGGGACTGGCCACCCGGTATTTAATTAGGCGGGGTGTTACACTGTCTAGTTTAGATGCCACTTGGATTACCCATAATCAAAAGGCCTCACATTACTCGATTGCTGTACCAACATTATTGGTTGTGTTAATTTCGTCCAACTTGTAGTTGGTGATTGCTGATGCCGACCAACTTTGTTGGTGTTTGTGTTGATGCCGGCCAACTTTGTTGAGAGAAAAAGAATTTTTTATTGTTACTGAGTTAAGTTAGTGCGTAGCACTAGTACTCCGAAAAAAAATAACACAAACGAATATCGAGAAATCCCGTATTCATTATGAAATAATTGGGTACATGTACAGTTACATTACTGGTAATACTTTCGTAAGTTCTCTGCATTCCAAGGATTCTTGAATTCTTCGCCTTCTAGAGTTTCTATTTTGTAGGTGCCATGTCGAACAACAGTTGTGACACGATAGGGCCCGTACTAGTTGGCTTCTAACTTATTATTCTTTTGAATTACTTTTTTGAGCACGTAATCTCCTTCCTTGAGATCGCACCTCCTGACCTTTTTATTATAGAACATGGCAGTCCTTTGATGATAAGCTGCATTGTGAATTGCTGCTTCTTCTCTAACTTCTTCGAGCATATCCAAGTCCAAGCGTCTCATCAAATCCCTTACTAGAGAATTGAAATTCAGCACCCTATGAGTAGATAATCCTAATTCATCAGGTATGAATGCTTCACTCCCAAAAGCCAACATGTAAGGAGACTCCCCTGTTACTGTTTTGGGGGTCGTTCGATAGGCCCATAACACGGAGTGCAACTCATTGATCTAATTTCCTTTAGCGTCATCCAATCTTTTCTTCAACGCAGTCAACAGAGTTCTATTCATCACCTCCGTTTGCCCGTTACTTTGGGGATGACCTGGATCAGAATGAATCTTTTGAAGGTTAGACTGTAGATAATATATGGCAAAATCATCATTGTCAAATTGGGTACCATGATCGGTTATGAAAGCATGTGGCAGACCATATTTGCAAACAATATTCTTCCAGATGAATTGATAGGCCCTTTTATAGGCCATATCAATGAGAAGTTCAGCTTCCACCCATTTGGTAAAATATTCAACTGCCACTAACAATTATTTAAATTGTCCTCTTGTAACTGGTAGAGGCCCGACTAAGTCTATTCCCCACATAGCAAATGGCTAAGGTGAAGTGCTTGATGTTAACAGTGCATGATGAGTTCTTCGTATAGTAGAAAATCACTGACACTTATCGCATTTCTTTGCATAAGCTGTACAATCAGCGCGCATTGTTGGCCAATAGTATCCCTATGTATTTATTCTTTGTAACAGAGTTCTACCTGCTATGTGAGCTCTATAGGATCCTTTATGAATTTATTCGATTAGATCTTTGACTTTTACTGGATGAATACATCTTTGCAAACCAGCTATAACACCTCTTATATACAAAACTCCATTTTTTAAGACGTATATGGCAGCTTTAAACTTTAACCTCTTAGCTGCAAGTTGATCGGCTGGTAAAATGCCTTCTTCTATATAAGCCTTGATGGGATC
Organism: Sambucus nigra; assembly: GCA_949130495.1. NCBI lineage: Eukaryota > Viridiplantae > Streptophyta > Magnoliopsida > Dipsacales > Adoxaceae > Sambucus > Sambucus nigra. The sequence goes on along the minus strand of OX422213.1, from coordinate 686,111,951 downwards.
CATCCAAGAAGGTCCCATATCCAAAGCAATAAAGTTCACCATTAAATCTTCATCAATACTTGTTCTTGCCAGTATCTCAATGGGAATTGTTCTTTATAGCTCGGTTCGTGTAGCTGAAGCTAACCGAGCAAGTGCATCTGCCCTTGCGTTATCCAGTCTTAGTATTCTAATTACTTGGATAGCCGCCAAATTTGATACAATCTCCATAACTTTAGTTAAATATCTCGACATGAACTCCCCTTTTATTGCATAAAGATTGAGCATCTGATTTACCACTAACTGCAAATCGCTGAACACCATAACTTGCTATGCATTCAATTACTTAGCTAAACTCAGGCCCATAATCACTGCTTCACACTCACCTTCATTGTTGGAAGCCTTGAATTGGAAATGCAGAGCATATTCTATGTCTATTCCATCTGAACTTTTGAGAATAATCCCAGCTTCGCTACCTGTTGCACATAAAGAACCATCAACGTACAAATTCCATATGGGAATATTATTATCAAACCCTTGGTCTTATAAAATCCCTTGATGGAATATATTATCCTTCCTTTCTTCATCCCTCGACTCTGGTTGTTTACCGGACGACTCTGGTTGCTCAGATGCCATCTCTTCTAGTAATTCTGCTGCTGGGAGTTGATCGGGGACGATATATGCTGTTCTTCCAGCCTCTTTAAGTTTCTCTGCACTATCCCCATGTTGATCGAAGATATCTGGCTAGGTAAATTCAGCGATAAAATCCATCACTGCCTGTCATTTGAGAGAAGATCTTGGCTCGTAGATAATGTCATACTTCCCTAATTCCACTGCCTAATACATCAATCTTCCAAACTTTTTCGGCTTATGTAGAGCCTGTCTGAGAGGCATGTCAGTGTATACCACTATCGTATGGACTTAAAAATATGGTCTCATCCTCCTGCTCGCCTCAATTAGTGCCAATGCTAACTTCTCCAATTTTGGATACCTGATATTTGCTCCCTTGAATGCCTTGCTCGTGTAGTAAACTGGTTTTTGCACTCTGCCTTCTATTCGTATCAAAGCCGAACTAACTTCACTTTCTGAAATGGCTAAGTACAAATATAACTTTTCTCCCGCCACTGGTATGGACAATAGATGAGGTGTTCCCAAGTATCTCTTCAACTCTAAAAATGCCTTCTCACATTCGTTGTTCCACTCAAAGGTCTTTCTAAGCACCTTGAATAACGTAAAACATCTATCAGTTGCTCGGAAGATAAATCTGTTGAGAGCTCCAACATACCCTGTAAGGATTTTCACTTCCTTCTTAGTGGTTGGGGATTGTAATTCTAGCAGGGCTTTTATCTTATCAGGATTTGCTTCAATCCCTCTTTGATTTACAATATACCCGAGGAACATGCCTTCCTATACGCCAAAAATGCACTTGGTTAGGTTCAACTTCATCTGGTACTTCTCCAATTGCTCAAATGTTTGGCTCAAATTAGCTATATGGATAACTGCTTTCTTGCTTTTGGTTAATATGTCATCCACGTACACCTCCATATTTTTGCCAATTTGCTCTGTAAATACCTTGTTCATCAGCCGCTGATATGTAGCACCTGCATTTTTAAGACCAAAAGGCATAACATTGTAACAATATGTTCTTCGTGGGGTAATGAAAGAGGTACTTTCCCTGTCTTCTGGCTTCATTTTAATTTGATTGTATCCAGAGTAGGCATCCATGAAGCTTAGCAACTCATGCCCCGAAGTTGCATCTAGTATCTAGTCTATCTTGGGCAGAGGGAAATGATCTTTTGGGCAAGCTTTATTCAAGTCTGTGAAGTCTACACACATTCTCCATTTGTTATTCTTCTTCTTTACCATCACTACATTGCTAGCCAATCAGGATACTTGACGTCTTCTATAAAAGAAGCCTTTTGTAGCTTTTCCATTTCCTTTTGAATAGCCTAATTCTTCTCCGCACTAATGACTCTTCTTTGGTGCTTCACTAGTTTGATCTCTTTGTTGACGTTGAGTTCATGACATAAGAAAGTTGGGTCTATCCCCGACATATCTTCATGACTCCACCCGAATACCTCTTTCCTATGCTTCAGAAATGCCACCAGCTCTTGTCTCAATATCGGATCAAGCGAAGCACCAATCTGAGTTGTTCTTTCTGGTTGCTCATCATCCAGAATAATATTTTTCGTTTCTTCCATGACTTGGCCTTTAACGAGCTCTGTTTCATCTCTTGGGTCTAAGATTTCAATCTCAGACTCATCAGACTCATCCACTTGATAAGTAGTAGTTTTCTTCCTGGCATCCTCCAATTCCTCTTGCTCGGTAGATGAGTAGTAGCATTCCCGAGCTACTTTTTGAACGTCCTTTATAATTCTAACCCCAAAGTTGGTCAGGAACTTTAAACACTGATGTACAGTGTATGGGACTGCTTCAAAATTTTTCAAACCTACTATCCCCAAGATTATATTGTAGGCTGATTGGATGTTTTTATCCATCATAAAGAAGCATACCTTTTCTAATCTGTAAGCAGGCCAGGTACCAATCAACATGTCTAGCTTGATCGTCCCAAGGGATAAAACTTTTTCTCCAGAAAACCCAATTAGGGTCCTGTGATATGGCTCCAACTGACTAAGTTTTAAGTTCAAACTATCGAAGCAAGGGTAGAACATGATGTCTTCTGAGCTACCATTATCCACCAGCACTCTTGAGATGATTACATCCTTCATTCTCATTTTGATCACTAGAGGATCATCGTGAGGATACAAAACGCCTTCCAGATCATTTTAGGAAAAAAACAATGACCATCTTATGTTTGTTAACCTTCCTCAGGCGATCCTCTTATGCTAAATTTATCCACTGTATATAGGAACAAGCTTGTGCCTCATTGAGGTAATCTTTTCTCTCAGCGGTATGATCACCCCCTCCTGAATCTCCACATGTAATCATGTTACTATCGAATGAACCAAAACGAATTGACAATACCTCATGCTCAGGTTGTCTTGGCCTTTTTGGGAGATCGGGGTCATCCTTATGGTCCCTTTTCTTATTATCTCTTAGTCTACAAGGAGACTTGGACCTATGCCGAGCTCTGATGTTGGTCCTGCTACCATTCTGGTGATTAACGTACTTATTCAACTTTCCTAGTCTAATGAGTGCCTCTATCTCATTTTGGAGAGATATACACTATTTGGTCGTGTGACCGTGATCTTTATGGAACTCGGAGTACTTGGATTTATCCCTTTTTTCAGGAGCTGTCTTCAGTTTTCCTGGCCAATTCAGTTCCTCGCTGTTCTTGATCTCTTCCAGAACGTGGTTTATATCCACCTTTAAGGGAGTATAATTTCAATACCTCCTCATGTGGTCTAATGCTTATTTACCTTTCGACTACCTGCTCCCACCATTATGCTTGTGATCTTTTTTCTCTGATTTACCTTCAGCTTTAGTTTCAGCCTTTACCTCTGTATTCTTCTTTGCAGCCATAGATTCTTCGGTATTCATAATTTTGGCTGCTTTGGCCATTAATTCAGCCATGGATTTAGGGGTATCCTTGGCCAGGGTGTAGTACAACTTGTCTAGTAAAAGACCACTCATGAGAGCCGTGATGGTTGTCTTCTCCTCATAGTCAATGACTTCCAGTTTCTCATTATTAAAATGAGTGATATAGTCCCTGGTGCTTTCTCCTGTCTTCTGTCTAATGCTCAATAGATGTGCTACCCTTTTAACCGGATTTTCACCAAAACAAAAATTTCCTATAAAGAGCTCGGCCAGTTGATGGAAGGTCGCAATATTTCCCCGATGAAGGATATTATACCATATCTCAGCGGATCCAGTAATGGTAACTAAGAATGCTCTGCACCTCATTTCGTCTGAGACTGCATAGATGTCTGTTGCAGCTTGATACTGCTCTATGTGGAGAACAAGATCAGTTTTGCCGTTATATTTATGCGTGACCACAAGAACCTAGATTTTTTATGGTGTGGGCAAATCCACAATTTCTTGCACAAATGGAGATCCTTTGATAAATGTTCTTTGGAGAGGGTTTTTGTCCTTAACCATTTCCCCTAATCTGTCTTCTAGTCTCTGAATAGACACTTTCCAAGCATCATTGCCAGCCTATGATTTGTTTATATTCGCACGAGAAACAAATCGCGCAGAATTCACCTATTGGGATCTTTTTGTAAGAGCTACATGCCTGGAGTTAGGATTTGACTGGGCTGAGCCTTCCCTTAAATCATTTGGTCATTGAGAATTTCTCGATGCAATCCGAGGAGGATTTCTGTTCCTACTAGGGCCCAAATGATCGAATAGAGAGACTCTGCTCAACCTTTCCGGGGCGCTTGTTCATTCTGAAATAATAGTAACATCTTCCTGAGAATCTAAAATTCTTATAAGTGAAGTTAAGCCAGGGTGATAGGATGGATCACTTGAATTCTCGGCATGACGGACTTCAGTGTGTGTAGATCGTGAGGATGGTGGACGTATGCTTCTACCAACCCTGCGTTGTCCTGACTGGGTAGATCCTCCATTTTGGACAGTTTGAATGAATTGTCGCATGGTTTCCTGCATGGCTGTTTATTCCTTGGCTAGATTTACCAGGATCCCAGTGAGATCTTGTGTATTTGGAGGAGAAAAAGGGTTTGCGGGGTCCCCGTCATTGTTCCTGCTGCAAGATTCTAGGATATCATCCATTTCTGATACGTTTTTAGTGAAAAATGCTACATACAGTCGTTCCCACAGACGGTCCCAATCTGTTGATGTAAAAAAGTAGATTTGATCTAATTAATTAATGACATATAAATAGGAAATAAGAAATAAGACAATGGATTTTTAAAGTGGTTCAACCTTAATGAAATGGCATACGTCCAATGTTTTGTAATGCAGGGTGTTTTGCCTTAATCTTGATTATCTTCGCTTATGATAGCTTACCCCGTTATGAGGGTATTACAATGTATTTATAGCCCTTGGGCTGCACGTATGAATAAATAATACGTCGTTATTAGATAGGCATATGTATTGGTACATAATAAGAATATTCATTGAATCTATCTTGGTCGTTTGGTCTTCTCAGATAGTTTCTCGATATACTGAGTAGCTCGGCACGTTAAGTTGCTCGGTACATATATTTATGCCATGCTGGACGGCTCGTGCATAATGAAATTCTGGATCTGCCTTCTTGATTTGTTCAACATAAAGTGCACTATATTCTAGTCATTAGATGATTCAGGTTGATTGATAGTTGCGTTGGATCTAGTCTTTATTTTGAGGAACTCTGTTCATCGTGTGCTATGTATCACCCCTGGGAATTTGGATGCATAAATGTCATAGTTTGCAGATTGTGGCTTGTCATAATCTTCAAGTGTATTAGTTGGTTGGTTAGCCAACCAACCGCCTTCTGTGCCGACCAACTAAATGTTGATTGTCCATGTTTGATTTTTCTGATCTCTGCTCCTCTGAGTGCTTTATTGATGTAACATGCTAGATTTTGAACCCAATTCTTAAATCTGATTAGTGCCGAGCTAGTTTCAGTCTTTGAAATATTTAAGTACAAATGTTGATTGGTTGTGAAAATCCTCGTGCTGTGAATGATGACTCTGATGATTGAATGAATAATTGCTTTTATTGTAAAAGCCCCCAAGTGTGGAGTATGAATTTTGATATGTGCTATTGATCAGCATACATGGAGCCCCCAATTGGGATGTGGAGATTAAATAATAATAATAATGCCGAAGCATAAAACGTCTTCTAGAATAAATTGTATTTGTATTCTTGTTCCTGCATTGTTAGTAACAAGCATGATATACTATGAAATTATTGAAATGAATGAATGAAATTTGATTAACTTATGTTGTCACCCCTTGGATGTTTGAATGACTTCTTGTTCGTGATTTGTTTGAAGTCATACTAGAAATCGTCATTTGGTCAACATTAGTGCCTTAAGTTTTTGGTGCAATTAGCACTGAGTTGGGCAACACTGTGCCTAAAGTTTTTGGTACGATTCGCACTGAGTTGGACAACATTGTGCCTTAAGTTTTTGGTGCGATTCGCACTGAGTTGTTGATGACCAACATTGTTGGTGTCTCTGTTGATGCCGACCAACGTTTAGTTGGCGGTTGTTGAGTGCCGACCAACTTTAGTTGGCGGTTGCTGTTGCCGACTAATAATTAGTTGGCAGTTGCTGATGCCGACCAACCTAAGTTGGTGGTTATTGATGCCGACCAACCTTAGTTGGTGATTTGTTGAATATATATAGAGAAGAATTTTCCCAACCAACTGTTTGTTGGAAATAAAATATAATAAATGCTGCAGATCTCCTTGTAGCTGAATGCATGATAATAAATATTTTGACGAGCTCCATGCTGAGATGAATATAGAATATGCATCCGAATAAATAATGATTCGTGCTTAATCATATCTCAGAGCAATCATAGAATTAATATTGCCTGGCTAATCTATCGAGGCAAAATTGTATAGTGCCGAGCAATACTAATAGTTTCAAGAAGTTTAAGATTGGTTCCGAGCTTTCGTCGAGATTGAATCTTGTACCTGCGAATTTTCATATGTTGTCCGAACACCTGTTGAGACTAAATAAAATAGTTATTCTCATGAGAATATTTATTCATCCAAACAATATATGATGTGTATCATCTTAGATATAAGGCAATAAAAAATTTAAAACATGAAATAATATGTTTTGTGCCCAATGTGTGTCATGTGAGAAATTTTTTATTAAATAGATGCCATAAGTAAGGCATCATTATTTAATCTAGAAATTTTGTAAACTTATGAAACTAGCCAATGTAAAAATATATATTGATTTAAAAATTTATCCCCTTGTAAAGCTTTGGAACTTTATTCAGTAAAGTCAGGTCTCAGACCAAAGCATTTATCCGTGTTTGATTTCAAAATAAGTATAGATAGGGGGTATTTTCCACCAAGCTGGTGTTATTCTAACAAGTCAGAAATTTTTTATTCCTTTTTAATCTTCTGCTTCCGACCATCTTTTCGCAGTGGCGACCAATATATTTTACTATGCCGACCAACATATAGTTGGTCGGGAACCCCAATGCCGACCGATAATTGATATTGTCGAGCAATAATAGTTGCCCCCGACGAGCATTTGATGGTGTCGATCTGGGCGTTGGTCCTCTGACCATGATTTCTGGTTTTCAATTTAAGTATACATTTCTTGAGATGATGATGTACTTGCCATAGAGGAGATCCGAGGTGCTTGGAGCAAAAATTACTCTATATATAATTGTTAACTGGTTTTCGACAAAAAACATTGTAGCGTTTGTTGATGTAAAAAATTAGATCGTATCTAATTATTCAATCACAAATAAAATAAATGAAACAAAGAGTTTTTAAAGTGGTTCAGCCTTATAAGAATGGCCTACGTCCACTGTTATGTTATTTCTGACTGTATGGGAATTCTCTATTACAAGTTCTATCAAGAAATTTCGGTCCCCTTACAATGAGGATTGTACAATGTATTTATAGCCCTGAGGCTGTAATGTGAAAGGGTAATACATTAAATGATGTACATATGAAAGGGCAATACATTCAATGCCCCTTAAGCGTATGCGTCTGAATGATAAGCATTTAATGAACAGTCACACTGTTGGTTATCATGCTATTAATGCTTTGTTTGAGGTGCAGCTCGGACCGCCTAAGCTGCTCGGTGTTCAAGAGTTCCTCGATACTCAAGGGTTCCTCGTCTGAGTTCTTGTTCCTCGGAGCGTCTGAGTTCCTCGGGGAAGCAGTGTTCCTCGTTGTAGTATGGTTCCTCGGAGTGTCTGAGTTCCTCAAAAGTGTTTGTTGTTGCCACGTAGATTGCCACGTGTCTTCACTTAATTGAGCCATGTCAGCAGACTAAATTTGGTATCAACAGAAGCCCCCAATGTTTCATAGTTCGAACTTTGAGGAGTGTGGAACATTCTTTCTCGGAATATGGCAGTTTTAAATGGTCATCCTGAAATTTAGGAGTCTTTTGTATTTATTTCTCCTTCCAACTTAGTAGAACCAGTCTTTTTTGAATTTTTCTACTCGCTTCGATTCCTGAGCCCTTTTTGTCTTTTTAGCTGCCGGCAACATAACCGTCTCTTTTTGTAATCATTACTTTTTCCTTTTCCCAAGGCAGAGTATTTAAGCGTCACAGACAATCCCATCGTCTTCTACTTTTTCAAATTTGTATCTTTGAATTTTCCATTGTCTTACTCTCTTGTGCGTTCATCCTTTCCATCGTTCGTTGTCAACAGGTCCACTCTTTTTCTATAAGATCTTCTTCCTTCTTCTTCATTTCCTTTATTCATCATGGTTTACCCTGTTGAATCTCTTGATAAGTTTCGTTCTGATTTTTCTATTCCCTCCTGGGTTGTTTTGGAAGAACTTTCTGAGCCTTCTGACTCTTTTCGTTTGGCTGAGGGACATTGGTTCCCCACTCTCTTTGTTGCTGAGTGTGGATTTTCTTTTCCTCCAAATCCTCTATGTCTGGAATTCTGTCAATACTTTGACGTGGTTCCTGCAAGAATAGCCCCCAATACATGGATAATAGTTAATGGGGTTCATAGACTAAATCAAATTCATGGAACTTGCATAGGAATTCTAGAAATCATGTTTTGTTATAGATGGGCTGTTGGGGATAATACTTTTTATTTAAAAACTAGATTTTTAAATAGGGCTTTAGTGGTCAATCTCCCGGATGCCAATAGGAACTATTTTGAGCACAGGATTGTTATAAAAAATTGGCAACATGCTCCTTTATCTGGAGATGAAGTTTATCAGGGTCCCAGATGCCCTCCCTATGGCAATGGGATAGGTTATTTTTATTTCATTTTATTTTATTTTGAAAATTATGCTTCCTTTATGTTTGATAAAATGTGTCACTGATATTTTAATGTTTATTTATTTGCAGTTGACAGTAAAAGAAAGTGTCCAAAAGAGGCAGACGTTAACATAAGACATTTGAAACTTATCTGGAGTTTGCATCAGACTGTTGCCAACGAGCACATTAGGTCGGCTTCATATTTGCTGCAGTACAAGAGTTACACCACTTCATTTACTACTCGTCCGATAATAAGTGAAGTGGAACCAGTACCATCTTCTACCAGTTCTTCGCCTGAGTCACACGTTCCTTTAAGTGAAAGGATGAAGAAAAGAAGACCTCCTACTCTCTTCGAGAAACCTGCCTCTACTGCTGGAGAGGCAAAAAGAAGTAATATTGACGTCCCAGGAGAAGGGACAAAGAAAATTGATGCATCTTCCTCGGCTGCTCTTGCGAAGGTTGCCGAGAAACCCCCAGTGGCTCCGAGTAAGTCTGCTGCTCCAGGAGAAGTGATTGTAATATCACCGACCAAGAGTTCTTCCTTGGTTGAATCTATTCCTGTTCCCCCGAGGAAGCTGAAGAAGAGATCCTCGGTCAATTTTGCTGAAACCATCTCTCAGCCACCAACTACTGGAACTGGTGTTCCTACTTTCATTCCCCCGAGCTCTGCCATGAGCTCGGTGAAGACTTGGATCATTCCTGAGATCTAAGGTATTGAAGAGAATCTTTCTCGGGATATGGTCACCTCATTGGTTGCTCTCCATATTGCTTCTATAAGTCTTATTATTTTGAACTGTTCATATTTCCTTTGTTATATCTGTCTCTGACTTGCTTTCATTTTCTTTTCACAGTTGGTGAGCTGTTTTAATACAATTTTGAAGAAAGACAAAGCTATTAAAGCTTCAAGTTCCTCTTCTGGTGTGGAGGAGGCTCTGATGGGCCTGGCGCAGTCTCTGAAAGATTCTCGCCAGAAATATGATGATGATAAGGCGATCTGGGAGAAGAAACTTACCTCCACCGAGCAGGAGAAGGCTCAGGTTGTTGAAGTCTCCAAGGGGTTGGAGAAAAAATGAATGATCTGGAGAAGAAGAATAAAGAGCTCGAAGGGAAGCTCAAAACTGCTGGGGAGCTTGAAGATAAGCTCAAGGTTGCTGAGGAAAAGTTGGGTCAGCTTCGGGAAGTAAGTCGGCAGAAGGAGGAGGTTGAGAAAAAACTGAAGGCTGCTGAAAATCTTCTGTCCCAGAAGCTTTCCTCGGAGAAGTTAAAGAGGAAATTGGCTGTGAAGAAATCTTTCAGCACTGGCTGGGATAAAGGGTGGAACAAAGGCTTGGTTGCCATGATGTCGCAAGTAGAATATGGCATCCTCAAGTACTTCAGAGATGGGTGGGTTGCTTCTCTTCAGGAGATGAAGGTTGATGAAACTTCTGAACTCTTCCAGCGACACATCCCTGGTCCCCCTCCAACTCCTGAAGACGAAGAAGAGGACGAAGCTGCCTCCAAAGAGTCTTCCATGGTGATGGGAGATCAAGTTTCTCATCCCCCAGCCATCCAGCCTACAAGCGAGGAACTTCGGCAACTCGCTACTTCCTCCGAGCAACCTCCATCGCTCCCCGAGCAACTTTTTGTTCCCTTCGAGCAACCTACCTCCTCGTCCCAGCCTCCCGAGAAGGTTTTGGGAGACAAGGAAAAGGTGTAGAGTTGTTCGGGTTTTCTCTCTACTTTATTTTTTCTTTATCAAATGTAACCATGAACATGTAACTCTAAATTTTGTGATATAATAAAACTTAAACTTTTGTTTTTGCATACTGTTGTCTCTTCTTCATGTTCTGTTTTGATTATTGATTACTTATTTTTCTTCCTCTACTAGTTTCTGTCCAGGATGGAATTACTGTCTGCTCATGATACGAAGCTGTTGCGGCAATGCAATGAATATTTTAAGGCTGGTCACACAGATCTGAGTGCATCACAAATCGTCGATATCCTCGACCAAGATGCTTCGGAACAGGCAGTTGAAGCTTACCAATATTTGAAGTGTCTGCTTGATCGTGCGGTGGCCAATAATGTATCTTATTATGATATGATTGAGGATCTCCAAGGAACTTATGAAGACCTTCATCAATAATATAAAGAATCCACTACCCTCTTGCACGAGGGGTATGAGAAGAAATATCAAGAAGTCATTGCCGACAAGGGATACGAGAAGCGTTTTCCTGGCTACGATGTGAGGGAGAGAACTCTGAGGGCTGAGGTTGAGGAGTGCAGACAAATAGTTAAACTATTAGAGCAAGAAAATAATAACCTGCAAAAAGAGTTGTCTCAGTTGAAGTCTGCAGCTTCCACTTCAAACGCCTTGATCCCAGTGACTGATGAGGGATTCTCGTTCGTGGAGGTTAAGAATGCCAACTTGAGGGACGAATTGGAGACCTTGAAGAGAGCTGGCCCCTCTACATCTTCTCGTGGACGGGCAAGAGCTCCTCGGGACGAGCAAGAGCAGCTTGAATTTCTGTCGAGGAACAGAGGACTCAATCTGCTTTAGAGAACCAAGCTTTCCAATTAATGGCGAAGAACCAGGCGTTGGCTGAAATGTCAAAGAAGATCAGGGACCTGGAAGAGCAGCTTTCTGCGCAAAAATCTGTCTTGGAGAATAAGGAACTCTTCATCAAAAATCTCCACGAACAGCTGGAAAGATTGACATATCAATTCCACAAGCAGCCCAGGGAGTTCTGGATGGCTGGTTACAACGAGGCTCTCTACCACTTGGACGATCGTATCCAGAATGCCAATAATGAGGGTTACAAGCAGGGCTGGTTGAAGGCCTTAGGTGTGCTGCAACTCGAACATGGTCATTACTTGTGGGACTACCATGATCCTGGGCTGCTCGACCTACCCGTGTCACCATACAAACTTGATATGAGTTGGATCCCTGCTCGGGCCATTCCTCAATGCTTAATTTCCAAATATCTCGGCGACTACAATCTCCATTCAAGTGTTGAGATATCTCATCCCGAGCACCTCCTAGATCGACCATCCGTGATGAATATCAGGATGTTGAAAGATCTTAACTTCATAAATTCTCCTCTTGCTTTAAATGATCCGCCTGCTGGCGAGGAACCTGTTTCAAAAGCAGAGGGGAAAAGACCAATAGAATAGGAATATTAATGTAATAAATTTGTATACATTTCATTATCAATGTAATTTGTTTTTGGATTTAATGAAAGACTTTCATTTTTGTTCGCAATCTTAATTGCTATTGTCTTGTAAAACACTTTACATCTGTGCATGTGTATCTGTTAAAAAGATAACAATATTGTGTTGTTTGTCGATCAACTTATTGTCGACTAGTTTAAATTTGTGGTAGTCATTTGGCAAAAATAATGTTTTGTTTCTCAACCAACTTAGTAAAAAGTTACGAGTATCAAAAATTTTGCTCGATCACTTTCTCGTTTTCATAAAATGTTTTCGACCAACAAAGGTCGGTAAATTTTCCTTGTCGACCAACTACAGTTAGTGGGTTTTTATCCCCGACCATCCATAGTTAGTGGATTTTTTCTCTACGAGCAACTTTGGTACTTTTTGGGATAATTTTTCCTCCCGACCAACTTTAGTTGGCATTTTCGAGAATATATTTACTTCCTAACCAACATAAGTTGGCATTTTTAGGAATACTTTTACTTCCCGAGGAACATATAGTTTTACTTCCCGTAGGAATACAAGTTTTACTTCCCGGAGGAATACAAGTAGCTTTACTTCCCGGAGGAATACAAGTAGCTTTACTTCCCGGAGGAATACAAGTAGCTTTACTTCCCGGAGGAATATAAGTAGCTTTACTTCCCGGAGGAATACAAGTAGCTTTACTTCCCGGAGGAATACAAGTTTCTCGACCAACCTTAGTTGGCATTTTCGAGAATAAATTTGAGTAGTCCGAGTTTTGTCGAGTAGTGTGTAGCACTAGTATTCCCCGAAAAAACTTTCAATAAAAGGAGAGAATATCCATCACTGATAATACTTGCGCAGGTGCTCTGCGTTCCATGCATTCTTAAACTCCTCCCCTTCTAAAGTTGCTATTCGGTAAGTTCCTGGTCGAACAACTTCTGTAACTCGGTATGGTCCATGCCAGTTTGCCTCCAGTTTATTGTGCTTTTGAATTACTTTCTTCAGCACATAGTCTCCTTCTTTCAGGTCGCACTTCTTCACTCTCTTGTTGTAGAACAAAGCTGTTCGTTGTTGGTATGCAGCATTCCTGATGGCTGCTTCTTCTCTAACTTCCTCGAGCATGTCTAAATCCAATCTTCTCATTAAGTCGCTGATTGGGGAATTGAAATTCAGTACCCTATGCGTTGGGAGGCCCAACTCGGTAGGTATAACAGCTTCACTTCCAAACGCCAGCATATATGGTGATTCTCCAGTTGCTACTCGGGGAGTAGTTCGGTAAGCCCATAGTACTGATTGTAGCTCGTTGATCCAATTTGCTTTCGCGTCATCCAGTCTTTTCTTTAATCCATTCAACATCGTTCTGTTTGTCACTTCAGTTTGTCCATTGCTTTGAGGATGGCCTGGTGCTGAGTGGATCTTCAAAATGTTTGACTGATGACAATAGGCCGCAAACTCCTCGTTATCAAATTGTGTTCCATGGTCTATGATGAAGGCATGAGAAAGACCATATCGACAAATGATGTTCTTCCAAACAAATTGGTACACCTTGTCGTACGTCATATCAATGAGAGGCTCAGCTTCAACCCACTTAGTAAAATAATCCACTGCGACGACGAGGTATTTGAATCTTCCTCTGGTCGTTGGCAGTGGCCCGACCAAATCTATCCCCCACATGGCAAATGGCCAAGGGGAAGTTATGGGTGTCAACAATGCTTGTGGAGTTCTTTGGATGGAGGAAAAAGGCTGGCACTTGTCACATTTCTTGGCATAGGCTATACAATCAGTCCTCATCGTCGGCCAGTAGTATCCCTACGTCATCACCCTTTGCAAAAGCATCCGACCTGCTACATGGGCTCCACAAGACCCTTCATGGACCTCTTTAATCAATTCTTTCACCTCAGAGGGATGTACACATCTTTGCAAACCTGCCATAATTCCTCGTCTATACAGAATACCGTTAGTTAATACATACCGAGCAGCTTTAAACTTCAATTTCTTGGCTGCGAGCTTGTCAATTGGTAATTCCCCTTTCTCAATATATGCCCTTGATGGGATCCATCCAAGATGGTCCTAAATCAAGGGTGATAAAGTTCATCGTCAAATCTTCATCTATACTCCGACCAGCTAAAACTTCAATTGGAATTGTTCTTCATAGCTCGGTACTAGTAGCTGATGCTAATCGAGCTAGAGCGTCTGCTCTTGCATTCTCCATTCTTGGTATTCTGACCAGCTGAATAGCAGCAAATTCTGATACTAACTCCATCACCTTTACATGATACTTGATCATTAATTCTCCTTTGACTGCATATACTCCCATCATTTGGTTTACGATCAATTGAGAATCACTGAAAATAATAACCTGTTGTGCCTCCATAATTTTTGCCAAATTAAGACCTGCAATCATGGCCTCATACTCAGCCTCATTATTGGAAGCTTTGAATTGGAAACGTAGGGCGTATTCCATGTCGACATCGTCCGGAGTGCTCAAAACTATTCCCGCCCCACAGCCTGTTGTGCAAGATGAGCCATCTACATATAGCCTCCGTATAGGTAACTCGTCTTCAAATTTCTGATCTGTCAGAGTTCCTCGGTGAAATATTTGTTGCTTCCTTTCATCCTCCCCTGATATTTCTTGCTCTTTGTCGATCATCTTTTCTTGCCCTTTTACCAACCTGAGTTGGTCTGAGCTCGAATATGATGATCCTGTAACATCCACTTGCCCTTTTACCAACCTAAGTTAGTCTGATCTTGTGTTTGATAATCCTGTAACATCCACAGGTTGATCAGCGAGCAACTTTTGCTCCCCGGGGGTATCAGGTTAGGTGAACTCTGCTATAAAATCTGCTACAGCCTGCCCTTTTAGCGATGATCTGGGTTCATAAATTAGATCATATTCACCGAGATCTATTGCCCAGTACATCAATCTCCCTGATTTTTCTGGTTTATGAAGGGCTTGCCTCGATGGAATATCAGTATATACTACTATGGTATGAGCCTAGAAGTATGGCCTCATTCTCCTACTCGCCTCAATCAGAGCCAGTGCTAACTTTTCCAGCCATGGATATCTGATCTCTGCTCCTCGAAAGGCCTTACTCGTATAATAAATCGGTTTTTGCACTCCATTCTCCACTCTGATCAACGCCGAGCTAACTGCATTCTCGGACACTGCAAGATATAAGTATAATTTTTCTCCCATCACTGGCCTAGATAGCAGTGGCGGTGCTCCCAAGTATTTCTTCAAGTCTTGAAAAGCCTTCTCACATTCATCATTCCACTCAAAAGTCTTTCGAAGTGTCTTGAAGAATGGGAGACATCGATCAGTTGCTCGTGATACAAATCTGTTGAGTGTTGCTACTCGTCCTATAAGACTTTGCACCTCTTTCTTCATCGTTGGAGATCGCAGCCCTAATAGAGCTTTGATCTTTTCAGGATTTGCCTCAATGCCTCGTTGATTGACAATGTACCCGAGAAACATGCCTTCTCGTACTCCAAATATGCACTTCATCGGGTTCAGCTTCATTTGATATTTACCCAGTTGATCAAAAGTCTGACTTAAGTCAACTAGATGATCGGCCTCTTTCTTGCTCTTTGTCAGCATATCGTCAACATAGACTTCCATATTGCCACTGATTTGTTCAGCAAAGACCTTGTTCATCAGCCGCTGATATGTCGCACCTGCATTTTTCAAACCAAAAGGCATAACATTATAATAATAAGTTCCCCTAGGGGTAATGAAAGAAGTACTCTACCTGTCTTCAGGTTTCATTTTGATCTGATTGTAACCAGAATAAGCATCCATGAAGCTCAGCAGCTCATGTCCCGAGGTAGCATCCACTAGTTGATCAATTTGGGGCAATGGAAAGTGATCCTTTGGGAATGCTTTATTGAGGTCGGTGAAGTCTAAACACATCCTCCACTTGTTGTTCTTCTTTTTCACCATCACCACATTTGCTAACCAGTCTGGATATTTAACATCTTCAATGAAGCAAGCTTTTTGGAGCTTCTCGACTTCCTCCTGTATATCTTGATTCTTCTCGGGGCTGAACACTCTTCTTCTCTGCTTCACTGGCTTGATCTCCTTATTCACATTGAGTTCGTGACATGAGAAATTTGGGTCTATCCCGAGCATATCCTCATGACTCCACGCAAAAGTTTGCTTTCTGCTTCTTAGGAAAGTTATCAATTCCTTTTTTAGTGAGGCTTCCAACGACGAACCTACTTGAGTAGTTCGTTCAGGGTGCTCGTCGTCCAGAATGATGTTTTTAGTAGCTTCCACCACTTGACCCTTCACGAGTTACGACTCATCTCTAGGATCCAATGTTTCAATTTCTGCACCTTCATCCACTTGATAGGTAGTAGTCTTTTTCCTTGATTCCTCCAGTTCCTCTTGCTCGGCGAATGAATAATAGCATTCCCGAGCTACTTTCTGATCACCTTTCACAACTCCTACTCCAAAATTTATTGGAAATTTTAGGCATTGATGAACCGTAGATGGTACAGCCTCGAACTTCTTTAATCCTACTCTTCCCATGATGATATTGTATGATGATTGAACATTCTTATCCATCACAAAGAAGTGTATTCTTTCTGTTCGACAAGCAGGCCACGTACCAATGAATATATCCAACTTGATCGTCCCAAGTGGAAAAACTTTCTCGCCAGCAAAACCGAGGAGGGGTCTATGATAAGGCTCCAATTGAGATAGCTTTAGATTTAAACTGTCGAAGCACGAGTAGAACATGATGTCTGTCGAGCTACCATTGTCTACTAGTGCTCGTGAAATCATCACTTCTTTCATTCTCATTTTGATCACCAATGGGTCATCATGAGGATATAGGACACCTGCAAGGTCATTCTTTGAGAAACCAATGATCAATTTCTCTTTGTTCACCTTTCTCGGGCGATCCTCCTCAGCTAGATTTATTCGTTGAATGTACGATCAAGCTTGAGCCTCACAAAGGTAAGCTTTTCTCTCGACAGTAAGGTCTCCTCCTCCTGCATCTCCACCTGTAATAACATTACAATCAAATGTCCCAAAACGTATTGAAAATACCTCACGTTCTGGCTACCTTGGTCTCTTGGGAAGATCGGGGTCGTCTTCTGGGTCAACTTCATGGTTTCTTTTCTTGTTCTCCTCCGCTCGACGAGGAGATCTAGACCTCTCTCTTGCTCGGTCGTTGTTTCTTCTTTCGCTTCCACGATCAACGTACTTTTCCAGCTTTCCTCGTCTGATGAGTGTTTCAATCCCATTCTGAAGAGCTATGCAATTTTTGGTCATATGGCCATGATCTTTATGAAACTCGTAATATTTTGCTTTATTTCTCCGGTCAGGGTCTGACTTCATCTTCCCTGGCCAGTTTAACTCCTCGTTGTTTTTTATTTCCTCTAGAAAATGGTTGATGTCTTTCTTCAAAGGAGTATAATTATCAAATTTCTTCATTACATCCCATGTCGACCTAGTTTTTGAGTGTTTGTCACTACCATTGTTCTTATTCTCTTTCTTCTTAGCTTTATCACCTTCCACCTTGGTTTCTTTGGCATCCATATTCTTCTTCGCAGCCATAGCCTCCTCGGCATTCATAATCTTGGACGCTTTTCCCATCAGGTCTGACATGGTTCTAGGTGGATCTTTGGCCAAAGTGTAGTACAACTTATTTGGTTGTAGTCCACTCATCAAGGCGGTAATCGATGTCTTCTCCTCATAATCAATGACTTCGAGTTTCTCGTTATTAAAACGAGTTATATAATCTCTGGTACTCTCACCAGCTTTTTGTCTAACACTTAACAAATGCGCTACTCTTTTAACTGGCTTTGCCCCAAAATAGAAATTCCCAATGAATAACTCGACCAGTTGAAGAAAAGTTAAGATCTTACCCCGAGGAAGATTATTATACCATATTTGAGCAGATCCGGTAAGAGTTCCCAAGAATGCTCTACATCTCATCTCATCTAGAACAACATAGATGTCGGCTACAGCTTGGTATTGTTCTATATGAAGGATAGGGTCAGTCTTTCCATCATACTTGGGGGTCACAACAGGTGCTTTGAACTTTGATGGTGTTGGAAAATCTACAATGGCCTGGATAAAAGGTGTTCCTCGAACAAAGGTTCGTTGTAGAGGGTTTTTGGCCTTAGCCATTTCCCCTAATCTATCCTCCAACCTCTGAATAGAGCCTTTCCATGCATTATTACCTTCCTCGGGCCTATTGGTTCGAGCAACTGATCGCGTTGAATTGGCTTCCTGGGATCTATCTTGACGAGCAGCTGGTCGCGACTGGGCAGATCCTTCCCTTAAATCTGATGGTCGTCGAAAACTCCTCGACGCGACTTTAAGAGGACTTCTACTCCTTCTAGGTCCTAATCGATCAAAAGATGATACCTTGCTTAGCTTCTCTAGTGCACTAGTCCTTTTTGGAGAGAGAGAGTGATATGTTGTTCAGTATCTGTGGCCCGCACTGACGAAGTTCATCCAGGTTGATAAGAAAATTCTTCAGACTCCTCATTACGATATGAATTGCTACGCCTAGTACGCGAAGAAGGTGCACAGGTATTTCTTTGAATACTTCGCAGTCCTGAATGGGTTGGTGCACTTCCATGGAGGGTTTGTATGAGTTGTCGCATAGTTTCTTGCATGACGGTCTGGCCTTGAGCCAGATTTGTCATTATTCCAGCCAGATCTGGAATATTTGGCGGAGCAGATGGATTTGGAGGGCTTCCAGCGTTTCAATTGCTAGATTCTGGAATATCAGCCATTTATGATGGATTGTTTGTGATGAAAAACAATATTAGCAGTCGTTTCCCACAGACGGCGACAATCTGTTGATGTAAAAAATTAGATCGTATCTAATTATTCAATAACAGATAAAATAAATGAAACAAAGAGTTTTTAATGTGGTTCAGCCTTGTAAGAATGGCCTACGTCCACTGTTATGTTATGTCTGACTGTATGGGAATTATCGATTACAAGTTCTATCAAGAAATTCCGGTCCCCTTACAATGAGGATTGTACAATGTATTTATAGCCCTGAGGCTGTAATGTGAAAGGGTAATACGTTAAATGATGTACATATGAAAGGGTAATACATTCAATGCCCCTTAAGCGTATGCGTCTGAATGATAAGCATTTAATGAACAGGCAAACTGTTGGTTATCCTGTTATTAATGATTTGTTCGAGGTGCAGCTCGGACCGCCTAAGCTGCTCGGTGTTCAAGAGTGCCTCGGTACTCAAGAGTTCCTCGTCTGAGTTCTTGTTCCTCGGAGCGTCTGAGTTCCTAGGGGAAGCAGTGTTCCTCGTTGTAGTATGGTTCCTCGGAGCGTCTGAGTTCCTCGAAAGTGTTTGTTGTTGCCACGTGTCTTCACTTAATTGAGCCATGTCAGCAGACTAAATTTGGTATCAACAGTTGTTCATAGTGATACGCGATCAGGATTCTCCGACTTGTGCAAGCCTATGTTAATTTTGATTCTGGTACCGCTTATGTCGTCGACCAATGATAACCGTAGTTCCGATCAATAATTGATTTCACCGACCTGTAATATTTGATACTGATCGACAAAATATGGTCTGAAGTCAATGCCGACCAACATTAAATGGTCTGGAGCTGATGCCAACCAACAAGTCCCACGATCATTAAAGAAATCTTATTTGTTTTGTTTTTGTCCCTGTGATGGTCGCTGACCTGGAAGGGTGCTTCCAGTGATGTCGCCGACCTGGTCTTTTCATCATACAAAAATCGTTGACCAACCATAAAAAATTGTAGTTGCAAGAATTGTTCCACATTCTTGCTGATCGATAAAACTTAGGCTTTGTAGACTCTTCCTTATTGCCCAATGGTCGTTGAACAGTAACAGTAATGCGTGATTATCCACACTTTGTTACCAATTTAGTAAATGGATCCATGGGCGATCTCCCTCCAGACTTAGGTATAGCATAGCGACTTGCCGATTTATAATAGAAGTTTAAACGTTTTGGAATTTTTACAGTGCTGAACAGAGTAATAAGTCTCATATTTTGAGAAGAAAATCTCCTCTGGAATCACTGGTCCAGCCCTTGTCTGAGTTGGAAAGAGTTATCTTCATTTGGCTTATCCTTCTTAATTGGGGGATTTCATTACTTGTTGGTACCCAGTATACGAAACGTCTGTCACCGCTTGGGTAAAACTCAGATGGGTTTCAATAATTTGACGTAACCTAAAACTGCCATACTTGCACAAATTTGTAAATAAATGATGTGGTTAATATCTGTGCGGAGAGAGAGAGAGAAAGTGGATCTGATTCAATCCATGTTAAGAGATCATTTGATAAATAAGGAAACCCAAACGTTTGGATTTCTGAACCAATTCATTTTCACCCATGTATACATTCAGTACGAGGGATATAGTCAAAATATATCTGTATAAAACTTTCTTTAACATATGTGATCATGGTTACGCATATAAAAGCATGATTTGCCATATTTTGCAGATTTCGTAAATAAAAATTGGATAACTAATTTATGTATATAAATATAAAGATCATGAATGAATCACAAGATGTATGTACAACGTGTAATTGATTATAAGCAAAGATAGAGAAAACTTAGCGTATGATGATGATCTTCATCTCTTCTAATAATAAAGAAATAATTCTTGTGTCGAATTCCCACAAACGATGCTAATATGTTGATGACTAGAAATGGCTCCAAGCCATCTTATCGGCATCAACAACAGATAAATGACGAGGATGAGATTAAAGATGAAATGAAGATAAATAAGCACGTCAAACATATACGAGACAAAGGTTTTTAAAGTGGTTCGGCTCTAAGGAAATCCTACGTCCACTGTTATTTTATTCCCATGGGTTTATAATAGCACAATATGGTGTAGAGAGAGAGGTGTGTAGATAATTGCTTAGTTCAAATTGTTCAGCTTGTCCCTTTGGCTAAGGGAATTCATTTATTTATAGTGATGGGAGTCTAAGAGATGGAATGTCTTTATATATTAAGACATTTACATCTATGTACAATGAATATGACGGTTAGTCTTCTAGGGTGGTTGGTCTTCCTTGAGTTGGTTGGTATTCCTTGAGTTGGTTGGTATGCCGACCAACTCTCCTTGGGTACCGACCAACTCTCCTCGGGTACCGAGCAAGTATAAATATTTCCACGTAGGATGACAGGTATTCATTTCTTATTGGTCCGCGTAGTTGGAGAATTTTTGCGTTAACAACAGTAATTGGACAGGAGTTGCTGGATTTAAGAATAACTCCCTTGGAGAAAGAATCAATTTTGTCAAAGACTATATCATATCTAAAAGACGAGATATAACTCCATGAAAGTTAATTGAAGAAACTTTCAAACAGATTCTTCCAATTAAAGACCAAAGAGACATTGCTCCAATCCAATGGGGATGTGGCAGTGAATCTAAGAAATTAAAAAAAAACTAGAGTGGAAACAAAAGAAGTTTAAGGCTAGGTCTTTAGGTTTTCCAAAGAAATATAGATTCATACCATCTACTACCTTTAGATAAAGGAACTCTAGAGCTAAGAAAAATAGATTTAACCAAAGAAGATATTTTAAGAAAAATACCAATAAACATAAGAAGGTTCCTAATTATATGAAGGAAAACTAAGTATCTCAATCTAAGACTGCTACCAAAGAATGTTGGACTTGTAGCAAAGAAGGATACTTTGCTAAAGACTGCCTAACAAGAAAGATAAATAAAGTATTAAGATTAATAATACAATACTAGACTTTGCAGACCAAGAAGAATTATATATTCTATATGCCGTAGAATTATCAGACATAGAAACTGATGATAATATTAGTATCTATAGTGAATACACAGACAGTGATTCAGAAGATTATAATAGTGACAATGATGAGTATGAATACTCCAAATATACTCTAGACCTATACATGATGCAAATTAATCAAGATGATCAAGATAATGAATATATAGATTTTGAAAAAGCTTGGTATAGATATATATTGAGCCCCTTTTTAAAGAAAAGATGGACAGTTAGTAATACTAAGTTACTAACAGATATACCTAGATGATACTTTGATGAAAAAAATTATTGTACATTTGAAATGAAATGTAGCAAGAAAGGCTTTAGATGTGTGGAATGCTTTGAGACTATACAAACAAAATTATTTATGGTTTGTGTTATTTGTCAATTACACTACCATGAAAACTGTTGGAGAACTAGATTTAGAGCAATTTATACTAACTAATATGATGCTCAAATAGACCAAGATATTAAGACATATTATAAAGACATTGATAGAAATGTAGCCAAGAGATTACAAGAAAATGAAGACTCAAAAGGAAAGGAAATTTCCTTTGATTTAGAAGATAACTCCTCCCATAGTAGTTTAGAAGACCTAACACCAGTAGAATTCATAGCTAAACCTCAAAAAGGAATATCTATTGTAGAAAAGAATAATTTAGGAATATCTACCAAACTGCTTGATTGTTTTGTAGAATTATTTATACAACATAAAGATTATCCTAAAAGACTTTCAGCCTTTATTGATACAGGGTGCTCACAGAGTATTTGTAAGGCTAATGCCTTTCCTGAAGATTATTTTCTAGACATTAATCAAGAGGTCCATAGTAAGGTAGATAACGGAGAACCATTTACCTTATATTTTCAGACTATTCCTATTTATTTTAAATTCGGAAATCAAACTAACAAAACTATTAATCATCGGTTTTGATTAATGGATCATCGTCCTAGTTTCATAGGAAGCATTATTTTAGGACAAGACTTTATCAAGAAATATCATCCTTATACTCAGTATAATGATAAGATATTACTTAGTAACAAAGAGGAGTTTCATATTATTGCCCATCTAATATATCATAAGACTGCTTTGACCTTATGCAGGTCAAACCTAATTTTAAGCTAACAAACCATCAGATTTCTTCAGCTGAGCATGGTGGACCTAGACATACAAACCAACAAGAAGCCCTAGAAATAACTAAACCCTTACAAAAAGAATGTAAGTGTCCCGACCAAAAGTGTTATAAGCAAATAACACTTATAAAACAAGACATTTAAGACCAAGCCCAACAAACCTTATTAAAGGTTCAAACTATATCCAAACAAAAGAAAATGGATATAGAAGAAGAAAAAGAAAAGATTAAGCGATTAACAGAGCTTACTTTAGGAGAAAATCCCATTACTAAGTGGGACAAAGATCAAAGTTATTGTGAAATTATCCATATTAACCCAGATGCCACTATCAACGGTGGAACCTATAAGAAATGATATTCACAAGAAGATGGAGAAGAATTCAAAAAAGACATAGATAAAATGCTTAAGCTAGGCATTATTAGATAAAGCAAAAGTAGACATAATAGCCTTGCATTCTATGTTCAAAATGAGTTTGAACGAAAGAGAGGAAAAAGACGAATGGCCATAGACTATGAAAACCTTAATAAGAATTGTGAGTTTGATTCTTATAAGATACTGGACAAGAACGATCTAATCAATATAATTAAAGAAAAAATTATATTTAGCATGTTTGACTGTAAAACAGTCTTCTGGAAAATAAAAATGCATCCGTATAGTATAACTTGGACAACCTTTAGTGTGCCCTAAGGAAAATATGAATGGTTAGTTATGACATTTGGATACTTGAATGCTCCTCAAGTATTCCAAAGAAGAATGGATAATATATTTAGACCTTATTCAGAATTTTATCTTGTTTACATAGATAATATTCTTATAGCCAGCAAAACTGAGATAGAACATGTAGACCATCTTAAAAAGATTATTTTAGAATTAGATAAACATGGAATTATTATTTATGAGAAGAAAATACAATTATTTCAGGCTGAAATAGACTTTGTGGGAATGCATATCAATAAAAGAAAAATATCCTTAGCAGACACAACCAAAGAGATTCTCGAATTTTCAGACCAATTAAAAGATAGAAAATAATTACAATCATTTTTAGGATGGTTAAATTGTGCTGCATATTTTATCAAATACCTAGCTTCAAAAAGACAAAGCTTAACTTTCAAATTAAAGGTAACTAATAGAACCGATCCTTTTTAAATGGACAAAAGATGATTTTGAAGCTATAAGACAAATAAAAGAAGTAGTGAAGCATACCTTTACTTGAATTACCTAATGTTGAAGATCAGTTCATAGTTGAAACAGATGCATTTGATAAATAATGGGGAGTAGTATACTTTGCCATTGACCATCATACAAAGAAGAAGAAACTTTATATATATAGTTCTGGAATCTTTACTGATCCGAAAACTAGATAACAACCAATGAAAAAGAAGTGTTAGCTATAGTAAGGGCAATAGAAACTGTATAATTTTTTCTTAGACCTAAACATTTTAATGTTTATATTGATTCTTCTTATGCAGTAAAATTCAAAGACTTGGAATTATCCAAATTAAGAACTAATATACTTTTTAGATGGAAACAAATGCTTGATTGTTACGACTTCTCTGTTATACACATTAAGGGAAACAAAAATACCATCCCAGACATCATATCTAGAGAACCTATGTTTGCTAACACTAATATTATTTCGTGTTTTATATTGCAAACAGAAGACTTAAACATCATGAGTTCCTCTGGAACAAATAGATTGAACAAAGAAGACGTTGCAGATTATCTTAGACGCGTAAGACCAAATGCTGATAGAACACAAAGACAGTCTTAGACTCATATTCAACATCAATTCTTGAAAATTTTGATGACATTCTAGTTCCTCCGGAAAAATCAAAGAATGAAATCATTGCCCAGAATAGACTTATCGAGAAAATATATTTTGCTCAATATAGACAAGACCAAAGATACCTAGACTTGATTAAATATATACAGGAATTTTCTGATGGCAAAAATACTCTTATAGACGTCATATGGTGGAACATTAAAAATAAGCTATGGATAGAATTTAAATATAATTTGGTAGTTGTTGCTAGATTCATGAGGCTTTAAAGACTTGCAGTAGCTCAACTCAGTAGTAATGCCACTCCTAGATCGCAGACTCAAACATGTGCTCAGACTCTTGGAGAGTCCTCTAAAACTAGACCAATTGATAATTTTTATTATCAGCAAAAGTCTTTTAAGACTAAGATTGTTATACCATTTGGTCATAATAATATTGCATTTTCATACGATTGTCAGAAGGAAGGTGATATCATTATTGAACATTTCAATATGTTATTATCTGAGATTAATGGAGATGCCTTAATGATTAAATATTTCTTCTAAGATGTTCCAAAAAATTCTCTTTTTAGAAAAATAGACATGGCACAAATAACTTTAGCTGATTATGGGTTCATTGGACTCATCCACATACAGACTTTTGAAGATTCTATTACTCTTAGAAAAATTATCCATGAGTACACCAAGAAGGTAGAAGACTTTCTCCCCCTGTTTGCCAGAATTTACCAAATTTCTCCAAGTTCTTGTAGAGGAATGAGAGTTGAAGGATTTAGACTCATTAGATTTTCCACTTACTCATTCGAAGACGTTGAAATTTGATCTAAAAATGAAAATCTAGATTGCCCAATCTATGATGCTCGGATGGGCGAGGAAGTTTATGGGGATCATCCGCTTTAAGTTGGAATCGGTTGCTGAACTTAGGGCTACGAGGGCGTCGACATGGATGTTCTGTCCTCTGGGAAACTATTGGACACTGAATTCCTCAAAGCTGGACATTAAATTCTTTGCCAAGGCGAGGTAGGCTGCCATTCTTTCGTCTCTTGCATTGAAGTCCCCACTTACCTGATTGGAGACCAGTTGCGAGTCGCCGAACACCTGCAGCTATTTTGCCCCCAGCGCCTGTGCCTTCTTCAGGCCGGCTATCAGAGCTTCGTATTCTACCTCGTTGTTTGAGGCTTTAAATCCCAACCTGGTCCCTTGCTCGAGGATTGTGTCTTCTAGAGTAACGATCAAAATGCCTACTCCTGCCCCCTTTGAGTTGGAGGCTCCATTAATAAACAGTCGCAAGACTCCTACTGATGGGTGATCTTCCATTTGCTTCATGGGTTGAAGCTGGTCGCAAGGCTGTTCGTCTATGAATTCTGCCATGAAATCGGCGAGGACCTATCCCTTGATTGCATTCATGGGTTGAAATTTGATGTCAAATCGTTCGAGATCGACTGACCATTTGGATAGTCTGTCAGATATATCCACTTTCTGCAGGACTTCTTTAAGGGGGTGTGATGTGAGGATGATGATAGTATGAGCTTCGAAGTAGTGCTTCAGCTTCCTCGAAGTTATCACTAGTGCAAAGGCGATCTTATCTAGTGGTAGGTAGCGCTTCTCGGTGTCCAATAAGGTCTTTCTCGCGTAGTAAACTGGGTATTAGACCCCTTTTTTTGCACACTAGTGCAGAACTGACGATGTTATTGGAGACGACGAGGTATAAGTACAGGGGATCATTTTCTTGAGGTACAACGAGTATAGGAGGTGAGCTTAGGTAAGCCTTGAGCTCTTCCAATGCTTGATATCAATCTTGATTCCATTCTAATGTCTTATTTCCTTTTAAGAACCGGAAAAATGGCTTGCACTTCTCAGAGGACTTTGAGATGAAATAATTCAAAGTAGCGAGCATTCATGTGAGCTTCTGTACATCCCATATTGTGCGAGGGGGATATACCCTGTTGATTGCATCGATCTGGTTTGGGTTGGACTCAATGACTCCCTTACTGACCAAGTAACCGAGAAACTTTCCTGACTGGACACCGAAAGAACACTTTCTCGCGTTGAGTTTTATTCGGTATTTCCTGAGGATTTCGTAGGTTATTGATAGGTCTGAGAGATGGTCCTCTTTGCGCTTGATCTTGATGAGCATATCATCAATATAGACTTCCATGGTATCACCCATTTGGTCTTTGAACATCTTTATGACCATCCGCTGGTAAGTTGCTCTCGTATTCTTAAGCCCAAAGGGCATAACTTTATAGCAGTACAAACCGATGGTGGTAATAAATGCGGTCTTGTCTTGGTCTGGGGCATATAGAGGAATCTGGTGATATCCTGAATATGCATCCAAAAAAGTAATTCTTTCATGAGCTGCTGTGACATCCACTAATTGGTCGATCTTCAGGGGAGGGAAACTGTCCTTAGGGCACACCCTGTTAAGGTCAGTGGAGTCTATACCGACTCTCCATTTCCCATTTCTCTTTGGAACTACTACTGGGTTGGATAGCCATTTAGGGAATTAAACTTCCCGTATGGACCCTACATCCAGCAGCTTTTCAATTACTTTTTCCACAGCCTTAGCCTTCTCGGGCGTAGTTCACCGTGCTTTCTGCATGATGGGCCTGAAAGTGGGGTCGACGTGTAACCGATGACAAATCGCACTGGGATCAATGCGAGGTAGCTTGTATGGTTCCCATATGAAAATATCTAGGTTTCTTCTCAGTAGCACCATCAACTCTTTTTTCTCTTGATCTGTAAGAGAAGTTTCGGTCAAGAAACTCATGTCTTTATTTCTTCCATCAGTTGTTATCTCCTCCAGGTTTTCAATGGCCCGCTTAGAGAGGAGGATCCTGGTCTCCTCCACTACGGGTCTTCCATATCTTAACTTCTATTTTAAAGGTATTAAACCTTCTTGCTCCTCGACCTTCTCTTTGGCCTTCTCGACCTTCTTCTCTAGTTTCGACGGATGGCTGCTATGAAGCACCTTCTTACCAGCGCCTGATCTCTGTGAATATCCATTACTCCTCTCTCAGTCATGTACTTGAGTTTCTGATGGTAGGTCGAAGGGACATCCTCCATTACATGTAGACACCCCCTATCGAGGACATCTTGATATGGCAAGTCGATGTCAACCACCAGAAACTCGATCATCTTAGAGACACTTCCTGCCCTTACCGGCAGCATAATCTTTCCCAATGGAATAGCCATCTTTCCAGAGAAGCCAACTAGAAGGACAGTGGGTTCCTTCAAGTCGGCAATGCTTAACTTTAATTTTTTGAATCGGTCAAGTTACATTACATCGGATGAGCTTCCCTGGTCGACGAGCAACTTGTCGACGTCATAGTTGGCTATCCTGAGAGTAATGATTAAGGCATCATGATGTGGGGTTCTTACCCCCACCATATCTTCATTTATGATCATGATATGTTTACTATAGTCGACGTCATCTGATCGCCGATGCTTTCCTGATTGTGTCTTCGCTAGATCAATCTGAAAATCTTCCATTACTGCAGTAAGATTTTTCACTTCCATCTGAGCTGAATTCCCTTGAATCTGCTTCATATCAGATGCCCCATGAATAACTAAAAATTCATGGCCAGCATCATCTTCAAGTACGTTGTTGAGTCTAGTTTCTCCATTGAGAGCGACTTTCTCTACCTTCTTCTCCATAAACTTGTTCAGGTGCCCAGTCTGGGCCAGTTCTTCGAGGTGAGACTTAAGAGCCTTGCAATGCTCAGTTTTATGTCTTCCCTCCTTGTGAAAAGTGCATCTCAGCGCGTTGTTTCTCTTTGAGCTATCTCCTCCCATCTTTCTGGGCCACTTAACAAATGACTCATCTTTGATCTTCGCCAGGATCTTGTAGATTGGTTCTTTGAAGACAGTGTTCACTGCTTGAAATGGTTTCAAAGCATCGTTCTTGCCCCCGTTCTTGGAGCCGTTCTTGCCCCGATTCTTTCCTCCTTTCTTATAGTTTTCAACCTTGTCGTTACCTTTGGCAGAAAGCTTAGTTTGATAATTTTCCCCTATACTGAGGCAAGTCACATCCTCCACTTTGGCGTATTTCTCGATCCGAGCCATCAGGTCATCTATGGTTGTGGCCTCCTTGTTCATCAGGGATTAGTGCAGAAGGCAAGAGATGGGTGGGCCAATATTGAAAGAGGCTACTGCTACCTACTCTGAGCAGTCCTTGACCTTATTGAACAGCTCCCAGTATCTCTTTACATAGTCCCGCAGGCTCTCTTGGGGCGTTTTCTTCATTGTTAGCAAAGCATCCATCCTCTTCGGATGAGAGCTGCTGGTAATGAAGCGAGCCATAAAAATCTCGACCAGGGACTCAAAACTCCTGATGGACCTGTGCAGGAGCCTCTCAAACTATTTGTAGGCCACATCATGGAGTCTTGAGGGGAAAATTCGAAACATTAGTTCATCTCTGTGGCTCCAGAGAGTCATTGCCTGCTTGTACTGCCTAATGTGATCGATAGGCTCAGTCTTTCCGTCATAGATCTTGAATCTCATGATTGCAAACTTTTGGGTGGCTTCTTCTTCTTCTATCTCCTTAAAGAAAGGACATTTCATCTAGGTCCTGAGAGCTTGTCGAGCAAGCTCTCTGTCGATCTGGCACCCCGATATGCTGGGTGTTGGTCCATCTCCCTTGAGACCAAATTTTGTATGTCCTCATCACCTAGAGTTGGGCTCCTGTAATGGTGAGTTGGTTGCTATTGATCAAGAGAGTCATCATCCGACTCGTGTTTCTCGCTATTTTGGGATCCATATCTAGGGATCCTTCCTCGGCTGCGAGACTTGCTCGCTTGAGGGCTAGGAGTTCTGCATGGTCATCGCCTAGCGCTGCGATGGAGTTCTTTCTCAATCCTTTCTAATTTTCTTTTGAAGTGAGGATTCTCAGCCTCTTGCTTACGAGCGGACTCTTTTTTCTCTTGGAGCCTTGCCTCATAGTCATTAATCAATCTGGAGATTTGTGTAGATCTCGCTGGTCCATGGCTCTCCTCTAAGGCTGGTCGCTCAGGGCGAACCCTTTGATCCGGATGTTGAACTTCATATCTAATCCTGCGGGGAGCAGGCTTCTCTTGGATATCCCCTGCTTGAGGGGAATTACTACTATGACCAGACATTTCAAATTATTTGTTGATGAGGGCTTTCTTAAAGGAAGACAAACGTTCCCACAGACGACACCAATTGTGGTGACAATTAAGTTCAACACAAATTAATGAGAAGCGCAATTACCAGGGGAAATAAAGAATATAAAAAATGGCAATCACATAACACAGTATGTACGTGGTTCAGCAAGAATGCCTATGTCCACGGTGGTGCTCTCAGTATTATTTCGATATACTTCGGGGAGTGTTTTTACAGAGAATATAATACGTTCCTTTTGCCCCAGGCTTAGGGTTTATTATATACATGTTTGTTCTTGTAGAGTGGGGGTGTTGGACTCCCCCACGTCCATCTTCTACTCCTATAATATATCCTTACGAGATTTTAGGAGTAGACTAAGTCATAACCGGATTCAGTTGAGATGTGAAGATCCCGAACTTTGGGCCGTTTCTATTGGGCTACTCGCCTGGGCCCGTGATGACAAATCGAGGTACCCACAGCGGGACATATATAATTTTAAGGACATAATGTTTAACACTTTCCTCAATATGAATTTGGGCATTCATTCGTAAAACTAATCACTATAAACATAATTCAACCTATGTTATATAATATGTTCGAAGTAGATTATGTTCTTTTTATATTTGTAGTTTATTATGACATGTATGAAATAAAAACGCAGTGCATTTATGCAATAAGATAAAGGCATTTATGTTATAAAAGTTGATGTGAAATAAATCAAAGAGACACATATTGAAGTTAACTGTTTTCATTCTTGATGACCTTATCATGTAAGAATAAAGAGTTGAAAGATAACAATATAAAACCTTTAAATTCATCCTTTAGTTTTATTAACATTTTGGATGTAGTCGTCTTTAATAAGTTTTTCAAGTCTCTGATCCCATGTTTTTCGTGATTAGTCCCGTGTCTCAACAGTTTTGCGTTTCATGCTATAACTGAAATAAGTTTTGGGCATCTGGGTCTTGTATTTGATTCAATAGTAAAACGTAATGACCTAAGTACCCATTCTAATAATTGATTGAAGAAATGTTTGTTGTTTTTACTTTTCTTTTAGTAATTCAAGTTTCAATCGGTAAAAGGATCCAACAAAGGTATATTGTTAATATACATTTTGTATTCATCTATGAAGTTGTATTTCACATGAATGCAATCCAATTATAGATTCATTTCATAAAACACATGGATAAAGAGGCTGGAAATGAATGGATAGGTAATTGAAACAAGATAATTGTTGGTTCCCGATGTAGTCCTTTTACATTCCATTACAGTGTTGCATGATTGAATATCCAGATGCATTAATTACAATATAATTCTAGTTGGTCGTTGAAATTGGGTTAGAGAATTGCAAATAAACTATTCAAATAATGTTGGAATATTTGTATGAGCAGGTATGTTCAAAATTACTAATTCCAAGTTGAACTTTAGATCCAAAGCTTTATTCAAAATCAGTGTTATATGAACATGTTAGTTTTAGAAGCATGCCAAATTCCGACATTATGGTTGTACAAACAAAAGAGGAGTTATAACTAAAAACAATAGTTCTCGGGATGACTTGGTTACAAATCATAATATAGGATTAGAAATGCATTGAGATAAAAATTATTTAACTTTGTAAAGGGGGATATTATATAATATAAGTGCTTATTTTAACAATCTAGATAGTTAACAAATAATTTCCTACCCAATTTTTTTCGCCTTCAATTGAAGTTAGTAGAATCACTAATATTATACTTGTCAATCCTAAATCAAATAGGTAGAGGTTTCCAAAACCATAATTTATGTTGGATTGAGTTAACTTGATGGCCATGAATGATGCTGTCACTGCGCACTTTAGCAGCACCTGTAATACAAGAATAAAACCGAACGTTAAAATAAGTCTCTTTCTCTCATCCTATCTTCCTTTGCACATATAAGCTTACATTTTCCCGGCGATATTCACATAAACACAGTAAAGTTAGTCCTCGCCTCTCAGTTATCATCCCATAAGGTTTTCCTCCGTAGAACTAAAAAGAAAAGAAAAAATAAAACACTACTTGTGTGTTGTGAGAAACCTTTTGTTTATTATTTTTTGTTGAGTGTGTGTTGTTTGTTTGGTAGATATGGTGATTTTTGGTGAAGAGAAAGAGAGAGAATGAAACAAGTTGACGAAAGAGGAAAGATCAAAGCCTCTTCCCAATTTCCCCATGGCCTGTTTAAAGTGGGGTAGACAAAGGTACCTGAGGTGCATTAAGCTTGATTCAAACATCCAACTCCATCACAAACATTTGTTTTACGCTTAGTGGGCTGGGAAGAAGCTGCTTCGGCAGCCCAAGACTCTGCTGAAACAATTGGACGTAAGTAAATTATTATTAACCTACTTTCCTAATATTTCAACTCATTCCACATTTCTCCAATTCACTGTTGTATTGATTTTTGCAGACGCTTTTCCCAGGCTTGTGGTTGACGAAAATTATCGCTGATTCTTACAAAATTCCTGAGGATGCAAAGGTTATTATTATTCTGCTTAAACCAAATTCACGCATTGCTGTCGTTATGCTTAGATTGAAGCTTA
This sequence comes from Sambucus nigra, assembly GCA_949130495.1. NCBI lineage: Eukaryota > Viridiplantae > Streptophyta > Magnoliopsida > Dipsacales > Adoxaceae > Sambucus > Sambucus nigra. The sequence goes on along the minus strand of OX422213.1, from coordinate 686,079,653 downwards.
TTTTTTCTATTTTATTTGCAGAGGTAATTTATGGTTGTTGTTGTTATTTGCTGACAAATGGGTAAATTAGTGGTACACTTTACCACTTAGCCATCATGAATTAGGAATCTGATGAAATGTTTAGTTTGGTGGTAATATTTATTACAGGCTTAGTTTGGGATGCTAATTTAGTTAATTTTAATCATGTGTTCATATTTCTATTGAGATTAAATGTAGCCAAAAGTTGTTTCCATTGAATTATCAATGTGAGCTTCAATGAAATGCAGTTAATTATCTCTTAAAGCTCATGAAAGCATAACCACATTGAGAAATGCATTATAGGCAAGATTGTAAATCATACTTGACTCTTAAGTTTCAGAATTCTGTACATTCTTTTTGTTTTATGAAAATGAATTACTTGCGGCTAAAGTTGCTAGAGAGATTCGGTGCATCTATGCTAACCATCTAAATTTTGATCGCATTGTAAAATTCATAAATTTTCAACTCATTATTGATATTGCTAAGGCTTCAAAATGAATTTGAGACGAACGCTGCAAAGAGAACTCATATAATCCTACACTTTGATTATCATTTGTTCCCATATGTCATAAGAAGACCAGCTACTTCTGTTATTTTCCTTCCCCTCTTCTGTTAAGCATTACATAAATAATAAATTTGAGACACCTATTGCCTACTTTAGAGTTACAAACCAGGGTTAATATTTTTTATTACAATCTAAACATAAGAATTTCTTTTTTCAGCTGAAAATTTCAAAATATGAATTCAATTTCAATACTGATTGATATAAATATTGTCTCACGACTAATGGCATATTGTTGCCCTTGCATTCGTGATACAGAGGAACCAACATGAGAGTCATCAAATCATTGAGAGATAGTACTTGTCTCATGAAAATGGTGTATTGTTGTCCTTACATGTTTCACAATGCAGAGACATATGCATTGCATTTGTTTCAAGGTGAATTCTCATTTTTCATTGCATTGTGAAATTCTTGAGGGGAACAAGCTTTTTCGTATTGAAATACTTTTTACTGAAATACTTTTATTATTAAGAGAGTTATACACGCATATACACACGCACATTCACCAGACAATAAGTGATAACGAAATAGTTTCATACGTTGGAGGCACAGATTTTTCTGTGTGGTAGTTTCAAAAACTTGCAATTACATGAAGGGGAGAACTCACTTTTAAAAATTTCCTTATTGATCTACCAAATATTATATATATATATATATATATATATATATATATATATATCAGCATCATTCTTTATATCTAGTAATTTAGGGACGAGTGTCAGTAGATTTATTTTAATATTGCTGTAAAACCAGAACCATAGCCAAAGTTGGTTTAAACCAACTCATCAGTTTTCATTTTCACCAGACTCAGTAATATGTACACAATTACATATTTCACTCTCATTATTCTTAAAATCTACCATAAACTAAAAATTCTACCATGAATCAAATCCCAGAGTTCACCAAATACTATGTGAGAGGCACAAATTATATACAAATACAATTTGTAAATTCGAGGCCTCTTTTCAAGGCGATCCCCACTATTTGAAATTGGGAAGAATAATAATGTATGGATTATGAATAGTTTGTCCTAGCCCTCCCTTTGCATCCCCAAAAGTGTCCAGTAGCAGTGAATATTTTTCCAACTCGATCCAAAATTGTGAATTGATTTCTAAGTTCTTTTAGCGGTGAATATTTTTATTTTTTATGGTAAAAGCATATTATAGAATGATGGATTTTGACATTATCCCATTCTTTTAACCACCCCTGCAAATAGTTTGATTACATAAATATAACCCATATGTGAAGACTAGACTATAAATTTGTGTTCTAATTTGTTTCTTGGTTTGCTTCGTTCACCCCAGAACTTTCAGTTCCTTGATTTTTATTTATTATTATTTTCTTTAGTTTAAGTAATTTAAACTAGGCCATTTTCATGTTTGATAAACACCACTATGGTCATTTGTTGATATGAGTGACCTGGGAGCCCAAGGCCCATTAATGTGATGATTATGAGCACGTGCACACTCTCCCTTGCAAGCTTGGAATCGTATTTTTGTATGCTCATACGTCTAATGATACATCAAAAGCTCTGAAATTTCTCACGCAAGGCCATGCATTATGAAATGGGAGGTAGACTCAGTGGCCTTTGAATTTGACTCTGAATCCGTAATTGAATACTCATAGCATCAAATTATACACTATAGTTTAATGGGTTGCAAGGCTGCTTCATGACCCATCGACTTGACCATGTCCCATTAGAGGGGTGAATACACGTGTCTATGGCCCTTTTAGAGATGTGAAAGGTGTCGCGGGATATAATATAATATAATATTATATTATATTATACCACATTCATTTTTAATATCGTACACTTTTTTCCCCTGAACTTTGAGCCCTCTCTAGGTTTACCTCCTAAACTTCTTATTTTTATATTGACTAATTATATTTTAACCCTTGAAGTTATTTCCCATTGCGCTTTAGTACTCTATGTTTAATTTTAGTGGACATTACATGACTTGTTTTTTTAGAGCATTGAGATCATATCTAAGACATTTCTCAAAAATAATCCCTCAAGTGCTCTAATACTATATTTTGCTTTCCCCAAAATTCACTCAACTTTAGAGCAATAAGCAAAAAAAAAAAGTAAAATGCTCTCGTGGTAATTCAACTGTTGTGCGAAGGCTAATAAATAAATAAAATTACTAAATAATGTGAAAATGCTACAAGATCAAAAATGATTGCACGCCAATTCAATTGTCGTGCGAGCAAAAATTTGTAACCTTCCAAAAGTTGAAAATTTTACACCAATCTTGCAACTCTCGATCATTTTTGGATTTTTCCCCTTGCTATGGAGAACCAAAATCACAATTTAGGGATTCAAAAATAAGTTTTTTGTTCAAATACTACTTGACTTAGAGATGGTTTAATGCATTTTATCTCTCTTTCGTGCCTTGCCTGACAAATCCTCGCATTTTCCTTCATCAAATCAAAGGATCGGCTAGAATATTGTATCAATCAGAGCACTCAAATCAATTGAAGTTTAGGGGTGCGTTTGGAAACTCAAATCCCTTAGTTCGGAATTGGAATTGAATTTTTTTAGTTCAAATTACGAATTGAAAATATTCAAATTTGAATTCAAAGCATTGGAATTGGTCCCAAATGCACCTTAAGAGAAATTAAATGTTTGAAGGAAGGTGATTGGGGAAAATGATTTAATACCGAGGAGTATGGGATTCCTATTTATGGTAGTTTTATTGGTTGCCTTGATGTACCGTTACAAAATATGTAATTTATAGGGCTATTTGGTTCTCAAAAGTTTTGGCAGCTTGACAACTAGATTGTTTTTTCCTTGTACTCTTGTTTCAAATTAATAGTCCCACAATCATTTTTAGTATGTCCCAAATTAATAATATTTCTAAAATTAATATATAAAATTGGGTGAGGTCATAAAGGTACACATCTAAACAATACTGATAAGAGATTAGTGATCCAAGGGGATAACTTGCATTAAAATATATTCAATATTTTTAAGAGGATAAACTTGAAAAGTAGAACTTATTTTTCTAATGTTTAACTTACAAACAACAATCACTAATTTGGAATGTAGGGAACATATGATTCTTAAAGATTATGACGTAACAATTGAGCTGTTAGAACACTTTACCTCAAAAAAATATGATTGGACAAAATTTAGTTCAAAGAATGTATGTCATTGTGTTAATGCTACACATAACTCCCTAACATACTTGGCTTATGGAACCCAATGATCTAACATAGTTACGTTTTTCAAGATTGATTAGTTGGGGGTCTATTTTAATTTTTCATAAGGATATATGGGTTGACATGAAAATAATAGTGAAGAAAAGTTTTATAATTATTTCGATAATTTTACTCAAAAATTAAATTTCATGATCTTGGACGTACAACAGCTTTAGTCGAGAGCATTTCGTTCGTATGAGAGAGACTTCATAGCATAATTTAAATTTTCAAACAAAAGAGGTTGTACCAAGATCGTATGAAGATGCTATCCTATAAATATCATATGAGAATTTTGGAGTCAGAAATGGTCGTACAAAGCTCATACAGTATAGGCTTCTTACGAAGTTTCGTACGGGACTTCTCCTCGTCTGTATGAGGGTGACCTCATTCATACAATGAATGTTTTTTTAAGGAATGTAATTTTGACCTACCTGACTTCTCTAAAACATATCGAATGTTGTAAAACCTTTGCATCAATGTATTAACCTTTTTTTACAAATCTTAAAAAGGGTTTTGAGTGTTCTTGAGTGATCTCAGAGAATGAAAAACATAAAATTTCTCCTCTCTTCAAAAATTGTTAAAGATTGAGTGAGGATGATTCGACCGGACGCGTCCTCGATGGAGAATGGTAAATACTGAAGCTTTAAAATTGTGAAGAATTATTTTGTATAATCAATTGAGACTAGTGTGACAAATGTTGATAGTTTGAAGGAAAAGAAAGATTCGTGGGTTATCAAGTTTGTGTGAGTTTTGTATGAACTTATGTAACACTTTTCTTATTACATTAATGGACTTTTTGGTGTTTGAGGTGCCGTGATTTTCTTATAAGAGTTTCTACATTAAATTTTGGTATTGTAAGTTTGCATATTTAATTCCACATTAAATGCCTGACAATCACAATGAATTGAATTTTATTAACGGAACTACTTTTCAGCCCAACCTAATGCGCAAATGATTATCATATGTGATAAAAAGTCTAAGAAGACAAATATGCAATTATTTCATATTGTATAAATTGTTTGTCAATATTTAAACAAAGAAATCAAATTGACCAAGAATAATTTATCATTAAGAATTGTTTGAAAAATGGATTTTAGCTAATGTATTGATCTCCCATGACATGATGGAGAAAGATTTAAAAAAATGAGGTCAAACTAGTGAACTAACGGTTTTCGTCCATTTTAGACCCCATCAAATTATTATGAAAACTAGTGGATCCCAACCTCCAACATAGAAGAACTACTGGACCCCAAATAATAAGAGACCAAATTTTGTATCACCTCGAGTATGTACCGTATAATCGTTGAGATCTCGTCCCTATAGTGAAACATTTGGAGCGTGTGGCCACGAAACCCACGGTTTGAGAGAACGGACCAAATTTTAGAATATTTACCCTTATGCTTAAAAACATGTCGTTAGAGGGCAGACCCATGAACCACCCCCCATACGGCCCCGTGATCAGTGCCAACACCTCCAACAGAACCAACGTATCTCCAAGGAACTGACCACCTGGCCACCAACGGTTTGAGAGCACGACCCAAATTTTAGAATATGTACATTTAGTCTTGAAAAAAATACGGTTAGAGGTCGAAACTATAAACCAACCCCCCAAACGGCCCTGTGAATGGTGCCAAAACATCTCATGGGATCAACGTATCCTTTAGGAATCGACCGCGTGGCCACGGGATCCACGATTTGAGAGCACGACCCATATTTTTAGAATATCTACACTTAGTCTTGGAAACAAGCCGTTAGAGGGAGAAACCATGAACCACCATACAAATGGCCCCGTGAGAAGCATCAGAGCACCGCAGCAGCAGGGTGCCTCACGAGAGCAGAGAGCACAAAGGCCACCTGCAGCACCTTCCCTACCTACCCCACGCAGCGGGGACCATTATAGTATGAACGTGTCTATAATGTCCGAGATGCAACCATACAGTAGGCCCCACATGCCCCACCAATAATAGAGGGTATGTTTCCTATTCACGGGCTTGAGGGTAAGATTCTATTTGATACGGGGGCATCACATTCTTTCCTAGAGACTAAATTTGCACGAGTTGCGGTCCATTAAAGACAACCGATAGTCTCATCATGTGTGTAGAGCCACCTTTGGGTAATGGGTCACTTATTCACTCGATTTGTAGTGGTGTGGATATTTCTATGGGGAGATTATGTTTAGCCTCTGACATTCTCGTGTTAGATATAGAGGGGTATGACATCATTTTGGGTATGGATTGATTAGCTGGATACCGGGTGATGGCGAATTATTTTGGGAGGACTATTGTGCTCTTAATTACATGGCAGGAGATGTTCCTAGTGGCGATTGCTCTTCCTGTGGAAGGGTCGAGCACACATATGTATTATATTGGAGGAGACCTCACAGGAGGTAGTTGCCTCTTTAGACTCGATTCTAGTAGTGAAGAAGTTTAATGACGTATTCCAGGAGATACCTAGGCCTCCGCCTAATCGAGAAATTGAGTTCGTCATTGATCTAGCACCGGGTACGAGGCCTATTACCTGAGTGCCTTATCGCACGGACCTATCTGAGACGAGGGAGAAGATTTAGCAGCTCTTAGGGCAGGGTTTCATAAGACAGAGTACCATCACCGTTGGGTGCGACTGTGTTAATTCTTCAAGAAGTAGGATGAATCGCTTCGGTTGTGTATCGATTACAGAGAGTTGAATAAAGTCATGATCCAGAATAAGTACCCACTACCTCGGATCAATGATCCATTCAACCAGTTGAGGGTATCATCTTACTTCTCCAAAATAGATCTGAGGTTCGATATCACCAGTTGTGCATCAGAGAGGAGGATATTCGTAAGACTTATTTTCTAACACAATATGGGTAATACGAGTTTAGGGTGGTGCCATTTGGGCTCACCAATTCGCCAACATTGTTTATGGATCTGATGAATCGGGTTTTTAAAGAATTCCTCTATGAGTTTGTGATTGTGCTCATCGACGATATTCTGGTTTACTCTCGCTCTGAGGATGAGCATACAGAGAATCTGCGGATAGTTTTACAGACAAGAGAATAAAAATACTATTGAACAAAATCACAAAATATATGGCATGTGCCCTTTAAAATAGTAATTTAGAATTCTCATCCCAGAAGTTTAGAATTGTTAAAAAGTGAAATTGGAAATTACAAGTCAACATAGATAAAGAAAGGTGTCAATAAAGGCAGTTCGTATTTTATTTCATAACACGTATTTTTAATTTAGGATGTCTTTAAGGTTAATGTGTAGTTACAAAATTAAAGGAATATAAGAGGTGCCTTTAAGAAAATATCTTCTCATACTTATTTTAAACGGAGTTTTCCATGTTAGTCTTTCGCCAATACTTGGCTCTGGTCCACTTACATATATTTTGGACATTAAAGTCCCTCACCTCTTAGTGTAGACTTGATAAATTATGGTAAACACAAACTTAACAAGTCTATACGATAAAACTTGGTGTATACATAATAAAATTTGACGTATATATACACTTTATGATTATTGTCATATTAAGTAAAAAATCAAAATTTTAAACGGTGCATTTATCGACACCCTAAATATAATGTAGGATAAAAAGTAAGGAGGAACACATGAATATAGCAAGGGAGTGTGTATAGGAGGGTGAGAATAATAAGAACTAGTACCATTTGTGGAGAGCATTACATGTCCGTGCTCAACACAAATGATGAGACGATATGTATGCGTTATGTGTCCCAAATGTTTTCTTCTATAAAGATAAAAAAAATTAAATGTGAACACTTGTTGTGTTTTTATTTGAGTTGAGTATTAACACATAGTATCTTCCACACGTATTAGTCAACAATCATGCATTGTATAAATATAGAGAGATGCATAGAAAAAAGTTAAAGCTGAGGGAAAAATACAATACCTTAAACCACCAATGGAATTGTGCCTATTGAATAGAGGCGAGCCAAGAATATCAATATCAATATATAAATGCAATGGGAAGAAGAAGAGACAAACAATTTTACCGGTTCATAAGCCATAGTTGTGTCCGTTTAGAGGGAGGGTTATGCTACTATATAGTTATTAGACCCCCATCGATTTTTGAACCGTTAAACATTCGTTTACCTTTATATTAAATGGCTTTTTGGTTTGTATATACATTATGTTTTTGGTTTGGACCAAGAATTGGTTTGTTAAAATTTGAAAGAACAGCGAGGTTGTTAACAATTAGTTTAAAGTTCAAGCTGTTAAACAATTAGGATATATTTGACCTTTTTCTAACCCATTTTTTTCTTCTATTGGAGGTACATGAGGGAGTTTTTTTAGGAGAAATAGGATAAAATCATCAAACACACATGGTTATGATATGGATTTTCTCGTGAACTTTAAAGAACTTATGTACTAAAATAAGATTCTTAGCGTGTGACACGTACGACTGTTGTATAGGTTTTGCACTATATATATATATATATATATATATATATAGAGAGAGAGAGAGAGAGAGAGAGAGAGAGAAATAAGACAACTCAAGAACATGGATGATTGCTAAAGAGAGAACTTGTATTACTCAAATGCTTTGCATGGTCTGGTGGTTTAGGCAATTGGAACCCCGACCTATTTATGCACACCCACCTCTTCAATGGACGGTGGAGATCGAATTACAACAAGGGCGAAGATTAATCCTCTAAAATATTCTTTGGAAGAACATCCTCGAATCATACTCATTCCTTATGATTATAGAATAATCTACGCTATACAAGTAAATACAATACTATTCTATACAATTCCAGAACATTCCATGGCCTACTTCAAAAGCGTTCTAGAATATTTCAAAAATTTAGGGAACATGAATATAGCATGTACCAGAGGAAACTTAGGCAAAATATGCAATTCGTGACATTCTCGCCCGCCAAATTCATGTTATGTCCTCATTGAGATCCCGATACTCAGCAATCTTCTCCTCAAACTTCCATAGAGTCTTAGTTTCTTCCCATGTAGCCTCAATATCGGGAAATCCTCTCCACTTCACTAAGTACTCGGTCTTAGGCTAGACTCCTCTTCTTCTTTTCACGCGATCACTAATGATATACTCCACTTCCTTGTCGCGCGATTGTCATATAGTTTTTTCAATATATATATAATATATATATATTGAGCTTATTTTTGAGCTTATATATACATAATTATTTTGAGCTTATTTTTTATGAGTTCTTAATATTTCAGGGTACCCCTAAAAAATTTCAGCTAAAAATGATTATTTTTACTATTTTAAAAAAATTCATCCATTAGTCCATCCCTTATTCTTAAGAGTATATATATACTACCAGATACTCCAAAGTATGAAATCGTGAAATGATAAAAATTTCGAAAGTAAGTAATCGCAAAATGACAAAAATATCGTTCCCCAATATATGTAAGTTCATAACTATTACATGTAACTTAACTCTTTTACACCATACATCTAATTGTGTGGTACTTAATATATTTGTTAACATATATTATTAATTGTTACATGATTACATCACATGACATGCATTGTTTTAGTACAATTGTTACTATATATGTAGGGATAACTAAATGATGATTGACATTGGTGTGATAAAGTTGTCAATAAATGAATTTCTCAACTCATAAACATTCATGTATAGGTGTTCCTCGTGACTGAAGGCACGGTTTAAACATGGCAAAAAATATAACACATTCTTACGACATATATTGTATAAGAAAACCACATGCCAAAGTAGTTTTTACTGACTACAAATAAAAAAAACTACGTCAACTTAGACTTGTAATCATAAAAATTATTATAAAACACAAATATATGTACACAACTAAGAAAATTTGAACAAAATTTCCTCTATTTATAGAACTATCCACCTATTTAAGAAACCCAAGCTACTCATTTATACAAATAGTCCACCCCGAACTTTATGTAAACCAGCAAAAAAATCATTATTAGCACTATAATTAATAAGAATCAAAATCCATGGTAACAATACTCGTTTATGTTTAAATGCCAAAAAAAAATTAGTAATTTTTTACGACACAAATGTTTAATAATTTGCAAATTTTGGGCAAAATTCCCTTTGTTTATAGGAATATCTACCCAGTTTATGAATTAAAACATACTCCAACAACAACAATACTAATAGTCCGCAAACTAAAAAATACTCCAAAAATAACATCATCGATTTAATCCAAACAGTTTCGTAACATTCGCTTATAGTTGTAAAACATAGTAATTATAATTTTAAGAAATAACTACTATGGAATTGTAAAATAATATTTGTTCTCAAATTAATTGTAAGAAAAATTAAACATATGTTCAACTTATCGAATGGTTCATTTGTTTGTACAACTGGCGTGGCTAGTATTCCGGATGTTGCACTTGGCAACTGATTTTTTTTAAGTCAACGTATACATGATTGGCCTATTATTTTGAATTAAAAAAAAACAACCATTTACTTCAGAAAAGATATGGAAGCTTGTAAGGACATAATTTTATAAATGTCCGGGGTAGATTCTAGGAAATTTCTGTTTTCTCCTAGATCACAGTTCATATGTCTGATACCTCTACATTCAGCACGTCAATACGATCATCCTCGACGGCCTTTATCCGAATTCAATGCATCCACTTTCTTCGCGTGCATCATGCTACATGCAACGTGCTGCTCAGCTCATTCCCACTACTCCACTACGCACTATCAGTAATATGTTTTGTTGGAGCTTTAAAATATTTGCATAAATATTTGGAAATGTTTTTGAAAATTATTTTTGAAGTCTGTTTTTTTTTATCAAAAGCATAATTTTTCTAAGTGTAGAAGCGAATTGCCTCGATCGACGAGATCGCTCAAATGACCTTGCAAATAGTTCGCGCGAGATAGGCATGTCGCGCGATATCGTTCGAACGAATTTTGTCCTTCGTTAGAACGACATGGCTATCTCGCTCGAACAAGCCACCGCCTCGATTTTTGTATAAATATCTGATCTCCTTCTACACGTTTTTTAAGTCTTTCTGGAATCTCAAAATTCTGCAAAAATAGCCCAGAAAAAGACTTCACTTTTTAAGGTTTTCTAAACCTTTTTTATTCACAAAACCATTCCCATATATGTGTGTGAATCTTTAAACCTTCAAGAGGATCATTTACTCATCTGGAGTAATTTGTGAGGAAGCCGCTTTCTTCTTCACTGCTGCCCTACTGGAAAGGTATAGTTCCTGCCGCCGACAACAGAACCGACACCTGAGGGTATTTATGTGTCATATATTTTCATTGTAATCCGTGTAAGCCGTACTCTTACAAAATTATTGTGAAAATAAAAGGTTTTCTCCCTTTAGGGGATTTTTCCTCATATATGTATTCTTGCATGTTTCATTATCATATTTAATCACATATAGATGCATGTTTAAAACTTAAGTGGTAAAAACTGTGTTTAATTAAATAACCAACTTATTTGAACGCAAGCGCACTCTTCCCAAAACTACTTGCTTTGAAACTCAACCTACCAAATTGAATGGGTGAAATTAATAGTGGAACCAAAATTAATATTATATAAAAAAAACAATATATATTCCAAGTGCCAACAACAAATATTTAGAATGAATCATTCTAAAGAACCCATAGATTTTTTATATACTTAAAAGTTGAAACTATTCCTGATAAATTCTAGTTAAAAATGGAAGAAATGAAAGAACCCATTTATATCATAAACCCCGAACCCCGAGGCATCAGCAATTGGATAAAAAAAATAACATGGAAATGCAAAAATAAGGCAATAGCATTAATGACATTTAAATAATCTAAATTAGAACAATTACTGATATTTTAAAATAGCTATAACATTATATTCAAAACTCTTTAAACCAAATCTCACCCATTAAAACGTTTTATTCCACATTTGTAACACGTTTTGACTGGGAAGGGAGAGACTTATACATATTTTTAGGGGATTTTATCAATTAGTCACGTTTACTGAGTATGTAGTTCAATAGGTCCTAACATCTTTTTTTTGTTCCATCAGGTCCTATGAAAGAAGATTTTTGTTCCAATAGGTCCCATTTGTAAACATACAGTGAATATTCACTGTATGCACAAATGGGACCTATTAAGGAAAAAATATTGTGATAGGACCTAATAGGAAATATTTCCTTCAAACAGGACTTAATTGGAAGATCCCCATATTTTTATCCATATTATTTTGTACTTGTAAAATTAAAAACTCCATTCCACCAAATAGGTGGTGTGCTTAGAGCAACTCTACTGGTGGAAGAGCATGAAAGGCATATTTACAACATTTTACCTTTCGTTTGGAGATAACTCCACAGTGGTGGAGAACCATCTTTTGGAGATTTGATTCCTACGAACTAATGTTGTTCGTAGGAAATAACTAATGTTGTTCGTAGGAAATATATTTGGTGGAGAACCCAAATATATAATAAAAAATAATTATTTATAATTGATACGAGTTCCTACAAACTTCATTTGTTCGTAAGAATTCTTACGAACAAATGAAGTTCATAGGAACCCTTTGCAAATTCTCTTCCCAGTTTGTAACTTTGCAGAACCACTGCAAATCGACGGACAGAATAAGTTGAATTAAGCCCACCACTGGAGTCGTCCCATTTTGTAAATTTACAAATTTGTTTGGCATTTTGCATCCCCATTATGGATGCTCTTATTATAAATTTCAACAACATCCACCCGTTACTATATCTCAAGAGACCTGGAAACACTTGATAAAACAAATGCTTCAAATGCCACCAAACCCCCTACTAGTTGTCCGTGTTCCAACCAAGCCGTGTACCATCCACCAAAAACTTAACACGCAACCTTTGTACCCACAAAATCGTAATCATAGGCTGTCAACGTGAAGGCGTGGTGGAGAATAGGGGTGGACAAAAAAATGACCGACCCGAATGGACCGATTGGACCGAACCGGACCGAACCGAAAATCAAGGCTATTTTGAAACCGGTCCGAAAATCGGTTCACAAAAACTAAAAACCGATTAAACCGGTCCGGTCCGCGGTCCACTATATTAAAAGACCGATTTGGACCGGACCGAACCGATTCCCATATATATATATAATAAAAATAATGTTATTGTGTTTCTTATGTATAGTTTTTGAATTAATGTATATAACTTATGAATTTAATTTGTAACTTTTTATATATGTATAGACATTTTTTTATTTGGGTTAAAAAAATCCATCTAAATATCACTTGGAGTTTCGAGTATTATTTTTTTGTATATATATTTGTGAGAAAAATAGATAAAAACATTCATAAAATGTACATATATATAAAATAGGGTCAGGACCGAATTTTACCCCGGACCGGACCGAAAAAAGCATGGACCGAATTAGTAGGTTAACCGAATTAATCGGTCCGGTCTCGGTCCAAAAAAATTGAGGACCGAATATTCGGTCCGGTCCAAATAATAGGCAAAACCCGGACCGGACCGGACCTTGCCCACCCCTAGTGGAGAATCCCCCCTGTTTTTATATATGCAAGAATTAAAAAAAACTTCGAAATTTTCCTTTATACACCAGTATCCCCTGTTTTATAAAAATTTGCATTAGTTAGCAACATTAGTAATGGTAGGTCTCTCAAACTTAGTACGAAGACACATGTGATAACTTAAAAAAAATATAACAATAGTTAGTTAACAACATCCAAAAATATACTGTCAGACTTAAAACCACCACAGGTGAAAGGGAAAACCTTCGATCTGCAAAAAAAGAACTCGGAGGTTAGCTTATGTAAGAGATCTTCCCACTTCTACGACCAAACATGGAGTTGTCCCTAAAAAGTTGCAAACATAAAAAGACTGAAATTACAAAAATGAAATCGTAGAGAGAGGGTCGGAGAAAACAAAAAAAATTAAAAAAAGTTAGCTTTATGGTTTAAGAAATGGAAAAAGAGATATGAGTGTATATAGTACCTGATGAGAGAAAGATAGAGAACCAACCTCAACAAACCTGTTACGAAATAGATTTGAGAGCATATACCTGATGAGAGAAATATAGAGTTTATAGGAACAAAAACAACATTAAATTAGTGAATCACAGACAACCAAGTGTACCTTATGAAATGTTAATTTTTAAAATGACAAAAGAAGAAAAAATCCTAAATAGCTGTAGAGAAAATAAAGAGAGAGAGAGAGTATATAAATGCCAATAACTGCAACCAATTATTTTTTAACTTATGAGAGTTAAAGAGGAGGTTAGAGATTTGGATATCCATATGAAAGAAATGTTGGGTAGTGTAAAGTGTCAGTCAATTTGAATTAAAGTGGAAGACAGATGGGAGGGATTTAAAACATTGGGGAAATCAAATCTCATGTGAGAAAGGGTAAATGGGGTGAAATTCAAAATTTGCAAAAAGCATAACTGATCTCAACCTTCATTTCTAGTGGAAGATGTGGCAAGATCTAGACTGTTATTGTGTTTAGACATTTCAAAATTCATGTTCCTTTATTTTATATATATATATATATATATATATATATATATATATATATATATGTGTGTGTGTGTGTGTGTGTGTGTGTGTGTGTGTGTGTGTGTGCACGCGACAATGTGCATTTGCGTTATTAGACATTTCTTTATTATTTTCGAAAGGGATCTTAAATTTTTAGTCCTATTTTAAAGATTTATTTGTACCTACTCCCTTTATTTTTTATTTTTTTAGTTGTTGATAATATTTTGAACCAATATGAGACAAGTGTTATTCTCTTTGAAAAGGAAGAACGGCGATTACAGAGTCGTTATGGGTGATTTTAGGTAGTTATGGAACTTATTATAATTTTAAAAACATATGGGATGGGAGCCTAACAAATCTTAGAACATGGGACTAAAGCCAAAAATACTATTTTTGAAATCTATGTCATTCCTACTAACCCATATAATATTATATTATATATGTAACACAATCATATAACATCATTTTTTAATTTGAAAATGAGATGTACAACAAAATTAGTAATAAAACTTTCATTTCAAACTTAATCAAATATTATGGAGATTTAATTGTCAATTTGTCTTTGTAAAAAGAATACAAAGTTATATGTGAGCACACCAAACAGAAAAACAAAAGAAAATCACATGTGAGTGCCTTTCTAGCTTCTCGAGGGCTGCGACAAGGTCTTCATACCTGGCTTGTTGATTTCAGTTCAAGAATGGCTAAGTCGGGCCTGCAGGAGTTCATATCATCTAATATATATATATAATGGTGCCTACAAAATGTGTATGTTCATGTGTCTTCAATTTATTCTCACATTAAATCCAAACTCCCCTACGCTCAATCCCCATCTCCAATATCCCATCAAATCTCTCTCTCTCTCTCTCTCTCTCTCTCTCTCTCTCTCTCTATCTATCTATCTATCTATCTATCTATCTATCTATCTATCTATCTATATATATATATATATATATATATATATATAATGGTTCCTACAAAATGTGTATTATAACGTGTCTTCAATTTATTCTCACATTAAAGCCAAACTCCCCTACGCTCAATGTCCTTCTCCAATATCCTATTAAATCTGTAACTTTCGTGCCTCTTCATTTCCTATCAAATGCAATTAAAAACGATGTCTATTTCCCACCTCCAACCCATTATTATTTTGGCCTTTTTATCTCTCAAAACCATATACCCATTACTAATTTGCACTTCACTTTGTGTTCCCCTTTTTCCCACTCTTTGCGACGGTTTAGCGAATATTATCATATAAAGTTTGTTTTGTCTATTTCTCATCTTTTTTTCCTTGCTTGTGAGTAGATTATGAACATGGTAGATGTCTCATCAAAGTAAGTTCATCTTTTTATATAGTTGAAATCCTATAATTTATTTTCGTAGTGTAATTAATTGTTACAGTCTTTTTGGTTTTTTCATCTAAATTTTTAATACAAAATTTATTTTTCTTGCTAAACATTTTGGTTTACATGTCAGAACTAATTCGATTAACTAAGAAAATTAGGATCAATTGCGGGTGATGAAAACTTGTTCACATAAAAGTAAGTTCATCTTTTTATATAGTTGAAATTTTATAATTTGTTCCCATATTGTACTTAATTGGTACAATCTTCTTTTTTCCTTATCAAAATTTTTAATTGAAGATTTATTTTTTCTTTCCAAACATTTTAATTTATATCTCGTAAATAATTTTGGTTAACTCATAAAATTAGCCTCAATTAGGCATGATCAAAATCTATTCATTTAGGGCATAACCAAAGCAACATTTTTTTCCTATAGAGTTTTTAGTTCAAGATTTATTTATATCATTAAGTTTCTGATAATGGATTGTATTGATTTCTGCATTAGGTTTTGGATGATAGAAATAACACGATATTTTACTCGATTTCCCTTTTATATGAATCAGTGTTAAACTTTTTTTAGGGTGGGGGAGGATTTTTGGGATTTGGCCCTTTTTTTATTTTTTGTAATTAATTTTAATTGAGAAAATGTTAAAAAAATGAGTAGATTATGAAGATAGTAGACGTCACGATTTTCTATTTTAGTAAGGCATGTACAATTTGTATTGCGATACTTCGGTGGTATTTTGTTGCAATTTACTATCAATTGTGCTCGATCATACGTAAATGCGGGAGCAACACGTTAGTGTATCGGTCCAATATATATCAATTTTGGGTGTCGTGGTATCATTACTCTACATATATATTGGGGAATTTAATATTTTTTTAATTCCACTAACTTTATTCTTAAATGAACTTACAACATGTCAACTTTACATAAAAGTATCGTGTTCGGTATCAAATCTTTTTATAAATTAACTACATATGTTACTTATAACCTGGTAAATTTGTTTGCAATAGATGCATGTGTCACATAAATACCAAATGGGTTTTCACATGTGTTTTTTCCGCATTGTATTGTATAACAAGAACTGCAAAAAGCCCGCACATCGCTCGGGGCTAAGATCTTGTTTAAAATGATAAAACCTTACCATGGTTCTAATAAATAATCAAATACAAACAACTCAATTAATTTTTTAAATAAATTTTAATGTAAAATTTCCACCTTTTAAAAAATAAGACGTACCACAATGATTGTCAAGGAACCTTTTATGTTAATTTTATCCACTTAATATACTAAATCTTTCTTTTTTACACAGTCACTTTAATTTTTTGCAATGTATATGTTGATACGAATGTACATATAATCACATAAATACATATGCAGCCTTTGCAAATATTTGAGTGTAAACATATAATATTTTTTTACAAAAAAAGTTTTGAATGTGAAAAACTTCACCTCCCTTAAAAACCATCTTCGTATAGAAATATTAAAAAAACACTTATATGTTGTAATTATCATGAGATAAAATAATGGTGGGATGAACTGTTATTTCTATCTCAAACCCGATGATGTGTTACACGGGTATTGGCCTATGTTTTCGTGTTTGTTGGTTCACGCCAGCTGAAATAATCAATACATATTTGACTCATCACCGGATTTTTATTTTGTGTACAATTTGAATGTCTTTCTAGAATCGCTCATTGAACAAATAAACCACATAAATGAAATTACATGAAAGATTTTATGCACAGTAAACAATTTTAATACACCAAAAATGCATCTCTCTCTCTCTCTCTCTCTCTCTAAGACACACACACACATCTCCAAAGTATCTGCTTTAATGGAATAATGATCAACAAGTTTTGCCAAAAAAATGTACATCTAAAAGGCTAAAATTATTGTACTATGAGTGTTCACAACACCTCTCTCTCTCTCTCTCTCTCTCTCTCTCTCTTACACACACAAAAATTCATAAGGGATATCAAAACCCTAATATGTCCACGGTTGTATTTAGTTAAAAGTAAATAACAAAATATAACAACTTCTCCTTCGACTGCCAATTTAAATTACAATATAACAATCATCAACATTTTTACTCGTAATTGACACACATAAAAATTTGAACATTAAAATTTCACATGTAGGGTAACTAAACAAACAAATGAGAATAGTAACAAATAAGAACTCATAAGGTCTCTTCAATTATGAGATGGCACATTACGAGGTTCAGATACATGAAATGTGTGCAAATGATGATCATATCCTTTTGACACCAAACTACTTCTCCAATTACCATCTCCTTTGTCTATTTTAGTTATTGCCAGTGGACAAACTCTACCCTCTCCAGGAGTAGAGAGGTCGCTCGGGGGTAGAAAGGATAGGGTAAAAACGGGTCTGGAATTATATTCCCGACTTTCCTTATCTCTTTTTTCTTATCCTTATTTTTTTCTTTTGAATGATTTTCACAGGGTAACAATACATTTGAACGATTTATTTCTTTTTATAATGGATTTTAACCATTTAGAATTTTTAACATAAATAGAAATAAAGTTCCATTATAATTTTGCTATTTTGGTGTAGTGATCCCTTAGTATCTTTGAGGTAATGATAACTAGGTCTCATAATTTTGGTCACCTATGAGTCTTCCTATTTGTGTCCTAGCTTCCCCCCTTAAATTCCTAGTTGCAAGGGTGGCCTCCCTCGGGATCGGATTTCCCACCTTCAATTCCCTATGGATGTCCTTTTTTCTTGTTGAAATAGGAGGAGGTGTTTTTCTTGTATGCTTCCATTCGTATAAAAGATTCTTCCCTTTTCTCTTCCAACTCATCTAAAGTCCTCTTCAGGCACTCGTCATTGTCTATTCGTTAAAACTGGGTTACCCTTGTGGGTTGTTCAACCTCCGTTGGTATTACTGCTTTAGTGACAAAGGTCAGGAAGAATGGGATTTCTCCCGTTGGACTCCAAACAGTGGTCCTGTATGACCACAAAATTCTTGGCAAGTATTTAGCTCAAAACCCCCTGACCTTTTCTAACCTCTTTTTCAAGCTACAGAAGATGGTTCTATATGTTACCTCGACTTGTTCATTGGATTAAGGGTTGCCTAGATAGGACTAATAGTTATTTATGCCATAATCTGAGTAAAACTCGATGAAAGAAGGATTGTCAAACTAATTTCCATTGTCTGAGATAACTCCCTTGGGTAGCCCAAATCAATAAATAATGTTCTTCTAGACGAGGTTGGTTATTTTCTTCTCCGTGATTGTGCCTAAGGGTCCAGCCTCAACCCATTTGGTGAATTAATTAGTGGACATAATAGATAACTTGTTTTGACCTTTGGTGAGGGGAAAAAGCCCTACCAAATCCACTCTTTATTGAGAGAAGGGCCATGGACTTGGCATTGGAGTCATCTTCCTAGCTATTGTATGATGTCAAACTCCACAGACCACTTAATAAACCTTCTTGAGATCTCAATCTTTTGGAGAACCTGTTGGTGGGGTTGATCGGTCATTACCAAAATGGAGTTGAACTGAAAGTATGGCCTCAGACACTTTTTTAAAACTATAAGGCAAAAGGGGAACTTTTCTATTCTTAAATACTTGCATTCACCCCCTAAAAAGCTTGGCTGACATAATACACAAGGTATTGGACCTAAAACTCTTCTCTAATAAGAGCTGAGTTGATATTAGTTAGAGAGGCAATAATGTATAGATATAAATATTTTCCAATGATGGTCTAGGACAATAGATGTGGATACTTTAGGTTTTGCCTGAGGTTTTGGGAAGTTTCTTCAGCCTCACGAGTCCATTCAAAGGCCTTTGTTTGTACCTTAAAGAAATTTATTCACTTTCCATGGCCTTTGAGATACAGGGTTGAGGGCAAAAACTTTTTTGTATAAGCTCTAGGCCTCCTTTACTCTCCTTTGAAATTTAAAATCCATTAGATCTTAAATCTTTTCTTCATTGGACTTTATGCCTCGCCTGATAACCATAAACCCAAGGAACTTACCCCCAACAATAGCAAAAACACATTTTACCTCCAGAGGATGAAAACATTTCTCCGAGGTTCTGCACATGGTCTTGAGCCTGTAAGATTTTGAACATCATGTTTTTAACATGTACCTCAATGGAATTGCCCATGAGGTCTTTGAAAATTGTGGTCACCACCCTTTGATACATTTCTTAAATATTCTTTACTCCTAAGGGCACAACTTTATAACAATATGTACATTATTATGTGACAAATG
Source organism: Sambucus nigra (assembly GCA_949130495.1). Classification (NCBI taxonomy): domain Eukaryota; kingdom Viridiplantae; phylum Streptophyta; class Magnoliopsida; order Dipsacales; family Adoxaceae; genus Sambucus; species Sambucus nigra. The sequence goes on along the minus strand of OX422213.1, from coordinate 686,059,840 downwards.
AGGTATTTTATTTACTGGAAGGGGCTATTCTAATTTTATTGTATTCGAAATATGCAATCATTAAGGAGAGGAGGTCATGGATGGCTGTAGAATCTGCCATTTTGTCAATATGAGGTAGTTGATAACCATCTTTAGGGCACACTTTGTTGAGGTCAGTAAAATCGAAATATATTCTCCATTTTTTATTTCCTTTGGTCACATGTACCACATTAGAGATCCACTATGGGTACTTAACCTCCCTAATAAAGTTGGATTCCAGGAGCTTGTCAATGTCCTCTGCTGCGAAATTGTTACGTTATGGGATAAAGAACCTCTTCATTCGTTACACTAGCGTGTAATTTGGGTCTACATTTAGGTGATGGACAATGACTACGGGGTCCACCCTGATCATGTCAGAGTGGATCCAGGCAAACATATTCTTGTTTTCACTTAGGAATTGAATAGGTTCCTCCTTGAAAGAGGTCTAAGGTCAGCCCCAATATGAACTCCTTTGGTTGGATGCTTCGAATCGATGCAGATGGTGATCAGAGTTTCTGCAGGCTCACCCCTTTGTTCATTATGGTCATATCATGGATCTAAGGCATCCACGTTGAAAAAATCCATATCTAAGTTTTTTCCTCTTTGGAAGAATGAGTCAAAGAAGCATTAGTTGACACTATTATATAAATGGAACTTATCATTCACACATACATATCCAAACTAATCGGTGTTAATTTGTTAGGATTTCAAACCCACGATTGCTCCCCTTCGGACCTCTAATGGGGTAGAGGAGAGGAAATGAGTGTCAACGTGTGAGATAATGATTTAAAGTGGTTTGTACCTCAGGATGGGATTCTACATATAAACTCAAAGGTGTTGCACGTATTTATTATATCGTAAATGAGTTACTACAATCTAGGAGACCTCTTGATCTTTGGTCAAGTGAGTCTGAGGTCTTATGTCCTCTATCAATGATCCAAATGACTTTCAGAAGTAATTGATTGACTTTTTCAAGGGTTCCTAATTATTACTTTAGGTCTCAATAAGATATACAAAGTTTTTGACATGTCAAAATGATCCAAATTTCAAGTATAAGCTCACAACAGTGGGTGATGAGTATAAAATAAGGAGAAAATGCTGAGGAAACGATTAAAAACTTCCATTCTCTCTCTAAGTTTGATTTTTTTATCCCCTTTAACATTCTACCAACCATTTTTTATATTCAAACTCTTTAAGAGAGTGAGAATGAGTGGACTATCAGAGCATGGTTGGGCGTGCCTCTGAGGTCTGATAGTGTCAGCAAGGGGATGCAGTGTTGGCCAAAGTATTTGTAGGTGGTGTAAGGTGATTGATGGAAGCATTAAATGCTGATGAGGGCATTTAATATGTGGATCTATGTATTGCAACAAGTAGAAATGTGTTCTGTTTTTTACCTACCTAACAGATTGGTTGCATGTGCTTTGTCGAAGAACTAAGAGCTCGAATACTTCTATAATACTTGTCACATGTTGTCCTTTATGTGTTACATAATGAAATAATTTACTTCTAAGGGTTAGGAGGCCTTAGGAAGTTATTCCCATATAATCCGAGGTCTTTCTTGAAGACTAGACATGGAGGGACCACAATTCTGTCGCCTTAGAGCTGGGTTGAGTGGGTATATTGGTGCAACTGACCTTTGTGGGAGGGAAGAGGCATGACTAGGGTTTGCTACAATGAGTTAACCAATAATGAAAACCTTCACTAAACAAATAAAAAGATAAATAACCTGTCCACACATTATAATACTACACTTGTCCTGATTAGCAAATCCACTCATTAAGCACTCAAATTCGATAATGAGACTCAAACCTCAAACCTGAAAAAAGTCATGTGGATCTTGTCCTGTCACATTTTCAAGCCTAACAATTAGTAACTATTTTTAAAGTCATTGTTTACTCTCGTACTAATTCAATCTTCTTTAATGTAATACTTCACCAGTCAAATGTTCATATCTTTTATAACCTAGAAAAACAAAGTATACGGAATGGAATTCACGAAGAATAAATAAGACGCGTAATTTAAAACAAGTAAAATGTTAAGTAATGCATTAAATTTAGGCGAATAACATACATAATTGCATTATATTTTGTATTATTTACTATTTTGTGTGTGGGTGGGTGTGTAAGAGGTTGTCAAATACATCCATTGTTCCATGAAAAAATATCCATAGGGAGGGAGTTGGATGTAGACATTCACTACACTAATGAGCATCATTCATACTTAAAACTTAAAAGACTTAAAAATAATTTGGATGGTTGTTATTATAAATAAAGTTTTGCAAATTGTTTTGGTAAACATGTGCTCGCAGATGTTTTTTTTTTCTTAAATTTTCCATACAAGTAGTAGGCTTTGATCAAACATGTGCTCTATCTATTTAAGGATGATAAAATGACAACGGTCCTATAGTAGGCTCTGATCAAAACATAACAATAGCACGAATTCATCAAGAACAAAATTATCACCATATTAATGGTATGAGAAAATGTCGCTTGATTACAAATGAGATTATTAGGGAAATAATTTGTTTACAAAGAAATAGGGGTGGGTATCGGTCGATTTTATTGGTATTTTGTCTATACCAATACCAATCCAATGTACATCCCGTTTCAGTAATTTTTATTCTCTATTTCTAAAATCATATACCAATACCCAACCATACGATACGTCTTTTTTTGTATTTTTAATATTTTTGGTTTCGATAATTTCAGGTTTTACGATATTTTAAATTCGGTTTTCTTACTTTTTAGTAGTTTTTTGGTATTTCAATTTCTTAATGGATCAACTAAATTAACACAAAAACTAACAAATATCCTATATGTTTATTTCTACATTATATTATATTTATCATTTCACTACTTACATGTAGCTTCTTCACAAAATAATTGGAAAAAAATATATTGGAGACAACATACAAACAAGAACATATTCTTAATTTGAAAAATTACTAAAATTACTTTGTTAAGACGTAAATATATTCAAAACTAAACAATCGAGAAAATGAACTGATATATTCTATATGAGAAAGAAAATTAACGTATGATATCACTTTTAATATTAAAAGTCGTGATAAATGAGTAATAATATGATTGTATATATATTTATATTACGAAATTGGCATTCATTCTTATTAAATCGGTATTTTGGGATGGTGTGTTCAGAATTTTATTTTAGGCTTGGAGTTCATACCTTGGTGAGATAAAAAGTACCCTCACCCAAGTAATGGTTTCTCTCGGGTTCAAGACATGAGAGAAATCTCTCCATATATAGGGGTAATGCCAATCGACATCTACCTCTCCCTGTGACCCTGCATTAAGTGGAAGCCGTGTGCACTGGGTAAACCTTTTTATTTTATATTCGAAATTTTATTTCGTATAGTTTTTTCGGTAAATTGGTTTATGAAATTCCTAAACCAAAACAAATTACAACATTTTCAACAATTTCAGTTTGCGGTAATGAAAAGTAGTAAACCAAGACCATATTTTCTCGAACAGAAATAGTATGGTACAGTAAAAAAACTACCACAACCATCCCTACTTAGTAATTTATTTAATCCTCTTTGTATGTATACTACTTTGCTCATGCTTTTGTGACACCCCGACTAATTAAACACCGGGTAGCTACTCCTTTATAAAATTAATTCAAAATGCCAAGTTGGCTCAGTTAATAGCATCACTGTCGAAAACGTTTTATTATTACTAACCACCTAGTATTTAAAAAGTAAGTGCCAAATTTTATTAAATCTGATTAACATGCAACAAGAGTAATGAATAACTAAATAACACCATTCACCATACTGAAGTAACAAGAACAACCATCACAATATGTAAATAAAACCTGGAGGAAAAACTCCTTAATACAAATCCCACAACTGATAAGTAAACTGAAATAAATAACTAAAACTGAATACTGAGCAATACATGCTAGAGTCTGAAAACCGAAAAGTAAAAATGCTCTAAATAGGAATGGGCAACATGCCCTACAACTGATAGATAGTGACTCTGGAATCCAAAAGATAGAAGCGTCTATGAGCAAATCCCTGTAGCTTCCACAACCAGCTACAGCACGTCACCTGAATGAGTACCTATGCTTGGTGTCCTTGTGGCTGGGCACCTAAAAAAGTTTTACAAGAAAATATATTTGAAAGCAAATGGGTCAGAGCCCGAAAGTGGAAAATCATTTTAAAAAACTGCAAGTGCTTTAAAAACATTTAAAACATTAAATGCAAAGTACATGTTAGGACGTACACTCGCATGATATTCTCACCTCTCGTCTAACTGTGCACTCCTAACGTAAGTACCCATCTATAACTACCCATACTACTAGCTAACTGACAACATTACTAGCTAGACTACCACGGGTTCTACCCATTTAATCGGTTCCATATAACATAACAACTCTCGTAATTAAGTAGAGGTTTACTGTGAACACAGTTACTAAATATGCCAATGATATAACTATCAGTTAACTCATTATATAACTCGAAACAATACCGTAATATTTTTACAACATTAACATGAGGATTTCCATTAATTTAAAGTATATTATTCACATCATAAATATACGATACAAGCACCCCGCAATCTAAGCTGTAGTGCACACATACTCTGCTATCCATCCCGGTACATCACGTACATAAGGATCACATATTCCGAATCTCTCAGGAATAGTTCAGATAACACAAATCACAAATAGTGGAGGCGAACATAGTCACCATCACATGGGTCACGCACATACCTACGCTCCCATGGTCAGCGGACTTATTAATATCACAATAAGTCTTTCTATGACCTATGTTCATCAAGGTACCAGTCTATATCCCCCCCGTAGGCACACAAGGATTAGAGGGTCCTAAGCGAACGAAACCTCCCGTGATAGCAAGTATGGTAGGTATGTCATACAAACAATCCATATACTAATACTAAGTAAACACACATCTTAGTAATACCGTATTTTAATCGTAGTACATATCGCATTCTTGTACTAACTAGTTATCACAACTTATATTATTCCGGTTCATAATTATACGCGCTATAATTCATCCTCACATCGTAGTAGTCACTCACGTCTCAACCCAAATGATTCATTGAATATAACTCTCGTATATGATTTGCTAATCCCAACAACCTAAAAGTCCCAAATCAATCACTATATCATCAAAGGGATGCTAACTCTACCCTTGAACCATCTCCCGGAACTCCAAAAGTCAAAACAGTCCAAAAGGGGTCAAACTGCCAACTCGTTAGAAGTCTCGTTCGAACGAGACTTCGAACGAGTTTGCACTGCCAGGTCGTTAGAAGTCTCGTTCGAACGAGGCTGTTCGAACGAGATCCCAGTTCGTTCGAACGAACTGACCCTTCTAACGACATCTCGTTCGAACGAGATATCGAACGAAAACCCCACTCGTTAATAACGACTGGTCAACTCGTTAGAAGCTCGTTCGAACGAGCTCGTTCGAACGACCTGGGGGCTGCTTCTAACGAGATGCCAGTTTCGGCCCAGAATTTCCCAAAAATCGTTTTTCACCATTTTTACTCCTCAAACCTCTTCTAAAATTCGTTCCCACAATATATTGAGTTCTCTAATCATCCTCAAACATGTTAAGGGGCTATACTAACATCATTAAAGGGTTTGATATCATCTAAACATCATTAAATCACAATTTCTACATTAATTCCCAATTTTCTTCAAGAACATAAACCCTAACTTCTTCTCATCATAAATTCCCAGATTTTAATTCGTTTATACATCACCTAGATATGAAATATCCGAAATTAAATCTCCCAACAATGTTTCTACATGCAAACCTATCCCAATATTCAATAATAACTTCAAATTTCATGGGTTTTCTTTTAATCTTTCAAGAACAATTAAGATTCTTCAATTTCTAACATGGAAAAGACATTCTCAGTAATTAAATGGAAATAAAGTCACTTGCCTTGGTTTGATTTCTGAATTTGGTGTGGATTCGGTGTAGAATTTCTGCAGAATTCCTCTCTCTCTCTCCTTCTCCAAGCTTTCTTCTCCAAAAGGCTATGGTGGCTAGGGTTTGCTTTGGGGAAACTTATGAAACCTAATTTCAATAAACCTCCGTAGCTTGTTGGGTTAATAAGGGTTGGTTGGGGTCAATCCTTATCAGATTACAACTCTCAATTTTCGTCACTTTTAATTACCCAAAAATACCAAATTACTAAAATACCCTTTAAGTTACCGGTATGGTCTAAAATTACCCCGGGACCCAAACTATACCCCGGCTAGTGTTTTCTGACTATCTCGACCCTTCCGGACGCGTTGGCGCACTCAAAACGACCATACGGATTATAGATTTTAAATTCACTTTTTATAAAATAAAATATTATACCGTGACGCGGCGGTCCCACGCGTCTTAATAAAATTTCCAAATTGTCGTATATAAATCTCACGACAAATTTTATAATACCAAGTTCATATATAATCATATATGCACATAATCAAATACCAATACGCATCTCATTAGTATTTATAACCCGGATTAATTTCCAATTAATACGCATTTAATTAATTAATCCCAAAAATAAATATAGCCAAAAGTACGGGGTATTACATACTTCCCCCCTAATAACTGAATTTCGTCCCGAAATTCGAAACTAGAAAGTACCTGCTAAAAACAGCTCTGGATAACGCTCGCGCATCTCATCCTCGCGCTCCCATGTGGACTCCTCGACATTGTGATGTCGCCACTGAACACGTACTAACGGGACTATCTTTGACCGTAGTTTCCTCTCGCTTCGGTCCAAAATAGCAATCGGCCCTTCCTCATAAGAGCTATCCGGCTGGAGATCGATGTCCTCCACAGAAATGTGAGAATGAGCCAAATCATCCCTAAGGTATTTCCTCAGCGAGGAAATATGGAACACGTCGTGAATCCGATGCAAATGCTCCGGTAACCCGAGTCTATACGCAACCGGTCCTATCCGCTCAATAATAGGAAACGGCCCCACATACCTCGGTGCCAACTTCCCCTTCTTCCCGAAACGCATAATCCCCTTCATCGGAGAAACCCTGAGCAAAACCTGGTCCCCCACTTGGAACTCCCTGAAAAACCTCTTTGCATCAGCATAACTCTTCTGCCTGTCTTGAGCTACCCGAATGCGACTTCGAATCAACTCAATCCTTGCCGAAGTATCCTGGATCACTTCTGGCCCAAGTAGTTTGTTGTCCCCCACTTCCAACCAACATGCTGGGGAACGACAAGGCCTACCGTACAATGCCTCAAACGGAGCCATGCCAATCGTGAACTGATAGGAGTTGTTGTAAGCAAACTCCACCAGTGGAAGGTACTGCTCCCATCCACCCCCGAAGTCAATAATGCACATGCGTAGCATGTCCTCCAACATCTGATTGGTGCGTTCTGTCTGCCCATCGGTCTGCGGATGATAAGCCGTACTCAACCGCAATTCCGTGCCCATGGCCTCCTGGAAACTTTCCCAAAACCGCGAAACAAATATCTTGTCTCTGTCAGACACGATATTCAGGGGCACACCGTGAAGTCTCACAATCTCTGAAATGAAGAGCTGGGCATACTGTCCCGCAGTGTAATCAGTCCTAACGGGTAAAAAGTGAGCGACCTTGGACAACCTGTCCACAATTACCCAAACGGAGTCGTGACCCCTCTGCGACGTAGGCAACCCCGTGACAAAATCCATGGATATGCTCTCCCACATCCACACCGGAACCTCCAACGGTTGTAGCAATCCTGCTGGTCTCTGATGATCCACTTTTACAAGTTGACAAGTGGCGCATTTCGAGACAAACTCAGCGATATCTTTCTTCATACCGCTCCACCAATACTGCCGTCTCATGTCTTGGTACATTTTGTCCCCTCCGGGATGTACCGCGAACCGTGAGCCGTGCGACTCTGCCATAACATCGTGTCGCAATTCCTCTCCTTCCGGAACTACCAATCTCCCATTGAAGCGTAATCCCCCGTCTGAGCAAACGGTATAGGATTCAGCTCCCTCAGCGAGTAATCGAACTATCTGCTCCTGACAGAACGAATCATTTGCCTGTGCCCGTACAACCTTCGTGACAATCTGTGGTGTAACGGTCATCACAGACATGAAAGATCGGGCCACTGCATCCTGGTGTCCCAATTCCTTCCACTTCGCTTTCCACACCTCTGCTACCTCATCTGCTGGCCTGCGGCTCAACGCGTCTGCTACTACGTTAGCCTTACCCGGGTGGTACTGTATATCGAACTGGTAGTCTTTCACAAATTCAAGCCACCTACGCTGCCGCATATTTAATTCCTTCTGCGTGAACAGATACTGTAGTGACTTGTGGTCCGTGAACAGCTGAAACTTCTCCCCCAAAAGATAGTGCCTCCAAATCCGTAAGGCAAATACCACTGCCGCCAACTCCAAATCATGTGTGGGGTAATTCTTCTCATGAGGCTTAAGCTTACGGGAAGCATAAGCTATGGCCTGTCTCTCTTGCTGCAACACACCTCCAAGCCCTTGCAAAGACGCATCGGTGTAAACCAAATACTCAACTCCCGGTCTCGGCAATGCTAACACAGGTGCTGAGGTCAATTTGTCCTTCAACTCATCGAATGCCAACTGACAGGCATCACTCCAGATATATGGCACACCCTTACGAGTAAGATGTGTCAAAGGACCTGCTATCTCTGAGAAACCCCGAATAAACCTCCTGTAGTATCCTGCTAAACCCAAGAAACTACGAATCTCCGTTGGTGTCGTGGGCTGTCCCCACTCCCTTACCGCTGACACCTTCCCCGGATCAACAGATATTCCCTGATCGGAAATAATATGACCCAAGAACTGGACTTCCTTCAACCAAAACCCGCACTTCTCATATTTTGCATACAGCTCGTTCTGACGAAGTGTCTGTAAAACCAGTCTCAAATGTTCGGCGTGCTCCTCCTCTGTCTGAGAGTAAACCAGAATGTCATCAATGAAGACAATGACAAACTGATCTAGGAAATCTCTGAACACTCTGTTCATCAAGTCCATAAACACTGCTGGAGCGTTGGTCAAACCGAAAGGCATAACCCGAAACTCATAAGAACCATATCTCGACAAGAACGCAGTCTTCGAGACATCCTCCTCCCTGATACGCAACTGATGGTATCCCGACCTCAAGTCAATCTTCGAGAAAAAAGAAGCTCCTCTCAACTGGTCGAATAAGTCATCGATTCGAGGCAACGGATACTTATTCCGTATCGTGACCTTATTCAACTCTCGGTAGTCCACACACAATCTCAGTGAACCATCCCTCTTCTTCACAAATAAAACTGGAGCGCCCCAAGGTGAGGTACTCCTGCGAATAAAGCCCTGCCCTAACAGCTGCTCTATCTGATCCCGTAGCTCTCGCATCTCAGCTGGAGCCATACGGTACGGTGCACGTGCTATAGGTCTCGTACCCGGTAGCAAATCAATAACGAAGTCTATCTCTCGACTGGGTGGTAAGCCTGGTATCTCCTGAAACACATCCGAATACTCCCTGACAACCGGGATCGAATCTAAAGGAATCACAACCTCCTTAGAGGTATCCTCCTCTATGTAATACAGATGAGCGGTCGATCCTCCTTCTGGGCGAGGCATCGCCACTATAAACATCTCCTGCCCCGGAATGGCAAAAACAATGCTCCCGCTGAAGCAATCAATCATGGCCCTATATGATACGATCCAGTCCATACCGATGATCACATCGTGAACATGCATGTCTAACACTAACATGTTCGCAGGCAATACCAAACCACCAACCTCTACCCCGACTCCCCGGCATATAAAGAAAATAAGTGACCCATTCCCCAATGGTGAGTCGACACACGTCACTGTGCTCTCTGCCGTAGCTAACAATCCTAAAGCTTTCGCGAAGTGTGTAGCAATAAAACAATGTGTAGCACCCGTATCAAATAACACCCGACCCATAGTGCCATGGATAGGAAACGTACCCTCGATCGCGGGCGGTGCCTGTGGAACTGCAGCCTGGTGGACGTTGTAGACACGTCCATACTGTAGCTGCCCCTGCTGAGCTGGGACTGCTGGAATGGGTGGCAATGCTGCCATCTGTGGCGGTGCAGGAAGAGCGGCGGGAAACATAGGTCTCTGTGGCTCCTGGCGAGCACCCTGCTGCTGCTGCTGTGGGGCCCTGCCCCTATCAGGACAATCCTGCTTCTTATGGCCAGTCTTGCCACAAGTAAAGCACTTCCCTGGGAAGTTCCCTCCCCTCTGCCCCTGCTGTCCCCGGCCCTGGTGGCCGTTACCATTCCTCCCTTGGCCCTGCTGGCCTTGATGAAATTGCTGCCCATTCTGTCCCTGCTGGTCCTGATGGCCGTTTGGACCCTGATGGCCCTGGCGGAAACCTCCCTGTCCCTGCCTGTAGTTCCCTGACCGGAACCTCTTGTTATCCCCCTGCTGGGAGCCCTGCTCAGTCTGTCTCTGCCCCTGACCCGATTGTGCCCCGCTGGCACCATGTCCTCCGGTCCTGCCCTGATGGCTAGACTCCCCTGACCGCTTGCCCTCGGCCATATGAAAACGGTGGTCCTGGCAGTGTAGTAATGCAGCGTTAACCACATCAGAATACGTGGCCAACGATAGGTTCCCTAGCAGATGCTGACGGATCCTCCAATTCAACCCATCAGTGAACTTCTCTATCTTCTTCTTCTCTGTTGGAATCTCGTCTGGAACGATATTCAACAGGTTAGTGAACTCGGCCTCATACTCGGCCACTGTCTTGCCCTCTTGCTTCAAACTCATCAGCTTCCTCCTCATCTCTGTATGAACTGCGGATAGAAAGTACTTGCGGTCGAACCGCACCCAGAACTCCTGAATCGTGAGGGTATCCCTCTCCTCCGCGGTGGTAATAGACTCCCACCACTGTAGCGCAGATCCAACTAGCTTGAAAGTAGCTAGCACCTGTTTCTGAACATCAGTGCACTCATGCATCCTCAAATGCCTCTGCATGTCCTTCCTCCATTGGCTCGAGATAACCACATCTGAGCTTCCAGCAAACTCTGGTGGATGCGCTTTCTGAAAAGCGTCACGTACACGTTCCCAAGCAGACGGGAATGCATTAACCTGGACTGGCGCGGCAACCGGCGCCTGCGGTGGTGCCTGCTGAATCACGGTAATCGCAGCATTTACCGCTTGGGCTACTATAGCAGCAACCTCAGCGGCGTTCAACATGCCCTGAACTGGAGCGGGCTGGGGTTCGGGCGTAGCATTCCTGGGAACTCGTCGTGCACGTCGTGGAGGCATCTGAAACAAGAACAAAGTTTATAAGTTCACGGTTTATAAACTTAATATAGCTGAAGAACGAAACGTACACAATAAGAGTACAACAGTCCTAAAATATAGGGCTCTATATCAAAGAAAACGTAGCGGAAACATAATAGCCGTACAGATCCTAAAGGACACTAGAACCTGATGCTCTGATACCACCTGTGACACCCCGACTAATTAAACACCGGGTAGCTACTCCTTTATAAAATTAATTCAAAATGCCAAGTTGGCTCAGTTAATAGCATCACTGTCGAAAACGTTTTATTATTACTAACCACCTAGTATTTAAAAAGTAAGTGCCAAATTTTATTAAATCTGATTAACATGCAACAAGAGTAATGAATAACTAAATAACACCATTCACCATACTGAAGTAACAAGAACAACCATCACAATATGTAAATAAAACCTGGAGGAAAAACTCCTTAATACAAATCCCACAACTGATAAGTAAACTGAAATAAATAACTAAAACTGAATACTGAGCAATACATGCTAGAGTCTGAAAACCGAAAAGTAAAAATGCTCTAAATAGGAATGGGCAACATGCCCTACAACTGATAGATAGTGACTCTGGAATCCAAAAGATAGAAGCGTCTATGAGCAAATCCCTGTAGCTTCCACAACCAGCTACAGCACGTCACCTGAATGAGTACCTATGCTTGGTGTCCTTGTGGCTGGGCACCTAAAAAAGTTTTACAAGAAAATATATTTGAAAGCAAATGGGTCAGAGCCCGAAAGTGGAAAATCATTTTAAAAAACTGCAAGTGCTTTAAAAACATTTAAAACATTAAATGCAAAGTACATGTTAGGACGTACACTCGCATGATATTCTCACCTCTCGTCTAACTGTGCACTCCTAACGTAAGTACCCATCTATAACTACCCATACTACTAGCTAACTGACAACATTACTAGCTAGACTACCACGGGTTCTACCCATTTAATCGGTTCCATATAACATAACAACTCTCGTAATTAAGTAGAGGTTTACTGTGAACACAGTTACTAAATATGCCAATGATATAACTATCAGTTAACTCATTATATAACTCGAAACAATACCGTAATATTTTTACAACATTAACATGAGGATTTCCATTAATTTAAAGTATATTATTCACATCATAAATATACGATACAAGCACCCCGCAATCTAAGCTGTAGTGCACACATACTCTGCTATCCATCCCGGTACATCACGTACATAAGGATCACATATTCCGAATCTCTCAGGAATAGTTCAGATAACACAAATCACAAATAGTGGAGGCGAACATAGTCACCATCACATGGGTCACGCACATACCTACGCTCCCATGGTCAGCGGACTTATTAATATCACAATAAGTCTTTCTATGACCTATGTTCATCAAGGTACCAGTCTATATCCCCCCCGTAGGCACACAAGGATTAGAGGGTCCTAAGCGAACGAAACCTCCCGTGATAGCAAGTATGGTAGGTATGTCATACAAACAATCCATATACTAATACTAAGTAAACACACATCTTAGTAATACCGTATTTTAATCGTAGTACATATCGCATTCTTGTACTAACTAGTTATCACAACTTATATTATTCCGGTTCATAATTATACGCGCTATAATTCATCCTCACATCGTAGTAGTCACTCACGTCTCAACCCAAATGATTCATTGAATATAACTCTCGTATATGATTTGCTAATCCCAACAACCTAAAAGTCCCAAATCAATCACTATATCATCAAAGGGATGCTAACTCTACCCTTGAACCATCTCCCGGAACTCCAAAAGTCAAAACAGTCCAAAAGGGGTCAAACTGCCAACTCGTTAGAAGTCTCGTTCGAACGAGACTTCGAACGAGTTTGCACTGCCAGGTCGTTAGAAGTCTCGTTCGAACGAGGCTGTTCGAACGAGATCCCAGTTCGTTCGAACGAACTGACCCTTCTAACGACATCTCGTTCGAACGAGATATCGAACGAAAACCCCACTCGTTAATAACGACTGGTCAACTCGTTAGAAGCTCGTTCGAACGAGCTCGTTCGAACGACCTGGGGGCTGCTTCTAACGAGATGCCAGTTTCGGCCCAGAATTTCCCAAAAATCGTTTTTCACCATTTTTACTCCTCAAACCTCTTCTAAAATTCGTTCCCACAATATATTGAGTTCTCTAATCATCCTCAAACATGTTAAGGGGCTATACTAACATCATTAAAGGGTTTGATATCATCTAAACATCATTAAATCACAATTTCTACATTAATTCCCAATTTTCTTCAAGAACATAAACCCTAACTTCTTCTCATCATAAATTCCCAGATTTTAATTCGTTTATACATCACCTAGATATGAAATATCCGAAATTAAATCTCCCAACAATGTTTCTACATGCAAACCTATCCCAATATTCAATAATAACTTCAAATTTCATGGGTTTTCTTTTAATCTTTCAAGAACAATTAAGATTCTTCAATTTCTAACATGGAAAAGACATTCTCAGTAATTAAATGGAAATAAAGTCACTTGCCTTGGTTTGATTTCTGAATTTGGTGTGGATTCGGTGTAGAATTTCTGCAGAATTCCTCTCTCTCTCTCCTTCTCCAAGCTTTCTTCTCCAAAAGGCTATGGTGGCTAGGGTTTGCTTTGGGGAAACTTATGAAACCTAATTTCAATAAACCTCCGTAGCTTGTTGGGTTAATAAGGGTTGGTTGGGGTCAATCCTTATCAGATTACAACTCTCAATTTTCGTCACTTTTAATTACCCAAAAATACCAAATTACTAAAATACCCTTTAAGTTACCGGTATGGTCTAAAATTACCCCGGGACCCAAACTATACCCCGGCTAGTGTTTTCTGACTATCTCGACCCTTCCGGACGCGTTGGCGCACTCAAAACGACCATACGGATTATAGATTTTAAATTCACTTTTTATAAAATAAAATATTATACCGTGACGCGGCGGTCCCACGCGTCTTAATAAAATTTCCAAATTGTCGTATATAAATCTCACGACAAATTTTATAATACCAAGTTCATATATAATCATATATGCACATAATCAAATACCAATACGCATCTCATTAGTATTTATAACCCGGATTAATTTCCAATTAATACGCATTTAATTAATTAATCCCAAAAATAAATATAGCCAAAAGTACGGGGTATTACAGCTTTGTGATTATTTCTTGTTTTATATTATATAACTAATTTTCAAGTTCATTATATTTTTCTGTACTTCTTATGATAGAGAGAGCATTCTGACTTTAGACTTAGCATTGGACCCTTTCCATTTAATCATAGAGGATTACAATAAATTAGGTTGTTCAAAACTTAAGAATCACGAGAATACTTTTTTTGCTAGAACATGGATTCACATTTGGAAGTATGCCACAACAAAACTAGGATTGCAAACTTGCCAAACTTGACATCGAATTTTAATTATGAGCCGATGAGTGGGTATGTTGTAAACTTATAGGTATGATGCACAAGTGTATCAAAGTACCATGCCATAAACAATAAGGTATTCTTAAATGCATCCCAAAAATTCTACCTATTATCTGGATATACCAATAAAATTGTATGGTCTAATTAGGCTACTATGAAATAATTACTCATGGATGGGAAAGCTCTTTTATTATGGTTCATGGTTTCTCTTGGCTATATGGTTCGTCCGGGGAGGGATCGAGCTTCCAGCAATAGTGAAGGGTCTTATCAATACACAAATGTATAACTCCCTAGGAAACAAATGTATGACTCCCCAGGAATTTCAATTGAACTCATAAACATCACTATAGGAAATGAGTTTCTCCAAGGAATCTCAAAAATTCATCTCTATCATCACATTAAAAGTCAAACCATATATTAATACAAAATACCAAAAGTAGATAACCTTTTAATTGGGGTAAACTTACAAAATACCCCGAATAAAAATGAGAAATGATATACACAACATTTTCCCACTTAAACCAAAAAATTTTAAAAAAAATCTACTTCTAAAAAATCAAGTTTTGATTCGATTACTTTGTTTTTTTCAAGATTTTTTAAGAAAAAATTCTATTTTTTCTTCAATTGAACATAATCCAGTACTTGTAAACGTAAAAAAAAACTAGTACTAATGCCTCTACAACTTCGATGATGGGTCACTGTAAGAGATCAAGTCTCGCGATGAGCCATCACCGTAGTGTGAGGGGAATAATTACATATTGTACCATGAAACGTTATGACTGAGATTTTTCACAAACCATGGCCACAAGTTACCATGGAAAGGGGAATAATTACTTATTATACCACGGTGACTTGTGACTACGGTATGCCATCAACTACGTCCACAAGTCTCCACGGGGAAATTTCATCATTACTAGTTGTACCATGACAACTTGTGATGGCATCCCACCAAACAGGTCCACAAGTTTTCATGGTATCTCACCAAAAATGGAAACTAGTAAACATGGTAGCAAAAACACGATTTGAACTCATAGTGGAAATTTGTCTCCTTTGGTGGCGGGGTACCGAGTTTTCAAAAATAAGCAACTAATTTTCATTCCCCGTTTCTATTTTTTCATATGTTTGTGTTGTCATTTTGGTACATTAAGATTTTCATTTAGTTTATAATACAAATATTAGGGTTTTAGAAGTTAAGTAGTTCTTATGCAATGGGGTTTATTTCTATACTTAGGGTTTAACAAGTTTACATACCAGATTAAGGTGCAAGCCTAAACTTCTATTTTTGGCATCTTTGGTTGTGCTTTTGTTTTAGAGATATAATGGGAGAGGGAAAATGAGGATTTTATCAAATTTAATTTATATATGATTTGACTCTTAGGGTTCCTCTTAGTTTGTTGTATGAAATAAGTTTTAGTTAGTTTGTGATGCAAGTATGATATAGGTTCAAGGGATAATTTTTGGGGTGCCTTTAACAACACCCTAAGAAATATAAGCAAAACATACTTGAGTATTGTGGGCATGAAACACCACAATAAAATCCATAGGTATGATGCACTGTGTCAAAGTAACATGCCATAGACAATATAGGCAGACGTACTTGAGTATTATGGGCACGAATTCATGAAACATTTGGAAATTTATTGGTCATGTCATTGGCACATGATATAACTAGTGTGTGTCTATATATATCGTAAATGTCAACTTTTTTCCTATTTTAACATCATAATTAGTTGTATATGATCCTATCTAAGCACGAAAAGTTATGTTTAATGTAATAATTTACATAAAATACATTCTTCATTCCATTTAAATTCATGCTATAAATCTCTTTTTTGAAAAGTATAATAACATAAATTTTTCATGAAGACGTAAAGCAAAAATCATGGAAAAATAACCGTGAATAGTTAAATTACCCAAGACATCTCCAACATGCCTTTTAAAACATAGATTTTTATTTAAAAAATATTATGACATTCGGAGATGACAAATGCACAAAGGCACACAACAAGGTTTTGAAAAATATATGAAAACGTTTCAAAAACCATGATAGTTAAGTTCGTATGGTTACACTTAGCTTTATCATAAATCGATTGATATGCTATCTGGATGAAAGAAGTCGATTTCAATGTGAAGATTTTAGAGACCACTTAAACAAAAAGTGTTTTGAGAACTGGAATAAGACGATCTATCTAAGTGAGGGCGCACCTACTATACTGTTATTGTCTAAGACTAGTAATGGATTTTGGGCCTTAGCAAGAATATACAAAAAATAAACGATAACAAATAAAGAGATAATAATAATAATAAAAATGCTTATTTAGAATCAATAGTGAGAGAAATAAGATAAATAAAAAGAAATCGGAGTTGATGTGGTTCAACCCAAAGTATTGCCTATGTCCACAGGTGTAGTGATAAGTATATTGATTTCAATAGAAACAAGACATGGAATTTTAATGTATACAGGATCTCGTATTTACTCTAAATCTAGGAAGCATAACAGTAGGGTATAATATATCTCGATCCCTAAAAATGAGGGATTGTGTGCTATTTACAGGCTATTAGATGGGATATATTGTGTGTGTAATGGAACAAGTAGTGTGCCTTTATATGTTAGGAAGTTACATCTTTTGCATACAAACAGGAGGATAATGTTGAGTTTGTTACACACATATAAAGGAAGAATATTTGAATATCTCCCTCAGGTGTACATGGTGTGAGTGAAACTGATGTCATTCTATCATATGGTACAAATCTTCCTTGAAAGAGTTAGCTAATAACATTAGCTAATAATGGGGAGACAGATGTTAAGACTTCCTAGACAAGCATATTAATTGTTGAACCGACCTCATAGCTGTGGTGAACCAGATTCAATGTTGAGCGGACCTCCTCTTTATACTTTACGAGGACACGTGTTGTCTCTTGTAAGGCTCACAGGTGTTTCATATTTATGATATAACAAAATCCCCTAAGGCTTCACTTATTATTGGTACTTTCAGCATTATCAATGGAGTTTTAGACCTTCAGAGAAGTTTTTAGGTGAATTAAATGAGTGCAGTGTTAATAGGAGAATATTTTTTTTCCTGAATTCAGGTCGTCTTCATTTCATCTCGGCACGCGCCAAGCGGAAATATTTGTAACATTTTCAATTGGTAATGATCTTTCCATGTGTCAAGTGCTGAGGTTTAGCATTTGGCATAATCATCTCGTGCACATCGGGCAGTGCGAACATCAATTTGACTGCTCCTGTCCACTTTTATAGGTGTTACATCATGTGTCATCAGCGGGGGTTTTATTTCCCCCAAAAAGGTATAAAAACTCGATACTTGAAATGTCCTAACCTTCTGCAACACTTCAAAATTTCTCAATCTCTCTAAAGAGAGAAAAATCCTCCGCCTCCAAACCCATTTCTTCTTCAACTAAATTTTTCCTTGTTTTACCATTTCCACTAATATAACCTAGTTTCCTTTGCTTTGTGTCAGATTCTATGCACTTTTTAGCCATCTTCAACCTTTTCTACCATTTTTAAGTACATTGTTACCCAATCGCTTGCTTATTAGGTTTTTTTTCTTAGAAATCCTCTCGAATTTTTAATGAGTTTACCCTTATTCTTTCTTGTTGATGGATTTGACTACTATTGGCAATTGACTGGAGAGTCAATCATTTTTAGATGGACATTGAGTAGTTTGCTTAGGGTTTTATCGCTTTAAGGCCCTTTAGGCGTTGTTGGACTTATTTGTCCCTAAATTTTAACCTTGTTATACTCGAAATTATATCTTTCCTTGATGGGTTACGAGCCTTATGTCCAGAGGTGGCTATAATACTTAACTTTTGCATCCAGGCATCCTTTATAGGAGGTTCCTAAAACCCTCCAGGTTGTTCGACCTGAAGATGATCCTGGCCATCCAAAATATACCCATAATATAGCTTCCTCTTGTGGCTCTGCACCTTTACTTACTGCTGTGGAGTTTGGCGGCCCTGATTTTATGGGATCTGAAGTGACTAATCAAACTGAACGCTAACATGGTGCTGCCAAATTCGTGAGTACTATGTCTTATATCTCTACTATTAATTTGGAATCATCATTTGAGGAAGACATGTCTAAGGGACCTAATAGTTCCCCCACCCCTATTGAGGTGCTACCTGGTGAGGAGAGTACTTCTAGGAGCTCTACTGATTCTTACGAACCCTTCAACACCGATGCCAAGTGACATAGTTGTGATGTATTAAGGGATGAATTGGGTGCTTTGAGAGAGAAATACAATATTCCCATTAGTATTTTAACGAGGTTACCAGAGTGTCATGAGAGAGTTTGTGACACTGGGTACTCTAATGAGGTTTGGCTACCCTTATAGGCACTCTAAGTGGGGCTTTGTCTTCCCCTTTAACATATCATCAGATCCATTTAAAAGGTATGTGGCATTACTCTTACCCAACTTCCCCAATAGCTATAGGACTATTCCAGGGGCAATGATGTTTTGAAAAGAACAAACTAGTTTTAACCTTACATGGGATGTACATGGCCTAAGGACAATAATAAAACTCCATAATACTATTAATTTTCCCCTAGGAATGCCCAATTGTGGGTTATTAAGGTCATCCAGACTAATAACCACAGTTGGAAAATTCAGTTTGTATTCATGAAGGGTGATTGGGAATTTAGAATCCACCAAGAAAGATACTTCGTGTAAAGTTCCACGTGAATGGTATACATCGAACAGAGTTTCTAGAACCTTTGGTTTTATTTGGTGTTTAGTTTCTCATTTGATTTATGCTCTGCTGACATATTTGTTCTCTTTTTCAGTGAAGAAAGATTCTCATTTCCTCTTACCCTGCAGGATTTGGTTGAGGCTTACTGCATGCCCAATCCTCCAAAATTTGAAAACATATTCTTATTGTTTAATTTTATTAGTGTAAGGTATCACCCCTAGTGTTTTTCTCCTATAGAGATGTTGGCTCCATTAGAGGAAGGTGCTCTAGTTGAGACTAAGTGAAATTAAGGACGCCGAGGCCAACTAATATGTGAGGCAGAAGTTGGAATAGGTAAAAATGTTTTACCTTTTTTGCTCGTCACTTCCTTGTTCCTTGTGATATGATTAATGTTTTGACTATTTGTGCATCTTCAACTCCTACTACTTTAGAACACATCATAATGTCTACATGCGGGATGGCTCCTCAACACCTTGATCATACTACTATGGATTTTAACCATCATAAAAAAATGGAGGCCGAATAGAATAGGAAAGATGGTGCTAAGGCCAGGGACAAGAAAAATGTTGATGCCTAGAAAACGGTTGATCCTGAGAATATAAAGCAAGACGATATAAACGCTTGTGGGAAGCTTAAGTTGAGGTTGTAGCTCGAGCCAAGTCGAATTGAAATTTACCCACGTCCTCTATTCGTGCTGATTTGGGGGACAAGAGGCCCTTAAAAGCCCCAGAACTTAGGTTGATACCAAGGTCCTAAGAGTTGGGGTTGCTTCTAAAAGGGTACAAATCCAAGGACACCCATCTTGTTGTCTCGTTTGTGGTCAGGGGTCAGATCCCCATTATGAGGAGGATGAGGACTTTAATTTTGACCCCGATCACGTCATGATGTCTGAGGACTTACGATATGACCATGTTCTATTTACCAGCACATGACCAATGTCATTGACTTGTACAGTTATCAAGGGTATAGCAAAGAATTTGAGTTTCTGAGGGGTTATGACCCCAATACCTTGCGTAAGTTGAAACAACATCATCTTGTTATGGTACATTTGCTTAAACTATGGTAATCTTGAAAATTTTAAACGTTATTATTTTAATACTCTGCATATTTTGTTGTCAAAGCTTGATGGCCACCATTATTTTGAGGGAAAAAGTTGTGACCAACCACGTGGCCTATAAGGAACAGAGGAGTATAATTTCCACGCTAACCAAAGAGAACACTCAATTGTTCAACGGCAGACCATATATGTCTAAAAATAAATGCACCAGCTTAAGCAAAAAGACAAAGAGATCATTGCCAAAACAATCTCTCTCAGACTGGCAGAGGAGGAGGTTCAGAAGCTAAAGAACCGGGGCAACATTAACACAGTCAAATTCAAAAGCCTTAAACAAGCCTTGATAAATCTGAACGGTGAGATAGAAGCATCCAAACAAGATCTATATATGATCAACCAGAAGCTTGTGCAAGTGATGAATCCCTGGCTAAGGATGAAGAGACAATAGTGGGGAAGTTCAAATTGTCTGCTGAATATAACATTGAAAGTCTGTTATTTTTTCTTGACGGCTATGAGGAAGTGAAGAAAAAGGTTATGAAACACTTTCTTGATATAGTACAAGAAGTTAGTAAATAGGAGGGCGAGGATGAAGAGGCCACAACTTTGTTCGCTGAGCAGTTGATGGAGGTGGATGAGTCTATCGTCGAGGATGATCAGGCCGGTAAAGTTGACCAAATTCTTATTGAGGAGACTGATCTACTTACTCCTTAGGATACATTCATGGATGATATAACTGTTGATCCTACCCAATTACAAGATGTTTATAAGGCTGGAGATAAGCCTTTAATATATTACATCTGATACCTTAAGTTTGGTGAAGATTTTGTTAACATGAACATCAGTGTTTTATAATGAACATTTTCACTTAGCATTTCGCGCAGTGATGAACACTTTTTCTTATTCTTATTTTAATATATAAAGTTGAATGTGATTCAATTTCTTATCTTCGTGAAATTTTTTATTCTCCTGCTAATTATTTTGCTCACCTAAACTACTACAAACCTATCTCAATACATAATAGCTAGTAACTTATTGTAAGGAATCTTGGATCTCAAAGGATTTGAAAGAATTTACTTATTTGACTTTCAGTTTGCCCCGTGTCACTACTGTTAGTATTTCCTCAAGTGTTGGGAATTCCATAGATTCTTAAACTGTTCACCTTCTAAGGTTTTGATTCAGTAATTCCCTCATCATATGATAACATATACTCTATACGGGTTATACCAATATGGTTCCAACTTGTTCCATTTTGGATAACCCTTTTGTTCACGTAACCTCCTTCCTTTAGGGTTCTTGGTTTTAATCTTTTGTTGTAAATGGAGTAGTCTGTTGTTGGTACATTTCTAACCGAAGTATTGTGTGCTACGTGAACTATTCTAATAAATCCAAATCCAATCTTCTCATCAGGTAGCTCTTAGGTGAGTTGAAATTAAGTACCCGGTGGCTGGACAGACTAATTTATATGGGTACTACTACTTCGATTCCAAATGCAAACGTGAATGGGGTCTTGCCTGTTTCTATTCTCGGTGTCATCCTTTATGCCCAAAGAACTCTCTGTATCTTGTTGATCTAGTTCCCCTTAGCATTATCACCCATATTCTTCATTCCATCCTGTAAAGTTTTATTTATCACCTCTATTTGTCTGTTGCACTGCAAGTTACCTAGTGGTGAACGCAACTTTTGGACTTTATAATGTATACAATAATTTTAAAATTATTGGTTATCGAAATAGGTACCATGATCAGTGGTGAAGGCATAATACATCTCGTAAAGTCAAATAATATTCTTCCAAATGAAATGAAATACTTTCTTATACGTCTTATCCACCTGGGGTTTGGCCTCCACCCATTTGGTGAAATAATCCAATGTTACAATTACGTATTTAAATTTGCCCCTCTTCTTTGGCAGCGGGCCAACCAGGTCAATTCCCCTTATGGTGAAGGACCAAAGGGATGTGATAGTCGTGAGTGAAGCTCCTGGACTCTTGTTAAATACGCCATAATTCTAGCACTTATCACATTTTCTTATATAGTTTTCACAGTCTGCTTTGATAATGGGCCAGTAATAGTCTTGCATGGCCACCCATTTCACTAGCGATCTACCTGCTGAGTGGGTGCCACATGAGCCTTCATGCACTTATTTTATCAAGTCATTGACTTTTGATGGATGGACGCATTTGAGAAATTATATGATAAACCCTTTTCTGAACATGATTCCTCCTTTTAGTACGTACCTCATCGCCTTATAGTGGAGTATCTTTACTTCTTTTGGAAATGATGGCACTACGTCGATCTCCAAATATGCTCGTATTGGATCCATCCAAGATGGTCCCAAATCTTACTCTATCACACCAATGTGATCTTCATTAGTACTATAGTGTATGAGGATTTTTACGGGAACCATTCTTCTCACCTCTGTTCTGGTTGGTGATGCTAAAAGAGCAAGTGCATCGGCCCGAATCTTTTTCGCTATGGGGATTCTAACCATTTGGACAGCAAAAAATCTTGACAACAATTCTTTCATTTTGAACTGGTACCTTGCAATGGATTTTTCCCTCACCTCATAACTGCCAAGGACTTATTTAGCTATGAGTTGGGAGTCACTATGTACCAACTATTTCTCGGCACCTAGCGATGTCACCTCTGTAAAACCTTCTATAAAGGCTTCGTATTCTAACTCATTATTGTAGGCCTTCAAATGGTACCTGAGGTCGTACACCACGTTAGACCCATCAGACATTGCGATTATCAAGTCTACCCTACTTCCAGTGGCACGCACCGATCCATCTACAAATAATTTCCAAATTGTTGGTTCCTTTTCAAAGCTTTAACTAGACATCCATTTTGAAAAAAAAAATCATTTTTTTAGATTGCGATCTCTTTCTTCCTAATACATCAATAACTATGGTATATCAACGATCTAGTCGTCTAGATTTACCATTAAGATATCTTTCATAAATTATTTCTCATTTGGAAGAACTATTGTCCTCTCTTTCGTAACAGAGCTCTCTTCCGTACAAGGCTACTATAATAATTTTGCTAATAGTATCTCTTCTGCAAAAGTTCTGTAAGCAGGATTTTATTCATAATTAAACTTTCATATGAAATACTCCACTGCATAGACCTTGATGATTGCCCTAGGTTCCTACTGAGTGTCATACTTTCCTTGATCTACTACATAAGCCATTAGTTTGCTTGATTAATCAGGCTTGCGAACAACTTACCATAGAGCAAGGTCCGTATGGACGACTATAATGCATTCCTAGAAATATGACTTCATTGATTTGGAGGCCTTAACCTCAGATAGGGATAATTTCTCTAGTCTAGGGTACTGAATTTATGCTCCACGGTAATCCTTAATTTTGTAATAAATAGGCTTTTCCACCCTATATTTTTATCGAACTAGTGCCGAACTGACAACTAACTCATACACGATTAAGTAAAAATAAATATTTTTTCCTAGGACTCACCTTGACAATTGTGGTGAAAACCTCAATTACCACTTCAACTCTAGGAACGCATCCTCGCACTCTTCGTTCCATTCAAAGGTCTTTTATATCTCTTTAAAGAATGGATTACACCTGTTAATATCTTTTGACACAAATTTTTTCAACGCTGACATGCATCCTATTAGACTTTGAGTTTCCTTTTTATTTACTGGGGTTTCATATTGATGAATGTTTGTATCTTTTTGAGGTTGGTCTTAATACCTCTTTGATGGACTATGAAACTTAAAAATTTCCCTTCCTTAACCCCAAAGATGCATTTTGCAGGTTTAGATTTATTTGGTGTTTTTCCAACTGGTCAAAAGTTTATCCCAGATCTGTGATGTGGCTGGCGTCTTTCCTGCTCTTGGTCATCATATCATCGCCATAAACCTCCATATTTTTGCGAATATGATCATTAAAAACCTTATTCATCAACCTCTCATATGTTGCTCTAGCATTTTTAAGACTAAAGGCATAACGTTGTAGTAGTAAATAGCATTTAAAAAGGGGTTGAGTGTTTGAAAGAAGGATCATATCATACAAAGGATAGGGTTATTTGGTGGATGGTCCCTCCTTGAAATTCTGTTCCATCTATTTTCAGGGGTAGTGGATTGTGGGTGGAATTATTGGCAAGTAAGCCTCCACCTCTCCTTTTTAAAGGGCATCGTCAAAGCCATCAATTGTATGATGGAACAAGTTGTTGATATGGAGTAGAAGATAAAGACGAACAAGAATACAAAAACAAAAAACAACTAGAACTAAGTGTTCAAAAGTCAAGAACTTCATACTATCTTTGTACGTGTGTGAAGATTGCAAAAAAAAAAATAGGACTTTAATGACGAAAAATGAGATTTTCTTCATATCCTCTGACTTCATCTTAATCTGATTATATCCGGAATAAGCATCCATAAAATTAAGTAGTTCCCACCATACGATAGCATGGACCAACTGGTTAATCTTGGGTGGGGGATAATGATATTTAGGGCACACTTTGTTCAAGTTTATGAAATTAACCATCATACTCCACTTATCGTCATTCTTAACCATGACCATATTACAGATCCACTTTGCGTACTTAATATCCTTAGTGAATTCTGGCTTCTGAAATTTATCAACCTTCTCTTGTTTAGTCATGTTTTTCTACTAGCTGAAAATGCAGTGCTTTTATTTCGAAGGTTTTTCATCCTTCCTTATGATTAGCTCATGGAAGGTGAACTCTGGATCTATTCACATCATATCATCTTAACTCCAAGTGAACACATTTTTTCTCCACCTCAAAAATTCTGCTAACTCCTTGAAGGTTAGGTCAGGTGACAAGCCGATCTGGGTTGTCCTCTATAAATAATCGTCATGAAAAACTATCGGTTCAATATCCTCTATAACTTAGCGTTTGGCTAAATTATCTTCAACTCAAGGGTCCAATGTCTTGATTTTGATAAATTATTAGTTTCTTCTACTTTTCCTTATTTATAAAGTGTAGTAACATTGTCTGGCTTTGACTTGTTTTTCTTGAACTACGACAACCCCATAGTTTGTGGGAAACTTCAGGCATTGGTGAATGGTGGATGGGAGGAATTCAAACTTTTTCAAACCTACTCCGCCAAAAATGATATTGTACACCAAATGAACATTCTTATGTAGGATAAAGAAACTGATCATTTCTGTTTGGCATGTGGGTAAAGTGTCGATAACCACTTCCGACTCGATTATTCTCAGAGGGTACACCTTTTCCCCTGAAAAAATGATAAGATGCCTATGATGTCGACGGAACTACCATTGTTGACTAGCATTCTTGTTACTTTTCACACATGCACCATTATGATGATGAATAGAGGGTCGTTTTGTGGGTAGAGTATGCCAGATAAATCATTCTTGGAAAAACCAACCATAAGGAGGTCTTTATTCATTTTCCTAGGGAGAGTGTTTATAGCATCTATTACCTTGACCTATCAGATATGAGCACAAGCCTTCATCTCACTGAGGTAAGATTTCCTTTCCGCGGGACCATCTCTTCCACCTGCATATCCTCCTATAATTAAATTTCATCTAAAATAGGTCAGGTTGACTTCATGAACATGCTCCTTGGGTATCTTGGGCAGGTCTGGGTCATATGAACTATCATCCACGTTTTTTTCATCTCCTCAATCTTTTTTCAAAGGGATTCTGATCATCTATTGGGGTTTTGTTAATCCTACTTATCTGTTCGGATACCCTTGTTTATGAACTTTGCCAATTTGTATCGTATGATTGGGTTTTCAATATAATCCTTTAGAGACATGTAGTTATCTGTGTTGTGGACGTGATCCTTATGGAACTCACATTACTTGCTTGTTTCTCTCCTATTTTCAGGAGCCTTCAACTTTTTGGGCCATTTTTGCTTCTTATTTCCTCAAATATCATCATGGATCTGGTGCATGCCGATGGAAAATAATGTGTACTTATCAAATCTCTTAGTCATATCAACCTTCTTATCATTGGGATCTTTCTTCTCATAACTCTTACTGAACTCCTTTGTTTCCATGTCCTTTTCAGCGTGCACAATCTTGCTTGCTTTGGCTAATAACTCAGCCATTGCTATCGGTGTCTATTTAGTCAAATCCCATTATAACTTCCCTAGCAACAGACATGACAACCCAACTATTTTAATACCGGGTGGCCAATCCTCTACTAAAATAAAATAAGAATCTCAGTATGGTTCATTCTCAGCATAACTATCGCAATCACAATATAATATAAATAATACGAATAAACCATACAATCAAAATGAATCAATTAGTCACCATGCAAAATTAAATAATAAGAGTGAAACAAATAAATCATCGTTCATAAAATAATAACAATCCATACGAATCCAACTAAATAACATCTGAGTACTCAAATAATGTATCTAATAATAATATAAAATCTTATCCATCTATGGGCCTCATGCCCAAACTGAAGACTGAAATGAAAAGATTCTATTAAGATAGAATAAACTGAGGTGTCTAAAATAAGTCATGTATCACCCACACCCACCTCAATGGAAATAATGGATCTATCCCGTGGTCTCGGCTGCTGCTGTTGCAATCCTGGGGTATAAAAAGGAAAATAAAGAAAAACAATTGCCTATGGGTCAAAGCCCGAAAAGTAAAAAATGTTTTTCAAGTAGATAATTGTTTTATATCGATTAAAACCTAAAGTGTATTACTTTCATAATTAACTGGTCACACTCACAGGAGATAACACCTAACCTTTCCATTATATTATGCACGTAATGTATTCATTTTATTAGCCTAATTAAACTACACTATCTAACTAGGAAATTTAACTGGTATCTAAACCCAAACCCTGATAACACTCTCTATTAGCTAAGTAAAACTACCTTCACTAGTTATATGCTCATAACAATATCATAGCGACACACTGGTTATATACAACTATTTCATATAATTAAAATGACATAGCTACCCCTATAAATGAATATTCACGCAACAAATCATAGATACACTCGTGCTATAAATATAAGTACAAATCATATCTCGTATATACATACACATACATATATATCACTCGCTACTTACGTATAACCGCATCCCTATAGTCGTTACCTCTCGGATGCATCCCTCGATTCCAATCAGGCACCAGGCATCACGCATCACACTGAGCCATTGGGTCAAAATCTCACCAACGATCCCAAACATAAGAATAAACAATGGAGGAGGTCATAAACATAGGTTTGGGGGTTGCAACCATACCACATTGCAGCCAACTGGTCGCAAAACCAACACATGTCCACACACATGTATAGTTGCCATACAACGGTACTACGAGTTAGGGGATCAATCCAACAACTGTTAGTTAACGCAAAGGTGGACTGACCACTTCATGCAACCTCCTAACAATAGCACTACCAAGTAGGTATGTTAAAAAAAATACAGCAATCACACATACACGCACACACACACACACAGATATATATATATATATATATATATATATATATACACACACACACACTTAATAGGTACCGAATTCCATAATGTATTAGTCCACCCCATCCCCAAGTCCAAACTGACTTCTCGATTGAATAAAAAATGTATAGCAAGCTCGTACACATATCCCATAATTCACTAGTCTCCCAATCCTAAAGTTCAAATCAATTTCTTTATCAAATATATAACACCACTCACTTGAATCCTCGGTTCTCCTAGATCGAACCCGTCTAATGTTGGCTTATCACACATACCGAACTCTGTAAAGTCTTCCCCAGTAATATCACAGTAGCCCAGAAGCCCCTACAATCAATCCCTAAGCTCTAACGGGTCCAAACATTGCAAGAACAGAAACTAGGCATGCCAAAAAATCAAAGTAGTTCACTATCAAATTAAACTAGTTCGGTTGAGTGAACTGGTTCACTCCCTCAGTAAATCGATTCGGTTTTCTAGGCTACCTATCATGATCTTCCTCGAGGTTTTTCTCATCAAAACCGTCTTTTGGAGGTCCTAAACCACCCTAAACCTCAAATAGACTTAATTTATAGTTATAATAATATTACCTAAGCATTAAAATACAACTCTAACCATGAATCCTAAATCAAACATCTTGGACTTCAAAACAAACATCAATTAAAACTAACAAAAAAATTTCCAAATTGGGTTTCGACGATTCAACCTTTCTATTCAATTTCTACATGTTCATCAATTAAATCGCATAATTTTTTTCGAATTTCAAGTGTGAATAATATTAATTAATAATCAATTTGCAATCCATAATCCCCTATAATTAATATCTCTACATCAACTTAGCAAGTTTCAATCTTTAACATCTTAAATCTCAGGTTTCTACCTCTAATCATGAAAATAATTAACTACTCTTAATTGCAACATAAAGAAAGTAACTACGTGCCTTGGTGGATTAAAATATGACGTTCTCCATGTGTTTGATTAACGGTTGAGTCCTCTCACTTCTCCTCTACAAGTTTTCTCTTCTTTTGTTCCTCTTTCTCTCTTTTCTTGAACTCTCTCTCTCAATATCTTGGGGAGAATATCAAAGGTGGGCTACCATCCACCTTTCCAACCTATTAAATGCTCTCTAAATTACCCTAATCCCATTTTTACATTTAACCCTAAGTATAAAATGACCATGTTACCCCTATACGGGTCCTATTGTGTCTAAAAAGTATGCGAAATCCAATCATAACACTCGAGAACGTATTCTGGACTATTTCGACCCTCCTTGGATCACCAGTGCATTCCAAAAAGTCATTCGAGTCACCTAACAAAAAATATACTAACATCTCATTAGCTAGGCCTGACATGTGCCTACCCTACGCGTCACCCATAAAATATACCGATCCTCAATGTAACACTCTATCGACATATCATAATAAACCATCGCTTTGACTTATAGGCGATATATAATGAGTGAAATATATATTTACTTATCACACCCATGTAAATAATAATCAAATAGATATTACTTCTTAACTCGCTAATTAATATTTACCGAAACCATTTTAATTTCTCTCGATTAAATAAATGACCCTTGCACACGTGGAAATTTAAAATACTTATAAAAGTATGGGGTATTACATTTTTCCCCTAAGAATGGAATTTTGTCCCTAAAATTTGAACGCAGTAGCCACAAAGAGCTCTGAATTCTCTTCCCTCACGACATCCTCGTGCTCCCACATCGACTAGATGACATATTTGTTGTCCCCAATGTACACACAGATGAACACTACCACCTTTTACAAAAGCTATCGCTCACTACAACCCATAATGACAACGTGTCGTTTCTCATGGGAATATCCAGTTGTAAGTTAGCCTCCTCCAAAATTCTATGCCTACATACCACATCATCCTTGAGATACTTAGTGACGACACATGAAATACATTATGAATCTTCTGCAAGTGCTCTGGTAATTCAATCCCACACGCAGTCGACCCTACTACTTCGATGATGAGAAAAGTCTTTACATACCGAAGAAACAACTTCCCTTTCTTACCAAACTGCATCACTCTCTTTCGGGGATATATGCAATAGCACTTGATCACACACATCAAACTCAATCTCTGGTTCGCATTAGCTTAAATCCTCCTCCTATCCCGTGCTACCCGAATACAATCACTGATTAACTTCATCTTTGCTGATGTATCCTAAATCACGTCTATCCCGAGAAGCTTGAAGTTCCCCACCTCCAACTAATACAAGGGCGAATGACAAGGTCTCCTGTACGAAGCCTCCAAAGTCATCGTGCCAATAGTAAACTGGTACGAGTTATTATACGCAAACTCAACTAATAGAAATTACTGCTCCCACCTACTCTTAAAGTCGAGAATATACCTCCTCAACATGTCATCCACACTACTTCACCCTCTATGTTTTACCATTAGTTTGTGACTGATACACAGTGCTTGAACTCAACTCCGTCCTGAACACCTTCTGAAAACTATAACAAAAGTGGGACACAAATCTTATCTCCGTGAAAAATAATATTGAGTGACACCTTATGCAGAATCACTCTCTTTATGCAGTGAATAATTATGCACATTGCTCGGTCATATAATTCACCATAACTGGCCCATACCTTCACATCAATACTTCCTCCTCATATCCTAGCGCATCTTACCCCCTCCGGGATGCACCGAAAAATCTTAACACGTGCGCCTTCTCCATAACTGTTCTCCATAGGTACTTATCACCTGGGACAATCAACCTCCCATTGATGTGTAAGCCACTTTCAGAACTGAATAAAACTCCCCTCTACCTGCCAAAAATTACTTGACCCTCTCGTGGAAAGAAGGATCCCTTTCCCATGCTTTCATAAAGCTAAAACAATCTCGTATGTGATGATCATTACTACTATAAATGCTCGGACTATCTCCTCCTCCTGACGAAGTTCAGTCCACTTCACCATTCCAAAACTGTTGACCACTATCCTACAGGCAAACGGCTCAATGCCTTTACTTCCACAGTAGCCATTCCAATATGATATTAAATATCGAAATGAACAAGGTTCCCATACACCCTATAGCACATGCATATACGCACAAATACCATATATTCAACCCACATACATCAAAATCAATCGCAGTTTCCCTTCATGATCATACAATAAGGGTATACTCGATTATCGTAATAATCAAAACTCAAATCTTATTGATATTGCCCCACTTATCAACTTGTGGTGTAAATATCCCCCAATGATCTCTAAATAGATCTACTTGGCTTCGCTGGACTTATATCATATAATAACACTCTATTCAAAGCGTTATATCTACACAAGTTTAATGACTAACCTACTAAACCAATGTCAAATATCTCCCAACTCCATACACTTACTAAGCTTCATGTGTTGGATGTATCACCAGATAAATCCAACCAAAGAACCCTCCCGATTCACTATTGTATAGCTTTCAATTATTGAGATACATAGTCCCAAGACACAGTACTGAAACCCTAAAAAACCCTCCCACAAAATCTACTAAATCTTATATCTCAACTCTCGTATCTCTAAAGGAGTTAAACAATATGGCGCTCGCACTATCGCCAAGTCATCAGTGCTAAATCAATCACATCATCACCGCTCGACTTGGCTGTAATGCCGGTATCCCCTGAATCACATCAGTAAATCCCTAAACACAAAGATTAAATATATCAGGAAAATTATACTTTTAGAAGTCTCCTCTACAATAAATTATAACTACATGATCGACCCTCTCTCAGGATGAGGCAACGTAAAAAGAAACACATCCTACCCTAGAATAACGAACACGATAGCCTTACTATAACAGTCTACCATCTCTTTACACATCCCTAATAAGTCCATACTCAAGATAACATCATACTTGTACATCACTCAAACGAGTATATACTCTACTAAGCATAACCTCCAAATATCCACACCTACTCCTCTACAGATGGAATGAATGAGAGCCCGGTACCCATGGTAAATATATGGTCATAATAATAATTGACACTATATCCACTAAAACCGTCTCACATGTGAATCTAGTGCTAAAAACTAAGGTGAAACACCCGTGTCAAATAATCCAATGTGCCCATGGATAATAAAACATAACCTTAATAACTAATGGTGATGGATGTAAAACTGGTCCACGGATGTGATACATGCGCTCAAACTACCCCTGCTCTTGCGGTGGCGATAATATTAGAACTGCTAGTGGGGTTGGAAGTTGTTGGAACTGCTGCCCCTACTGGGCATCCTGCTACTGACCCTATCCCCATTCGGGCATGCATGTTGTATGTAGGCCTTCTCCCCATAAACAAAACATCTCCATATGAAATCTGACGGCCTCTAGTCCTATTTGCCCTGGTGAGGCTGCCCTTATCTCTAGACCTACTGGCCTTGATATCCACAGCCTTGCTGACCTCCAATCTCGTTCCTTTGGCCCTGCTGGAACTGAGGATCATGCTACTAGCATAATGGCCCTACCTGTAACTACCATTAGCTGGCTTAAATCTCTTAGTCGAGTCCCCCTACTGCCTACTCTAACGCTGCAGTGCCTCGCTGACACTGTTGCCCCCAATCTTGCCCTACTGGCTCGACACTCCTGCCCTCTTCGCTCCCCTATAACGAAAAGTGATGATTCGGGCAATAAAGCTATGCGACATTAGCGACCTCAGTATATGTTTGCAACGCCGAGTTCCCTAATAAATGTTAATTGATCCTCCAAGTTAGCCCATCCATAAACAAGAGACTCTTATTCTCATTGGTGTTCACCTTATCTGGCACAAAGTTTGTCAGTTGCGTGAACTCTTCCTCACACTCGGCCACTATACGGTCCTCCTACGGGAGATCTATAAATATCCTCATCATCTTCATCAGAACTTCCAACAGAAAGAACGTGCAGTTAAACCACACCTAAAACTCCTGGATAATCATTGTATATCTCTCATCTGCTATGGTGACCGACTCCCACCACTGAAGTGATGACCCCACTAAGTAGAGTGTATCCAGTATCTACTTTAGAGACTCACTACACCCCACCATATTTAAATGCCACTAGATGTCTTTCTTCCATTGGATAACTGTTATAATGTCCGCACTCCCCTGAAAATCAAACGAATGGCCTTTTTCGAAAGCCTATCAAACTCGACCTGCTAAAAACTTAATACCAGAATCAAAATGTTTTCTAATTATAGAATTCATATAAAGAGGACATTTATATAGATAACTTCTTAATATATTCAATATGATTAAAATCTGAAGCAAAAACGCTAAATCTGAAGTAAGTGATGACGAATTTGATTCGAAGACAGATTCATCTTCAAATAAATGAAACAAAAATCAAAACATTATAAACATGCTTAAAAGCACTCATATTCCAGATTTAGCTCATAAAAAGTTTTCCATGCCCATATTCAAGATCTACAATGGGAAGACTAGTCTAGTCAAATATACTCACCAGTACTAGCAAGCGATGACACTCTGGATGAAAAAAAGAAGTCATATGTCGTATATTCCCCTCTATCCTAGGGGATATCACACAAAAGTGGTTCGAGAAGCTCCCACATAGGTCGATTAACAATTTCAAACAGCTTGCAAAAGATTTTACTTCTAGGTTTATCACTAACATAGTG
This sequence comes from Sambucus nigra, assembly GCA_949130495.1. NCBI lineage: Eukaryota > Viridiplantae > Streptophyta > Magnoliopsida > Dipsacales > Adoxaceae > Sambucus > Sambucus nigra. The sequence goes on along the minus strand of OX422213.1, from coordinate 686,026,276 downwards.
AGGATGAACTCTCTCCTCACTATGCGAGAGAAGTTCCAAGAGACATTACGGGAATGCACTAGGCAGTATTGTGAAACTTACCATGAAATGGAAGACTGCTCCGAGTAGGTTTTTGTGGCCTCATTCAAAATTTTCCTGCCGAGAAACTCTCTGTTGCACCAATCCCTTACCAAAAAGGAGTCCAACACCATTTATTATCTTATGTCCATGATAGAAAAATATGCCAATGTAGATGATTTGTTCACTGACACCCGACATGATAATGGTTAGTCAAAGACGACCAAAAGTGACGATAAAGACAATATCCCTAAGAAGGAGGGAAATAAACAGAAGGGTGGACCCAAAAATAATGAGAAGGCGGATCCTGCTAAAGCCTTCTAGGTGATCAAAACCATTTTCTCATATCACTACACCAATTTTGAATATTTGTCGCCCTAATATTGTCCAGTGTTGTCACGATCAAAACCCGTGATAACAAAACACGCGTTTATTGTCACAGTCATTGATCGTGACACAACCCTTACAAACTGTTATCACGGTCGTGTCACAATCAATAACTTACAACAAAATTGTCACTATAATATCACGGACTTTGATTGTGAAAAATTAAAAAAAAAATGCAAAGAAAAAGCGGCCACAGCTGGCAGAGAAAAGTGCCAGCACATAAAAGTTTTCTTTTAGCAATTACCAACATAGCCTTAACTTGCTAAATAGTTAAGGACAATAGATGTCATTTGTACATTCGAGTATTTGTATAGAAATCGGTAACCAGATGAAGGACATGTACATTAGTATCTTTTGATAATAAAATAGATATGGAAACATACTTTGAAAATACATTACGAGGAAGGGTACATGATTGGTATTTAATTTTTAAATTTGGAACCGAATATCCAACATTTAAAATTAATTTTCCTAATATTCTATTGAAATTTCCCAATCTTGAGGGTTTATTCAATCTAGATTTAGTATGCTTTCATATCTACTTACAATGTTAGTATTAGTATCAAATATATATCTATCTCTAGCACTTGGAAATCCTGGTGTCTTTTTATTATTTTCATTTGAAAGAACAATTGTTGTAACATTGTTCATAACATAGCTTTAGGCTAGTTTGGAGTATCTCGTTACAAATTTTCATGCACCATCAAGATGAACTGAACTCAATATTCTCCAAGTTTGAAGACTTTTCAACACCCGATTAAGGTATAAATTAATTTAAAGTTTGAATTCATTTACAAAATTATATTTTGGGATGTTTTATGTTTGTCTAAAAAATGAACGGGAACTTTTTATTTTCGAAAAACAAAAGTATTATCTGAGTTTACATTAGGTGGAACTTGAATATTCGTTTATGTCATCCAAATGACATTTCCATGTCATTCAAACGACATCCCCATGTTGTTAGATCCCTCATTTGATGGCATGGTTCTAATTTCGATTAAACGAAAGCCTTTTGTTTTGTTTTTTTAAAAGGTCGTTTGATAGGTCGTTCGAAGATACTTCCAACGAGATCTCAATCTTGTTCAAATTACCTGTTCAACTCGTTTGAACAATGTGCCGCCTAAAGTTTTGTATAAATACATGTTTTGTGTTCAAAACGTTTAAGACTTTTGCGAAGTCCATTTCTGTAGAACTTTTGCGAAAGTTCTTCAAGTTTTGTGTTGAAAAACATTGCTTTAATTGACGACAAAACATCCTTGATTACTTTTCTTGTGAATTAGTTTAGAACCCTAGAAATTTCATTGTATCCTTTACATACACCTTGTGGAGAGGCACTCCATGACTGACTTCTGATATCTGCAGGGACTTACTGCTAAAGATGAAGGCTGAGGCTATTTTTTAGGATTGCAGTCTTGTGATTCTTACGAGGATCGTAGTTTTTCATTAGAGATTTGCGGATACTAGCGCATTATGCTTGTGGCAGATATAAAGTAGTCTGAAAGTCAAATGTCTTGTGAATTTCTAAGAGAATAAAAGGGTTTTACCCAAAAGTTTTTTTAAAACTTGGCCTTATCGTGTTTGCTTAGTCTATTTAACAACTTTTATCACATAGATGCATGTTTAGGATAAAAAGATTAAATTGGTTTAAAATTTTCTTCCGCATAATAACATCACTAAGTATTTTGTCCCAACAAAGTGGTATTAGAGCAGGTTTCTCCAAGTTATAGAGTGATCCTGAATTTTCAAATAGCATTAAACAAGGATCTTGGATACCCTCTGCTATTTTGGTGTTTGTTTATTCATCTCTCTTTTGCGTGATTTTATTTTCTCTTGATGAAGTCTCATTTGAATTTGAAGTTTGCCGAAAGAATTGAAATTCTTGAAAAATAAAATTATCGTTTTAAAAATGTTTTGGAACTTTTACAAATTGTTCAAAATCAAAGAGATATCATTCATGAGAAATTTGTTGCTTTGCACCATGACTTTAGTAGTTTAAAAGTAGCCAAAAAGGAGAGTGATGATAGAATTTGTTTCTTAGAAAAAGAATTGGGAGACTTGAAAAATTCTAAGGTTTGTATTTGTACCAATGAGGAGAAAAATGTTTTGGTAGATGATTTTAAGACACGTGAGAAGACTCTTAAGGATAAGTTTTCTTTCATTGACGGATGCGAGATAACCTTCTGGGAATGATTGAATATATGAATAAGGATTCCCTAAAATTGGAAGAGCCTAATTCTTTACTTGAGTCTAAAATTTTGAAGTTAAAATATGATTTAAAAGACTCTAGTAGTGTTGGTATTAAGGGTAATGGCTTACATGTTTATAATTCTTCGAGTGTTAAAGCTAAGAGGATTTTTTATTTTAGAGGGTCAACCAAATCCAAGGACATTAGAAAAGGTCAACCCATAGGTAACATTCCTCATGTTTACGCATGTTCACATTATGATAGGAAAGGTCAGTTTAGGCATTTTTGTTTTAATCATGGAAGAGGTCTTAGGAAGTTGAATTCTAGAGTTCCCTTGGTTCCCAAAACTTGTCGCGTTAGGTATACATATATATGCGTTAGAAAATCACTTTTAAAAGCGTTAGATGGTAGACTAGTTGATTCTCATATGTTTGCACAAGATTCTTTTGTTGCTATATCTTATAGATGATTGCTTGCATGGTTTTGTTTGCCATACTCTAGTTGTGCTTCTTGATATATTCTTGATAGTGTTACGACATGAATACGTTTTGTATTATACTTTTATTTTATTGAGTTATATTGAGAAAAATACAAAAAGATTTTTTGTTTTATATATTTTTTGAAAATACAAAAAGATTTTGTTTTTGAAAAATATTTTAAAAAACTCAAAAATATTTCAGTTTTTGTATATTTTGGTTTTACAAATTTGATGTGGCATATTGGTGTGTTTGAATCCAATTCATTCCGTACATTCCATGTGTATAGGACATTTAGTTAGGATTTTATATGCTTAGATTGTTCTTAACCATGTTTTTGGAGTTGTTTTGAACTTGATTTTCTTTATGGATTCGACTTTGTGTATTCCTCCACAAACACATGCACGAGCTTATCGTTTGAAAAGAGCCCAAAAAAAGTAAGGCAATAAAAAAGAAAAATATGCCAAAAAGGGGCCACATAGTTTAGTTTGTTTGATCTTTCAAATAGAATCACATTGTAAGAAAAGAATAGAATATATGATCATGTTTATCATTTGAGGGTGTTTAATTGAAGATCAACGAGTTTGTACAATGATACCTAGTTATGCTTCTTTTGTCATGATGCTATTGGTTTGTAGAATCATCAATATGCTAGGCTTGTGTTCATTGTGTTTGTTTTGTTCATTAAGTTCAACTTTATTTGTCAATTGAGGCTAAAGCTTAGTTTGATTATGTTTTGCAGTCAATTAGAGCTTCTTGAACATATTTGAGTATTTGGGTTATAATTCATTTGTTACAAATTCCTACCCATTCATTCCATCCCACACATTTGGGAACATCGATACTATCCTAGTGTGTAATGATTATGTTTTTTGTGTCATGTTTTGTGGTTGTTTATACCTATATATGTGTGCCAAATGTTTTTTGATATATTTTTCATATATTATATAAGGTATTGTATGTTGCATTTGTGAAATTTGTTTCTTTTAGAGAGAATTTGAAAATTTTAAAAGAAATCGGTTGTTTGTCTTTGAAATGATCATTACACGTGATTGATTTATATCTACTTGTGATGATATATTTTCTTCTACGTGATGCTTCGTATTTCATGCCTATGTTTTTACTTCTTTGTTTATTTCGATAAAAACAAAGGGGGAGAGCAAATTAAAATGAGTTCGATTTATGGGGGAGAGTTTTATGATTTGTGAGTTGTACTTTGTTTCAAACTCGATGCGTCAAGAGGTATATGTTTTTTCTCATGTGTGTAGGTTTCCCTTTTGCAATATTCAAGAAACACGGATGAAGACAACATTTGGGAAGAAGAAGAATCTTGAAGACAAAGCGACTTATGCCATATCTTGAAGACAAAGAATCTTGATTTTAATTTAGTGTTCGGCCTATTTTTCTGTTTTGTACAAGAATAGCCAAAGGGGGAGATTTCTAAGAAAAATTTTTGTAACATTGTTTATATCCACGATTTGGTCATCTTTGTGTTAGTTCATGATCTATTTTGTTTTTTTAAATTATTTTTTCTTGAAAAAAATATTTGAAAAATCAAAAATAGTTTGTGGAACCTTTTGAGTTTATCCTTTCATGATCTTATTTTTGTGATGGTTTGTTATGCTTATTATGACACACTCCAATTTATTATGTTTTGATTATTTTCCATGTCTATTTTGGACAAATAAAAAGGGTGAGAATGAATTACAAATTATGGGGGAGTCAGAGTTTGAATTATGGGGGAGAGATTAGATTTTATACTTGATTTTATTTATGTTATATTTCATTTCAAACTTGATACGTTACGAGGGTATTTTCTTTGTCTGTTGTGTGTAGGACTTTGATGAGCATGTGAAACGAACACAAAAAGAAGATCAAGACCAAGAGATTTGAAAGTTGAAGATTTTGAAGACTTGCAAATTTAGTATCGTTCCATTTTTTGGTTCTTGGAAGGGTATTAGATTTGTATATGATAATTGTTGATAATTCAGATATTTTTATTTTGTACCGGAATAGCCATAGGGAGAGATTTGCAAGGACATATTTTCCACCCACTACACCAAAACGCTCACTTAGTAACACACTATTTTTTTTATTAGTAACACTATTATTCTGTTATTGTTACTGACATTAAATTACCGTTACTAATCTTGAATTAGTGTTACTAATATTAGTTCCTTATTTTAAAAGAAATTGTTTTCTAAAAAAATGTGGTAAACTTGCCCCAACCCAAAAAAGAGCTTGATTACAAACGAGACCATCTCGAAATCACCTGCCAAAGACCTATTTTTCTCCAAACTAACCTCCCCAAACCTAGGTTTGGAATCACTCAAAACCTAGTTATAATATACTTTGAAATCCCAAAACCTAGGTATGTTCTTCACTCGAAATCACAATTTGGTATGATGTTAACTCGAAATCGCTGTTGACATCTATTATGTTTACTCGAAATCGTGGTTTGTTGATATAAAACCCCAAACCCAAAACATATGTTTGTTGATACATAATCGAACTTAACAATATTTGTATTTGGAATCATGTGTAGTTGTATATATTTTAGGCTTTAGGTTTCTATTTACCTCAGTAAGATTTCTTAACTCTTTTTTTCTTACATATTTTGACTTCGATTCACCTGTTCAGCAAAACCTAGAGATTTCACCTATTCAAAAAAATCACCTATTCAGCAAAATCACTTGTTCAATAGAATCACATGTTCAATGAAACCTAGAGATTTTGATTCACCTTTTCAGTGAGATTTCACAGCTGAAATCTATTTCTTTGACTGATGCTTTACATTCTTTGGCTTCGGTAATTTTTCCTTATTTTAGGCGTCAAAAGGTTTTACATAATATATATTTTAGGCTTTGGTAATTTTTACATTTTTTGATTGATGCTTTTGCTGTTTATTTTAGGCTTTAGGCTTAATTATGTTTCTTGATTGTAGAGCGATGTTGATATTACTCGTTGTTTTGTACCGTAATCACCTCGGAGTGGTATGAAATATGTTTGAGTGAAAAAATGCGTGATTTATTTGTTCACATGCATTAAAAATGACACCAGGTAACTCCACATTATATTACACGGTTTAAAAACTATAATAAGTATTTTCTGTTTTTATTGTTCTAGTCATATGCTTATGTCTTTCTAGTGATTCCAATTTGTGTTGTATTGATGAAAATTGAATCATGAAATGAAATAATTTGATGACATGAAAAAAAAATCAAAATTGAATTCTCTTATATTAGTTTTATCTCGTTTATTCTTCGTAAGATTAGTAGAAAAGTATATAAATGCTTATATAAACTTCCTCCCCCCATTTATGTAGGATTACAAACCATTCTGGTACCCCAATCGATAGTGAAAATACTTATGAAGAGGAGGAAAATTATACTCAAGAAGTTAAAATGATTGATAATGTTTTGAATGAAAGTTCCAATAAAGAGGGAATGGAGAAGGCAACACCTCAATTTTCTAATCCTTTGATTTAAAAAATAATTGATGCTCGTACTTGTGGTTGGGCATATGGAATGAATATATTTGATTTGAGGAAATGGAGAAGGAAAAACGTAACAGGGGTGTACCACTCGCGGAAGAATTTGGTAAGTGATATAACTTATTTTCTGGTCTGAATAGTTAATTATGTGAATTTCAATGACAACTTGTTGAATTTCAATGACAACTTAGTGATATAACGTATTTATTCGTTTGATTAGTTGATTATATCAACTTAATTAAATAGCTTATCAGGTGGTAGAGCTCCTCAGCGGGGTAGGGAGTAGGAGGCCAGGGGGAGTTATGAGCAGGTGTGGGGCTAAAGAGGGATGAGCTTTGGGACAGGTGAATGAAGGGGGTTAAAGTGAGGGATGGGGTTCGTATCAGTTCAGGGGGTGGGGTTTGGTAAGGACTAATGGTAGTTGGGTAGGTACAGAGATTATAGTGGAGTATCAGGTATAGGGGTAAGTGGTGCATGGGTAGAGGAGTGTGTGGGAATGGTGATTCTTGGGGTTGAGGAGTGGTCGCGGGTAACAGCAGGTTGGGTTGAGGCAGGGTAGTAGGAAAAGAAGTCAGTGTGGGGTTTTGGGGTGAATAGGGTAGGATTATAGCTGGTAGTCAGTTGGGTTTATGGTAATGGGTTATGGTATAGTAGAAAGGGGTGTGGGGGTTGTGATGAGTGTTAACAGTTATTAGGAGAGTTTGGAAAGCTCGGTTGAAGTCTACAACTTAAGAATCAAAATCTATTTTGTTTGCCTTGGAAAAATAGATTTTGGTTCTCACTGTTTTTGTGACTTAAAAGTGTACAAATAACACAAGTTAATGTATTCAAAAAATTTCTAGTGTTTCAAATATTACAATTGAGCCACCCCCCCCCCCCCCCCCCCCCCGCCAAAAAAAAATAGATTCGCCCTGAAAATTTGTCATTTTTTTATCAAAAAAACAAAAAAAATCTTCTTTTTTTTAGTTGGCAAAATTTTATTTTAAAGATTAAAACGGTCCCTTAACATTAAAATATCTCTAAACACCCCAAAATCGAAAATTTTCAAAAAAATGATTTTTATCACCCTAAAAATTTTTAGCTCTCAAAAAGTGAAATTTCACCGTTCAAATTTTAAAATAAGACCAAGAGACAAAAATCCCCCATTTATGCCAAATGTTTAGTTCCTTCCGAAGTTCATTCTCATTTTTTATGCTTATTTTAAATAATTTTTTTTATGCCAAATGGTTAGTGTCATATTGTTGGAGTGTTGAACTAAGTTAGAGGTTGGAGTCTTAATTTTTTTATGGTAGGAAGTATGGCATAATTTTTGTACAGATGCATATCGTAGGTGTACGTTGAATGTTTTTTTCCCTTGACATATCTATATTATATGGGGGAGGTGTTATTCCATAACTCAAAATTGTCCACGCGCCACCATCTAAATAATAATCATTCTGACACCATCTAAATCAGGATCATTTCAAAACTTCCACACAAAAAAATAGCGATGAAATAGAACTGCGCAACATACGTAGTAAGGTAACACCATTTTTTATTTTTATTGTATTTCCCAAATTATGTTCTAAATATACAATATGTAACATCATAGTTGAAATGCAATAATAATATATTCTTGTTGGCGAATGAATACGATTATAGGGGGAGTATGGAATGCTTATCACTTTGTTAAGTTACATTATAACAAAAGAATGAAATTTCACTGTATTTCTATTTGGTATGTTCATATCACTTGGATTCCACATCTTAGTATGTGAAATGTTTCGTTTAACTTTATTAGTTCCTTCTTACTTTGTCAATTCTTTTATTTTCTGATATATTAATTATGACATTGACATATTATAGTTTGCTACATGCTTGCTAGCCTTGCATGAGTTGTTGAATATGTAAATTGTCTATTTTATAATTCATTGCTAGTTGTCCTTTCAAACTGGGGTCTTTTCAACAATGTATCACATTATTATTTTAGTTCTCCTTATCCAAACCATAACTAGGCACATGTCCTCTTCGTTTTAAATCTTACATTATGTTTATTAACATCTATAGCATTTTGTATTAATGTTTGAAGGTGTGATCTAGTTATCTTTTTTGGTAACACAATAGAGAAACCTACGTCTGAAGTATTGTGGCCATTCATTTCGCATCTCAATTCCACGAGAGGTCAAATTTCCAAAGGTGGATATTCGATCACTATTCGACTTGGTCAAATGCTCCCTTGGTTCAGCAAAGATACTTTGGAAAGGTATTTTTTCAAATGTTGTGAGTGACACTTAAATTAGTAATAGCTAAATCAACACTATACACAAATCTGTGTTGCCAAAAAACTTTTATTAACTAACAATCTACACTACAAGATTGGCACAATCAACATTATACACAAATCTCCCGATGCTCCTATGTTGTATTGAATTGTGATACGCAATGAACTTAAGTTAGTATGTTGATGGATACCATTTTTATAACACTCTTACAAATTTATAAAATCAGAGTTTTACAACACTGAAAAAAAAACTAATAGTCCATTCCTTAGATACACAAGCCAATAGATAAAGAATTAAGATTATGCTCTTCGCCTTGAGCCTTGCTCATATCACAGGGTTATGATACGAAATGACAAAGAGGCTTCTTTCCCGCAAATGAGTATCTCTATAATTAAAATTATAACTTCTCACGATGCTCTGATGTTGTATTGAATTGTGATAATTCTGTTATTTAATTATGACTTGGCCATTTAAGGTTCAAGTAGGAGGATCACCAATTTATAAGGTTGAGAGGGAGTTAGGTAAGGTGGGTTTAGTCATGTATTTTTTGGTCGCCGCGTGTCAGGTGGGAATGAGTGTGTTAAAATAAGAATTTTATTAGTATTATTATAATACATAATAGATATAGCTGTGTTAAAATAAGGATCTTAATACCTCATGATATGACAATGAGGATGATTTATGTGATCAGGTGAATGGTGGGATGCAAAACCAATGGACATTGTGAGGAAGACCACGAGAATAGGAGCAACTCCAAATATATTTGATGCATATCCCATCAACAATCAACGTGGTGATCTTTATAACTGCTAGCGCCAAGGTTTGCTTCTTCAAGCTATCATTTCCGCTCTACCCTTTCCAAAACTTAAAATTAATTCTCTTATTAACTCATGTTTTTCGTATTGTGTTATAGATATTGTGGTAGTTCCAGTAAAGTCCGAGGAAACCAACCTCCTAAGAATCATTAAATCTACACTAAATCAAGAACTTTTCTTCACTGTCACTAACCACAAACTCACAGTGGTTGCAGTCGACGCATCATATGTCAAACCACGGAACAAGGCATCTACTTGAGTGGAGGTGGTATTAGTCCAAGTTAAATTTTGAAATTAACTACAACCCACATGTGTACTTGATTCTAACTCATCTTAGTGATGATAATTCTTAAATTTCCCAAATTGGCTTACGTATTGAGATGAATAATTCTAAGATTTCCCAAATTGCCTCGTGTATTGAGATGAATTTCATATCTATTGAGATGAATTTCCAATTAATGGAATTTGGGCTATTATTTTTTTATTGAGGTAAGCATATGTTTAATTTTGAGTTCTCATTCTTAATTTGTCTTTTCTTTCTATCACAATTTACTAGATTATCTGTTAGTAAATAGTTTTGGATTGTAGATGTGTAGTCCTGTGGCATGATGCCAGTTCAGCTCGAAAGAAATCTATTGCCAATCATTTAGGTCTTTGTTCCAAAATTATGACAATTAAATACTTGGGGGTGCTTGATTCACAAAGGTAGAAAAAATATCATTCAATTTTCAGAGCTACTGAACAAGATTGGAGACAAACTTAATGTTTGGTCATCTAACTTAATGTTTGGTCATCTAACAAGATTGGTGTCGTTGATTTGTTTATTTTTTGGTCATTTAAAGGTGATGGAACAGAAACATCACATCCATATGTATTCAAAGATCCGTTTTTGCAGAATTTGAAAGAAGACAACAGTATTGAGTTTACATATATGAAAAGACAGCTGCTATAAGAACTGAGTTCACTAAGTTGAATCGTATTAGTGCAAAATCTCAGCACAGGGGAAGTAATCAGTTTTTGAAACGTCCTAAAGCTTTAGCAGTTAAGTCTCCTCTAGGAGAGATCGATTTCATTGGGGCTGTTGCGGATGAGTTTGACATTTGAGGAGCAGGGGTGTTAAAGTTCTTTGTTTCGTATGCATCTTGAATAGGCATCATAAAAAAACCTGGTAATCTTGAATAGGCATCATTGAATAGGCACGCATCTTGAGCAAGGGTGTTGAAGCTTTAGCACTTTTTTCCTAATTTTAAAATTAAGTTTTTTCCTTTTCTCTTTTCAACCCCATTGCAGGCGTTGCTGGTGTCAGATTTTGGCCCAAAGATCACTATAAAGATCTTGGAGAGCTTGAACGATGATTTAAATGCTGGAAAACTTAAGTCAAAAACCAAAATAAAGGTCATTCAGCCGACACGTTTTAGTTTATATGAATATAGTCTTATATTTTATCGCGTAAAGGAAGCAATAATTAAATATATACATGCAACATGAATATGCCAAATAGAAACTTGTTAAGGAAAATGCTATGGTGGAGACATGATTTGTGTCCCCGTGTCCCCAAATCATGTCACCCTAGAATGACTTTATTCCCTTGGTCATCAAAGTAAGGAGTGCAGTTAATTTGAGGTTTTCATTATGGTGTAATGTGGATTGTGATGGTTTGTAGGATTCTTTGAAGAAAAGTGTATTAGACTTGTCGATGAGTAAAAAGTTTAAAACAAAGCTTCAACTTTATATGGGTGAGGTGAGTTCGTGGAAGTTGTTGTTTTGTTTAATAATGCTTTAAGACAATTCAATTTTCACAAAGAAGTGCATACTAGATTTGTTATATGATTTCTTAATGTTTAATGGACATCAACAGTTCCCTTGTCCCCTACAAGTATTGCCTTGTGTTTAACTTAAAGAACCATCCTGCTTTGATGTTACTTTATTAGAGAGGATGACAAGAAGATACATCATAATGTCGATATATGCTTTGACTATAGTGTCGTTCTTAGTTTCTTGAAATCATAAGTTTTCTCAATTGAAAATTAGATTACGTTATTTGTTTTGTCATAACATGAACGGTATAAACTATTGATTGATTCATTGACATTATTAGGGCTTCCATCTTGCAATAAAGATAACCCAGTCTAATAAATCAATTTCAACAAAGGCAGCCTCTTTAAGACATGATATTCAGAATATTTTATCCTTCATTAGGTTTCACTTTCATCACCATTTTCTCTCTGGTTACCTCTCCTTTTCATTTCATTTTTTATTTTTATTTATGATAATGTTACGATTTTTTTTCTTTATATTACTAACAAGATTTAATGATATGGTGGAGAAACAAAATGGGAGCCAATGGGAATGATCTAGAGAATGGAGAGTTAAGTTTTGCTAGCACTCCTAGTGGAAAAATGTCGTCATTGGTTTAGCGAAAATTCAGATGCACATATCGCCAAAAGCATAGTTGTGTACTTCTTAGATGATGAAATAGATTAATAGGTAATGGAATGGTTAGAGACCTTAGACATTAATACCCATAACTTATTTTCCAAATGGGTTATTCTAATGGGAACATATTGTTAATTTGTATGACTATATGTTGACATTATAACTAATATGATAATTTTATTTTGTTTGACCAAATGTCATTTTGGATCCTCATCAAGTTTCCAATTATGCGCGTTGCGGCATTGATGGTGATGATAATAGAACGAAAGTTGTAGTAAAAAACAACGAACTTCTTTATCACACTTCATTTGATCGATTATAATTTAAAAATATCTCATTTGGGGATGATTGTATTAGGATGTTATATTGGATGCTTTTATTAAAATAATGTAACTTTCGGGGCTATTGTATTACAACGTTTCATTTTTTTGGTTTAAGTTTCTTTTGTAAATAAAGAGTGGAGGCTAATATAAATGTAAATGTTGAATATATTGCCCTTGTTTTGTGGACTATGTTTGTATATGTTCTTACGTTTTGAATAGTGTGATAAGAATAATTGAATTTGTTTAAATCCAGGATATTGGATCTTGAAAAATAGTTTTTTTTAACTGTATTAATATTACTAACCGCATTTTACCGTTACTAATTCTGAATTTTACCATTACTATTAGTAATCGAATTTTAGCTTTACTAATTCTAAATTTTACCGTTATTAATTCTGAATTTTACCATTACTATTAGTAACCAAATTTTAGCGTTACTACTTCTGAATTTTACCATTACTATTAGTAACAAAATTTTACTGTTACTAATAGTAACAGTAAAATTCCGTTACTAACTTCGTGCCCCACGTCTTTTTTCTAACAGAAAAATTGTGTTACTAATATTTTTAGTAACGGTAAAATTGTATTACTAAAGGCGCATTTTGGTGTAATGATCATTGTCCATAGTTCCTAGTTTACATCATGTATGGCGTATCCCGTTCCAACCGCTAAGACATTTCATGTTCACACATTCAAGAAGTTGGATCCTAATATCAAGCTAATTCAACAAAGTGGTATCAGAGCTTATCCTGTTACAAATCGTCACGCACCGTCAAGACGAATCAAACTCAAGAATCTACAAGTTTGAGGACTTCCCGACATCCCAATTAAGGTATAAAAAAATTTAGAGTTTGAATTAATTTATGGAATTATATTTTGTGATGTTTTATGTTTTCATAAAAACGAACAAGAACTTTTTATTTTCGAAAAAGAAAAATGTTTTATGGGTTAACTATAGGCAGAACTTGAATTTTCATTTATGTCATTCAAACAAAACCGCATGTCGTTCAAATGACATCCTAATGTCGTTAGATCCCTCGTTTCATGGTCTGGTTCTAATTGGATCAAACAAAATCTTTTTGTTTTGTTTTTTTGAAAGGTCGTTTGATAGGTCGTTCGAAGCCACTTCCAACGAGATCTCAATCTCATTCAAACGATCTATTCAACTCAATCAAATGAAGCACCGCCTTAGGTTTTATATAAATACATGTTTCTTGTTCATAACGCTTAAGACTTGTGCCAACTCCATTTCTGCATAACATTTATGAAAGTTCTCCAATTTTTGCGTTGAAAAATACTATTTTAATTCACAACAAAACATCCTTGAATATTGTTCTTGTGAATTAGATTAGAATCATAGAAAGTTTATTGTATCCTTTGCATACACCTTGTGGATAGGCACTCCATGGCTGACTTATGATACCTACGGGGACTTACTGCTGAAGACGAAGGCTGAGGATGTTTCTTAAGAATTTTTTCTTGTGATTCTTGGGAGGATCATAGTTTTTCATTAGAGATTTGCGAAGATTAGTGCATTAGGCTTGTGGCTATTATAAAATAGTCTATAAGTCGAATGCCTTATGAATTTCTAAGCGAATAAAAGGTTTTTTCTCGAAAAGTTCTTGAAACTTCGCATTGTCGTGTTTGCTTAGTTTATTTTATCTGTTTTATCACATAGATGCATATTCAGGATAAAAATATAAAATTAGTTTAAAATTTTCTTTCGCATAATAAGAGCACTAAGTATTTCATCCCAACATCATTATACTGTTCTTTTATTGATTCTAGTTTTTTTATGTTTAGAATAATCATATGATATGCCTATATTTGCAATGGATGTTTATTCTTCTACTGGATTTACTTCTTCTAATATTTTTTCTATTTTTTTGTATTTATAAATTTATTCATTCCATTTCTAATATTTTTCTCTTATTATCATCATATGTACAGTCTCCACAATATATTGATATTATAATTTCTTTAGCTTCTTCTCCTCCAAATTTTATTTTAAGTTCTTCTTCTGTTATATAATCACAGTCTTCTATTATTATATATAATATTTTTAGCTTCTAGTATGTAGTATATTTCTTTTATATTTTCTTCGACTATTAATACATTAAGCTCTTCTATTATATTATCTCTTTATTCTAGAGGTCTATATTTGCTAGACCAAATACTACTTTCTCCTATTGCTTTCTCATATATTTTACTTTTTTCTGGAATTTCAGTTTCTTTTATCGTCAGTTGAGGTAGTTTCCATTCTATTTCTTCATATATACTATTGTCTAATTTTTGTGCTTCTATCATTTCTACATATTTACTATTAATGGATCTTACTATGCAATCAAATTCTTCTTTAAAATTTATATTGTATATATTAAATAGTTTTTCCATAAATAATGTATATACTAAGAGATTATTATAATTTCCACGGTCGTATCACGGTCAATGACTGTGACAACAAACTTGTCACGGTTCTGTCACAAACTTTGACCATGACAACTTCTCTTGTCACATTCAAAGTCTATGATAGGACCACGATAAGTTTTTTAATTACAAATAATCAGTTCCCCTCATTTCGGCATACCCCTAACACAACTCTCTCTCTCTCTCTCTCTCCCTCTCTCTCTTTTCGACGACCACACACACATTCCAGTACATTTCTCTCTCCTTCACACCACACACACACACACACACTCCACAAAAACACACACACGCATGCACACGCACAGAGAAACACACACCACACCACATACACACCACACACACACATACACCCTGTAATGAAAACCCCTAAAATGATTTCAAACGAAAACCCTAATTAATTTGAAAAACCTAAAAAACACTCAAATGAAATTAATTTCAAACCTTAAAAATAATTTCAAACACACACGGAAACACATGCACTTATTTAATTTTTGTAATTTATTGTGCTAATTTATTATTCATTTATCGTGATAATTTATTAATTATTGTGATAATTTAAAAAAGATGTCACATTATTATTTATTGTGCTAATTTAAAAATGATGTCACCTTATTGCGTTAAGATGTTTCACATTTATTGAATATTTCGCATTATTGGAATTCTTGAATCGTTGTTGATTGGTGGATTTGAACATTTAGATGGCCGTTGAGTTGGTCGGCCCAAAACATTTCTAATATTTCTCATTATTATTGAATTGTTGTTTGTGATTCTTGAATTCTTGTTGGTGGATTTGAACATTTAGATGGCCACTGAGTTGGTTAGCCCTAGACATTTCTAATATTTCGCATTCTTATTTGAATTGTTATTTAGGATTCTTGAATTGTTGTTGACTGGTGGATTTGAACGTTTAGATGGTCATTGAGTTGGTTGGTCACAGGATTTTTTAATATTTAGGGTTGTGATTCTACCAAATATAAATAAAACAGAAATGAACCATATTATAAATTTTAAAAGCTTGTTGTTAAACAATCAATAATGCAAAATGAAACATAACTATGTATAAATCATCACTATAAACATTATTACCTAATAAATGAAACATACGTACCATGGTAATTTATAACTAATTTAAATTACATATAATACGCATAGACACTAGCCTTCTAGTTTCTATGTGTACACATTCAATAGCCCTTAGACTCGTTCGAGAGTTATTACCCCTGTAATGAGATCACTCAAATTGTCCCATCTGGACAGTTTGGGATGGCATAATTTCTGTATAATAATGTTCTTAATGGATTAAACTTGTTACTTTGGGGGGGGGGGGGGAGTTCTTATGCCGCCTCTTAATGTTCTTTGGGTACATACTAGATGATGTGGTGTTAAGTGTTATTTCAATTGATAAATTTAAATAACACTTACACTTGCGAATCTATGTTGTGTACTTGGAGAACTATAGGGATATGCAACCGAATATTTCTCAAATCGGAAAATGTGCATGAGTTGCTAAGTATGTTACAGAAATATGTGGTCTTAAATGGGATAGGACCACTCACCATTTAAAGGAGATGGAGGAAATAGGATTCATATTATTTTTATAACATAACAACTAAAGATGAAATGTCAATCTTGTAGTAAATCATTTATTGGAAACTAAATTTTCACACTTTGTTTATATTACCCATAATAGGTGATTGTTTGTAGTAGCAGTGACGGGATATCCTCTATACAAAGAGTGGATGAGTGAGACAAATAGACTAGGGGATGTGTTTCACAAAGGTGATAATGAATTTGTGCAATACGCAAAGAGATGTCGTAATGATGAAGAGTTCCCGTTTCTGTGTGAAAAATGTAGAAATGGTAATGTGTTTGAGTAGAAGATAGTTGAAATACATTTGTTAAGATGGGGTATAAAAGATAGTTATCTATTTTGGATTTTCCACGGGGAATCAAATGTTCCTTTTGCCCCCGAGAAACCTTCACAACAAACTTCAATAATTAGGATAGATATACAAGGGAAGGAGGGTAATGTACATCATAATATGCTAGAGGATTTAGTTAATAATGCGTATGGAGTTCATGAAGTTGAAGAACATTAGGTCACTAACTATGTACGAGGTTCAGGTGCTCATGAAGATATCGGAATAAACCTTGATGATGACTACAAAAGTTTAAAATTTAAGGCGACCCAACCGTTGTAGTCTGGACTTGACAAAGATCAAAGAACTTTACCTTCCATGGTTGATTTGCATAGTTTGAAGACCCCATATGGTTTGTCTGTAAATAGCATGAAAGGTTTGGGAATGAAGTATAAATCAATTCATTATATTGTGTATGACTGCATATGTACCGAATGGAGTATAAAATTTCTATTGGTATCCAATATACGATGAACCTAGATATCTGCAATCTACTGGCAAGGAAGGTACGAGCTCAAAAGTGCCTCAAAAAGTGTGGAAATATTTTCCTGTTAGGCCTAGATTGAAGCGGTTTTTCACAATACCATGCATAGAGAAGGAAATGAATTGACATGCTAGTGAAGAAGTAGGGGATAATATCATGTGTTATCCTATTGGTTATACAACTTGGAAGAGGATGATTTATAAGTATCCCAATTATGCTCGAGAGCAGCATAACATTCATTATACCAACAGATGGTTTCAATCTATTTGGAAATCTAAGCACCAATCAGAGTGTATGGACAGTGACCCTAGAACCACTTAACCTCCCTCCTTCACAGTGTATGGGAGTTGAATTTTTGATATTGTCTTTGTTGATATCTGGGCCAAAGGAACCAAGTGAGGACATCGATGTCTACTTAGCTCCTTTGGCAGAAGAATTAAATGACTTGTGGGAAGAGGGTGTGAAAGCATTTGACTTTTTAAAAAAAGAAGAGTTTACACTAAAAGCTATGTTAATATGGGCAATTCATGATTTTCCATCTTATGGGACATTACCCGATTGTA
Organism: Sambucus nigra; assembly: GCA_949130495.1. Taxonomy (NCBI): domain Eukaryota; kingdom Viridiplantae; phylum Streptophyta; class Magnoliopsida; order Dipsacales; family Adoxaceae; genus Sambucus; species Sambucus nigra. Next base: position 686,008,450 of record OX422213.1, on the reverse strand, counting down.
TAGTACATGGTTATTTGGGGTGTACTATTTGTGGATAGGAGAATGAATCTTTGCGTCTCACCACTAGCGCAAAAAAATATATACCATTTCCACGGGAGGTTTTTACCACCTGCTCATAGTTTTATATTTGAGAAAGGTTCCAATTTCTTACTGGGTGGGGTTGAACATAGGCTACCTATGAGAAAACGTTAAGTTTCAAAAATTGAAAGTAAATCTTCTAATTGTGGCCCTAATATGCCCGGTAAGAATCCTAAATTAAATAATATCAATCATAAGAAGACTCCAACAGGGAATGAAACTGAGACATCAAAGGCATGGTATAGGAAGTCAATTTTAATTGACTTGCCTTATTGGAAGAATAACTCGATGCGCCATGTATTGGATGTCATGCATGCAGAGAAGAACATCACTAAACATATTGTGGGGACATGCCTTTGGGGGGTCATTCGAAGGATGGAGAAAATACACCAAAAGACCTTAAATCGTTGAAACTTAAGGCACAACTATGGTTGAAAGAAGATAGTATGGGAAGGACAATAATTCCCCCTGGTGAATTTACTTTGACGAGTGAGGAAAGGAATGTGCTTTTAGACACAATATATAATTTGAAGGTTCCATCTAATTTTTCATCCAACTTGCAAAGGATTGTGAATTATGCCACCCATGATTTACATAAGTGTAAGTCCCACGATTGGCATGTGATGCAATTTGTTCCTATATTATTTAAGCATTGTTTCTCCAAGGATAAGGATTTGGGGAGGGCTATTATCCAAATTAGCATCTGCTTCACACTTTATGTGAGACGGTAGTCAATCGAGATCACATAGTGGCCATAAAAGTAGCGGTAACCGAAGCAATTTATGTGTTGGAAAAGTACTTTCCCCCATAATTTTTTATATAAGTGTTCACTTGTTAGTACACCTATGCGACGAAGCACTTCTTTGCGGCCCAGTTAGATATCGATGGACGTATCCGTTTGAAAGATTGATGAAAATTTTCAAATATTACATCAAGAATACACGATACATTGAATGATCAATTACATAGTAATACATCACCATGGAGTTATCAATCTACACTCGGGAATATACGCTTGACCCAAGCAGCGTGGATAGCAGTGATGAGTTAATCGACGAGGGTGGTCAGGACTATATTCTCGAGTGTAGATTGATGACTCAGCTCTTAAAGATGATTGATGGGACATCAATGCTTGCTTGTCTAACCACTGAACCCTTGTTCATGGCATACTAGTACAAAAAAGTATTGATTGAACGGTTACATATTCTGTGCGAGGGTAAACTAGGTTCTCAAGCTAGCGCGAAAGATAAAAACCTCATCGAAGCTGAAATGACTTACTATGGTGTCATTCGGAATATATTTGAATTGGACTATATAAGCTTCAAAGAGGTTGTGTTTTACCGTGATTGGGTAAGAGTTGAGGATAAAAATTCTTATAAATATGATCCTGGTACCAATATGATCATGGTTGACTTGTCCAAGTTAAAAAGTAACGAGCACCTAAGCAATGAGCCATTTGTTTGTGCTTTTAAAAAGGTCAAGGAAGTGTTTTACTCAGCGTATATCAATAACCACTCGTGGTCAATCGTCCTATAGTGGCCAAAGTGTCTAACCAGTAGTGTGGGTGACTTGGCTACTCATATCGAATATCAATCCATTTTAGATTATAACCCGAATTTGAAATAATTTTTAGATTTGTAATAAGTATTCCAATTATTTGTAATAATTAGTATCGTGTATTATTCTAGTGCTTTATTATTATCGGACGATTGTTTAATTCTTTTAATTCATTTGGACTTGATCAGTTTTTGTGGATTTGAATCAAAATTGGTTTTTTGGTTAGTGAATATGTTAATTTAGATTTTAATCAATTTAAGCATTAATTCAAAGTCCGTGACATGACCCGGAATTGAAATAATATTTAGATTTATAATGTCGCTAACTTGTATTCTTTTAGTGCTTTGTTATTATTGGATAAAAGTTTAATATTTTTATTTATTTGGATTTGATCATTTTCTCATATACATGTTTTTACAAATTACAACAATTTTTGCAGGATATGTCCTCATTAGGGCGTCAGGGTAGCGGAGGCGAGGAAGGCTCGTCTGCCACTAGCCCCCCTAAATGGGGAAAATTAGGGTCCCTCGTTAAGAACAAGACGACCTTATAGGATAGGGACCTGAAGTTTCTCAAGATGATCGTCGTCTCGAGGTACAAAAATTGGAGAAAGGTGCCCGTCGAGCTCAAAATGGCCATCTGGGGGCACTACAGGTAGTTACTTTATTTTTATTTTGTATTTATATTTTATAATTTAAATACAACTAAGACTTACTTTCTTTTTGGTTTGTATTTGTTTGAAAGGGAAAATTCGGCCTACCCCCACATGTTCGTCACACCACGTTTGAAAAATTGAGAGATCAATACAAAATGTGGAAGAAAAACATGCGGTCACGGTACTTTGGCCAGGACTAAAAGTCCAAATTGAGGGTCCGTGACACCTACCTTCGAAGGAGCCAATCTCATTAGCAAGATGGGAGTAGTTTGTCGACAATGGGATCTCGAATCGGCAGTTGTTCATACTGGGCCAAAAAGGTCGACGTGCACTACTTTGAGCGTACATCTTATGCTGAGGTGAAGCACAAGATTACATTTTTAATTTTCTTTCATTTTAGTTTTATGTTATTATAATTTAGAATTGCTTTGCATTATTTTATGATTCTGCATTATTTTATTTCAGGAGACGAGGAGTGGCCCTAGGGGTAGACCACATAGGCTCGATTCCTATATGGCAATTCAAACGAAGAAGGGTAAGGATAAGGAGGTGTCCCCGAGCGTGGAAGCCATAATTGTAAGTTATATAAATATCTAATAATTGTTTACTTTTTCAATTACATTATAGTTTTCTTATTAACTTAACTAATCGTATACGTTTTGTCATTTCTAGAAAAACTTAAGGAAGTGCACACATCTCTCAGTCTGAATTCGACAAGGCAACTTTGGCTATGGACGCACTAATCCAAGTGCTCGGGTGGATCACAAGGGGTGAACAAGGTTGTGATCTCTCGAGTGGGGAAGTGGAGGCTCACCGGGATTGAGAAGAACAACACCAGGCTGGATTGCAAGGTGGACACCCATGGTGATAAGTTTAAAATATTGGAGGCGACGATCCATAATATGTTCGAGTACATGAAGCGTTAATTATGGTCCACCTCGTGTAAGGGAAAGGGGAAAGATACAGACGAAGATGCTAATGATCCATCTCTCTCACCCTCACCGTCCAGACACACCCCCTCGTCGCGTGTATATGATCCAATTTCCACCTTTACCCCTGTTGAACGAACTATGTCAACAATTGGTTGGCTGAGTGTGTATATAATAGACACATAGGGTGGCAAGCCCATGTCTGCGGGGTTAAGGGACCTGGACACACAGCTGGGTAGTGTGGTTCATGGAAGTGTGTTGCAACCAATTAAGGCAAGGGTTTACATCATGTATATCGTGCCCGAAAAAGAGAATGAACCATTGTGGTTGGACGAACAATGCGGCATTCATCAAATCAAGGGTTCTCTCACTTGATATGTAGTGTGGCCTACCTTCCTCCTTACACTTGTTGAAAACTTAACCCCCTAACAATTATTTGTTTTAATTTCATTAGTATTTTTTGGTTAGTTAAGAATATTGAATGTTGGATATTATTTTTTTGTTATTGTTTGATAATGATGATGCCGAAATCAACACCACCAGGTGAGGTGTTTACAAGCTCAATATAAGTATAACAATGGCAGCACAACTATGTAAAGGAGATAAGAGAATGAGGTGAGAAGAAGATGATAGCACACTGGAATATAAGTGGTTCAGCCAATCTGGCCTACGTCCATTGTGAGTGTGTGTGAGTAATATCACTGAAAGAAGGCACTAATGGCCATGGATACAACCTCTCAAGCTCTCTCTCTCTACTGTATATTTAGACAGAGTTTCAGCTAGGGTTTTAATAATTGGATCCCTTTGTAAGGTAGGGGATGATCCCTATATATAGTGCCTAGGGGGTGTAATGTACCCCCCTGCATATAATGTGCATGTGTGTGGTAGCCTCACCAATGGGGGAGTGCCATCTGTCACTGCCACATGCAAGTAATGATGATGAAATATTCTCCCCACATGTGAAGAATAATCTTGTTACAACTGATTTGTGCCCATGTGTCCTTATCCAAATGTTCAACAGATGCTCGGCCACCAAGTTGGTGGATGACCTCGGCCTTAGAGAGGCCGAGCTGTAAAGGCATGATCTTCGTTCAATCCGAGATGAGTCATAGGGAGTCTCGGCCTGATCCCAGCCGAGACATTATGCTGGTTCGGCCCCAGCCGAGGTAGGAATAGTCCCATGCTGACGATTACTATGGCCTCTTGTGACCTCGGCCTAAGCCGAGGTTGAACCGGTTCCAAGTCGAGGGTTATCAAGGTTCCCTATCACCTCGGCCTACCCTTGGTCGAGGTTGCCATGCCCAGGTATATGAGAATACTGTTTATGCCTGTGATATGCGTAGTGTCCATTGGGAGTGTAGACGGTAGTGTCGGCCTAGGCCGACCCAGGTCTGGCCGAGGGATGACATCGTGGGCCCATGGCTTATCTTGGGTCGATCAATATCTTGGCCATCATCTCGACCGAGGTTGGTGTCTCTGGGATGAGGTAACACTTGGGGCATATCAATCACCCCCCAGCCCTTAGTCATATGCGAGAGCAAGTGGCTAGGGGATAGCTTCACCTCCGAGGCCTGTCCGTCCCAAGTCAATACCTGCATGACACCTGTCCCAAGCTAGGGCGTGCCAACTTGGCTGGCGTGTGCTGTCAGTTGTCCCTTGGGTTTCCCAAGGCAATGATGGGCCTTGGGAAGTGTGCCCAAGTATTTAAGGGTTTAAACCCTTCCTTTCTCTTTCTTCTTCCTCATTTCTCTCCTGCGCGCACAGTTCCTGCATATTTTCTCCTCTCAAAGCTTCTTCACCCAACGTCCTAAACCAGAGGATTTCCCCGGTTTTCTTGCGAGTTCTTCTTCGCTTCCTTCATCAATTTACTTCCAGGTACCTCTCCCTTACCATTTCCTTTCTTTCTGGCATTTGGTTTGCATATTTTCTAGCGTGTTTCTGAGTTTCCTGTTGAGCTTTTAAGTTTTCTGGCGAGCTGGGTTTTCTTGAAACTCCTAAGTTTGATCTTTAGGCTTCTTCATTTTATAAGCCAAACGTGCTTGTAGCCTTAGGAGTTTTTCCCAAGTTTAGGGTCGTCCTCTGATGCTCAGACCCTTGTACCAGCTTCTTGAAAACTTCCCTTCTCTTAGAGAGAAGACCTTAGAAAAGATTAGGCAAATAGAGAGAGCTCAGGCTGAAGCTCGTAGGTCACAGGAGTTTCCTGTCAGACCCCTCTTTCCCCCACCTCTCAAGGTGGTATATCCTGATCCTCCTGAGAATTTCTATCAGACAGACGTCTCTGCCAACCCATTGCTGATGTCTGAGTCTGAGTCTTCCACCTCAGACCCCATGTCTGTGGACTCTTTCCAAAAAGCCATGGATTTTACACCTCGGACTGGTCATGACCCTGACCAGGCCGAGGTTTCCAGCCGAGCTTCGTCCCAAAACGGCTCAAGAACCTCAGATTCTTCTTCAGAGGCTGAACTTGTTGAGCCAAGTGTGGCTGTGCCACCCATTCTTGATGCCATCCCCCTGTCGGCCGTTACAGGGGCTGAGTTCGCTCAGAGATTCCCTGGTCACCCGTCTACGTCTGCTCCAGCCGACGTTGAGATTGACGATGATGAGGATGCTGAAAGTGATGTTGACATCTCTAAAGCAGCCGAGTTCGAGAGCACAGTCACTGAGGTAGACCTTCCGTGCTTTAGGTACATATACTCCATTAGTCCTTCCATCAAGTTAAGGAGACCTCTGAGGGAAGAGAGGTCCTATCATGGCCGAGATGGGGAAATCTCCTTGTACGAGCAGATGTTCAAGTTATGGTTTTGCCTACCCATTCATCCCATCATCAGGTCCATTCTTTCCTTCATCAACTTGGCCCCCTCGCAGCTCTCTCCCAATGCTTGGAGAGTCATTATTGGGGCCATCATCTTGTGGAGGGCAGTCCACCACTCTGACCTCCCAGTTCAGGTCTTTGCTGGTTGCTATGTCCCTACCTCGGCCAAAAATCATCCGAGCTACTATCACTTCGTGGCTCGGAGGCCTGAGAAGAAGATGCTCCAGGTGACTCAGACCTCGAATCACAATTGGAAGCCCCGATATTGTTTCGCCTCAGGGCCATGGGAGTTCGGCTCATCTGTTCCCTCTTCCACTCTTGGGCCGAGGATACCCCTCAGATGGGGTAAGGTCACCATGTCTGCAAGGGCCGATCCTGGTCTAAGTCTTCAAAATATTCAAAAGGTGAAGGCCATGCAAGACCAAGGGGCACACGGCTTGTTTGTTAAGTTCGAGCATTTGCTGACCCCTCAATTTCTCTCAGGGACGAGCCTGGGTGGGAGCCCCCTTGTAGACTTTGGTAAGGATTTTTCTTTTTATTTCAAGTCTAACCCCTGATCATTCATGTTTGATTTTTGACTCTTATTTTTCACTTTTGCAGAGAGACCACCAGGTATCCCAGACGAACAGTGGGAGATGGAGGCTCCGAGCTTGGCAAGGCTTGCAAAGAAGGTTGGTCTGAACGCTCCTCCTCCAGCTCCCACTACAGACAAATCCCAAGCTTCAAAGAAGAGGTCCCCTGAGGTTCCGGCCTCTGAGGATCAGAGGACAACCTCGAGACAAAAGAAGACCTCTGAGGCTGCGATCCCAATTTCTTCAGCTGACATCCTGACGGCTCGTCTGGATCAGCTGAAGTTAACCGATAGCGTGGTCGGCAACAGCCGACAGGCCATGGACGCACTCGCCTCTGTAATGACCGAGGTAGATAAGCATTTCTATAGATCCATGGATACCTCCGTGATGGTTGAGTTCAGCCTTCACAGAGCTGTCCAGGTACGACTTGTCCCTTTGTCAGAATTTTTCCAGTGCAACATCTGATTTTACTCCCATCTAACCTCTTCATTAACTGTGCAGGGTGTGACTGCCATGTACAAACTATCTAACTGGGTTATGAGGAAGTTGTCCCTCATCCAAAAGGGGCAGGAGGCTGAGAAGGTCGAGAGTTCCTTGAATGCCGAGGTTGACCGTCTGAAGTCAGAGTTGCAGAATTCTGAGAATAAGGCTAAGAGCTATGAAAATAAGGCCCAGGGTTTAGAAAAAGACATCTCTGCGCTCGTCAAAAACCATGCTAAGGCTCTGAAGGACAAAGACGATGCTCTACAGCAGAAGGTCAACGCGGCTGTGAAGGCTGCCCTTGCAGATGCCTCGGAGAAAATAATTTCTGACTACAAAGTCTCTGAGGAGTTAGTGGGTTTTGGTTTTGAATACCTCGAAAGAGGTATCAAAGCCACTACCAAATGGGCCGAGGTCAGAGAGAGGGAGGTCGGAACTCTGAAGGCCTCCGACTTTGTGGGCCTCGGCTTTGTCGACCCTCAATTTGCTCAGGCTCTGCAAGAGGTAGAAGACGAGGCCACTGCTCCAGCCGATACTGCGACTCTTGGGGTGACCGAGCTCGGAGGGGTAGATCCTGCTGATGATGTGGCCGAGGTGACTAATGTTGATCAGGTCAACCCAGCCGAGACTACTAATGTTCCCCCCTCAGACCCTTAGTCCTTTTTAACTTGTAATTTTTCACTTGTAATTTATAATTTGTAACATCAGTACTTTGTAATGAATATTTGTAATCGATGCCTCTGAATGCTATATTATCTCTCTTACTGAATGCCAATCTCTTCCTTTATTTTGACCTCTGAATGTATCTGAATGCTATATGATCTCTGAAGTCATTACTTAATATTCTGTTCTCATAACCATCTTCACCAAATTAATGATGTTAAGGGTCTGAGGTCATCTAACCAAGGTGTCTGAGCTCAGACCTCGTCACCACCGAGTGATGTTATGAAGGTCTGAGGTCATCACCTAAGAGGTTAGCCTCATAATAAGTATCACCAAATTAATGATGTTAAAGGTCTGAGGTCATCTAACCAAGGTGTCTGAGCTCAGACCTCGTCACCACCGAGTGATGTTATGAGGGTCTGAGGTCATCACCTAAGAGGTTAGCCTCATAATAAATGTCACCAAATTAATGATGTTAAGGGTCTGAGGTCATCTAACCAAGGTGTCTGAGCTCAGACCTCGTCACCACCGAGTGATGTTATGAAGGTCTGATGTCATCACCTAAGAGCTTAGCTTCATAATAAGTATCACCAAATTAATGATGTTAAGGGTCTGAGGTCATCTAACCAAGGTGTCTGAGCTCAGACCACGTCACCACCGAGTGATGTTATGAGGGTCTGAGGTCATCACCTAAGAGGTTAGCATCATAATAAGTGTCACAAAATTAATGATGTTAAGGGTCTGAGGTCATCTAACCAAGGTGTCTGAGCTCAGACCTCGTCACCATCGAGTGATGTTATGAAGGTCTGATGTCATCACCTAAGAGGTTAGCCTCATAATAAGTATCACCAAATTAATGATGTTAAAGGTCTCAGGTCATCTAACCAAGGTGTCTGAGCTCAGACCTCGTCACCACCGAGTGATGTTATGAGGGTCTGAGGTCATCACCTAAGAGGTTAGCCTAATAATAAATGTCAACAAATTTATGATGTTAAGGGTCTAAGGTCATCTAACCAAGGTGTCTGAGCTCAGACCTCGTCACCATCGAGTGATGTTATGAAGGTCTGAGGTCATCACCTCTGATGTTATCCCCATGTAATGTCTCTGATCTAAGAATGAAACAAGAACTTGTCATGGAAACTGATCTTTATTAATAACCTCTTCTCGATAAGATGGTACATTTACAAATTACAAATCCTATGCAACATCATATGTAATATCTCTTCAGGTGGTCAGCATTCCATGGGTTAGTGAAAGGTTCTCCTTCTAGGTTTTCTAGTCTGTAAGTGCCGGGCACAACCTCTTCTGTTACTTTGTAGGGGCCATGCCAGTTCGGGTGTATCTTGTTTGTCTTCTGTAGGGTCTTCTTTAGCACTAGGTCTCCCACTATAATGGGTCTTGACTTCACCCTTTGATTGTAGAATCTCACTGCCCTCTGCTGGTAGGTTGCTTTCTTGATCTCTGCGTCTTCTCTTCTCTCTTCAATAAGATCCAGGTCTAACCTCCTCCTTTCCCCATTACTGTCGGGATCGTAGGTCTGAATCTGATGAGTTGGTAGTCCTACTTTCGTTGGTATGATGGCTTCTGAGCCATGTGCCAGCATGAATGGGGTTTCTCCTGTGGGTGCCCTTGTTGTGGTCCTGTAAGCCCATAGCACAGCGTAGACCTCTTCTATCCATCTCCCCTTCGCGTCTTCTAACCTCTTCTTGATTCCATCCAATATAGTCCTATTCGTGACCTCGGTCTAGCCATTTTCCTGAGGTCGACCAGGAGATGAGAAGAACTGTTTAATCCCCACACTTTGGCAATACTTCTCTAGGGAGGAGTTCTTGAACTGGGTCCCATTATCCGAGATGAGCGTGTTTGGGAGGCCATATCTACATATGATATTCTTCCAGATGAACTGAAAGGTCTTCTGCTCTGTAATTTTTATCATCAGTTCTGCCTCTACCCACTTTGAAAAGTAGTCAATGGCAACTATCAAGAATCTATAGTTGTTGACAGCTCTTGGCAAAGGTCCTACTAAGTCAATTCCCCATACCGCAAATGGCTATGGAGAAGAGATTGACGTCATAGGCTGATGGGGTTGATGAGGGATAGTGGCGAAACTTTGACATTTATCGCACCTCTTCACATAGTCAGCAGTATCTGGCCACCAGTATCCCTGAGTGATGATCCTCTTGGCTAAGGTCCTTCCCCCATGTGGCTAGAGCAAGAGCCCTCATGAACCTCCTGTAAGATCCGGGGTACCTCCATGGGATTCACACATCTGAGGAGGGGCAATAGAAAACCCTTTTTATACAAGACGTCTCCTACCAATGAGAACTTGGCAGCCCTGTATCTCGACTTTCTTCTTTCCATCTTGGACTCAGGTAGCTCCCCCTCTCTTAGGTATCTGACAAGCGGGTCAATCCATGAGTCTCCTAGGTTCACATTATGACAAGGGCTACGTACCTCATCCTCCTCGATGCTTGCTTTTCCTAAGACCTCGATTGGGATAGTCCTTCCCAAATCTGTCTTCATTGCCGAGGCCAGCCTTGCCAATGCATCAGCGTGATTGTTGTTCAGTCTAGGCACTCTCATCCCTCGGCCTCTTCAAAATATTCTAGCAACCCTCTTACCTTTTTCAAGTACTTGGCCATCCTTTCGTCCTTGGCCTCGTATACCCCCAACACTTGATTGACAACCAATCTTGAGCCGCTATGAAGCAGGAGTCGCTTTACTCGAAGAGTTGTTGCCAATAAGAGACCTGCTATCATGGCCTCATACTCAGACTCGTTGTTTGACGCTCGAAAGTTAAATCTTAAGGCGTATTCAATGTTGGCGCCATCTGGGGCCGAGAGTATTAGCCCCGTGCCGCTTCCACTATCACAGGAAGAGCCATCAACGAAGAGGCTCCATACGTCTGCATATGATGAGAAGATACCGAAATGATGATGCCGAAATCAGCACCACCAGGTGAGGTGTTTATAAGCTCAATATAAGTATAACAATGGCAGCACAGCTATGTAAAGGAGATAAGAGAATGAGGTGAGAAGAAGATGATATCACACCGGAATATAAGTGGTTCAGCCAATCTGGCCTACGTCCACTGTGAGTGTGTGTGAGTAATGTCACTGAAAGAAGGCACTAATGGCCATGGATACAACCTCTCAAGCTCTCTCTCTCTACTGTATATTTAGACAGAGTTTTAGCTAGGGTTTTAATAACTGGATCCCTTTGTAAGGTAGGGGATCATCCCTATATATAGTGCCTAGGGGGTGTAATGTACCCCCCATGCATGTAATGTGCATGTGTGTGGTCGCCTCACCAATGGGGGAGTGCCATCTTTCACTGCCACATGCAAGTAATGATGATGAAATATTCTCCCCACATGTGGAGAATAATCTTGTTACAACTGATTTGTGCCCATGTGTCCTTATCCAAATGTTCAACAGATGCTTGGCCACCAAGTTGGTGGATGACCTCGACCTTAGAGAGGCCGAGCTGTAAAGGCATGATCTTCGTTCAATCCGAGATGAGTCATAGGGAGTCTCGGCCTGATCCCAGCCGAGACATTATGCTGGTTCAACCCCAGCCGAGCTAGGAATAGTCCCATACTGACGATTACTATGGCCTCTTGTGACCTCGGCCTAATCCAAGGTTCAACCGGTTCCAAGTCGAGGGTTATCAAGGCTCCCTGTCACCTCGGCCTACCCTTGGCCGAGGTTGCCATACCCAGGTATATGAGAATGCTGTTGATGCCTGTGATATGCGTAGTGTCCATTGGGAGTGTAGACGGTAGTGTCGGCCTAGGCCGACCCTGGTCTGGCCAAGGGATGATATCGTGGGCCCATGGCTTATCTTGGGTCGATCAATATCTCGGCCATCATCTCGGCCGAGGTTGGTGTCTCTTGGCCGAGGTAACACTTGGGGCATATCAGATAATATGATTGAATTAATGTTTATGGCTTTAGTTTTTATGAATTGATGAATGTTACTTGAGATATATACTATTTAAACAAGTTTGAATATTTGTAACTAGTTAAAATATACTGTTGGGCAATGACAGTGGCCATACTGTCCAGCAGTTTTTTTAAATCTTCCTAGAATTGGCATGGACTTTGTTCGTGACAAGTTCGTGACCAAGAAAATTATTTCACGGTCTTTGAACCTAAGAAGTACGTGATAAAGAAAAACTTGTCACGAACTTTCCTTTGTCAAAGTTTATAAAAAAAAATTCCTTTGTCAAGGACTTGTCACGATCAAAGTCCATGACAAGTTAAATTCTTGTCAATTACTTTGATCGTCACAACTCCGAGACAAATGAATTGTCACCCTAATTCATGTCACGGTATTTGAACATGACAAGGCTACCTCATCCAGTCTTTTGATCATGACAAGTTGCCAGTTTTGGTGTAGTTTATCGCATATACAAGATCTTGAGTAAGATAAAGGATGAGTGGTTAATTAAGTGGACTAAAAGAGATCGGGAAATCCATCAAAGAAGAACACTACCCTGAGATGTGTCTATTACATGGAGAATGAATACAAAATAGAGAATTGTAAGGCTCCCAAATCCCATTTGGAAGAGTTAGCCCAGGTTTGCCACCTAGAAGATTCTACGAAAATAATGGTATAAATCCCACCTTGGAGAATAATTAAGAGCATAAAAACGGCCTAAACGACGATATGGGACATGAGTTCATGGTCATACATGGTGAAATAAGTTGGAACTACATCCAAGGTAATTCTCCTTGGATAGAATTGAAGAAAGTCATTACGGTGATAGAGGCCTTCCAAATTGACCCTGCCAAAACTCCAATAGGCAAATGCCGATGCCAGAAGATATTTCTTATAACAAGCACATAAGACCTGATCTAATTCAAAATTATGCATCATGGTGTGCTAGTAAACACTCTGAGAGTCACTAATTTGGGAATAAATAAGATATTAATCGACCAAGGAATATTATCGGAGGTTATGTACATGAAATTATTCAACGGTCTCAATCTTAGGATGGAATATCTGAAGGAATCAACCATCCCTTTGGTAGGCTTCATTGGCAAAATGACCATGCAACTAGGAAAGGTGGCTCTGCTAGTTTGAATTGAGAATATCTTGAAGTTGACCGAGTTCCTAATTTTGGACATTGATTCTCCTTACAATGCTATCCTCGGGCGAGGATGGCTTCACGCCATAAAGGTCATCTCCTCCACTTATCCCCATAAGCTCAAATGCATCACCGACCATCAGATAATGGAGATAAGGGGAAACTAGGTTGTTGTTTAGTGACGCTTTATCATGTCTATCAGGCTTAATCAAGAGAAGAATATGGACAAAGTGGTCGCGAACCAAGTGACTAATGACGAGAATAATTTTTCCAAATAGTAACTAAAGTATGGCACGCCAGGGGTAGAAGAGACGACGGTGACCCTTGTAGATAGAGTCATAGATGCTTTACAAGAAGTGGCATTCAGTAAATGAGACTCATAAAACAAGTTTCTGATCAACAGCTCACTCACCAATCACGAAAAACATGAATTGATATATCTTCTAAAAGATAATCAAGATGTATTTTCAAAAAAGCCTTACAATATGCCTAAGATTGATCTCAAAGTCACATGCCTCGACTTTAGCGGACCTATCATTCCTATTGATTATACAAAAGGTGGGCTGAATAACCCCAGAGAAGGTAAAATATATGGAAAAATAACTGGGGAAACTTTTGGAGGTAAGGTCCGTCAAAGAAGTTCAATTCTCCAAATGGATATCCAACCCAGTGGTTATTAAGAAAAGTAACAGGAAATAGAGAGCCTGTATAGACTTCACGGACTTTATTAAAGCATGTCCTAAAGATAGCTTTTCACTATCGAAGATTGATAAATTGTTCCACGCCACAACCAACCACGAATTTATTAGTTTCTTGGATGCGTACTCAGGGTACCATAAAATTCATCTGTTCGGCCCCGACCAGGAGAAAACCGCATACATTACCACTCTCGTCTTGTACTACTACATAGTCATGTCATTTGGACTCAAGAATTCATGAGCAACGTACCAACGGTTGGTCGCCAAAATGTTTAAACATTATTTGGTTGACATCATGGAGGTCTACATAGATAACATGCTCGAAAAGTGAAAACATACAGCTGACAATTTAGAGGACATAGCGAACATGTTTGAGATCCTAATATATTATAGGATGAATCTCAATGCAGCTAAGTCTCCTTCAGAGTTCACTTTGTAAATTTTATGGGATACTTGGTTATCCAAGGGGGGATAGAAGAAAATCCCAACCAAATTGAGGTGATTAACAATGTTCAGCCACCAAACATAATAAGAGATGTTTAAAAGTTAACCAGAATTTTAGCAGCACTCAACCAGTTCATCTTTAAGTCTTATAATAAGTGTCAGTCATTCTTTCAGCACCTGAATAAGGAGAAGGGTCTGTCTTGGGATGAAGAATGTTCTCAGTCACTTGAATAAATCAAGTCTTATTTGAGTCAACCACCTCTACTTGCATCCTAAACCTAAGAGATCCAGTTTATCTATGTTTCGCAGGTCCAACCACATAGTCAATTAATGGGAATCAGGGCCTGATCTATTAAGTTTTTAAGACATTATTGGGCAGTACGAAATGCTACCTTCCTTTGGGAAAGATATCTTATTCTTTGATAATTACTTCAAAGAAGTTGAAGCACTACTTCGAATCCCACTTAGTTATATTTATCGCCTCATTTCCACTCAAAGCAGTCCTCAGAAAGGCCGACCTCTCTAAATGGATGTCCAAATAGTCGGTGGAACTAGGGAGGTTCTATATCCATTATTAATTAAGAAATGCGATCATAAGTCATGTGTTAGCAGAGTTTGAGAATTTCCTTTAACAGTTATCTTTAGGTGAATGCGAAATATTTAAATTTTCCAAATTTTATGACTTAAAGTTTATATTGTGAAAAACCAATTTTGATTTACCAATTTTATCTTGTTAATCTTATAGCATGCATCTAAGTTATTAAACAGATAAAGTAAATAAATCAATCACAAGAGATGCCGATGTACAAAGAAACCACTAAGGGAAAAAACCTTGGACGACCAGATCAGACAATCACAATGATACGAAAAATTACGAAGAGAGAATTTATTCTTACTCAATGACTCGATAACCCACAAGACTTGATGCCTCTTCTTCTCTTCTTCCTAGGTATAAATCCTTCCACGATACTCGTCCACATCACACGACTCCACGTGTACCTTGGTATCCACCCATGTAGGCTCAATCGTCACCAAATTGGAACACAAACTTCACCACTTCGTCTTCAAGCAAAGCACCTACGAAATCCACCACACAAAAATAATATGATCAACGTATGAAGAGCACGACTCCAGTAAACACATTCAAGATCACAAGCTTCAGATTTGTGAGATTCGATCTTGAATAAACTCCGGATGATGGAAAACCTTGGAAACTTTTTGCATACTGTTCACTGAAAATGTTTTGGCAAAGGTTCTATATTTATTTTTGAGTAGAAAGAGTCCTCAAATAATGAAACATGAATTTCGAGGCGGCACGTCGTTTGAGAAACATCACCGTGTCGTTTGAACGACATGTGAATATTGTTTGAACGAATTATGATGTAGTTTGAACGATTGCTAAAACTTCATTTTATTTTTAAAATAATTCCTCAAAATTTCTTAAAATAATTTGGCTCAGAAATATTTAAAAAACATTTTCGCAAGTTATAAATTTTAATTTCCAATTTTTTAAAACATTTAAAAGCCATTTTAAATGATTCATCATTTAAACAAGATTCTAAACAACATGACTCACTTAAGCATTCATACATGAGTGATATAGAACAAATTGAATGCAAAGAATTCAAACTGGCTTGATATCATCTTCAAAAAATTTAACCGCATATTCTTCAACTCGAGACATCGTAGGCTTTGTAGGATCTCAATACAATAAGTAGCCTAGATGCAAATTGTTTTATCCAGAAATAAGCCAATTAGAAACAAATTGAGTCTATTGGAAATTTGTTCCTACAAATCTCCCCCTTTGGCTATTCCGGGACAAAACCAAAAAATAGTGAAATCTGCTAAGCCGGGCCGTCAAGACAAAAACCTATGTCCCATCCCATAAACCCCCAAAAAATAAAAAATACTGGACACCGACTGAAAACTGTAGGACCAACAAGCATGAATCTCAATCTGTCTGAATGTGATGTAGTAAAAAAATCCGAATTGCTACACACACGAGACAAATAAATAGATGCCCAAGTGAAGTATGTAGGAACACAAAAATATATCAATAAATCATAAATAAATACTTTTCTTACATCACATATCTAAATCTCCCCCATTTTGCCTGGAATAGACAAATCATGGGATAAACAACTGATATTTAACAAATCTAGAAGTAATGGAATATGATAAGCATGTATAGATAAACATATAAAAATCAGTAATGTGAACTTTTAGGACATACTGGATATAAATGCAGCAGTAAACTGATATGGAGCATATGAGTGTAAAATGAAAATCCAATATCATAAGTGAATAAAAAGTCTACATAAAGAGAATATCCATGTCCAATAATGAAACGCACTGATAACCATATCCACATGATATAAATACAGAGTGTATAAAAAATAAGTACATCATAACTGAGACTGAATAAATACATAGTGAAATACAAATGTTGTCTCAAATATAATGTAAGGGCAAAAAATGTCTCAAAAACACTAATCAGTTGTAGTGTCATCTCTGTCACCAGCATCATCACCAACATCAACATCATTAGTAGCATTCACAATTGTATCATGTCTCATCCTCGATGATCCAGCACCCCAACCCTGCTCCCGTTTGCGCATATCCTCAAAATATGTTGTCACCAGTGAATCTTGAATAACCCTAGCCTCAGAATCTGCCTCAAAATATTCTTGCAGGTAATCAATCTACTTGTCCTGAGCCGTCAGCTGTGCCTGAAAAAAAACAAAATCCTCCATCAAATGATGTGTAGAAGTGTGGGTGTGTAAGGACATTTTTATCAAGTCCGAAATATTACATTTATGTATGTCATACGCCACTACATTTGGCACGTCTCTACACAATCTCACACGATGGCCTCAATTCGAATTTCAAAAATTAAGCATTCAATATCTCCATCAAGTGTCCCAAATTTTCCTCAACAACTTCACGTTCCACAATTTCAGATACTTTATGCAAGTGGTACGCAAGAAAAGTCAAAGCAGTGAAAGAAGGTAAGATATTAAAGTTCAAGGGAATTTTGGTAATTTTATAAACACCGTGCTGAGGTCTAGTCAACTGGAAAGTTGAAGATCTCACCGCAACGAAGATACTGGGAGAAACAACACCTCAATCCCAGCTACGGTGAAGAAGTTATGGCCCTTTGAAAATTTAGAAAATTCCAAGAAAAACCCTTGGAAAAATGATAAGTGTTTAAGCCCAAAGTTCCAGCGATTTTTTGCGAACCGAAGTCCAAACCGGTTCGGGGGGGGGGGGGGGGGAGAACCAGTTTGCGGTACACCCGAAATGGGATATCAACCAAAATTCGCAACAAGTTAGATACCAATTATGAATTCAAGGAAAATATGGACTAGCAAGCAAGGCAACTGAAAAATTATGCCACTTGATTTGTTTAATAAAGAATTAAAACAGTTTAAATATCTCCGAACAATTTTTTTGAGAAACTCTTTTTACAAAACAATTATTAACACAAGATGTGTATCAAAAATGTTATGAACCAGACATTTCAGTTATTAAGTATCCAAGTTTTGAAAACCAAGACTAAAACAGTTATAAATCAGCACACAAGTAGAATGAGATGAGAGGGAGATGAAACAACAAGTACACAAGGATTTTAACGTGGTAAAACCCCACCCAATCGAAGAAATATCCACGGAGGTGTCTAGAGCTAAAAAAAAATCAAATCAAATAGCGTAAATAGATTACAAGCTATGTAACAAACTAAACACACAATCAAACCTAATTTAAGTCAAGAATCTTTACCAACTCCATTAGGTAATTCTGGCTTTTCTGAAGGCTATGATGTTGTAGTTGTTCTTCCAGCTTTATAACTCCTCCTCCTTTAGCTTTACGTCGACTCTAAAGTTAAGAATCTATCTACCAACACTTCTTTAGTGTTGTAGTGTGAAAAATGTAAGTGGTGAAGTGCCTAACACAAGCATGCAACACACACACACTTATACATATAAATTTTCCTACAAATTGCTGATATTTTCTAAGATGAGTTTAGATTCTGAATCTCAGTTTTCTCAAGACTTTAGACTTCTGATTTTGTACTAGATCGAGTGCCAACCTTGCTTTTCAACATAGCCAAGGTCCTATGCACTTCCTTTTTATTTATATACACTTTTTTATTTCACAAAATGTGAAATACAAACTCAAAATGTAAACGTCTCAAGATCTTATTCTTATTGAAGTCTGTTTTTCTCAAAACTTGAAATAGAATAAGAATTTGTTGGTATAAAGTTTAAAAACGAACATTTGAGTATAAAAGAACTAACAAATATGGATTTCCTGAAAAAGAAATAAAAACTAAGAAGGTCTAAGTGTTTTATATCAACTGAAATCATATATTTGTTTTCCATGAGAAAGAAAACAAGATCCAACAACATGACTATGTTGGAAAAGAGATTAAAGAATGAAGAGAAATGGATCTTCAAAAAAGGACGAACATTCAAACTCTCAAGGTAAATTTTTTGAAGAAAATTGTCTAGGGTTTGGTTACGATTTTTCTTTTTCACTTTTTTTTTCACTCTCTCTCTTCTCTCTTTTTTCTCTCAACTGTTAACTAATCCAATGATTGTAAACGTTAACCCCACGGTTCCTATTTATGCTAGAGGTTGGAAGGTACTGATAAGCACCCAAAACTGTACAATTTATACCCCAAATAGACGTACTTTAGTTGCTAATTCTCGGTAATACGGGTCTTATGTTCTTAAATGTTTATTTTGTAGGCCGAATGCACGTTGCGATGCTCAAACGCGTATTTCAAGGCAATTATGCATTTTATGGAGCCAAATACCCTTGTCCCGTATCCTAGCCTACCCGAAACCTAGCCTAAACCTACCCCAAAGCCCGTGTGTGTTTTGTTTGAGTCTTTTTATTATTTTTTAGTCATTTTTATTTTTTATGATTTATTTTAGATTTATTTAGAATTTCTAGGATTTATTTTCCAATTTTTATATTTCTTTTTATTTCGGATTTTGATTTTTATTCTATTAGTTCTTAGTTTTAGTTTTTATTCTATTTTATCTTATTTTACTAGGATTAGATTTTTTAGGATTTATGTATTTTTAGTTTTATTTGATGTTGCATTTTCTTTTTAGGATTTTTATTTTAAGTTTTATTAGATTTTATTTTTATTTGTATTTTTTATTTTATTTCTTTTTAGTTTTATTTAGTCTTTATTTTATTTTTAGAATAGGAATTTAATTTTATGATTTTTAGTTTTTTTTAGTGATATTAGTTAGTTAGTATTATTTTTAAGAGTCCAACTTAAACACACACTCCCTACAACTAACACTACTTATCCAACACCCTCACACCCACCATATTCCCCTACACCCTATCCACACCTTATCCCTCCTATTCATCTTATTCCCTATACCACCATCACTCTCTCTCTCTCTTACCCAAACAAACCCATACCTGAATTCAGTTCTCTCTCCCACCTCCGATTAGAAAACCCGGGTACCAAAACCCATCTCTCATCACCTCCACACCAACCCAACAACTGCTCTACCCCCATCCTCATCTCTTTCGTTCGGCGACCCTTGCCGGCAGCTAAACCCCTGAACCCGTTGCGACCCCCAACCCATCGACGCAACCCGTCGGCGGCGCCGACGTCAACACCCCTCTAGTCACCCACTCGGCATATCCGACCCGGCTACGTCCCTGACTCGCCCCTTACCCGTCGTCCGACGACATACCCACCAGCCGGCGAGCCCACCTGCTCCCTCCTGTCTCTCCGACCGACGACACCGACAGCACTCCGACCCCTCTCTCTCTCACCTTTCTACCTCTCCAAACACCAAAAAAATTCAACCCGAAACCAGCAACACCCGATCCAACAACCCACTAACCTATGATTCAATCCATTTTCCATTCCATCCAAACCCAAGTCTAAGACCCATTTCCCTTAAGCCACGATTTCTCACCTCCTTCATAAGACAAATAAAACAAAAATAACCCACATGTTTCTTTAAATCCATATACCATCTTTTTATCCAAATACCCCTAACTAACCTTTATCCTCTTTTTTCCCAAACTACCCCCATGTGCACACAAATCATATTTTTTCCTCCACCATTTATCTTCACACCTCACCTTTCCACATGACCTCACCATAACCACATGCATTCTTTTCTAATTCATAAAATACCCTCACCTTTATTCCAAAACCTCTCCCCATTTTATCCTACACCATGAATCTTCCAAAAATACCCCTAGTTCCATGCATAGTATAAAAAGAAGAAGAAGACCCCAATTAAAAAAAAAGAGCTTTTAGATAGGAATTTTAGAGAGAGAATTGTAGAGAAAATTATCCTTTGTAAATAGTTTTTCCTTTTTTTTATTTTAGATATTTGTGAGATTAAATATTGTAAGAGAGTTAATTGAATGAATATTTTAATTTCAAATCATTTGGATGCTCAATTAAGTGGTGTATGCTTCAATTTCAAGGATTGGAGTTCAACTTAATCAAAGAGATTTGGTTTGATTGTTCTCTTCTCTTCTTTTATTATTTTATGCCTTTGAATATTAGTTTGTCATATTTCATACCATGTTAGGCTAAATCCCCTTTCAAAGGGTGGGATAAAACCCTTATTTGATGTTGTTTTATTTTAATTAGTTTAATTACTTGAAAAGTCCCTTTGAATGTTAATTTTGATCCCTCACCCTTAGCTTTACGCCTCGAGAGAGGGTAAATGATTTACGAGAGAAAATCGAAATTCTAATTATAATACCCATTTTAGATTCGAACTAGAGATAGGGGTTTCTTAAGTGGGATATTATAACTTGAATTTCAACTCTAAATTTATTTTCTAAGATTGGCATAAATTTTAATTGATCGATCCTAGCAGGTGATTAATTAAAAGGAGTGTGGATCTATTTTTCTAGAGTTGTGGGGTGTTAAACTTAATATTCTAAAATATTGTTATTAAAATTACATTTGCAACGAGAGTTGATTTGTAATTTTAATATTAATTTGGGAGAATTCAAATAATTAAATTAATTAATTAGAATAACTAAAAATTTTGGTGTAATCCCATTCCTTGATTGTTCTCACATTATTTACCTCACTTTATCTCTTATTTTTAGTTTAGACCTTATTTTCCATTTTAAACATTTTCTAGTTAGTTATTATCACATTAGTTTAGTTTAGTTTAAAACCTCACCTCACCCTATTGTTTTAATATTTGAAAAAGCAAAAAAAAAATAGAAAAGTGAAAACGCACAAAAAGAAAATAAAAATTGAACTACATGTGAATTTGTTCCATTTGCTTTACTCCTTAGGAAGTGGATTGACATCCTTACTTACCACTCTACACTTGAGTTTATTAATTTTTTAGGCACATAAGGATTTTGATTAGAGGAGCTTTTCAAGCAACGACAAAAATACACGCAAAAAACCTTTTTATCAAATGGCGCCGTTGCCATTCTTGGGATTGTGAAGCTCGAAGCGAATTCCATTTTGTGATTCACTTGTATTATTTTTTTTTTCATTTTAGTACCATTTTTTGCATTTTATTGGAAGGATTTTATTCAGACTTTTTTTTATTATTTTGCTTGTATTGCGGTGCTTAGGACACCTTTATTTTATTTTTCATTTTTAAAATTGTAATAATTGAAGGCAAGCTTGATTGGAAAAACGGACAAGGTAGAGAGAGGCGTCCAAAGGCGAGGATTTAGAAGCCTCTCTACCTTGGGTCGGTAGGACTCTCGGGGACGACTGAGATAGGCGTGATCTCCCCCCGGTTGACTCAAATTTTTCGGCACCCCACAGCCTAAAAACGGTGGGAGGTACATTTTGTAAACCCTCGCGCCTCTCCAGTTAGCGAGTCAATTATTTTGTGTGATTTGTGCGCTCTTGTGTGATTTTATTCTCGCATTTATTTTTTTGAATGGTGTGATGAATTAAATTACTAAGACATACACCCGGTTACTATCGAGAAGGGATTTCATCGCCCGACTCACTCGCTTACCATTTGTGTGCTACCCTAGACATCATTAAAACTTAAAATCAATCAACTAGGTAGCCCACTAGGAGAAAATTTTGTAAAGGCGATCACTCAGATTTCCGTGAATTTTTTATCGTCCGCGGACTTAATTAAAATTTGACTACCCTATCACTAAATGTAAAGATAAAAATTGGCTATGTGTTAGTTAGGAAATTTTCTTGACTTATGTGTGTGTGTCCAATTCCATTTTTCGGTAGTCGGTTTTGGTTGGTTCGCCAAATTCTGAGTCCATATTTTTTCCCCACCTTTTCTTCCAAAAAAATCCTAAAATATTTTCTTATATTATTTTTATAAAAAATCCAAAAATATTTTCTTTCTTTCCTTTTTAGGAAAAAAAAAATATCCAAAAATATTTTCTTTTTCTCATTTTTAGAAAAAAATCCCAAAAATATTTTCTTTCCTTTTCAAAAAAATTACAAATTCCAAAAAAATATTTCTCTCTTCATGGCCGAAGAGCGTCCTTTACGGGACTACTTTGGTCATTTTCCATTAACACGTGACACGTGTGAAAGTGATCCTGAGCGGTCTCTTTATGATATTCTTCATGATTTCACTTCTCTCACGAGTATCGTTGGTACTCTTGACCCATCCATGCACTCACCTCCAATTCCATCACTCTCGGTGTCAAGTGTCGATGTGCCTCATCCTTTGTTGTGCACCCACTGTTATTATGCCGATCACATGTCCCATGAGTGTCCATACTTTTCATATCCATACAAACCCACCACGGACCATGTGTATCCATATGACACTGTTTCGGAACCCACCTCGACCCATTATCCCGATGTACCCAATCCCGAGTTGTGTGAGTACCCGAGCTATTCGTGGAGGCCTGATCACCCTTCCATGCAATACGTATCCCAACCCGATGTTGTGGATCCTCACACGTTCCAACAGTCGTCATGGCAACCTTGTGCACCTGTTCACGATCAGTCCCCTCACTACGCACCCACTGAATTTCAACCAATTGTCCATCACGAAAGCGATCCTTTCGTGTATGATGCACTTGGCCCCACTCCACACACTTCCTTTGAGTATTCTCTGTATAATCATGATAGGAGCGAGTTGTGTCCACCTCACCCACCGCCAACACCCGCCACTCCACCACCACCATCATCCACCTCCACTCTCGAAAGCCTCTTGCAAAAGTTCATACTTGAGCAAGAGCAAGCCACTCAAATTCAAACTCAAGCTCTCCAAAGGCTTGAACAAAGGCTAAATGAACTTGAGTGTGAGCGAGAGTCGGATATTCCCATGGCCCCACCCATCGTTGCCATAGAGTGTGACGATGATGTGTCCTCTTGTGACACGAATTCTGAGTGTGACCAACCCTACCACCCCGAGAATCTTGAAGTTGAGACCATTACATGGTCCTAGTCCTAAGTCGACAATTGTGTTGACTTACCTTTTGATAGTGAGCCTGATCAAATCCCACCATGTCCATATGAACCCCACCTTGCAGTTCCCATTCCCTTTCCCGATAAATCCAAAAAAATGCCCGAGTCTATACCTATCGAGCTTCACCCCAATGTTCCCGAGGAACCAATTTATCCTAGGTTAGCTCCGGCTACGAGTGCTCACCATTGTACCGAGATAGCGTCAGAGATGGTTCCCACCTCTTTTGATATGGATTATACCCCGTCATATTTGGCTCTCCTTGAGCCGAATATTGATGTTGATTCATCGATCTCAGATCTTAATGCCTCGTTAGACCCTTTCACCACATCGGAGGGAGACATAATGGTGGATAAGTTGATCACTCACTCGTTTAATTTCACACTTCCTCCTGCGAGTTCCCTTGTGGATCACTTCGCGCCTCATGAGGAGTGTGTGTCTCCCACTCGTAAGTTGGATCATCTTCCTCCACCATTTATCCCACCCGATCCACCGTTTATACCACCCGACCCACCCATTATCCTTTCTACCCCACCACCTGGTTTGGATCTTGATTTTACACAGTACCTGTTTCCGTCCACAGTTTTAGATCCTCACATAAAACCATCCTCCACCACCCATGAGAGTATATGTGGTGATACTCTCCACTTCCGTGATGCCGAGCTTGTACCTCCATGCACACCAATCCTTTGTGGTGTTAATTTTTCTCAACAACTCCTTGGCGTGTCACGGCGCGACCATTATCATCGCCCATTCATAGAACGGTCGTGTAATTTCTATGAGCCCCACCCCATTCCACTTTCCCCACCATATTTCCTTCCTCACCAACTAGAGCACTATGCTTATAGGGCCCTTGTTGCCCTTACCTTCCGGCTCAATAAGGCCCGTGACCGATACCTCCTCACCCTTACCTCAATACCCATCCGCCCTTGGTCCACCGATGCTTTGCATCGTGTGATGCACTTTGCCATACAGGTGCATTGACCATTCTTAGCCCTGATCGAACAAGACTGGCGCTTCAGTCTTGTTTGGGGGTGATTCTCATCACCCAATCTTCAATCGCCCCGCACTTTCATAGATCTTATCTTTAGGGTGAGATCCCATCGGTCTGGCGGAAGACATTAAACTTAGCGCTACCGGGAGGCAACCCGCGTTTCTTGTACTAGTCTCATCCTGTTTGGGGGTGGTGTTTCACATCACCCAATGCTTTATCATGTTATGGACTTGTACACATTTTGTTTTACTTCTTATTCAGGTTTATTATTGGCGATGTCTGTCCACTTCATTAGCGGTTCATTCTGGTAAACTCTTTCCAACCCTATGCTCTCAATTTTAAAAATTATTTTACCTAACATCAAGGACGATGTTCCTTTTTGTTTGGGGGTGGGGAATTTTATCAAAATCGTACCTCTTTTGAAAAATTTTGAGTTTTAAACCTGATTTTTTAAATTTTTGTGCAGTTTCTTTCATCTCATTCATTGATGTGAATTTTCAATCATCCATCTTTCAAAGTCTAGGAATCAAGCTAGAGAGTATTTTTTTCTAAATAGCTCATGTAATACGTAACAAGGCATGTTGCACCATGAATTTCTAGACTCAACAAAATTTGTGCACTTATCATGTCATTACGTTTAGAGTTGAGGAGTACTACAATTCTGAAGGGAACCTTAAAGATCACTAGTAGAGACTTGAGGCCGTGAGATTTGTGCCTTTCACCCTTTCAGAGTGTTTTACGCAATCTCCGAGTCACAAGTTGATTCAACTTCGTTTGGGTCCTCACTTTAAATTGTTGTATGATCTCATTATCCTTCATTAAAATTTTGGCTTGATCACTAAGAATGAAATCTCTTTCGAGTTGTAAGAAACACGTGTCTTGAAATTTGTCCCGATCACTAGATTTTCATCCATACACTTACCACTTTTCCATATCACATTTCCATTCACTCACCCAATATCTTTCCATATTTTCCCCATCCATATACATTCCCCACACTATCCATTTATCATTCCACTCATATATCATCCATCATTTTTGAGAAAAAGAGTGTGATTTCAAATGTAAATGTCTTCATTGTTGGTTTGAAAAGTGAGAGAAAAAAAAAAAGAAAAAAGAAAAAAAAGAGAAAAAAATAGCAAAAATAGAAAATATAGAAAAAAAAAGAGAAAAATAAAAGAAAAATCGAAACAAAAGAGGAAAATGAGAGAAAAGAAAAGAAAGAGAGTTTGTAGTTAATTTTTATGTAATAAAAACATTTTTTTCTTCAAGTATATACACACTTCTCGCATACTCATCCATTTCCCATCACATTACACATCCATCATATTATCTCATCCATTATCCATCATATCACTATCTTATCCCTCATACCATCATCCTCCTTCATCCAACAGATCCCATTTCATTCCCCCTCACCCATATACATACATGTTCCCCTTGGTGTTCGGGCAAATGAAAGTCAACGTAGTGAATAACTCGACATTCTCACTATAGTGATTAACTTTCCTTTCATGAGATCATTTTTCTTTCTTATTGATCGTTCTTTCTAATGTGTGTGTGAGACGTTTGAACTTGCTTACATTTACTCACCTCCTCACACACAAGAGCGATATACTAACCCATATCTCGAGAGTTCGTTTGTGAGAGTTATATTCCGTGAGATTTGAAGTTGAAGCTTTGATTCCGATAAGGCAATTTAGGAATTACTCTTATGATGCTCGACCCGTTTTGACTTATTCACACGCACACGTTGAGTTCTAGGAAGGATGTGCCTTGGTTATTTACTTAGCTAACATTTTTACACTTCGAGCTTGTATTTCTGAAAATATTTCTCATGTGATGAATTATGCGATTATTCTACATCTAATAAGAGATTGACTGCCTTTCAATAAATTTTTGTAAATAAGAATTTTGTGGGTATATTCCCTGCAAACCCTCACGAGACACAACTCGTCCTGTAGGGGAACCTATAGGTTTAAAGGCTTCTTGCACATGCTAAGTGCAATCGCAAGTGCCCGCGAAAGTGGTACACTTTTGGTTTCTTATCTGTCTCTTTCTCTCTATCTTATTGCTCGAGGACTAGCAACACTCTGTTTGGGGTGCTGTGATAAGCACCCACAATTGTACAATTTATACCCCAAATAGACGTACTTTAGTTGCTAATTCTTGGTAATATGGGTCTTATGTGCTTAAATGTTTATTTTGTAGGCCGAATGCACGTTGCGATGTTCAAACGCGTATTTCAAGGCAATTGTGCATTTTATGGAGCTAAATACCCTTGTCCCGTATCCTAGCCTACCCGAAACCTAGCCTAAACCTACCCTAAAGCTCGTGTGTGTTTTGTTTGAGTCTTTTTATTAATTTTTAGTCTTTTTTATTTTTTAGGATTTATTTAGAATTTCTAGGATTTATTTTCCAATTTTTATATTTCTTTTTATTTAGGATTTTGATTTTTATTCTATTAGTTTTTAGTTTTAGTTTTTATTCTATTTTATCTTATTTTACTAGGATTAGATTTTTTAGGATTTATGTAATTTTAGTTTTATTTGATTTTGCATTTTCTTTTTAGGATTTTTATTTTAAGTTTTATTAGATTTTATTTTTATTTTTATTTTGTATTTTATTTCTTTTTAGTTTTATTTTATTTTTAGAATAGGAATTTAATTTTATGATTTTTAGTTTTTTTAAGTGATATTAGTTAGTTAGTATTATTTTTAAGAGTCCAACTTAAACACACACTCCCTACAACTAACACTACTTATCCTACCCCCTCACACCCACCATGTTCCCATACACCCTATCCACACCTTATCCCTCATATTCATCTTCTTTCCTACACCACCATCACTCTCTCTCTCTTACGCAAATAAACCCATACCTGAACTCAGTTCTCTCTCCCACCTCCGATTAGAAAACCCGGGTACCCAAAACCCATCTCTCATCACCTCCACACCAACCCAACAACTTCTCTACCCCCATCCTCATCTCTTCCGTCCGGCGACCCTTGCCGGCAGCTAAACCCCTGAACCCGTAGCAACCTCCAACCCACCGACGCAACCCGCTGGCGGCGCCGACGTCGACACCCCTCCAGCCATCCACTCGGCAGATCTGACCCGGCTACATCCCTGACTCGTCCCTGACCCACCGACCGGCAACATACCCACCAGCTGGCGAGCCCACCTGCTCCCTCCTGTCTCTCCGGCCGACGACACCGACAGCACTCTGACCCCTCTCTCTCTCACCTTTCGACCTCTCCAACCACCAAAAAAATTCAACCCGAAACCAGCAACACCCGATCCAACAACCCACAAACCCATGATTCAATCCATTTTCAATTCCATCCAAACCCAAGACTAAGACCCATTTCCCTTAAGCCACGATTTCTCACCTCCTGCATAAGCCAAATAAAACAAAAATAACCCACATGTTTCTTTAAATCCATATACCCTCTTTTTACCCAAATACCGCTAACTAACCTTTATCCTCTTTTTTCTCAAACTATCCCCATGTGCACACAAATCAGATTTTTTCCTCCATCATTTATCCTCACACCTCACCTTTCCACATGACCTCACCATAACCACATGTACTCTTTTCTAATTCCTAAAATACCCTCACCTTTATTCCAAAACCTCTCCCCATTTTATCCTATATCATGAATCTTCCAAAAATACCCCTAGTTCCATGCATAGTATAAAAAGAAGAAGAAGACCCCAATTCAAAAAAAAAGAAGAGCTTTTAGATAGGAATTTTAGAGAGAGAATTGTAGAGAAAATTATCCTTTGTAAATAGTTTTTCCTTTTTTTTTATTTTAGATATTTGTGAGATTAAATATTGTAAGAGAGTTAATTGAGTGAATATTTTAATTTCAAATCAGTTGGATGCTCAATGAAGTGGTGTATGCTTCAATTTCAAGGATTCGAGTACTTAATCAAAGAGATTTGGTTTGATTGTTCTCTTCTCTTCTTTTATTATTTTATGCCTTTGAATATTAGTTTTTCATATTTCATACCATGTTAGGCTAAATCCCCTTTAAAGGGGTGGGATAAAACCCTTATTTGATGTTGTTTTATTTTAATTAGTTTAATTACTTGAAAAATCCCTTTGAATGTTAATTTTGATTCCTCACCCTTAGCTTTACGCCTCGAGAGAGGGTAAATGATTTTTGAGAGAAAATCGAAATTCTAATTATAATACCCATTTTAGATTCGAACTAGAGATAGGGGTTTCTTAAGTGGGGTATTATAACTTGAATTTCAACTTTAAATTTATTTTCTAAGATTGACATAAATTTTAATTGATCGATCCTAGCGGGTGATTAATTAAAAGGAGTGTGGATCTATTTTTCTAGAGTTATGGGGTGTTAAACTTAATATGCTAAAATATTCTTATTAAAATTAGATTGGCAACGAGAGTTGATTTGTAATTTTAATATTAATTTGGGAGAATTCAAATAATTAAATTAATTAATTAGAATAACTAAAATTTGTGGTGTAATCCCATTCCTTAATTGTTCTGACATTATTTACCTCACTTTATCTCTTATTTTTAGTTTAGACCTTATTTCCCATTTTAAAAATTTTCTAGTTAGTTATTATCACATTAGTTTAGTTTAGTTTAAAACCTCACCTCACCCTATTGTTTTAATATTTAAAAAAGATAAAAAAATATAGAAAAGTGAAAATGCACAAAAATAAAATAAAAATTGAACTACATGTGAATTTGTTCCATTTGCTTTACTCCTTAGGATGTTGATTGACATCCTTACTTACCACTCTACATTTGAGTTTATTAATTTTGTAGGTACATAAGGATTTTGATTAGAGGAGCTTTTCAAGCAACGACAAAAATACACGCAAAAAGCCTTTTTATCAAATGGCGTCGTTGCCATTCTTGGGATTGTGAAGCTCGGAGCAAATTCAATTTTGTGATTCACTTGTATTGTATTTTTTTTCATTTTAGTACCATTTTTGCATTTTATTAGAAGGATTGTATTAGGACTTTTTTTTATTATTTGGCTTGTATTGCGGTGCTTAGCACACCTTTATTTTATTTTTCATTTTTAAATTTGTAATAATTGAAGACAAGCTTAATTGGGAAACCGGACAAGGTAGAGAGAGGGCGTCCAAAGGCAAGGATTTATAAGCCTCTCTAGCTTGGGTCGGTAGGACTCTCGGGGACGACTGAGACAGGCGTGATCTCCCCCCGGTTGACTCAAATTTTTCGGCACCCCACGGACTAAAAACCGTGGGAGGTACATTTTCTAAACCCTCGCGCCTCTCCTGTTAGCGAGTCAATTATTGTGTGTGATTTGTGCGCTATTGTGTGATTTTATTCTCGCACTTATTTTTTTGAATGGTGTGATGAATTAAATTACTAAGACCTACACCCGGTCACTATCGAGAAGGGATTTCATCACCCGACTCACTCGCTTACCATTTGTGTGCTACCCTAGCCATCATTAAAATTTAAAATCAATCAACTAGGTAGCCCACTAGGAGAAAATTTTGCAAAGGCGATCACTCTGATTTCCGTGAATTTTTTTATCGCCCGCGGACTTAATTAAAATTTGGCTACCCTTTCACTAAATGAAAAGATAAAAATTGGCTATGTGTTAGTTAGTAAATTTTCTTGACTTGTGTGTGTGTCTAATTCCATTTTTCGGTAGTCGGTTTTCGTTGGTTCGTCCAATTATGAGTCCATATTTTTTCCCCACCTTTTCTTCCAAAAAAATCCAAAAATATGTTCTTATATTATTTTTATAAAAAATCCAAAAATAGTTTCTTTCTTTCCTTTTTAGGAAAAAAACAAATCCAAAAATATTTTCTTTTTCTCATTTTTAGAAAAAAATCCCAAAAATATTTTCTTTCCTTTTGAAAAAAATTATAAATTCCAAAAAAATATTTCTCTCCTCATGGCCGAAGAGCGTCCTTTACGGGACTACTTAGGTTATTTTCCATTAACACGTGACACGTGTGAGAGTGATCCCGAGCGGTCTCTTTATGATATTCTTAATGATTTCACCTCTCTCATGAGTACCGTTGGTACTCTTGACCCATCCATGCACTCACCTCCTATTCCATAACCCTCGGTGTCAAGTGTCGACGTGCCTCATCTTTTGTTGTGCACCCACTGTTATTATGCCGATCACATGTCCCATGAGTGCCCATACTTGTCATATCCATACAAACCCACCACAGACCATGTGTATCCATAAGACACTGTTTCGGAACCCACCTCGACCCATTATCCCGATGTACCCAATCCCGAGTTGTGTGAGTACCCGAGCTATTCGTGGAGGCCTGATCACCCTTCCATGCAATATGTATCCCAACCCGATGTTATGGATCCTCACGCGTTCCACTAGTCGTCATGGAAACCTTGTGCACCTGTTCACGATCAGTCCCCTCACGACGTACCCACTGAATTTCAACCAATTGTCCATCACGAAAGCGATCCTTTCGTTTATGATGCACTTGGCCCCACTCCACACACTTCCTTTGAGTATTCTCTGTATAATCATGATAGGAGCGAGTTGTGTCCACCTCACCCACCGCCACCACCCGTCACTCCACCACCACCATCATCCACCTCCACTCTCGAAAGCCTCTTGCAAAAGTTCATACTTGAGCAAGAGCAAGACACTCAAATTCAAACTCAAGATCTCCAAAGGCTTGAACAAAGGCTAAATGAACTTGAGTGTTAGCGAGAGTCGGATATTCCCATGGCCCCACCCATCGTTGCCACAGAGTGTGACGATGATGTGTCCTCTTGTGACACGGATTCTGAGTGTGACCAACCCTACCACCCCGAGAATCTTGAAGTTGAGACCATTACATGGTCCGAGTCCTAAGTCGACAATTGTGTTGACTTACCTTTTGATAGTGAGCCTGATCAAATCCCACCATGTCCATATGAACCCCACCTTGCAGTTCCCATTCCCTTTCCCGATAAATCCAAAAAAATGCCCGAGTCTATACCTATCGAGCTTCACCCCAATGTTCCCGAGGAACCAATTTATCCTAGGTTAGCTCCGCCTACGAGTGCTCACCATTGTACCGAGATAGCGTCAGAGATGGTTCCCACCTCTCTTGATATGGATTCTACCCCCTCATATTTGGCTCCCCTTGAGCCGAATATTGATGTTGATTCATCTATCTCAGATCTTAATGCCTCGTTAGACCCTTTCACCACATCGGAGGGAGACATAATGGTGGATAAGTTGATCACTCACTCGTTTAATTTCACACTTCGTCCTGCGAGTTCCCTTGTGGATCACTTCCCGCCTCATGAGGAGTGTGTGTCTCCCACTCGTAAGTTGGATCATCTTCCTCCACCATTTATCCCACTTGATCCACCGTTTATCCCACCCGACCCACCCATTATCCTTTCTACCCCACCACCTGGTTTGGATCTTGATTTTACACAGTACCTGTTTCCGTCCACAGTTTTAGATCCTCACCTAAAACCATCCTCCACCACCCATGAGAGTATTTGTGGTGATACTCTCCACTTCCGTGACACCGAGCTTGTTCCTCCATGTACACCACTTCCTTGTGGTGTTGATTTTTCTCAACAGCTCCCTGGCGTGTCACGGCGCGACCATTATCATCGCCCATTCATGTAAGGGTCATGTAATTTCTATGAGCCCCACCTCATTCCACTTTCCCCACTATATTTCCTTCCTCACCAACTAGAGCACTATGCTTATAGGGCCCTTATTTCCCTTACCTTCCGGCTCAATAAGGCCTGTGACCGATACCTCCTCACCCTTACCTTAATACCCACCCGCCCTTGGTCCACCGATGCTTTGCATCGTGTGATGCACTTTTCCATACAGGTGCATTGACCATTCTTAGCCCTGATCCAACAAGACTGGCGCTTCAGTCTTGTTTGGGGGTGATTCTCATCACCCAATCTTCTTCCACCCCGCACGTTCATAGATGTTATCTTTAGGGTGAGATCCCATTGAAGACATTAAACCTAGCGCTATCGGGAGGCAGCCCGCGTTTCTTGTACTAGTCTCATCCTGTTTGGGGGTGGTGTTTCACATCACCCAATGCTTTATCATGTTATGGACTTGTACACATTTTGTTTTACTTCTTATTCAGGTTTATTATTGGCGATATCTGTCCACTTCATTAGCGGTTCATTCTGGTAAACTCTTTCCTACCTTATGCTCTCAATTTTAAAAATCATTTTACGTAACATCGAGGACGATGTTCCTTTTTGTTTGGGGGTGGGGAATTTTATCAAAATCGTACCTCTTTTGAAAAAATTTGAGTTTTAAACTTGATTTTTTAAATTTTCTTGCAGTTTCTTTCATCTCACTCATTGATGTGAATTTTCAATCATCCATCTTTCAAAGTCTAGGAATCAAGCTAGAGAATATTTTTTCTAAATAGCTCATGTAATAGGTAACAAGGCAAGTTGCACCATGAATTTCTAGACTCAACAAAATTTGCGCACTTATCATGTCATTACGTTTAGAGTTGAGGAGTACTACAATTCTCAAGGGAAACTTAAAGATCACTAGTAGAGACTTGAGCCCGTGAGATTTGTACCTTTCACTCTTTCAGAGTGTTTTATGCAATCTCCGAGTCACAAGTTGATTCAACTTCGTTTGGGTCCGCACTTTAAATTGTTGTATGATCTCATTATTCTTCATTAAAATTTTGGCTTGATCACTGAGAATGACTGAATAAGGGTGAAAAGTAGCGCGTGTCAAGACGCTACTTGTTGTTTTAATTTCACCTCCTCAATACAAAAACCTAAACTTATGACTACACTCAAAAAGGGAGTATAGCGGCCAAGTCCGGGTATCGAAAATCCACAGAGACGAGTTTGTAGAATTTATAGGATTTAATACTCCTAAAATTAAAGTGTAAAAGGTGATAGGATGGAAGTAAAGAAAAGGGAAAAAATAAGAAATTCAGTCTAAACTAGAATTAATAAAACGAGAGTCGGGATCGTGTCCCCACCATGGGCTAAACAACTAATAATTAGAATTTCGATTCGAAAACATTTAATCGAGCATTTTACATTAAGTATAAACATCACACAATAAGGAATTTAACCCAAAGTTGCGAGATTAAACATTTAACAGAAAATGGTCACACGCATCTTAAATTCGGATTACCGCTATAAACACTAACGTTGCATGATAAAGAAAGTTAAACGCATAATAATCCGACTTTAATACGCGAGGTTTCAATAAAATGCAATTTTTACACAAAACCTAATTTTCGGAGCTCAACGCCCATCAATGGAGGACACACGATCCCAACCTGTTATCTACTGACAATACATGGATTAAACTACTTTAAACAACAACTAAACTAATTAAAGCAATAAATAACAACAATAAACTAATTTGAAAGAAAGGAAACTAGTTATCAAAGCAAGAAATCAAGAAATGGAAGCTTTATTAAAGATGAAGAAGATTAATAGTAACAACTTACATACAAATTGGGATGGAACCCTAGGAGGGAGAAGCTCTCAAAAATATCACCTAAAAACTAACCTAAATGAATTATATCCTCCAAAGAAAAGCCTAGAACATTCTATTTATACCCCCAAACAAAGCCCCAATAAAACCAAGCCAAAAAACCCAAAATAAGTCAATTTTCGTCCATATCTGATAGGACCAGTCGACCTCTATTTTGGGATCGGTTGACCGCACTTTTGGAATTTGCCTTGGGCTGTTGACAGCCCACTTTTCCACTCCGAACCAATTTTGACGCGTTGCACGGAAATGGCCATAACTCCCTCATACAGAATCGAAATGAGGCATGGTCGGAACCAACGCGAAGATAATTCAATTATATACATGATTATGTTTTGAAACCCTCCAAATTATGCAGTATAAATTACCAAAATTCCCTTGAAGTAGAAGAAAATATCGAAACCTTCCGAAAATGGGCATAACTTCCACATACGGAGTCAGAATGATGCACGGTCAGTGGCCATGGAAAGATAATTTGATGATCTACATGTTGGTAACTTTAATCCATAAAAAATAGTTAGTTTGAAAAGACTAAATTGCCCTTGTAGTAGCATTCAATGACGGAACTTCTCCGAAATGCAACCGAACCTCACTTTTAGCGTTCCATTACCTACAAAAGTACAAATAACCTCTGGAAAGCATATATATATCCAAATCCAAGGTTTTCTGGTTAATGAGCATAATTATAGGCATTTAGGACCGCAAAAGTTCTAGAATGCATAAAGATAACGGGCGGAAATATGCAATATTCGATACGAATCAATGACATCTCTTTCAAGTTGTAAGAAACACGTGTCATGAAATTTGTCCCGATCACTAGATTTTCATCCATACACTTACCACTTTTCCATATCACATTTCCATTCACTCACCCATTATCTTTCCATATTTTTCCCATCCATATACATTCCCCACACTATCCATTTATCATTCCACTCATATATTATCCATCATTTTTGAGAAAAGGAGTGTGATTTCAAATGTAAATGTCTTCATTGTTGGTTTGAAAAGTGAGAGATAAATAAAATAAAAAAAAATAAAAAAATAAGAGAAAAAATAGCAAAAATAGAAAATATAGAAAAAACTAGAGAAAAATAAAAGAAAAATCGAAACAAAAGAGAAAAATGAGAGAAAAGAAAAGAAAGAGAGTTTGTAGTTAATTTTTATGTAATAAAGACATTTTGTTCTCCAAGTATATACACTCTTCTCGCATACTCATCCATTTCCCATCACATTACACATCCATCATATTATCTCATCCATCACTCATCCATTATCCATCATATCACTATCTTATCCCTCATACCATCATCCTTCATCCCACAGATCCCATTTCATTCCCCCTCACCCATATACATACATGTTCCCCTTGGTGTTCGGGCAAATGAAAGTCAACGTGGTGAATAACTCGACGTTCTTACTATAGTGATTAGCATTCCTTTCATGAGATCATTTTTCTTTCTTATTATTCGTTCTTTCTTATGTGTGTGTGAGATGTTTGAACTTGCTTACATTTACTCACATCCTCACACACAAGAGCGATACACTAACCCATATCTCGAGAGTTTGTTTGTGAGAGTTATATTCCGTGAGATTTGAAGTTGAAGCGTTGATTCCGACAAGGCAATTTAGGAATTACTCTTATGATGCTCGACCCGTTTTGACTGATTCACACACACACGTTGAGTTCTAGGAAGGATGTTCCTTGGTTATTTACTTAGCTAAAATTTTTACACTTCTAGCTTGTATTTCTGAAAATATTTCTCATGTGATGGATTGTGCGATTATTCTACATCTAATAAGAGATTGACTGCCTTTCAATAAATTTTTGCAAATAAGAATTTTGTGGGTATATTCCCTGGAAACCCTCACGAGACACAACTCGTCATGTAGGGCAACCTATAGGTTTAAAGGCTTGTTGCACATGCTAAGTGCAATCGCAAGTGTCCGCGAAAGTGGTACACTTTTGGTTTCTTATCTGTCTCTTTCTCTCTATCTTATTGCTCGAGCACTAGCAACGCTCTGTTTGGGGGTGGGGTGATAAGCACCCACAACTGTACAATTTATACCCCAAATAGACTTACTTTAGTTTCTAATTCTCGGTAATATGGGTCTTATGTGCTTAAATGTTTATTTTGTACGCCGAACGCACGTTGCGATGTTCAAACGCGTATTTCAAGGCAATTGTGCATTTTAGGGAGCTAAATACCCTTGTCCTGTATCCTAGCCTTCCGAAAACCTAGCCTAAACCTACCCCAAAGCCCGTGTGTGTTTTTTTTGAGTCTTTTTATTATTTTTTAGTCATTTTTATTTTTTAGGATTTATTTAGAATTTCTAGGATTAATTTTCCAATTTTTATATTTCTTTTTATTTAGGATTTTGATTTTTATTCTATTAGTTTTTAGTTTTATTTTTTATTCTATTTTATCTTATTTTACTAGGATTAGATTTTTTAGGATTTATGTATTTTTAGTTTTATTTGATTTTGCATTTTCTTTTTAGGAATTTTATTTTAAGTTTTATTAGATTTTATTTTTATTTGTATTTTTTATTTTATTTCTTTTTAGTTTTATTTAGTCTTTATTTTATTTTTAGAATAGAAATTTAATTTTATGGTTTTTAGTTTTTTTTAGTGATATTAGTTAGTTAGTATTATTTTTAAGAGTCCAACTTAAACACACACTCCCTACACCTAACACTACTTATCCTACACCCTCACGCCCACCATATTCCCCTACACCCTATCCACACCTTATCCCTCCTATTCATCTTCTTTCCTACACCACCATCACTCTCTCTCTCTTACCCAAACAAACCCATACCTGAACTCAGTTCTCTCTCCCACCTCCGATCAGAAAACCCGGGTACCCAAAACCCATCTCTCATCACCTCCACACCAACCCAACAACTTCTCTACCCCCATCCTCATCTCTTTCGTCCGGCGACTCTTGCCGGTAGCTAAACCCCTGAACCTGTCGCGACCTCCAACCCTCCGGTGCAACCCACCGGCGGCGCCGACGTCGACACCCCTCCAGCCACCCACTCGGCAGCTCCGACCCGGCTACGTCCCCGACTCGCCCCTGAGCGCCGTCCGACGACATACCCACCAGCCGGCGAGCCCACCTGCTCCCTCCTGTCTCTCCGGACGATGACATGGACAGCAATCCGACCCCTCTCTCTCACACCTTTCGACCTCTCCAACCACCAAAAAAATTCAACCCGAAACCAGCAACACCCGATCCAACAACCCACTAACCCATGATTCAATCCATTTTTCATTCCATCCAAACCCAAGTCTAAGACCCATTTCCCTTAAGCCACGGTTTCTCACCTCCTGCATAAGCCAAATAAAACCAAAATAACCCACATGTTTCTTTAAATCCATATACCCTCTTTTTACCCAAATACCCCTAACTAACCTTTATCCTCTTTTTTCCCAAACTACCCCCTTGTGCACACAAATCAGATTTTTTCCTCCACCATTTATCCTCACACCTCACCTTTCCACATGATCTCACCATAACCACATGCACTCTTTTCTAATTCATAAAATACCCTCACCTTTATTCCAAAACCTCTCCCCATTTTATCCTACACAATGAATCTTCCAAAAGTACCCCTAGTTCCATGCATAGTATAAAAATAAGAAGAAGACCCCAATTAAAAAAAAAGAGCTTTTAGATAGGAATTTTAGAGAGAGAATTGTAGAGAAAATTATCCTTTGTAAATAGTTTTTCCTTTTATTTTTATTTTAGATATTTGTGAGATTAAATATTGTAAGAGAGTTAATTGAGTGAATATTTTAATTTCAAATCATTCGGATGCTCAATTAAGTGGTGTATGCTTCAATTTCAAGGATTGGAGTTCAACTTAATCAAAGAGATTTGGTTTGATTGTTCTCTTCTCTACTTTTATTATTTGATGCCTTTGAATATTAGTTTGTCATATTTCATACCATGTTAGTCCAAATCCCCTTTCAAGGTGTGGGGTAAAACCCTTATTTGATGTTGTTTTATTGTAATTAGTTTAATTACTTTAAAAGTCCCTTTGAATGTTAATTTTGATGCCTCACCCTTAGATTTACGCCTCGAGAGAGGGTAAATGATTTTCGAGAGAAAATCGAAATTCTAATTATAATACCCATTTTAGATTCGAACTAGAGATAGGGGTTTCTTAAATGGGGTATTATAACTTGAATTTCAACTCTAAATTTATTTTCTAAGATTGACATAAATTTTAATTGATCGATCCTAGCGGGTGATTAATTAAAAGGAGTGTGGATCTATTTTTCTAGAGTTGTGGGTGTTAAACTTAATATTCTAAAATATTCTTATTAAAATTAGATTTGCAACGAGAGTTGATTTGTAATTTTAATATTAATTTGGGAGAATTCAAATAATTAAATTAATTAATTAGAATAACTAAAATTTGTGGTGTAATTCCATTCCTGGATTGTTCTCACATTATTTACCTCACTTTATCTCCTATTTTTAGTTTAGACCTTATTTTCCATTTTAAAAATTTTCTAGTTAGTTATTATCACATTAGTTTAGTTTAGTTTAAAACCTCATCTCACCCTATTTTTTAATATTTTAAAAAGCTAAAAAAAATAGAAAAGTGAAAAAGAACAAAAAGAAAATAAAAAGTGAATTATAATTGAATTTGTCTCTAGCTTACTCCCTAGGAAGTGGATTGATACCCTTACTTACCTATACACATTTGAGTGTTTTACATTTGTATGTAATTGAGGATTTTGACTAACTTGGCTTTCAACAACGACAAAACATACACAAAAAGCAAAGTTATCAGGTACTGGAACTTTGAGGCAAAACAACGGTTGAGATCAACTCTGGATGATCGAAGTAAATCCAAGGCCTTATAAGGCACCATGTTTAAACAACATTGGAATGGTCAAAATGGTTGAGACTTGGATTGACAGAAACAACATGCAGACCCTAAATAATAGAGATCCAAAGGCTGGTAATGGTTCTCAGTAATGTGAGAGCAAAGAAGCAGAATCTAGGCCATTATAAGTGCAACACGTATAGATGGAATGAAAAACGCGTGTTTCTGGGGTTTAAAAAATTTAAATTCCTAACCCAATATTCCTTGCCATTTTCGAATTCTACCCAACCAAGTTTTTAGGAGATAAATGAATTTCAAATATGCCCAAAACATCTTAAAACCAAATTTTAAATGTTTTAAAAATCCTAAAAATTATTTAAAAATAAAAAAATTACTAGAAAATTATTTTAATGGGAATTAATACTCACACACCTAAATTAAAATGAATGCAACATAAAATATGCAATCCTAGGTGCAGTGTTGGTATTCTACCTTTGAGAAAAATATAGAAAGGATCTTATAGTGTGTGAGCCTCTTTGGACGACTAGGGTATGACTCAAATTTTGTCACTATTTACAAACTATACAAGCGCCTATATAATATAAAATCAAGTGAGTCAAAGATATAGGGTGCTTCAATCTCCTCCATTGGAAATATGAGACAAAATCTCCTTTGAGTCATCGAGTACTCGTAGGGATACTAAAAAAATAAGAAAATCCTATTCCTATAAAAATTCTCCCTACCCCAAATCCTAGAAAAAGGAAAATTACATTACTCGGCTAAATACAAACCAGTGCCCTAACAATATTCTAATAAAACATAGGTATTGTTTTCCTGAAAATGAGATAACTATGATCAATTATTTTAGTTGAAGTTGTCAAAATAATGTTCTAGTGTACTCAAAGTTTCTCCCCTATTTTGTCTCAAATGGACAAAGGGTATGCACAAATATGCATGAGCAAATAAGATATAAAGAAGATAAATATTAATCAATGTACAAACATCAACAAGTCACATTAAGGATCTCCTACATAAAACAGGTATAAGAGGTGTCTTTTGCCATGTTTGAAACATCCGTGCCCTATATCCTCAAAGATCAATTATTAGCATGAATATGATCGGATGATATTTTATGTGATGATAAACATTAATTCAAAATATCAAGCCAATAGATTTTTGTAAAGACTCAAATCTGATATTATCTAAAGGCTTTATAAATAAATAAGCTAATTGAAGATCGGTAGGTAAATATAGAATATCCAATTCCTTAGATTCTACTACTCACAAATAAAGTGATATCGAATCTTAATGTGTTTTGTGAGAGAGTGTTGCACATGATTTTTGGAAATATTAATTGCACTTTGATTATCACAATAGATGTGCAACTTATCTTCAATTATGCCATAGTCTTTTAACATCTGTTTTATCCAAAGTAATTACGACAACAACTTCCAGTTGCAATGTACTCTGATTCAGTAGTGGTCAACGATCTACAATTCTGTTTTTTACTAGACCATCCTACCAAATTATTCCATATATAATAACTTTCTCTTGACGTGCTCTTCCTATCATCCGAACACCCTGCCCAATCATCATTGGTGTAACCAATTACTTGGGTGGATGTGTCGTTAGTGTACCAAAGTCCTAAATTTAGAGTTCTTTAACATATTTAATAATTCTCTTAACACAGGATAAATTACTCTCTTTAGGTGCATTCTGATATCTAGCGCAGACACACACATCATAGATAATGTCAGGTGTTCAGCAGTGAGGTATAGTAAGCTTACTATCATGCTATGATAAAGAGTAGGATCAATGGATTTCCCATGTTCATCCTTGGACAATTTTACTGAGGTACTCATGGGTGTCCTAGCGGCTTTTGCATTTTCTAGGCCAAACTTCTTAACAATTTCTAAGGCATATTTGGATTGTGAAATAAATAAACCATTTGAATTTTGTTTAACCCGAAGTCCTAGAAAGAATTGTAACTCCCCTATAAGAGACATTTAAAATTTTCCATGCATTAATTTGGAGAAATTTTCAACTTCGATTAAGGATGTCGATCCAAAAATGATATCATCGAAATAGACTTGAGCTATTACTACTATTTTATCAAAATGTTTGACAAATAAGGTCGGATCATTATCGAATCTCCGAAAGCCGTGATTTAATAAAAATGTTGACAACCGTTCATACCAAGCACTAGGTGCTTGTTTTAAACCATATAACGACTTTTTTAGACGAAAGACATGATTTGGATGATGGGGGTCAATGAACCCTTTGGGTTGTTCTACAGAGACTTCCTCGGTTAAAATACCATTAAGGAATGTAGATTTCACATCCATATGATAAAGAGTGAATTTAAAATGGCAAGCTATTGCTAAGAGTAAACGAACAGATTTAAGGCGGGTTACTGGTGCAAAAGTTTCCTCGAGATCTATTCCTCAAATCTGAGAATAAACTTGGGCAACTAATCTAGCCTTATTTCTAATGATCATCCCAGTTTCATCTGTTTTATTTTAAAAACCCAACGTGTGCCGATAACCATTTTATGTTCAGGCTTGGGTACAAGATACCATACGTCATGAGCGACAAATTGAAGAAGATCCTCCTGTATAAAACTTATCCATAAGTAGCCACTTAAGGCTTCATTTACAATCTTTTGCTCTACAAGAGACACAAAGTAGGCATAATGAGAAAAATTACATAACTGGGATCTTGTACATACAGGCTCTGTAGGGTTACCAACCACGTCATCTAAGGGTTGATCTTTAGAAACCTAATTAGGTACTTCAAGCATATCAGGTGGTAAAGCATCATCTATCTCTAGAGAGTCACAATTTAGAATATTTTTAGACTCTTCCACGATAGTTGGTCCTGCGGGTTTATTCTCAACATTAGTGTCACTAACAATCACATTAATGGATTCCATTAAGGTTTTAGGACGAAGATTACAGACGCGATAGGCTCTACTAATGGGAGAGTAACCTAAGAAGATGGCTTTATCACCTCTGGTTTCAAATTTGGACAAATTCTCTATGTCCTTACATACATAACAAATACTACCAAAGGTTCTAAAATAATTTAAGTTAGGTTTCTTCTCGTACCAAATTTTGTAAGGAGTTTGTTTGGTATCTTTTCTAAGGTAGACTTTGTTTATAATGTGAAAGGGAGTTCTAACAACTTCAACCCAAAAATATTTAAGGAGGCCTTTGGCATGAATCATTACCCGTGCCATTTCTTAAAGAGTCATATTCTTTCTTTCGGCTATACCATTTTGCTGAGGGGGTTTAGGAGCACTAAATTCATGTTGATACCATTATAGGTACAATATTCAGTTACTCCTAAGTCTTTAAACTCTCCACCGCGATAATTACGAATACGATTTACTTAACTATCTTTTTCTTTCTCAATTCGTAGGAGGATTTTTATAAATTCTTAAAAGGTGTCAGACTTTTGTTTAAAGAAGGCTATCCAAGTAAAACGGGTAAAATCATCGACCGTCACTCAAATGTAGTTATTCCAAATAAACTAACCATTCTAGCAAGACCCATTAGGTCCATATAGATAACTTCTAGAGGTTTAGTAGTCAAAATGTCTTTGACTTTCCTATGAGCAGACATAACCATTTTTCCTTCCTGGAAAGGCCCACAAACAATGTTTGATATAAACTTTATTTTAGGAAGACCTCTAACTATTTCTTGAGAACACAATTTACCAAGGCTATGAAAATTTATCTGGCCCAACCTATTATGCCAAATTGCATTGTCATCCATTCTGTAAATATTACAAACCTCTTTATTTGGATTAACTTTATAACATCTATCTGGGGTACGAAGGCCTGTAATTATATAGTCACCATTTTCATTTAAAATTTTATAATTATCTTTGGAAAACGTGACAGCATGGCTGGAGTGGCACAATTGTGATATCCATAATAAATTTTCTTTTATACCTTTTACTAGAAGAACATCCTTTAAAGTAGGCAACCCTTGTTCATGGAGTGCCCCTTTACCAATGATCTGGGTTGATACCCCATCTCCAAACAAGATTTTACCTCCGGAGAATTTAGTTTTATTTAGAAGTTTGGTTTCATCCCCAGTCATATGTTTAGAACATCCTAAATATAAATACCAACCAGATGTCATATGTTCAGCTCTTAAAACACTAATCACTATATTACATTTCATCTATGGTATCAATTCATCATTTATAACCCAAATTTCTCTAGTTTTTAAAAATTTGCGTTGGTTAGATCGAATACTATAAAATTTGCAAGCATTATCCTTTTCTTTAAAATATTTTTGCGCATAATTTTGAGTTTTCTCAAATCTCTGAGCATTTGGTTTAGACATAAATCTAGGGTTTCCTATTGTTGCTAATCTTTTAGTGTTGGATATCTTCTTCATATTATGATAGTTAGAGTTCTTATCTGGTTACCTAGGAAGAATATAGTTATTTATGTCTTTCCTAGTATAGTTGAAGTTATGGTAGACAGGTGAACGAAAGACATGTTTGTATAGACGTTTAGAAAAACATACATCAAGATAATGTCCAAAGACATCGCAGTATGGACAATAAAGATGGCTTGTAGAAGGCTTATCCTTAGGAAAATTATTAGACAAAGGTTTATTTAAATATTGAATTATGGCCTTAGTCTTAGAAGGT
The DNA here is from genome assembly GCA_949130495.1 of Sambucus nigra. Classification (NCBI taxonomy): domain Eukaryota; kingdom Viridiplantae; phylum Streptophyta; class Magnoliopsida; order Dipsacales; family Adoxaceae; genus Sambucus; species Sambucus nigra. The sequence continues at coordinate 685,965,027 of OX422213.1, read as the reverse complement.
ACGGGTTAAAAAGATGAATCACTTTTCCTAATTGGAGGACAGACGTGTTTAGCCTTATGTTCAACATTAGACTGAGAAGTGCTGGCGTTATCAATGTCTGTCGTTTGTTATTTTAAATTAAAATCATTTTTCAAGTCTTGAAAATTTGGACAACCTTCCATAGGTCATTTGCCACCAGAAACAAACTTAATAGGTTCAAAAGTTTAAGTTTGTTTGGTATTGTTGGGACAAAAACCTATTCCAGTTCTATCATAATAATTGGTTTTACTTTCAACAACAAAATATTCAAAACATTTTGAGTTATTTTCATATTTAGAAAACTTTTTGAAGACTATTGATGTCTTTTCTTTTGTTTGTTCCAACTCTAACAAAGTCCCTTTGTATATTTTTCTCCAGAATTTCATTTCATTCAAATAATTCCTTGATTTTTTGAGGAAACGTCTTCGTCTCATTTTCATGAAGCATACATTAAGAAATGTTCTCTTCAGCATTCTATTTGACCATTTGTCTTAGGTCTTCTATCTTCTGGGTAAGGTCCTTAACTACTTTTTCTAGTTTAGTACTCTTCTTGAGGGTTTTTGTGTATAGTGTGTGAATGTCTGGGAGGTCCTCATTATCGGAGTCGCTAAGTGTGCAATGTGGAGTGTCCCCTAGCGATTCATTTTTAGGACTCACACACACATTTTCATCAATAATAGAACGTTACTTTTGACTCACACACACGGAATTCAAAGTACTAGTAACATTCTCAGGTAATAAAGCAGATAAACCATTAGGAATAGTATCATTCAACTTAGCAGGATTACAGATACTACTATCAAATTCAGTATTAGTCATAGTCCTATCATTAGGATAAACATTTTGGCAAAGAATGACATACAGGGGTCAAAAGAGTTAGATGACTCAGGTTCCTCAGTTTTTGATTCACTTGAGTCATCCCAGGTCTTGCACAAATTATCCCTATTGTTTTTATTTTTAATCAAATTGACTCTACAGTCTGTTGCCATATGACCAAATCTCCCTCATCTAAAACATTAAGTATTTTTTAAGTCTTTTCCAGATTTATTATGATTATCAGTTTAGTGTTTGTCCTATCTTTTCTCATGAGGCCTATTATTGGAGTACTTTGAATAAATAGGCTTGCCTTGTCTACTTGCAACTTTATTTCAAACTTTCACAATTTTCTTGAACTGTTTAGACATAAGGCAACGTGATTATCCAAACTGAGAGGTAAAGACAATTTCAGGAAAATTAAACTCAGGTTTGGTCAACTTAGAGGTAAAGAAAATATTTGAGGTGGAGTGTTTCTTTTGGGTCCGAGTTAATTGCTTCCTAAACTCTAATTCCATTTCCACTATCCTTAGCTTGCTATTGACAAGTTTAGGTGTCAAATTTGGATCGCCCATCTCCTCAATGGCATAGAGCTTATTGTCAAGTTTTTGTGGAAGTGACCTTAGAATTTTGGAAACAATTTTCTTCCTATCATAAATTATACCATTAGCATGCAGCTTAGTTACTATGTCTATCAACCTAATATAAAAGTCAGCAAATGACTCAGTCTCAGTCATGACTAAAGTGTTGTACTGCTGGATTAACATTTGGGTTTTAGCTGTTTTAACACGTGTGTCTCCTTCATGTACAGTCACTAGAGTGTCCCAAACCTCTTTAGAGGTAGTGAAAAAAGAAATCCTCTTAAGTTCGTGTTCATTTATGGACATGAATATGATATTTTTGCCTTTATTATTACTAAGTGAGGCCTGTTTATCTTCTTTAGCGTATTCACTTAGCAGTTTCCTAATCCTTTCATTACTTTCATCAGGTGCTGGTTTATTAAGATAAGTGTATCCATTTTCAATAGCATCCCAGGCATCATCTCACAACATACCTTGGATGAAATCAACCATCCTTACTTTTCAGTAAGGGAAGTTAGTTCCATCATAGAGTGAGGTCCTCAAAAGGTTACCCAATCTCCCAAATTTCTCGTTCATTGTATGTTTTGAAAAAAACAATTTCAGAAACTCGGGATCTAAAGGATTTTGTAAAACCACAACTCTGATAACAATTGAAAAATTATGCCACATGATTTGTTTAATAAAGAATTAAACCAGTTTAAATGGCTCTAAACAGTTTGTTTGCGAAACTCTTTTTACAAAATAATTATGAACACAAGATGTGTATCAAAAATGTTATGAACGAGATATTTGAGTTGAAAACCAAAACTAAAATAGTTATAAATCAACACACAAGTATAAAGATATGAGAGGAAGATGAAACAGCAAGTACACAAGGATTTTAACGTGGTAAAACCCCACTTAATTAGGGAAACAACCACAGAGGTGTCTACACCTTAATAATGAAATCAACTAAAATAGAGTAAATATATTAGAAGTTATATAACAAATTAAACACACAATCAGACCTAATATAATTCAATACTTTTTACCAACTCCATTAGGTAATCCTGGCTTCTCTGAAGGATCTGATGTTGTAGTTCTTCTCTCAGCTTTGTAACTCCTCCTCCTTTTGCTTTACGTCGACTCTAAAGTTAAGAATCTCTCTACCATCACTTCTTTAGTGTTGTACCGTGAAAATTGTAAATGGTGAAGTGTCGAACACATGCATGCAACACACACACATACTTATACAGATAAATTTTCCTACGAATTACAGATATCGTCCAAGATGAGTTTGGATTCTGAATCTTAGTTTCTTGAAAACTTTAGACCTATGATTTTTTACTATATTGAATGGAAACCTTGCTTTTCAAAATAGCTAAGTTCGTATACACTTGCTTTTCAATATCTTATTCTTATTGAAGTATATGTTTCTCAAAACTTGAAATAGAATAAGGACTTATTGGTATAAAGTTTAAAAACGAACATTTGAGTATAAAAGAACCAACAAATATGGATTTCTTGAAAAAGAAATCAAAACTAAAAAAATCTAACTATTTTATATCAACTGAAATCATAACTCTGTTTTCTATGAGAAAGAAAACAATATCCAACAACGTGACTATGTTGGAAAAGAGATTGAAGATTGAAAAGGAATGGATCTTCAAAAGAGGACGAACACTCAAACTCTCAAGGTAAATTTTCTGAAGAAAATTGGCTAGGGTTTGGTTACGATTTTTCTTTTTATCTCTCTTTCCTTCTTTCTTTTCTCTCTCTCTCTCTCCTCTGTTTTTTCTCTTAACTCTCAACTGATCCAAAGATTGTAAACTTTAACCCCATGGTTCTAATTTATACTAGAGGTTGGAAGGTTCGAGAACTTTGAGGCAAAACAATGGTTGAGATCAACTTTGGCTCATTGAAGTAAATCCCAGGGCTTATAAGGCACCGCATTTAAATAATGTCTGAATGGTTAAAATGGTTGAGACTTGGATTGATAGAAATAACATGAAGACCGTAGATAATAGAGGTCCAAAGGCTGGTAATGGTTCTCAGTAATGTGAGAGAAAATAAGCACAATCTGGGCCATTGTGAGTGGAACACATGTGTGCCTCGGGTGGACTGAAAAATGCGTCTTTCGGAGTTTAAAAAATTCAAATTCCTACCTCAATATTCCTAGCCTCTTTCGAATTTTACCTAGGAAAGTTTTTAGGAGATAAATGAATTTAAAAATATGCCCAAAACATTTTAAAACCAAATTTTAAATGTTTTGAAAATGTTTTAAAAATCCTAAAAATTATTTAAAAATCCCCAAAATTATTAAGAAACTATTTTAATGGGAATTAATACTCACACACCTAAATTAAAATGAATGCCAGATAAAATATGCAATCCTAGGTGCAGTGTTGGTATTCTACCTTTGATACCAATAGGGAAAGGATTATGTAGTGTCTGAGGTTCTTTGGAAGACAAGGGTGTGACTCAAATTTTGTCACTATTTCCAAACTAGACAAGCTCTTATATAATATAGACTCAAGTGAGTTAAAGATATAGGGTGCTTCAGCAAAGACTCAAAAACAAAAATACCATATATATATACAAACTGAATATCACTAACGCAGATGCACATATTCATAGGTATAAACACCACACATAACATAAAATACATAAAGCTTTTCACACTCGTATCGCAAAAATGTGTCCAAATACAAGTGGTAAATGGTAGTGAATGGGTGTGAACTAGATACTAAAGGAATATCGACCTAATAACCTAAAACATGTTCATGGAGTTATCATTTGATTGAAAAACTTTATCACATTTAGATATAGCCCCATGTGACAATATAAATTGAACTCAATGAATAAGCATACACAATGCACACAAGCCTAGTGTTTTGATGATTCTACAAACCAATAGAGTCATGACAATAAAAGCATAACAAGGATATAATGTCATTGTGAAAACTCGTTAACACATCCAACCAACTCCTCATAATTTTCTTTTTCTTTTTCTTTTGAACATATCAACTAAACTAAAATAGATCTTGGCTAATTTTTCTTTTATAATGCCATATTTTTAAGGCCAAATACTCAATGGTGGCTTTTCATGCAAAGTAATTTTGACTTTCGTAGCCCGATTCCATTGATAAACAACACCAGATAAACATATTTTTCTAATTTTTACATCCGGGAAATGGTTTTTACATGCACAAATCCTCCATAGTCATAGCAACAATTAAATAACTAATTTGGCAGGAGAACATCTCACTTAGCTCAAATATACATGTGACGTTTAATTTCAAATGAGCTCTTGCATGTGTGGATTCAGGCATATAAAAATAGAATCCATTAAGCAACGCAAAATCCAACTACTCCATGAAGCATGACAAAGAACATTTTAAGGATTGAAAATCATAATTAAAAGTTTTAACCACATGGAAGTGGAAAGGGAAATGATTCAAACACAAGTGCATGCCACATAAAGTGTGTCAAACTAAAATACACACAAAAAAACTTTTTGAGTTTTTCAAAAAAATTTATAAAACACTAAAAAATTCAACTTAAAAGAAAACAATTTTTTTTCTCAATAAGATAAGAAAAATTTAAGAATGTCAACCATAAGAAGACCCCAACAGGGAATGAAACTGAGACAAGAAAGGCATGCTCTAGGAGGTTAATTTTATTTAACCTCCCTTATTGGAAGAATAACTAGGTGCGTCATGTATTGGATATGATGCACGCATAGAAGAACATCGTTGAACATATTGTGGGCACATGCCTTGGAGGGACTCATTCGAAGGATGGAGAAAATGCACGAAAATACCTTAAATCGTTGAAACTTAAACCACAACTATGGTTGAAAGAAGATAGTAAGGGAAGGACAATAATTCCCCTTAGTGCTTTTACTTTTAACGAGTGAGGATAAGGAAGGTGGTTTTAGACACAACATATAATTTGAAGGTTCCATCTAATTTTTCGTCCAACTTACAAAGGATTGTGAATTATGCTATCCATGATTTACATAATTGTAAGTCCCACGATTGGCATGTGATCGTGCAACTGGTTCCTCTATTATTTAAGCATTGTTTCTCCAAGCACAAGGATTTACGGAGGGCTATTATGCAAATTAATATCTTCTTCTCACTTTTATGTGAGAAGGTAGTCAATCGAGAACACATAGTGGCCACAAAATTGGCTGTTATTGAAGCAATTTGTGTGTTAAAGAAGTACTTTCCCCCATCATTCTTTGACATAACTGTTCATTTGTTGGTACACCTATGCGACGAGGCACTTTTTTGCGGTCTAGTTAGATATCGGTGGATGTACTAGTTTGAAAGATTGATGAAAGTTTTCAAAGATTACGTCAAGAATACACGATACATTTCAGGATCAAATGAAGATGAATACATAACTGTGGAGTCATCAATCTATACTCGGGAATATATGCCTAACTCGACCAATGTTGATGACATTGATAAGTTGGTCGATGAGGGTGGTCGTGTGATGGGCAAATGAGTGAAATTAACGAGTTTGCAACATGAACCTCATTATATATTTGACACACATGAAGATGTCGAAGAATGGAAAAAGTAAGTTTAAATTATTTTAAGTTTTACATTATTTTAGATTATTTTATACATGATTAATTTTGTAATAAATTCATCAAATTATTTTATGCAGAAAATATGAAGCCTGTGAGAACAATAAAAGACAAAAAATAATGGCACAATCAGACAGCGAATTTAGGTTGTGGTTGTCACACGAGGTAATTATAATGAAAATGGTTTTTATATAACGTTGAATTACAATAAAACTTTACAACTAACCTAATTAATTTATCAATATTCTCATCTCTTAAAGACAGGTGATGCGACATCAAGGCTTGCTCGTCTAGCCACTAAACCCTTATTCATGGCACAAGAGTACAAAAAATATCGATTGAACGGTTACGTATTCGTCGCAACGGTGTACGAGGAAAGTACAAATGTACAGAACTCGGGCATTCGATATAAGGCCCTTACTTTCTTTTGAGCGAGCACAAAAGATAAAAACCTTGTTGAAGATGAAATGACTTACTATGGTGTAATTTAAAATATATTTGGATTGGACTATGTAAGATTCAAAGAGGTTGTATTTTACTGTGATTGGGTAAGAGTTGAGGATAAAAAATGCTTGTAAAGTAGATCTTGGCACCAATTTGATCGTGGGTGACTTGTCCAAGTTGGAGATCAACGAACATGTGAGCGATGAGCCATTTGTTTGTGCATTTCAAAAGGTCAAGCAAGTGTTTTACTCAGAGTATATCAACAATGAGTTGTGGTCAATCATCCTACATGCGCCAAAGCATCTAAACAGTAATGTGGATGACTTAGTTGCTCCTACCGAATATCAATCCATTTTTTATGATAACCCGAATTTGAAATAATTTTTAGATTTGTAATAAGTATTCCAATTATTGGACAATAGTTTAATGTTTTTAATTCATTTGTACTTGATCAGTTTAGTGCATGTAATATTTAGATTTAATTCTTAAGCATTAATTCAAAGTCTATGTCTAGTGGGTGTATTATTCTAGTGTTTTGTTATTATCGGACATCAGTTTAATGCATTTAATTCATTTGTACTTAATCAGTTTAGTGCATTAATTCAAAGTTGTTAGTGTTTTTTTTTATAATATGGTTAATGTTTTGTATTATTCTAATTCTTTTGGATTTGTACCAATAACAACAATTTTTACAGAGAATGTCTCCTTTAGGGATTGGCGGTAGTGAAGCCGGCGAGGGCTCCTCGGCCCCTAGGCTCCAAAAATGGGGTGAATTGGGAATGGCCATTGACAACAAAGCGGACATATTGGCTAGATCCCTCGAGATGGTGAAGATGATTATCGGCCCGGGGTACACTAGTCAGAGGGAGGTGCCAAATGAGCTCAAGTTAGCTATTTGGGTGGCACTACAGGTAATGTATTTATATTTATATTTATATTTATATTTATATTTATATTTATATTTATATTTATATTTATATTTATATTTATATTTATATTTATATTTATATTTCAATTTCAATTTATATTTATACTTATATTTATTCGCAACTGACACTTTCTTTCTTTTTGTTTTGTATTTGTTTGACAGGAACAATTCAGTGTGCCCCCAAAACTCTGCGATTCAGTGTTGGAGCAGTTAAGGGAGCAATATAAGAAATGGAAGAAGAATTTATGGGCCCAGTACTTTGGGAATACCCGAGACTCCATTCTCAGAATTCTTGAGTCCGTCCAGCCAAAGGAGACGATCGAATTGGCACAATGGTAAACGTTCATTGACAATGATATTGAGGAGCGATAATTGGCATCTCGCCAATCAGGGAGAGAAAATCGGGCAAAAAAGACGAAAGTGCACTGCTCTGGCTGGACATCTTGCGCCGAGGTGGAGCACAGGATGGTAAGTTTTTATTTTTCTATAATTATAGAAATATGTTATTATGCATTATTTTACTTTGCGTTACTTACTAATTTTGCATTATTTTATTTCAGGGGACAGGGAGTGACCCTGGGGGTAGGCCATGTAGGCTCGATGACTATGTGTCAATTCGAACGAAGAAGGGAAAAGATAAGGAGGTGTCCCCGAGCGTCGCAGACATGATTTGAAGTTATAAATGTTTAATTTTTGTTAATTACATTATATTTTTATCTACTTAATTAAATAATCGTTTGCTTTTTGTCGTTTCAGACAAAGCTTAAGGAAGTGCATGAGTCACAGTCTGATGCAAACAAGGCATCTTTGGCTACGGACGCACTCATCCAAGTGCTCGGTGTTGATCACAAGGGGATAACTAGGGGTGATCTCGTGGGTGGGTAAATCTAGGACACTGGAATATAAACGAGCAATACTAGGTTGACTCTTAAGGTGGACACACGTGATGCAAAGCTCTCAAGGTTGGAGGCGACGGTCCTAGATATGTGTGCCTTCATGAAGCGTGAGTTGGGTAAAAAGGGGAAGGGGAAGGGGAAGGAGAATATGGTGGAGGAGGAGGTGGATGAGTACGAGGACATGGACATCACTACTTCATCATCGATACGCGTGGACTCACTGCTTGATGATTCAGTCCCCTTCTTGGCTCCCATCGAGCAGCCTATGTCAATAATTGATTAGACAAGCATGTTTTACTCAGTATAAATAATGGCCAGTTGATAGTGAGGGGATTGAAGGACCCGAATACCATCCTGGGTATGCCAGTTCATGGGCGTATCCTTCAAAACATCAAAGCCAATGTGCTCGTCATGCATGTGATAACCAAAAAGGAGAACTCTGCATTGTGCTTGCGCGAACAATGATGTGTGATGCATAATGATGGTTGTATCAATGAATATATCATGTGGACTTACTTCCTCCTCCAACCTACGCCAGACTCTGTAGCGTGACAATATTTGTATCTATTTGTATTTGGACACTTGGATTATATTTGAATTGTTTTAATTTGTTACATTTTGGTTTGGATATGGATTGTATTTTTATTTTATCTGGATATAGAATTATATATGCAATGATTTGTTGCATTATTTCTATTTTATTTGGATATGTGTTATTTGAACAAGTGCAATTTTGCTATAACAGGTACAAATATACTATTGGGAAGTGGCAGTGGCCAAACTGTCCAGCAATTATTTTTTAAATTCTACCCAGATTTGTCACGGACTTTGATCGTGAAAAGTCCGTGATAAACGAAACTTGTCAAGGTATTTGAGCGTGACAATTTGTTAGGGTTTATCACCTATAAGTCACGGTCTTTAACCGTGACAAAACTTATCAAGGTCAAACACCGCGACAGAACTGTGACAAGTCTAATGAACTTATCACGATCTTTGATCATGACAAGTTCGTGACACAAACAGTTATCACACCCAGACTTGTCACTATCAATAACCATGACAAGTTTGACTTGTGACGATCAATGACCGTGACAATCCGATAGGTTTGGTGTACTGTTGGTGGGCCAATCGGTTCCACAGTTGTTTATGGTTTTATTCAGATGTTTATATTGGATTATTTTATTGATTTTATACTTGTTGGAGATTAGATTTATGTTGGAGATTAGCAAGGTGATGGATTTTAATATTTGCATGGATTATTATATTTATTGGACTAATCTGATTATTATCTTATGGAAATGAATTATTACATGTCACATGCCAAGAATGATATTTAATTTAGTAATGCCCGACGTAGTCTTGGTGGCGGCCAACGGCAGAATGCGCGGGGTGTTACAGATGGTATCAGAGCATGGTCTTAGGTCTCATATGTTGTGAGTCCATTTTAGCTACGGCTTTGCTTATCTTTAATTCCTTTTGATGATTTGTACTCTTAGTTATTTATAGTTTGATGTTGTTTTGTTCCTATCTTTTCAAATGGTGAACACTAGGAGGGCTGGAGATAGGAGACAGGGTTCAATTTCTAGTTCCACAGTTCAGGAGAGGCCAAGGCAGATTGTTATGGATGCCGAAGAGTTAGCAGCTATTGTGTGTGAGGCCATGATGACCTGTATAAAGGTAGAGAGACAGAGGTGGGTGACTTTAGAGGCACAATAGCAGGGTACACCCACTTCGACTTGGGATAGGGAGAGGGTTAGTTTCCATAAGGCAATCCTCCCACCTTCACAAGGGGATCTGACCCAGCAGTTGCTCACCAATGGAGGAGATACATTGAGAGACACTTGAGGATGGTGGACTACACAAATGTGTAGAAGTAGATGTTGACTACATTCAAGCTGGTCTGTTATACAATACAGTGATGGGTGAGTGTCACCAGATGAGAGTATAGGGATGAATTGAATTATAGAGATTTTTTTATAAAGTTTAATGACAAGTATTTCCCATATACGATTAGGAACGGGAAGAAGACAAAGTTAGAGTAGGGTTCGAACGATCAGAAGGTGCAGAAATAGCTAGAACTGGATGCAAAAAGTATGAAAATACATCTCGTAGTGTATTTAACCGAAAAATCGATTATGCTCATGTGTAAGTATCTACTCGTTACAGAATCTCAGGTGTTATAGTGTGGATTTCATATAGTAAAAAAAGGGACGTGCTATATTCGAGAAGGAATTTAGAGATATGTCGATGTTTGTGCCAGATAGGTAAATAAAGAGGCAAAGAAGATGGAGTGCTTCATTAAGGGATTGTCCTAGTCGATTAAGCAGATAGTGTTGGTAAATCTGGCGTAAACTACTTACACTCAGATGGTGGACGTCGCACTGTTATTATTGCAGGAGAAAGTAAACTACCAAAAAAAAGTTGGGGAAAAGAGAGGAGTCAAATGGTCAAGGAGGAGAGAACAAGGGTCGCAATGACCAAGCATGGAAGAGACAACGAGCGGGTCGGGATCAATTGGGTAATAATGTCCAGCAGAGCCCTCAGGGGCAGGGACAGCACGGTGAGAAAAACTCGGGTGGGCACCCCGGACCTTTTAGGGGTGCGTATTTTATTTGTGGATAGATAGGGCACCGATCTTTTAGGTTTCCTAAGAGGGAGGGAGAGCAAGGCAAGGGGACTCATGGCTAAGGCCCTCTAGCACCGGTAGCTCCAGGCGTATAGGGAGCACCAGTAGCACCAGCAGTAGTTGCAGTTGGTAGGTGTTATATGCTTCTGACTCGGGAGTCTCCAGAAGGGAAGGCACCACAGAAGCCACGGCGTGGCTAATGGATTAGCCTAGTACGTATTATTTTATTAGATACTTATATATAGGTGATATATATAATGTATTTTGATAGTGGGGTAGGTGCATGTAATATTGGGTGTATGGGTGCCTGATCGTGACATTCTATGGGTAGGCATATGTAAGCCTTATTTTATTTTGCGCACTTACGCTTCGTCGAATTTTAAGGAAGAAATTCCTGTGCCAATGGGAAAGTATGTAGCACCCCGTAATTTTAAACCGGTAATAATTTAATTTATTTTGAAATTTTGAAAAATAAAAATTTCTATATTTAATTACTTTTAGCAATTAAAAATGTTCGATTGTATTTATGGAAAATAGGATTTTAATCGGAATTTAAATTTGGGGTGAAATCGGGTTTTTATTTATATATAAAGCAATTTGGGGCGTCTTGGGCACCTGACTAGACCGAATCGATTCGTCCTGGAGGGCGAATCGATTCGGAATGGTCAGTGTCGGAAGGTTTGTGGTTTTGTTAGAGTTTGAGTTAATTAAAACTCTTAATCTCTTTTCACATTAAAATAACTCGGGGTTATACATTTCTAAACACTTTTTCACCAACTTTTAAACCATAAGTCTCCCACATCTTTACCACCTTTCATCTATATACCCTGGCCCCAAATTAAATCAAGATTCAACCCAATTTTTTAAGGCTTAAACAGTGTTTTCTCAAGATTGTTCAATAACGAGTCTTTATTAAGTTTTGGAGAGGAACGAACCCATCTAATCAGATTTTTCAACTAACTTTTCATCAGGTATGAATACTTGTATTCTCTCTCTTTAGTATTATGCGTTTTAAATATTGCATAAATATTAAATCACATGTTTTTCTTAAAATAAATTAGGAACCTTAATTAGGGAAAGTGGAACATCTATTGGGACTGTTTTTATGAGAAATCTTAATATGAATTAAGACTTGTAACCCTTGTGTGCTTAGGGTAGAGGTTGGATTTTTGTTACTATGGGTCTAGGTTTACATGTAGAAAACCATAGTGGCTTTATCTAAACTAAAAGGGGCATGTGCAATCGCACAAAATGATGTAAGTATGATAAAAAAGTAAATTGTTGTGTTGTGTGCACCATAAATTTGCAAAATGATGAAATTATAGAAGTTGCATATAATGAGTTGTTTAATTATGAAAATTGATTTAATGGGTTAAATTAGATTTAATTGTGATCGCATGATAAATTTGTAGAATTTTTAATAACATGTCAATTGCGAATTATTACATTCATTACATTTGTCGTCGCAGGGACGATAAGATTTTTGGGTAGTACGCTCTCACCTTAATGTTAAGAATAATTGCTAGGTATGGGACTAGTGGGTATTCCTTAGTTTTGGTTAACACTTTCTAAGTATGGGACTAGTTAGTATACATTCCTAAGAGATGGGATATTCTGGTGTGGGGATGATTTTTACTATCATTATGTTGATTTGTTGATCTAGGCGCGAGACTGGAAGAAAATTAATTATAGAAATTCATCCTATGAAATAGGGTAGGACGTGCTTGTTCTTTTGGAGAACTCTAGGTATGGGACTAGGGGTAGGTTTGATGATTTATGCTATAAAATGGGGTGAGGATAATATAAAATAATAAGAACTTGAGAAATTGAGAATTAATGTCTAAAAATATTAAACGGGTATTAAAAATTAATAGGCTTCGTTAATAAGTTCAGGTCTAATAAAATACGGGTTGGTTGGCTATTATGACGTGGGTGTATGTTGGCATCATCAATAAGTGCAGCACTGACAGAGTAGGGTTGGATGGCTATTATGGCATATCATGCGTGGAACCTCATCAATAAGTTCAGGATTAACGAAATTGGCCCGACTAGCTATAGCAAGGGGAATGGGTGGTGTAAAACTTTAGGTGGGCCCAAATAAGTGCAGGACATATAGTAGGGTCGACTGGCTATGGAGACATCGCTATAATATTATTAATAATAATAATATGATTAATCGATGTGACTTAGCATAATTATAGGATTGTGATATCATAAATTGGACTTAAACTTTTAAGGTGGCATAATTTCTCGATTTAAATATCGTAGTTGAAACTTTTGGTATGTTAATAATTATCTCGTTTAAATTTAAATATTCTAGTGTGGTGTTTATTATGTATAATGCTACTATCTGTGTCGACAGACCCTAATTGGGGAGAGTAACATGTATTCATGAAGTGGCCTCTGACCCATTGCGTGGACTAACATTTCAGGTTTAGCACTGGAGTAGCTGCATAGAACCGATTGGAGATATTTTGGAGGTGTAGCGGAGTATCATTTATTTTTAGATGCTTTAGTTTTTAGGAATTATTTTCTATTACGTCGCATTATTATGTGACTCTATCATGGATTTGGTGTGTCAATCGGTTCCACGGTTGTTTATGATTTTATTCATATTTTTACAGTTGATTATTTTATTGAGTTTATACTTATTGGAGATTGGATTTATGTTGTAGATTAGCATCGTGATGGATTTAATTTTTGCATGGATGATTATATTTATTGGATTAATCTGATTAATATATTGTGGAAAGTAATTTTTATATGTCTCATACCTGTCACATGCTAAGAATGATTTTTAATTTAGTAAAGCCTGATGTAGTCTTGGTGGAGGCCGACACCCGAATGCACAGGGTGTTACATGGCTTGCCCTGAGTAAATAATTGAATGAACTCTTATCTAGAAATCAAGGAGAGATGCATTAGTCTAGCCCTTTTGTCATCCACAACTACTGCTGCATCGTCTAACCAAAAAGATATTCACGCCCGACGTCCCTAAGGATGGGCACCTAAATATTTTTGATATTGGTTAGAGCCCAAAACAATTTAAAAATATTTTGCAAGTATTTAAAATACAAGGATGGAAATGAAGTAAAATCATTTATATTTAAACTGTTGTCACACTCACATGAGATAATATTCACCCCTCATCAATAATGTTCGCCTAATGCGTATTTTTAACACCCTAATTATGCTACCTCGCCTAACTAGTACCCTAACATTATTTAGTCCCGCACGCTAAGCTTTTAGCCGCACTGTGCTACACGTATTTTACTTATTTCATTCTTAATGAGCTATCACATAAGCTATACCATTATAATCTTATCATTCACCAATTCACATAACTTTATACTAGTTATAGTTTCAATGTTCACAGATTCGTTTAATTCACATGTATATATTTAACACGCATATATACGTACATACATATCACATCTCGTACACATACATATATATCACTCTTTATATAAGTATAACTGCATCCCAAACACTGAGACCTTGTGGATGCATTCTCTAGCATGCTATCAGGCTCCAGGTATATCACGTACCACTCATAAGCCATCAAGTTGGAATCTCACCACCGAACCCAAATCGTAAACACAGAACTGTAGGCGGTATACATTCGTGGGTTATAACCATACTATATTACCCCTCTTGACTCTAAACCCACATAAAATGTGTTAGAGTTCACACGATCTTAATGGATTGATTTATTTATTTAAATGCCACCAAACACATAAATCATATTTTACCAAATTTTAATCTTTGATTAAATTAGGTTTGAATATAATGATTGTTCCAAACACAAACAATAAACTCCACATGAAATCATAAATAGATATGAGGAAAATCCCTTTTTACGGAAAAACCTTTTATATCAGCACTTAGAAACTTTATAAGACAATCGACTTATAATACTACTTGATATAACCAACAAGTATAATGTGCAGTCTTTGCAGAATCTTTAAAGAATACCACTCGATCCTGAGCAATCCATGTGTGGTGATTCACCCTCGATATCCACCAATAAGCCTTGAGCATTTAGTCTTCAACCACGATCCTTCCGGGTTCATAATTCATCCGTAGGGATGTTCTCTCCACAATGAGTATAACTCAACTAAGGTTCAAAATCGGTTCACAAAATATATTTGGGGATGTGTTTGTGAATCAAAAGAGTTTTGTAAACAAAAATGTAGAAAATTTTTGCAACAGATATGCAGAAATTATTTTGTCAAAAGCCCCACGAAATTTGGAGTCAAAAGAGGTATTTATAGGTCGTGCACAAAATTCGAGGTGACGAATTCGTTGGAACGAAAATAGAAGTCGTTAGAATGAGAAAGGCATTTCGTTTAAACGAAAACATAGTTCTTTCGAACGTGAGTCCAATCTCATTTGAACCATCTTCTAACGAGCTTTAAGTGAATTCAAATAGAAGGGCCTTGTTAGTAGTTTGTTCCATATAGAGATCAAATTACACTTCAAACGAAGAGGCCATTTCGTTCTAACGAGGTTAAAAAAAATATTTGTAAATCCTCTAGAAATCCAGCCTCGGTTTAAATAGAAAATTAAACATCCCAAATAAATATTATGAATAATTTTTAAAAAAAAGTTTATGCCTTTGTGGGATGTAGGGAAGTCTTAAATGATGGAGTCAGTTTGTCGTGACAGTACATGACAGTTTTTACTGGGATACGCAAAATGTGCCAAAGTGGAAATAAAATAAATAACAAAGCCTAAGCTAAACTATTTTCCCTTTCAAATTTCCCCCTTTGGCTATTCCATTACAAAACTAACTGAAACCCCAATTATAAACAAAAATCCCTTTAAGGCAACATTCTAATACCCTTCTCAAACACTAGAAATGGAATGGCATAGATAAACTTTGAAAAAAATTCTAATACCCTTCCCAAACCCTAGAAATGGAATGCCATGGATAAACTTTATCTTCTTGTACTTCCCTTGGGCTTCTTTGACTTCATCCGGTGTGTATTTATTTCCTCATAATTTACCTCTACACATGAAGCAAAGAAAAACACCATGACGCAAAAAGAGTTTAAAATAGAAATAAAACTGATAATCAAGTTCTCTCGCATAAATCAAACTCATCAAGTCTCCCCCTTAATTTGTTCTCCCCCTTTTTATCTGTAATAAACAAAAGAGTAAAAACATAATCATTAAATCAAAGCATCACAAATATGAAGGAAATATCATCACAAAAGATATAAATAACGAACATGTAATGATAATTTCAAAGGCTGACATTCACCAACTATTTTTGAAATCTTTCAAAAATTTTAAAGTGTAAAAGTTTTACAAACAAAACACACTATGGAGAAACACAAAAATACCCGAATCATGGAAGCAGAATGTAAAGTGTGAACATATTCCATAGGTTAATCAATGTTTCCAAACATAACACTTGTGCACGAAGGATTGAGATACCATTAACGAATGATCTCAAAGTCTACCTTAGGTGTTAAAGATTGTGAAATCATGTGAAATTGACTTAACCTAATCAACAAATCAAGACCGTAAGTGATTTTCACACCAATGATGCCCATACGATCTAATATTTTCTCGAGATTTTATAGTTTATGCAAACCCATTTATCTTCGACTTAACTCCCTCAAAATCTCACATATAGCAGTAATGCTCTCAATTGTTTTGAAGAAATTAATGCTCATTTGTAGCAAAAAAAAAAACGTTCAAACAAAAAGGCCTCGCAACAATGTAAAACAATATATTGAACAAATACCTTATATACTGGTATTGTAAGCCAACCTGAAAATATAAAAAGTAAAATATATAAATAAATAACAACGATCTAAAAATAACAAATTTGACAAAAATAAAAAAACAATAAGTACACCAAGTAGCTGCTTAATTAAAATCAGAAGATATAAACCATTCACAAACAAACTAAAAAGGCAGAAACACAAACAATAGGAATAAGCACTACATCCCAAATTAAAAAAAAGAAACTAAATCTACCAATAAAGCACGAACTATAAAACCCCAAATTCAAAGAATCCTTCATTTTTAACCTAAAATCCCCCCGAAAAAAAGGGTTGCGTTTTTTTTTGGCCCAGTAAATAAGGGAATATGATTGGTTATGGGTGGGACGATTGTGGATGTAGGTTTGATATGGACGGATTGAATTCGAGTTTGTCTAAAATTTGGGTTAGGTTTGAACCGGTTCACACTTCAATTCTTTCCATTTGCACATAAGAATTAATTCAAAGAAAAAGATATAAAGTATAAAAATATTTTCCATATATTGTGATGTGTGTATATATTCGTGTGTAAGGAAAAAAGATGCCAAAAATTTGGTCTGGGTTAGACTTCATATTTTGCCTAAGTCTCCCTGGATATAGGCTTCATTTAAGTTCCCCAATTTTTTGAAACACTCAAAATTTCTCTTGATTATTCTAGAAATGTGTAATAGGCTCTGGAATAGTCTGGTATATGCTTATATAGTATAGATTATTCTAGACTTGTGCGGAATAGTCTTGTATATACTTTTATAGTATAGATTATTCTATGATGACAAGAAAGGAGTAGGATAGTAGGATGCTCTTCCAAGGAACATTTTAGAGATGTAATCTTAGCCATTGATGTAATTTGATCTCCACCATCCTTTAAGGGAGTGGGTGTGTATAAGTAGGTGGGGTGACATTTGCCCAAACCTTCAAACCAAGCAAAGTATTCGAGTAATGCTAGTTCTCTTTCTACCAATTCTCATTGTTCTTGAATTCTCTAATTTTTCTTTGGATGAGTGAGTGTAGCACTTATAAATGAGAGTGATGATTAAGGCTTTCTTATGAGTTGAAAAGGAGTTTACACACAAGTTTCGCTCGGGTTGAAGCATAAGAATTCTGACCCAGGGATAAGATCAGGTAAGGACCAAATCATGCGAACTTAGTAAGGACAAATTTTTTTTTAAATAGTAAAAAAAAATATTATAAGTTGTTTTTTTGTGGTGTAATTAACCATTCCATTCAATATGACAAAAAAATTCAGATCAAAATGATTTTTTTTCTATTTTAAATAAATCGTTCAAAATACACCAATTTTTAAATACTTAAAACTAACTTATTTTTACCGTTTTTTTTTAAATATAAAAAAAATCATTTTGACCTGAATATTTTTTTTTTGGTATAAAATCCTAAATCTTGAATTCAAGACCATATCTTTCTTTATTTTTTTGATACATGATGTAATATAAGATCCAGGGACAACCTAAATGTTTTAAAGTGATTCCCTTCGAATTAAGGATAAATAGTTTTAATGGGATCTATGAGAAAGAAAACAAAAACTAGTAAATAAGACATATTTGTAAATCCCCCTTATTTTATTTGAATTATATTTGTGAATCAACCCATATATAAAGAAAAGTATGGGTCCCAACTCCTCAACTTTAACACTTTCACTTTTGGCACGTGTATACTTAAGCACCTATGCACCCACGCAATACTAGACAACCCCTTATTCACACTAGGCAAAAATACATTGAATATTAATTCACCACACACACACACACACACACACACACATATATATATATATATATATATATTTATATATATATCTAGAGAGAGAGAGAGAGAGAGACACTAAAATAACAAATAAACATAGGTATTTGAGCACCTAAATATATATCTATTTTTTATTTTTCTTTCACTCATATTGAAGATCCCTCATTTTCAATCATTACAAAAATGCTATTATAACTTGCAAGAAATTAAATCCTCTCTTTTTTCAATCATGACGTTTGAATTTTGCTGATTATTTTTCATTTAGGTTTTTAAACCTTTTTTATGTTGATTCTAATATTATTTGGACACTTTTTTATCTCAATTTCTTAAGGGTAGGATTTAGATGTGCCAATTAAAAAACAATATGTTTATCAAATCGATTACACAAAAAATGCACATTCACACAATTTCACACACACCACACATAGTTGCGCACCCAAATTGCATAGTACTACACACACAGTTTCACTATTCACACACTTCATACAGTTTCACACATTCCACATAGGGTTTTACACAACCACACACTAAAACCTCATATTTTCACTATTCACACACGCATCATGAAAATTCCCACATAGACCGCATATTGCTCACTCTTATACAATGTAAGCACACATGGTTGAGTTTCAAAGCTTTAAAGACCACATAATTCATTATATTTGACAGACGGGGGGATATAACGGGTAAAAAATGGATTGGGTTTACTTCGGGTGATGGATTAAGTTAGGGTTAATATGGATAGGATACAGACCGAGTGGTATCGGGTCAAAATGTTTCCCCATACTTCCCCTTTGCAACATACCCTATAGGCAATATGCAGATGAAAGGGAAATGGATCTTGCAAACACACTTAGGCCTTTCAATAGAGCCTATTTTAGTTGAAGTAGTATACGTAAATAAACAAGGTAAAAAACCCATTGAACTTTCAAAATAACAAATAGTAACCAATAGATTTTTGATGAATAATTAAAGCTGTGTTGGTTTAGAGATCTCCATCTGGGGTTTGTGATAGAAAGAGGATACAGAGAGAGAGAAACTACTTGCCCAAAATTACAAATAATAACAAATAGATTTTAGTTGAACGATTGGAGCTATGTTGGGTTGGAGATCTCCATTTGAGGTTTGTGATAGAGAGAGGCTAGAGAGGTTTGGTCAATCCACCACCAATAAACTATAAAATACAAAATACAAATATTATTAAATGAATAACCACACTCACAATAAAATCGAAACATTTCCAATAATTAAATAAATTTTACAACTCCCATTGTCATCATGAACCAACCCTATATTCCATAAACCTTAATACAAGTTTGGTTAGCATGCAACTTTATCAATTTTTCCATTTTTAATATTAACCTAATTGTTTAATCGTCAATTTTTTGCACGATGTTTCAAAAAATATCATCATTCCTTACTAGTAAAGAGCGAAAAATATCAAAAAATTTCATCTACGCAGAATATGTTAATTTTTTAATTAGAATTATATTTTTATCAAGTAATTCTAATATTGTTTTATCTTTTTAGTGCAGCATGTGACAAAAAAAATTGTCAAGCATGGCTTGTGGAAGCCTGCAAGGTTTCCTTATAAAACAAAAAAGAAAGGTAACTTCCCAAATATCTGATTATTAAGTAAAGGTAAGCTAGAAAGGCAGAGTTGTACTTTTAATAACTAACCTCATCTCTTTTATATTTTAGTATCACATGTATCTGTGCAATGTCATTGACTACTTTCGGCTCCCATCAAACTCGAAGCCTATGTATAAGAAAGAGTACCTTCAAAATTAAGTTATATATGATTTAAACTTAATGTTGGCCCATAGCTCCTACAATGTCTCCTTGTGGGTGAATACATATGTGGTATGATTCACGGTTATCACATTAATTAAATTAAGTTCATGCCAAATTTTAAGGATTTTTTTACTTAAATACGGGTAAAAACTGTCAAAAACTGCCAAAAACTGTTCCCGCCTGACATCTCGTTCGAACGATATTTTCGCTCGAACGAAATCTCGTTCGAATGAGTCTTTTAACGAAGTTCCAGTGTAAAATCGTTAGAAGCTCGTTGGAAATCTCGTTCGAACATCCATCTCGTTCAAAAGACATTTCGAACGAAGTTCCAGCGGCCAATATGGGAAGTCGTTGGCAAACTCGTTCAAACGACTTGTGGTTCGAACGACAATCTCGTTCGAACGAACTTACAGAAAGTTTAAAAATTCTCATTTTTAGCCTAGAAAACTTTATAAACTTTATTTAAAGTTATAATTCATTCTTTCTGAAAACAAAACACTATTTTAATAAAACCTAACACCCAATAAACTTTTTCCAAGATCCTATATATATATAAATGCATTCATACCTTGGGAGCAATGGAATTACTGTTGATGACGTAGAAACGAGGCACTTTAAACTCGACATTTGATGAAGCTTTATACTCTTTGCCGCTATGTCTTCAACAAACTCTTCATAGGTTTGAATATATTACAATTTAACACTACCCTATGAATAAACGTTTTTGTCCGGAATTGAGCCAAAACTATATGAAGACTCAATTGGAGAATTGTGTCCTTACATACTTCTAGTGAATTTCAAGAATTTTGTGAAGCAAATGGAATTCGTCGACCAATGGCAATTCCTCGATCCCTTCAGTAAAATGGACTAGTAAAAAGAAAGAATCGAACTATCCTCAACATAGCTTGGAGTATGCTCAAAATCAAGAAACTGCTCAAGGCATTTTGGGCGGAAGCAGTGGCATATGTTGTCTACTTGTCAAACCAATCTTCAACAAGAAGTCTTTGGGGAAAGACACCGCAAGAAGCATGGAGTGGAAGAAAATCGGGTATCTCCCACCTGAGAGTTTTTGGGAGCATAGCACATGTACATGTACCAGACGAGAGAAGAACCAAACTTGATGATAAAAATGAGAAGTTCATCTTCATTGGCTACGACAACAACTCTAAAGGCTATAAATTGTATAATCCTAACAATGGAAAGATTGTAATTAGCTGAGATATGATATTTGATGAAGAAGGAGAATTTGATTTCAGCTCAAATATAGATGATTTCAACTTCTTTCCCAACTTTGAAGAAGAGAATGAAGAAACCATGATAGAGCAAGAAGGAGAAGTTCAACAAGAGACCACTACTCCACCTACCTCACCAACATCAACAGCTCACGGAGACTCATCACCATCGCCAAGTGAAAGTTTGAATGAAAGAGTTTTTCCCCGCATAAGAAGTCTACGGGATATCTATGAGGTAACCAAAAGACATGCTAAATATTTTTATAACCAAATTGTTACAGCCAACCCACCCACTAAACTCGACTCTCACTTGAATTTTCGTGTTAACAAATCATATATATTTTGACACACCCATGTCATTCGAATTAATCCCATACTCACAAGGATTAAACAAAACTTTATCCCTATTAGGCATCTGCCTCGCCTGATCGTTGGGACCCCACAAGTAACTCTTGCGGTCGAACTGACCCATGATCATTTGCGATGGTTGTACATCTAGGATCTCATCCCGTAGTTTCCCCTGCCTTGATGTTGGCAATTCTTCCTTTTATATCATATGTGCCCATCTTTGAATCTTTGGCCCAAAAAATCTCTAGGCCTCTAATCATGGTCTTACTGACCTCCCCCATTTTTTTCTTAGCCCCGACGATCCTGAGGGGTGAAAGGCTACTGTTATCGAGGGCCCCACTAGTCCTGCTTGAACCCATCATTCTCAGTTGAAAATCTTTGGGCCTAACTCTTATCCCAATTCCCTTACTGGAAATATCACTCCTCCTAATATTATGCCCCACTAACACCACTCCCATTTTCCTTCGCCATCTGATTGGTCTTGCTTTCTCGTTGCGAACAAGTTCAATATAAGTGGTCCTGCGCTCTATGAATAAAATATCTTTATGTGTCATTCTCCTATTTCTGCTCCTATTGACCATTTCAGGGTGTCCTTATCTAGGACCTGCCTGTCTTAGTCCCAATTTCTACTCTCATTGTCCCTTTGGCTCCACTGGCCCTATGGAACTCGATGTCGACCTCGATGGTCTTGACTGAATCCATTTTCACTTGGTAGGAATTCAATTGAATTATTTAGATGGGTCCCCTAATGGGTACCCTTATGTGGTGTTTTTCCATCACCGTTAAATCCCATCTTGCCCCTTGGCTAAGTTTTTCAACCCCCTACTCCCTTCTACTAGAAGCGTTGACTTAATTTGTAATTGTACAAGCTTGACAACATCGACACTAGTCATTGTAGCTTGATTTCCCATTCTCACTTGTGTATTCTACTCACGGTTCCCTTCTAAAAATAGGCCCTTTATATCATATGTACCATTCCTTCATAGGGTACAAGGTTCGTTAAGTAAGTCGACTCCTCTTTCAGGATCGATCTTCATCTGACCCCTTAATAATAATTTGTGAAGCCCCATTCACAACTCTGTTTGAACAGAAGATGGAAGATTTTATGATTAATTCACACCCAAATTTCCTGTTTAATTCCATATATACCTCTTTATGTGTGGTGATTGACTCTCACCACTTTATGTTACTCCCTATGAGCTAAAATATTTTCCCAAAATTTATTCCTGGGTATCGCTACACTCCACCCTACACAATTGTCGTTGGATTCCCTACTCCAATCTTCCCATTACTCTTCTTCCTTCCCCGCATCTTATACATGGATTTTCAAAAGAGTTATTTTGCTCTCCTACCCCTTGTCGACTCCGCTGGGTGTATCTGAGATTTGCACCGCCATTATCTGTGACAGTGCTTAGGGGAACTACTATTCTCGAGCGATTATTCTATTGTCATCAACCTAAATAATAATCATGGTGAATTTTATGGCAATCACCATTTCCATAATACGCTAAGTCTCATCTTGAGAATCTCCTCCTGCAATCCTTTTTATGGCCCTTACTGCTCATTCAAAAATCTCTGACATACAAAGTCCAACCGAACTCGTATATGAATCTCATCACTAACACCTAATAGCAGGAGAACGTAAGTTACAATACGTAGAGTAATACAACAATCCTAATAATAGGGATCTATATCAAAGAACGCTAAGAAGCAAGCATAATAAGCCGTACAGATCCTAAAAGACTCTAGAACCTGATGCTCTGATATCACCTATGACACCCCACCTAATTAAATACCGAGTGATGAGTCCTTTATTAAATTAAATCAAAGTATCCAGTTAGTTCATTCTTAGCATCACTCACGAAAAACATTTACTTTATTAATCACCTATTTATTAATTAATCTAGTGTCAAAAACAGTTAATCCATTAATTAAAAACCAATAATATAAAATAATAACACATTCACCATTTTCATGAAAAAAATTATAATGAATAATTAACCATCCAACTAAATCAAATGAAACGAGGATAAACATCCCAGTAAAATATATCAAAACCAACAAAATGTAATAACAACAAACCCAACTGAAAAACTGAGTACTGAAATAAATTGAGTGATATATCTCTGTGATATAAATAGAATCTAGGAATGGGAAACACATGCCCCAACTGAAATGGCTAAATAGGAAACTGAGATGACAAGGATGAAGGCATCTACATATGAGGACCTGCAACTCCTACACTAGCTTTAGCATGTCAAACAGTCCAATGGTCTAAGCCTGGCGTCCCTTTGCCTGGACACCTAAAATAGTTGTATAAGAGAAAATAGATTTGTAAGAGATGGTTCAGAGCCCGAGTGTAAAATATTTTAAAACAGTTTAGTAAGTATTTAAAATGCGGTAAAGCAAAAATTATGTACATGTTAGCTTTTGGAACACTCACTTGAGATTCTCACCTCTTAACTATTGTGCATGTCTAACGTACCTCTGAACCATTCTACTCATTGTCATCACACCTAAATAGATTATATACATAAGCCTACTAACTATCACTCGCAGTAATAACCCGTATTTCCGATATACTATTATTATAAACAGGTTCTACATTTACTATCCCGAGTAAGAGTTTCACAATAAGGTTAAGTGTTCACATACTTGATCTAATTCCATTAATATTCTCATCTACATATTCACACAGTAGATTAAATCACAAGTATTTATTTTTCATCACACTAATATAAATAAATACTAATACGACATCCCTAGACTTAGCTACGGTGTGTGCATACTCTGCTATCAATTCCCAGTACCTCTCGTACTGAATAAGGACAAATGGTTTAGAATTACTCTCGAACCATATAAATACAAGTCACACATATTGGAGGCGAATATAGTTCCAAACCTATGGGCTACACATATACCTACGCACCCATATGACCGTCATCACTATCATTTTCACAAATAGCCCGTATCTAGGTTTCATATTCTGAGGTACCAAATCTAAAATCACCCCAATGAGCTTATTAGAATAAGACAGTCCTCTTTAAAAATCCTCCCACGATAGCCAGCAACGTAGGTATGTGATACACATAATAAATCATATAATAGGCATTCGTCCCACCTATATATTCATAACATTAATATGGTATACACACGTCCCATATCTCAAGTTTCATACGTAGTATATTTATATCTCGAATATCCCAACTATTTATAATTTATAAGGTTACTTCTCATTATTCACTCCCGAGTATTTCTCAACTCTCGAAGTATAAACATTGTTCTACCCATAATATCAGTAGCTAACTCATTATATCCTACTGATATAAGTCATTATTTTTCGCAAATTCTAGTGATCCGAATTATTCTCCAAATTAGGTGATTCTCTCAGTTTAGCCTGATTAGGTTTGCCTTAAATTATCCATTATAAGACTAAGTCCAATACTCAACCTCGGCCTACTGGTATCCTAACATAATCTCAATTATATTAGAGTAATTCCCATAAATAAATTCCAAACGATTTCCTAATAATTCTAATTAAAATGAGAAAATTGGCCAAAAATGAGCAGCCAAATGGATTCGTCCTGGTCCGAATCGATGTGCCTTGCCGAATCAATTCGGCCTCATCCCAATCGATTCGCTCGTACAGGTATTGAAAATCTGCATTATTGTTCTTACGGGTTTCTCTAATTTCCAACAACAAATCCGCAATTTAACATCCCCAAACTCCCAACCAATCATGTTACATGTTATAGTAACATAATTACATAAGTTTTAACGTTCAAGAATCATAATTTCATCAAAGGGGCATCAATTATTGGGATTAATTCAAGATAATTTACCAAGAACCATAGTTTATCATCTTATTCAAGAATATTCATAAATACCCATATTTATCCATAAATATTCATAAAAAAATCGTGGGTTCTAGTCTACATAAATGAAGGGATTTAATCTCAAATAAATTAAATCCTAGTTATGAATTTACATCTTCAAATTTTACTCAATTCATATGCAATTCATGTGTGTTCTTCATCTACGCTAACATGGACATAATTATTGCTAATAAATTACAAGTTTAAACACTTGATTATATAATGAAGGTCTTATCCGTCTTTATAGTTGGTATGGTTGTGATCCTCGCTCTCCGATCTACGCGGTGATGGCCTCAGTGGTCTAAATGGTGTAGGAATGGTGGTTCTAGCCTTGGGGGTGGTTCTCCTTCCTCCTCTAACGGCTTATGTGAATATGGTAAATGATAACCCTCGAAGACACAACCCCTCACCTGATATAACCCTTTAAAATTCGTGGGTTTAATTCCCTTAAAAATATAAATGACCAAATTACCCCCTCCGAGGTGCGGGTATGGCCTAAAAGTGCCCTGGGACCAAAACTAAACCACTGGGTAGACTTTTCTGACTATCTCGATCCTTACGGACACATTGGCGCATCGAAATGACCATTTGGGTGACTTATAAATAATTTACTTTTTATTCCCTTAATTTAGTCCCGACACGGCTGACACGTGCGCCCGACTTAATTATTGTAACTGTCGTATTTTTTACTCGCAACAATTCTTATAAATTTACAATCATATATTACTTTATTCACTTAGTAATATTCAATATAATTCTCATCAATAAATACTAACCCTTATCTCGCTAGTTAATAATTAACTTAATTCGGATTAATTATCAATTAATTTCTCATATTTAATTTTTAAGTAATCCCATGTTTTAAAAATCATAAAAATTACGGTGTATTACAAAATATTGTTTTGGTTTACTACTTTTCATTCTCGCAAACTAAAATTGCCAAAAATATTGTGCTTTATCTTATTTTAGGAATTTCAAAAACTGATTTACCTAAGTTATTGAACCCTTTAAAATTCTGAACATAAAATAAAAATGTTGTACCTAATGCGTATGGTTTCCGCTTAATGCAGGGCAAGGAGATGTTGATGTCGGTTGACATTACCCCTATATATGGAGATATTTCTCTCATATCTCGAGCCCGAGACCAACCGTAACTTGGGTGAGGGTACTTTCTATCTCAGTAAGGTACAATCTCCAATCCTAAAATAAAATTCTGAACATACCATCCCAAAATACCAATTTAATTTACCTGAATACCAAAATTGTAATATAAATATGTATACTGCTATATTATTTCTCATTTATCACGACTTTTAATATTAAAAGTGATATCAGTCGTTAATTTTGTTTCTCATATAGAATATCTCAGTTCATTTTCTCTATTATTTTGTTTTAAATATATTTACTTCTTAACAAAGTAGTTTTAGTAATTTTTGAATTAAGAATATGTACTTGTTTGCATGTTTTGTCTCTAATATATTTTTTCCCAATTATTTTGTGAGGAAACTACGTGTAACTAGTGAAATGATAAATATGATATAATGTAGAAATAAACATGTAGGATATTCAGTAGTTTTTATGTTAATTTAGTTGATCCATTTAGAAATTGAAATACCAAAACACTACTAGAAAGTAATAAAACCATATTTTAAAATATCGTAAAACCTGAAATTATCCAAACCAAAAATATTGAAAATACAAAAATAATATATACCGTATGTTTTGGCATTAGTATATGATTTTAAAAATAAAAAATAAAAATTACTGAAATCGGATGTACATTGGATTGGTATTGGTACAGACCAAATATCGATAAAACTGACCGATACCCACCCCTATTTCTATGTAAACAAATTATTTCCCCAATAATCTCATTTGTAATCAAGCGACATTTTCTCATACCATTAATATGGCGATGCTTTTGTTCTTAACGAATTCAAGCTACTGTTATGTGTTGATAAGAGCCTACTACATATCCGTTCTAATTTTATCATTCTTAAATAGATCGGGCTTAAAACTTGACAATTCACGAAGATGAAAGAAACTTGTACACAAAATTTAAGAAAAAAGCCATTTGCGGACACATGTTTAACAAAACAATTTGCAAAACTTTATTTATAATAGCAACCATCCACATTATTTTCAAGGCTTTTAGGTTTTATTCATGAATAATCCTCATCAGTGTACCTAATGTATACATGCATCTCCCTCCCTATGAATTTTTTTTTCTTAGTACAATGGATGTATTTGATAAACTCTTACACACCCACACACACGAAAAATAGTAACTAATAAAAAATATAATGCAATTGTGTATGTTATTATCCTAAATTTAATGCATTCCTTAAAATATTACTTGTTCTAAATTACGTGTCTTATTTATTCTTCGTAAATACCATTCCTTGTACTCTATTTTTCTTGGTTATAAAAGCTATGAACATTTGACTGATGAAGCATTGAATTAAAGAAAATTGAATTAGTATTAGAGTAAACAACGACCTTAAAAAATAGTTATTAATTGTTACTGTTGAAAATGTGATAAGTCAAGGTCCATGTGACTTTTTGCAGGTTTGAGGTTTGAGTCTCATTATCTAATTTGAGTGCTTAATGAGTGGATTTGCTAATCAGGGCAACTGTATTATTATAATGTGTGGATAGGTTACATATTTTTTTTTTGTTTTGTGAATGTTTTCATTATCAGTCGACTCATTGTAGCAAACCCTAGTCATGCCTCCTCCCTCAAATAAGGGTCAGTCGCACTAATATACCCCCTCAACCAAGATTTGAGACCACAAAATTGTGGTCCCTCCATGTCTAATCTTCAAGAAAGACCTCAGATTATATGGGAATAACCTTATAAGGCATGTTAACCCTTAAAAATCAATTATTTCATTGTATAATACCTCAAGGACAACCTGTGAGAAGTCTTCGAGCTCTCAGTTCTCCGACAAAACACTTACAACCAATCGAATAGGTAGGTAAAAAATAGAACACATTTCTACATGTCGCAATACATAGATCCACATATTAAATGCCCTCGTCAGCATTTAATTCTTCCCCGACCACATTACGCCACCTCCAAATACTTTGGCCGACACTCCATCCCCTTGCTGACACTATTGGACCTCAGAGGCACACCCAACCATGCTTTGATAGTCTACTCATTCTCTCTCTCAAAGAGTTTGCATAAAAATAATGGTTTGTAGAATGTTAAAGGGGATCAAAAAATCAAACTTAGAGAGAGAATTAAAAGTTTTAGGCATTTCCTAAGCCTTTTCTCCTTGTTTTATCCTCACAACCCACTGTTGTGAGTTTATACTTGAAATTCGGATCATTTTTACCTACCAAACACTTTATATATCTTATTGAGACCTAAATTAATAATTAGGAAACCTTGAAAAAGTTAATTAGTTACTTCTTAAGGTCTTTTAGATCATTGATAGAGGAGGTAAAACCTCAGACTCACTTAACCAAAGATCAAGAGGTCTCCTAGACTGTAGTAACTCATTTACGATCTAATAAATGAGTGCAGAACTCCTTCCTGAGGTACGAACCACTTTAAATCATTGTATCACACTTTGACACTCCTTTCCACTCCTCTTACCTATCTGAGGTTCGAAGGTGAGCAACGGTGGGTTTGAAATCACTAACAAATTTAACACCCATTGGTTTGGCAATGTCTATGTGAATGAGAAGTTCCATTTATATCATAGTGTCAACTAACGCCGATTTGACTCATTCTTCCAAAGAGAAAAAAAACTTAGCTATGGATTTATTAAACGTGGATAATTTAAATTCATGATACAAAAATTAAGAACAAAGGGGTGAGCCTGAAAAAACTTTGATCATCATATGCCTCAATTCGGAGCATCCAACCAAAGGAGTTCATATTGGGGCTGACTTTAGACCTCTTTCAAGAAGAAACTTATTCAATTCCTAAGCGAAAATAAGGACGTGTTTGCCTAGAGCCACTCTAACATGATCACGGTGGACTATGGAGTTATCGTCCATCACCTAAACATGGACCCAAATTATAAGCTAGTCTGACAAATGAAGAGGTTCTTTAGCCCATAACGAAACAGTGTAACAGTAAGGGATGTTGACAAGTTCCTAGAATCCAACTTTATTAGGGAGGTCAAGTACCCATAGTGGCTCTATAATGTGGTACATGTGACCAAAGTCAATAAAACATGGAGAATATATTTCAATTTTACTGACCTCAATAAGGCTTTCCCTAAGGACTTCTATCATTTACCTCAGATTGACAAATTGGTTGATGCTACAGCCACCCATGAGCTCCTCTCCTTGATGATTTCCTATTTCGAATACAATAAAATAAGAATAACCCCTTCCAATGAAGAAAATACTTCATTTATCACATACTAATGTACATATGGCTATAAAGTTAGGGATTTAGGAGTAAATAATATATGAGCAACATATCAAAGGATAGTGAACACAATTTTTAAAAGACCTCGTGGACAACTCCTTTGAGATCTATGTTAACGAAATGATGTTCAAAATCTTTGAGGCTCAAGAATGAAGAACCTTGGGGAAATGTTTCCACCCTCAGGAGGAAAATGTGCTTTTGCTGTTGTTGGGGGTAAGTTACTTGAGTTTATGGTTATGAAGCGATGCATAAAGTCCAATCAAGAGAATATTGAAGCTCCGATCGATTTTAAATTTACAAGGAGAGTAAAGAAGGTTTAGAGCTTATACGAAAGAGCTTTCACCCTCAACCCTTTATCTCAAAGGCCATGGAAAGTTTATCCCTTTCTTTAAGATATAAACAAAGGCCTTTGAATGGACTCCTGAGACTGAAAAGGCTTCCTAAAACCTCAAGAAGTACCTGAAGTCTCTGCATCTATTGTCCTAGACCATCATTGGAGAATATTTATATCTATACCTTATTGCCTCTCCAACTAATATCAACTCAGCTCTCATTATATAAGAGTTTTGGGTCCAATACCTTATGTATTATCTCAGTCGAGCTTTTCAGGGGGTGAATGCAAGTATTTGAGAATTAGAAAAATTGGCCTTCTACCTCATCATTTTTAAAAAGTGCCTGAGGCCTTATTTTCAGTCCCACTCTATTTTGGTAATGATCGATCAACCCCACTAACAGGTTCTCCAAAAGCTTGAGACCTTAGGAAGGTATATTAAGTGGTTTGTGAAGTTGGGGAGTTTGACATCATACAATAACCCTGCAGTGTTGTCAAAGGTCAAGCTTTATATGAATTCATTATAGAGTTTAGGAACCTAGAGGAGGTGGAGAAAGATCCCATAAGATCTTGAACTAAGTTCGAAGTAATGCCAAAAGAGCTGAGACAACCCTTATTATAGGGAGTGGAACCTGACTCCCTTATATGGGTATTGTACGTGGATGGATCATCAAACATCTCAAGTAGTGGGGTTGTACTTCCCATGATAATTTGTGAAGGAGTACTATGTCTCTATATTTTAGCTTTAAATTTAAAGCCTATAATAATGAAGTACAGTATGATGCCTTCGTGGGAAACTTGGTCCTCCACGTCCACTTAAAATCTCAATGGGTAGAAGTTATTAATGACTCATCTGGTGGTCAACTAAGTCACTAACGTCTACTAGTCAAAGAGATACAATATGATAGGGTATAGTAATTATACAATATCTTATTAAAAGGATCCCAAAATTTCAAATCATAAAGATTCCATGGGCAGAGAATTCAGAGACTTACCACCTGGCATGGGTGGGATCATCATATAATATTAATCTAGATATCCTACTTATAACCACGGACCAATGAAGAATTATAAGGCTACATATCAAGACTTCAAAGGTTTATTAGGGTTATACTTGACCATTACCATCAAAGCCTACCTTGGAGATCGCATCCTGCCCAAGGACAAGCTCCAAGCCAGACGAGTAAAGTCATAATCTTCTTGGTATTACCTGGAGAATAGAGTATTGTTAAAGAATTGATATTATATAGAACTTTAATGATGCTTGAGCCCATCATAAGACAGTTACATCCTCAGTAACCTCCGCGAAGGTGTTTACGGTGCCCATACATGCTAAAAGATCTAAATTTACTTAGTACTTAGGCAGGGATATTTTTAGTCAGCATTGAGAAAGAAAGCCAAGCATCTGGTGAAATATTGTGACAAGTGTTAGTGGTTGACTTTTTTCTTAAACAACCAGATAAGAATATGACTCCAATGCTAAGTACATGGCCCCTCTCTTAATATGAAGTGGATTCGGTAAGGCTTTTCCCCTCAACAAAGGTCAAAACAAGTTAAATATTATTTTCATTGATTAATTCACCAAATGGGCCGAGGCTAAATCCTTAGGCACAATCACAGAGAAGAAAATAACCAACTTCATCTATAAGAACATTATTTATAGATTTGGCCTACCCAAGGGCGTTATCTCAGATAATGAAAAACAGTTTGACAATCTTGCTTTTGGGGATTTTTGCTCAGGTTATGGCATCAGCAAACATTAGTCCTCTCGAGGCCACCCTTAATCCAATGAACAAGTCAACATAACAAATAGAACCATCTTCTACAGTTTGAAGAAGAGGCTAGAAAAGGACAGGGGGTTTTGGGTTAAATAATTGCCAAGAATTTTGTGGTCATATAAGACCACTCTTAGGAGTCCAATAGGAGAAACCCGGGTCTTCCTAACCTTTGTCACTAAAGCAGTGATACCAACAGAGGTTGAAGTACCCACACAAAGGGTAACCCAGTTTGAACCAATAGATAATAATGTGGGCCTCAAGAGGACTTTAGATGAGTTAGAAGAGAAATGGGAAGAATCTTTTATACGAATGGAAAGAATACAAGAAAAACAAAACCCCTAATTTCAACAAAAAAAGGTCATCCATAGGTAATTCAAGGTGGTAAATCCAGTCCTAAAGGAGGCCACCCTTACAGCTAGGAATTTAAGTGGGGAAAGCTAGGCCATAAATATGAATGCTCATATGTGACCAAAATTACGAGACCTAGTTATCATTACCTTAAAGATACTAAGGGATCACTACACCAAAATCAAAAAATTATAACACAACTTTTTTTTATTTATACTATATTTGGTATGTTAAAGATTTTAAATGGTTAAAATCCATTATAAATAGAAAAAAATCGTTAAAATATATTGGTACCTTATGAAAAAGTCATAAAAAGAAAAAATAAGAAAAAGAAAAAAGAGATGAGGAAAGTCGGGAGGATAATTTCCCTACTAATTCCAGACCCACTTTCACCCATATCCTTTCTACCCCCGAGCGACCTCTGTATGCCTGAAGAGAATAGACTTTGTCCACTGATGATAACTGAAATAAACAAAGGAGATGGTAATTGGGGAAGTAGTGTTGTGGTGAAAGATGATCATCGTCTATACATATTTATATATCTGGACCTCGTAATTTGCCATCTCATAATTGAAGAGACCTTATAAGCTCTTATTGGTTAATATTCTCATTTGTTTGCTTAGTTACCCTACACATGAAATTTTAATGTTCAAATTTTTATGTGTGCATGTCGATTACGAGTAAAAATGTTGATGATTGTTGTATTGTAATTTAAATTGGCAGTCGAAGGAGAAGTTTTTAGATTTTGTTATGTACGTTTAACTAATACAACTTTCGAATTCCAGCATGCATTTGTATGCATTTGTGTGCGTTTGTGTGTAAGAGAGAGGTGTGTTGTGAACACTGATACTACAATAATTTTAGCCTTTTAGATGTACATTTTTTAGCGAAACTTGTTGATCATTACTCCATTCAAGTAGATACTTTGGAGAGATGTGTGTGTCTTAAGAGAGAGAGAGAGAGAGAGAGAGAGAGAGATGCATTTTTGGTGTCTTAAAATTGTTTACTGTGCATGAAAGATTTCATGTAATTTCATTTATGTGGCTTATTTATTGAATGAGTGATTCTAGACAGACCCAGAAATTGTACACAAAATAAAAATTTGGTGATGTATCAAACATGTATTGGTTAATGCTATTGGTGCGGACCCGCAAACACACCAAAACTCGTGTGACACATCATTGAATTTGAATTTTGTGTACAATTTTGAGGATCTCTCGAGAATTATTCTTGTTCAATTATTTTCTAGTTGGTATAGAAACCCAATAGGTTGATTTAGGGGTTGGCCCCATTAATTATTTGATATTATTGACTTTGGAAGCCAAACTTTTCGTATTTTGGGTTTAACCCCAAAATTATTCTTAGAAATATCAAGTGTCCCATGAACATTAACAAATTGCTTAAAAAAGCTATTTATTCAGCAATCAAGTAGTTGACGAGGGTCAGACCCAATAACTTGTTTCCTATTTGTTATGTATTTTATCAACATTATTTCAAATTGACTTACTTTATTTCCACATATGAGTTGTAATTAAATATTTTCTGTATTAACAAATATGATTTATAAATTTACTAGCAATTCATAAGGACATCCGGATTCCCGTTATTTTCATGTACTTCCAGATATTGTCGAACTTCATAGAAATTATGACTTCCACATATAAATTTACTATAAATTCTCGTGAATCTCATTATTTCCACATATTGGTATGTTCCCATGGATCTTGACATGTTAATCTAATTTCAAATTGATATCTACTAGGCACTTATTTTCTATAGTTTCATTCTTTTAGGGTGAGCTTATATCGATTTAGTCATGTTCGTGTGAGTTTTAAAATTACCACCCGGATATAACTACGATCTTGACCACATGTATGTATCGAAGTATGGTAGGAAAAAAACTATAGTTACATGCTAGTATACCTCTAATACGGTAGATTAGAGGTATAAATAGTCATTAATGATGCAAAGTTATAGGTTTAATATGGCTTTAATGTGATTCATCCTCTCTCCCAAACGTCAGAACTTGAGAAGACAAATAGTTTATTGGTGTTTCCACTTCTTTGCCCACTTCCCCTTATGAATTATCTCTATATAAACAGCAAAGGCAACCTCCTCATAGACATAACACAGGCATCTTCTTCTCATAGACACAAAATAAAAAAAAGGTTTGTTTGCAGAAGTACAAACACCCAAGATTTTATTTATTTGTGGTTTAGATCCGATTTTTGTATATCCCAAAATAAATAAAAAGGTTGGTATAGATAAAAAAAATTTATCTGTGGTTTAGATCCGGTTTTTGTCGTTGTAAATTTTTGAGATTTGGATATTTTTTATTCCCTAAATATGTTTTTGGTCAAAAATAAATTGGTTCCAGATTTAAGTGTTCTTTTTTTCTAGAAATATTTTTTTATGGCATTAATTTTTTTTTTTTGGAAATAAGTTTTTTTTTTAAATAGGGAAATATGTTTTTTCGGATAAATAGTTTTTTTTTGTTGGAAATAGTTTTTTCGAGTAGCACTTTTTCTTTGTGGCAACATGTTTTTTTTCCAATATTTATATTTTTTAAAATTCTTTTTCAATATTTTCCAGTCTTAATAGTTTTTCATTTTTTCAAACTTTTTAAATATTTTTATATTTTTTTCAGATTTTTTTTTAATTATTTTCTAGATTTTTAAGTTTTTCAATATTTTATGTAAAGTTTAGAATTTTTAAAGGTCTCTAATTTCCAGTTTTTTAATTTTCCGTAATTTTCTGTCTTTTAATTTACTATAACTTTAAGTTCTTTTAATTTCATTTTTTCAAACTTTTAAAATGTTTTTATATTTTTTTTCAGATTTTTTTATTTTTTTTAGTACTTTCTATATTTTTTTAAGTTTTTCATTATTTTATGTAATGTTTAGAATTTTTAATGTTCTGTAATTTCTAATTTTTTAATATTCTGTAATTTTTTGTCTTTTAATTTACTATAATTTTAAGTTCTTTTTATTTTTAATTTTCTGTATTTTTCAATTTATTTAATATTCTCTAATTTTCAATATTTTTGTTGTTTTGTTTTCAATTCAATTGTTTTTTGATTTTTAGATTTTAAAAATATTTTTTTTATAATTTTCAAAGTTTGAATTTTTTTTCTACAAGTGTCTTTTGTGAAACTACCTCATTTTTTATTTTTCTTATTTCATATGTAGTCCTCTCCATGTTCTTTTACAAGCTTGAAATGTATAAAGGCATCATGCGTGTCTCCTATTAAGCCCCTGTATTTATTACCTTCAACTTTTTTCTCTCCACCCCTTCCACTTCAACTATAATAATATTTGCAAACTCATTTACCATTTCCATATAATGAATTAGTACCACTTTTTGAGTACAATCATTTTTTTTATTTCATAAGTAGTCCTCTCTATGTTCTTTTTCAAGTTAAATGTATAAAACATCATATGTGACTCCTATTATGCCCATGTATTCATTAACTTCCACTTTTTCTCACCACCCCTTCCACTTCAACTATAATTATATTTGCAAAACCGTTGATCATTTACATATAATGAAGTAATACATTTTTTCGAGTCTAACGAAATATTATATTTCATTTAACCAACATTCGTAATATACAGTTGCGCCCGTACATCGCGCGGGTTACATGATACTGGCATGTAACTCGCGCGATGCGCGGGTGCTAATCTAATAATAGTACAAATGATGATATGATTTATTAAATAATTAATAATTTATAGATTTAAATGTAGAGAAAATCATGTAATAATTTAACAACATTTACGAACATTGAATATTTATAAATATTATAAAATGTTAAGAAAAATATATGAAATGAAATATGTAAAAAGTTAATGTACAACTCAATTCTTAAAATTTATTATTAATGAAAAAATGAGTGAAATTAAAGATAATTAGCATAAAGTACTCTTGTAACGGTCTATTTATACTCTTAATTTCTCATGAATCTATGTTCTTTATGGTAATAAAAGTAGAAAAATTATGAGAGCATATATTTTAAAAAACTATTTATATATTACCCTTTAAACTACGTATTCTGATATAAAAAAAAATGAATAAACTATACACATATATAATCCCACAAATCAGGAAGGTCATTCTTTGTTTAAACATGAAATCTTCCTTTTGAGGGCATTAACAAACCATAAAAAAGGAAAAATATGATGAACTTGGCCAGTTTTGTATGGGCTTACATGGCCACCTGGTTCACACCCACTATTTTATTCTCTCCTCAACCTTAAGATCCTCACAATTTTCATCATCTCAAATTACAACACTCGAAACAATAAAAAACAGCAAGAAAATCAACCCCAACTGTCTTAAGTCCCCATATCTCTTAGACCGAGTAAAGTCCAATTTAACTCTCTTAAACTTTCAACAACCCGACCCCTTTCAACCTGAAACCCATGAATATTACCCGCTAGAGCAAGATAATAAAACCCATCAACTGGTTCGATTCCCATATTTGTTGGACCAGATCAACTCAATAAATTTATCTGTATTAAAAGTTGAACAGCCCGACCCGATTGAAGCCATAACCAATGAAAATGACCCGAAAGAACTCAACCCGGTTTGGACCCGAGGAAGATGAGGTTGGTCAAGACGTTGTCGTTTAGAGGGGTGAAGAGGTTGATGCAAAAGCAGGTGACTTTATTAATAGGTTTCATATACAGTTGAAGATTTTACCAAAAAAAAAGATACAGTTGAAGATACAAAGGATTGATTTTATTATGAGGAATAAAGGAATAAAATTTGGCCAAATCGCATGCAGTTAGTAGACTCAGTTGTATGCCTATCTTGATGGTGGATTTGAAGTCTCTGTCAACCCCATTCCATCTGTTTTTTTGAGTAGTGGAAGATTTATATTTATGTCTGGACGTGAAAACTGAATAGTTTTTTCGAAAATTTTCATATATTGAGAAACGAACCGGTGAAATGAATGGACAACTGAATAGGATTTCTTTGCAACTTGTTATAAAATTAAGCCGTGAAGTGAAAGGAGAACATTGAATAGTTTTTTTAGAACCTTTTATAAAATTAATCGGTAAAATGAATGGAGAACTGAATAGGTTTTTTGGAACATTATATATATTGAAAAATTAACGGACACAAACGAATGGAGAGGTAATATATTTATTAGAGATATAAAAGAGTTATAAGTAAAGTCAAGAGGATTTTCATTAAGTGAGAAATGAAAGGTTGGTTGTATTTTAATAGAGAAATGAACGGTTGGTTGAATTTTTACCTCAACTTTAACGTTTTTGTATGCATGTCTCTATATATATACTTGCATGATTGTTTACTTTATTGTGTCTTTTTAGTTTGTGCTCTGCAGTTTCATATTCACACTCAACCCTTGTTATCTTCAGGTATCTCTTCGTTAGTTTTTACACTACGTTTATCTAAATTATCATTTCAAAGTCCAGCTTCTGTTTCAGATATGCCATATATTTTTGGGTTTTGTTCATTAGTATAGTACCCTCTACTTTTACTCAACATAATTTAAGTTATAAAAAATAGAGATAACTTGTGAAAAGGCCTTAAGGTGGGTGTGGTTCTTGATTTTTTAAGTGATTGTGTGTTGTCCCTGATTGTTATATAAATGTGTATTATTACAAATATAATATGTATTGTGGCCTAATATGCCAAAAATATATTCTAATTTGACATAAATAATTCTAATATGAATGAAAAGTTTATAATTGAAAGGTAAGGGCGTAAGAATAAATGCCCCTAAAAAATATGTATAGTTATAAGAATTGTTATTGGATTTACTTTTTGCCTTTTTGAATTCTCCTTTGTGTTAGTTCATGAAAGTGGATTGTCAAAAGCATTGTGTTTTATTGATGTGCTGCAAATATTGATTTTCATTATTAAAATGCTATGGAGGTTCTATATGAACATGAATGTGTAGGAGGGGTATAATTGTAAGACTTTATAAAAGTGGAATATAATTGTAATAATTCATAAAAGTTGGGTACAATTGTCACCCACCACCAAAGACCCTATATAAACTCTGGTCCGGACTCTCCTTAAACGGGTTACGCCTCGATCTTTGAGGGACAAAATCCATAAACGCAATCATGTTAGGGTTATTTCCAAATCTTGCGTCCCACTTTTGTTTTGAAGAGTAGAAGAAAATAACAAGAAAGAATTAATATATGCTACAAAGTTCACATAATATTCTTCATTGTGAGTATATTTTAAAAAAAAGTAAATACCTCAATACTAAGTGCTGAATAATAAAGCTTATATGGTACCTAAAACAATCCAAATGATAGTTACTACGAATATGAGCTGTTTTAAAACAATCCAAATGATAGTATATTTTGAATTCTCCTCTGAGACTGTTTCATGATAACTAATAAAAATATGAGCTGTTATAGACAGTGCACGCTGCCATTTGCCAAAAACCTTTATCAAAAGGGACTTTTTTTTATGGAGGGTCAAATTTCAATTTTCGCTATAACGTTCTGTCAAGTAATCAATTACAAACTTCCTTGTGCAAAATGAGATTTTAAATCTGTGAACCAAACTTTTAACGCTACACAAACTTCCAAAGGGCCATGAAAGTATATCTGTCAATATTAATTAGTATTTTTCATATTTTGTAACTGAAGTTTTAGTCAAAATAAAATTGCCTTTTTCGTAGTTTCTGATTGAATGCATGTTTAGATCTTAATCTATCCTTGAGGCAAGTTGGTATGGTTATATTCCTACTTGGGTTGTTGTGATCACTATATTTATTTTTAACAAATTTTTCAAATGAAAAAAATAAATGCCACCTTAGTTAGGGTCTTTTTGACTTTCGCCCGAGATAATTCGATATTTAGAGATACAATTCTACCCTCCTACCTAATGTATACCCACTCCCATCTATTTATTTCTTTAGTTGTTGCTCATATTGTAACAACTATAGAGCAACTATCACTATCTGCGAAAAGGAAGAAGGACGGTTACATAGTAGTTATGAATGATTTTTGAGTGATTATGTGACTTACTTAAATTTTAAAAACACATAAAATGGGAGCATAACAAATTTTAAGAGATGGGACTTTCGCCAAAAAAATTATTTTCTTATTTTTCTTTCATCCTCCTCTTGTTGCTCTTCATAAACCCACATGGATGTCTGCTTTATATGAGTAGTAATAAATGTTGGAATTATAATAAACAAATAATAATTTAGTTTAGTGAAATGATGTTCTTTTAAAAAAAAGGTTTTCCCATTCATGGAAAGTTGTAAACTTTTATGAAAATAGTGTCTTTTCATAAAGTCATGTGTTTTCCACAATTTTATTAGTTGAAATTTTATTTAATTTTTTTACATTAAGTGGACACATGGTTTCATGAAAGGTTATGACGGTTGGCAAAAATATATTTTTATAAGGGAATAGTAAAGGTTGAATCTCTTTATGAAAATAGTGTCTTTTTGAGTCGCATATTAAATATATGACATTTTCTTCATTCAAAATTAACGATTTTGAAGCTTATAAGCTCTATTATTTTATGGCCCTCAACATGAAGAACTTTTCTTATGATTTCAACTACGGAAAGAAGATTTGATGGAGATGGATGATCAGAAAACAAAGACTTTTTAGTCACTGCATGTTTATTCTGTAATTTAAAACTGTTCCCTTGGAAAAATGTATTTTATCTTTTCAGAATTGCGATACAGTACTATGCAATGTAGTTAATCCTGCCAACGGATCATGTCGAAACGTGTACCGATCGGATTAACGGATCGAAACATCATTAATCCAAACACAACCCGTTAAAACTAAAGGGTCTAATGACAATACTCAAACACGATCCGTTAATATTAATGAGTACACGATCCAAACCATTAGCACTCGATAATATTAACGAATCAGTTTGGGTCAAAACAGATAATGAGTTGGGTGACCCGTTAGTGT
This sequence comes from Sambucus nigra, assembly GCA_949130495.1. Classification (NCBI taxonomy): domain Eukaryota; kingdom Viridiplantae; phylum Streptophyta; class Magnoliopsida; order Dipsacales; family Adoxaceae; genus Sambucus; species Sambucus nigra. Next base: position 685,924,584 of record OX422213.1, on the reverse strand, counting down.
TCATTGGTTTAAAAATAATAGATTATGTACTTTTAGGACTTGAAATAATATCGATTATGGATATAGGATAAAAAACAGTTCGTTTCCATTTTTAGTCCTATTTTCAAATTAAATGGACACGTGGCATGCTGTGATTGGTTGAAGTTTTATAAATATGGGTTCGCGCTAGCAGCTGTATTAAAAAATAGGGACTAAAACTATAAATAAAATGTTTGTTGTCCTATTTCCAAAATACATATTACAATAGGTCTAAAATTTACAAAACTCCTAAAAATAATGGGTTTTAATGATTATTCTTATTGGGTATAGTTTGAGTGACCTATAGTACCCGTTAGTCTTTAAAGGATTTAGAAATAATGGGTTTTAATGGTTATTTTATTGTGTACGGATTGGGTAACCCTATAGTACCCGTTAGTGTAACGGGTATTAACAGGTAGAAATTAGTAGAAATGGGTACAAGTAAATTTTCAAACCCGAACCATTAATGTTAACGAGTCTACCACGTTAACCCGTTAATGATCCAAATCCAATAAAGGTAAACCCATTAACTTATAATTTCGCGTCATGTTAAGGGGTTGTCGTATTTTTTGATAGGTCAAGATACAATGACGTATCACACTCGCATTGACCTATGTCCACGGAAGAAGCTAGAGAATTTTGAGGGGGACCATGGCCCCCTCCAACTTTGGAAATATTTCAAATGATGCCCTTTAAAATTTTCATAATATGCAATTGAGTCTTTTTTTAATTTGCAAGTTTTGCCCACACAGTATATCATTTTGGAATGTAATTTAGTTATAGCATAGATACGAATACATATAATCATAATAACATCCAAATTATAATTATTTATGTATTGTAAAATTTTATGAAAACAACTTTATTTATTGGATTAATTATTTTTTAACAGGAGTCCATTATTTTTTAATATGATTGATAGTATAAAAAATATTTCCCCCCTTCACATATCTTATAGTCGTGGATTCATCACGGCCTATGTCTAGGTTTCACAAATGTAGGATCCGGACATGAGCCAATATGAATGCAACATATCACTATATCGCATCAAATGTGTCGCCTTTGTGAGTCGACCAATCATTTAAATATACCTTTGGTTTCTGTATCAATTTGGTATCATTGAACATCTTTAAGACACGGTCACTGCGTGTTGTCTATACAAAGCCTTCAGATTAACTGATTTATAGTTGCAGTGGTGGTCATTAAATAATGTTAAAACGATTAGTTTAAAGGCCAACAAGGTGCATATATCATTCATGTTCACAAGTTTTCAAATTTTGTACCCAACAAATAATACTTTGAGAGTTTTCTATTTTAGTCGTTGGTGGATATTCTTTTTTCTAATTTACTTACATATTAATTTGACACTATGATCTCTCTTAATATATACATTATAAGTTAAGATATGAACAAGTTTAACATGTGTATATTACGAAGATTCGTGTATGCATTATAAAAAATTTCGTTCAAATTAAAATTTTCTAAAAATTAAAAAAAATTAGTTATACCTCACAAAATGATTTGTATACATTACTAAAAATCAGGGAGAAGGGCATTATTACCCATACTAGAGGCAAAAACAAATTATCGGCCAAGGAGCCATAATATTTTTTTGGATATGGTTCACTTGTAGAATTTATGGGCTATAAAAATCCTCAATAATTTATATATTATTTAATCATCAAAAATTTATATATAAAAAAAATTATTACTAGATAGCTAATATTTTAACTTATTACATCTCTAAGCTCAATGTAATAAAAGCTTTTGTAAGATTAGGTGACAATTAAAAGAATTATACGGAACTTCAAAGTTACGAAAGCCAGGGTACAAAAGATTAATGCACGGTTTCACATATCCTACAGTGCACGAGGCTCTCGTCACTGCAGGATATGGAAGGGTTAGATGTACGCAGTCTTACCTAACTTGTGATCTCCACATCACAATGGGCAACCTTATTATTACCTAAGGGAATTGGATTTCCCAAAAAGATTAAAAACAAAACTATCCAAACAACCATAAACTATGGTATCTTACTTTAATAAAGGGAAACAAATGGGTACAAGAATTTGAAACCCATGATGGTATCTTACTTTAATAAAGAGAACCAAAGACAAAACACTAAAAAGGAGTATATTTCCTCCTATAAATGGGTAGAATTCTAATTTATTTTATACATAATAAGCGTCGAACCCAAAACTTCCTACTAAATTCAAGTTCTCACGTCAATTTTTTTTTGCTTATTTACTGATTAATTCTAGTTTTTTTTCCAGGTTCACTATGGAACACCAGCCTTATACATATGAAGTTTATGAAGTGACTGAGGAACATTATAATCCCAATAAGGACACACCATTGCCATCTTTGGATGAATTTCTCGTTCAACTTAAAGTTAGAGGGACGACTGTGGACCATTTTCACCAAGATGATTCCTCGCATGATTCTACCGAAACACGCGAGACGACGCATGTACAGTCATTCACATTCGGACGTCAAGTGTTGTCTAGAAAAGAAGATGCAGTGATGGTCATCATTGAGATTCTTTGTATGGTCGATAATCTAGACCTTTTGGATATCCCGTCACAATTAATAGATGGGATTTATGTTGCTGTGATTTTGGTGGCGAAAAAAACATACGGTCGCAAGGTTTTGGTAGAGATTGCGTTTGCGCCCATTCACCACCATTATTATTATATAGGTTCAAATGAGGATTTATCTTTGTCGATGGAAAATAATGTGCCATTGACTGTACCTGCTACGAAATCATCCATTGAAACATTAGAGAAGGTGAGGGTTGAAAGGGCGAAGATGTGTGTGGTGTGTTTTGAAGAGTTTTTGATTGGATCGGAAATCACTCGTATGCCTTGTTTGCACATTTTCCATGAAGAATGTATTGTTCCGAGGTTGGAGACGAGTCACATATGTCCACTGTGTCGGTTCAAGATGCCTATTATCTAAGTTGAATACTTCTCCTTCTTGATGGTTCAATGACATGTCATATCTTAATATTAATAAAATATAAATGAAATACAATTATGAGTATGCGTTCAGTTTTAGTATGTACCTTGAGGAGGATAAGGACCTTGGAGGAATGCTTTCGAATAAAGTTTTTGAATACCCCTTTAAAGTATTTAAATTCCTAATGTTTGTATATGTGTTTTGAATCAGAAAGTAAAATAGGGTGAAGTAGTTTTGAATCAAATTAAAATAAGGATTGGTTTGTAATTAGCATAAATGTATGACTATGTTTGTGTATGTGTTTATGATAACACAAATTAGAGTAAATTATTCATTTGGCCCTTCAACTATGACAATCCTCAAACTTACCAAACCAAACAAGACCCTTCCATCCGTTTTGACTGTCAAGTTGGACTGTTAAGTGATATACTTAGCACATGACTTCTCTAAGGACATAAATGTAATTTAACTTGAATACATTTATTTTAAAAAAATGAAAAATAAAAATAAAAACATACCACCTCCCTTAAACAACCTCTCCCTCTCTCTTTGAACAAATGGCCAACCTCAAAGCTCCTTCACCACCATCCTGCTAACCATCCCGTTGCACCCCCTCCCGCCCCCACAACTTCTCCTTCCTTCAGCTACCCCCACCCCGCCCCTCCTATACCCAGCTCCCATCAAAACCCTCAATCAGTTATTTTTCTCTCATTACACACACACACACACACACACACACACACACACACACACACATATATATATATATATATATATATATATATATATATATATATATATATATACGAAAATGGAGGAATTGGTTGGGATTGTGTATGTGAGAGATTGAACTGGTGGGGGAGGTGAAAGGTTTGCGGGGAAAAATGGAAGTCAAGTGGAGGGATGTTGACCGGAGTAAATGGGTGGAAAAGGTTATCCAGAAAAGCTTAGGGATGGAAGGATTGGCCGGAGAGCAAAACCATGGGTTTTGCTTGTTATTTAATCCCTTTGCCCTTCATAATAAGGTAAGCTCCAGAACCCTGATGAAATTGCCCGATCCTAAGGGTTCAAGTTTCCTCAGTTTCAGACCTCCTAGTTAAACCCATAATTCCACATTATTTGATTAAATATTTATGAACGTGAGGCAAGGTTGACAAGCAGGGGCCATGGGGAATTAAAAACCAAAGAAAAGGTAACAAAACAGAAAAGATCAAAATGGAAGTTCTCATCGTGCATAAAATTTTACTGGAAGGCATTATACTCTTATTATCATCCTCCTACAAAACACTCACACTCATTAGCAATACCTTTATTTTTTTCAAGCCTGTCATTAAAAAAGCACATGAAGGCTTATATTTAAAGACTGACTAGTTTGAGAGAGTTGGCTTTCTCTTGCAGGCTGTCAAAGCTCTTCTTGAAAGAGTCGACTCCTTTGAGTTCGAGTTGATAGCCGACGAAGCTCCACTCGATTCCCAACTTCTCGAGGGCACTGTAAATGCCTTCAGCTTCAGATACGTTTGAGTCGGTTGTCCGTCCAACAGTGTCGTGGTCGATAAATGCTTGTAGATCTTGGTCGGGCATGGTTGAAACCTATATAAGAAAAAGTGCTCAGATTTGAGATTTACCCTATATCTATATAATAAGTATGAACGACAAATTTGAAACAATACGATAACACGACATGAAATTAACACGATGTGTCAGCATTTTTTGACACAAAGTTGTGTCATGTTTTTTCGTGTCAAAATTATGAGTCATCTTATTCGTGTCATGTTAGGTTTGATTGGGTGTGAAAAGTATGAATCGTGTTGGTTCCGTGTTTTAATTGGGTCGTATAGTGCAAGGCAAAAGAACACGAAGTTGTGTCGTGTCATTTTCGTCCTTTAATGTGTCTTCATGTCGAGCCAAAACAAGACCCAAGAACACAATTTGCCACCCCTAATAATAAGGAAGGGGTGGTGTTTTATTTATAAAATAGGATAAGTAGTAGGAGATGGTGTTTTTCTATTCATCAAAATGTTCTACATGGCATTGTGGTGATGTTTGTTTGTCCCACATGACATGGTGTACTTTTGTGTTTTATTATACAAATAGGCCAATATCTCACAACTATAAAATTATACCTTATAAGCTTAAGGATACAACCTACTTGCAAAATTACAAAATAAAAACAGGATGTGTGATAGGCACAGCACATTCCATTAGTGTGCCGTATGGACGGCAACACGAAAATTTGCTAGTCCATAACTATGGAAGAGTGGTGTATTCCTATCCATCGTCTAAATGTCGGGGCCTGGAATTTTTATTTTTTTATTTTTTTTAATCTTCTCTTATATAGTTGATCTTATAGGATTTATATAGAATATTGCAGTTCATTGAACTTCTTAAATTACTAGAATGACCATAAACAATTTTGTGATATTTTATTTAGACCTTCATTCAATTTAAAATTATTATTAATAACCATTAAATTTTTAAAATTACAAAATGACTTGGTGCTGTGGGAACAAATACACCGAAAGTAAAATAATATATATGCCACAAGAACTGTACATGTAAATCTAAACATTTGCACTAGAAATTTGCAATGGGCAATGCACCGTGTAGATTTGAAGGACACATTGTTTAGTGGAGATGTAAAATTAGATGGCCGGAAGACAACGTGTAAAGTGGGACCCATTGCCTTTCACAGTACACGTTCTAGACTGGGGGCCTTATGTTATAAAAAATCTCCTCCACGCTAAACATTTTAGCGTGAGAGGTGAGTCCCTCACTTCCGCATTAGAATGTTTTGCATGGAGACTCAATTATTCAACTCCCAGCTGTGAACTTGATTATATCCAATAAGCTAAAAAAGGGCAAACCCAGTGCACGAGGCGGGGGGGGGGGGGGGGGGGGGCGTAAGGGAATTTGTGTAGGGGTTAGGTGTACCCCTGCATATGCAGAGAGATTGTTTTCACAACTCAAACATGTGACCTAGTATATCCTAGGAGCTAACTATAAATATTTATACTTTTCAAAAGCCGAACCTCGAACCTGTGATACATTGTGGATGGCCTAAGAAAGATGGCTCACCATGTCAGGTCCAATGAGTGGATCAACATATAAAGTGTCAGGGTAAGCTGGATTCTTGACAATAGTTGAGGCCCACAGTAACCTCTGTTTCCTGGCACCTTTCTTCACCAAAGCCTCCCATCTTGGACCAGAGAATTTCTTCTGGTAGAGTTGGTATGCCGAAGCTGCTTGAGCATTTGCTGCCTACAAAACAGCCAAAAAAATACAATTAAATTACCCACGAAATAAAGGCTTGGTCGGTTAAGAAAAAATACGGCTGTTTTTCAGGAAAAAATTATGTGGAAAACAGAAAATAGAAAGTGATTTCATATTTTACCTAATATGAAAACTAATTTACAATATTCTGTTTCAAAAAATGACAACACAATTATAACAATTTTCCTTTCAAAATAAAAATGTACATTTAAAATTAGGATCAATTACCAAAAAGTCCTTCAAACATTTTTTAATACATATTTAGTCCAATCCTTTTTTATTTGGGGCATATACTGAATAGTCCCTCGAATATTTTTAATACACGTTTAGTCCAAGCCTTTTTATTTTGCTCTAAAAAGTCCTTCACCATACCGCTGGTGCGGACCTTTAAAAATAAGAAACTTTTAGTTAAATAGGTATTTGAGGGACTTTTTGGCACAAAATAAAAGGCTTGGACTAAATTTGTATTAAAAAATATTTGAGGGACTTTTTGGTATTTGATCCTGTTTATTTGTTCCAAAAAGTCCCTCAAACATTCATTTAACCAATATTCTCTTATTTTAAAAGGCCTGTGCTAACGGTACACCACCCCACCCCTACTACCAGAGCTCCGACAACCCTCACCGGAGCTCCTTTTTTGAGTGTTTTTATGTGGTGAGTGACTTTTTGGAATAAAATAAAAAGGCATGGACTAAAAGTGTATTAAAAAATGCTCGAGTGATTATTTGGTATATGCCCCTTTAAATTATTGGGTGTTTAGTACAAGGTACCAATCCTAGAAATATTTGAGTGAAAATCCCATATTTTTTCACTTAATGCAATTATTTTACAATTTTCGACTATTGTTTTATTTTATAGTTCTCACAATGTTGTCTAACCATGTGCACTGATATTTATATCAAGGACCCCTCAATAAAAGTTTGGCAATAGCAAGGACATCACATAAAAATTTTAAAATAGCGATATTATACTTAGTTTACCAAGTCTAAGGGACCTAATACTAAATCTCTATTAGGCTTATAGCCAACTCACCTCCATATCCACCACAACCGTGGTTGTGGGCGGCGGCACAGTGGTAGTGGTGACGGTTGTGGTGATTTTTGCGAAAAGGGAGAAAGATAAAGAGGGCATTGTTTTCAATAATTGAACGCATTTTCTAATTATCTATAATTTTCCAAAGAAAGTGAAAACTAAAAATGGAGATCAAATTGGAAACAAGAAATAGAAAATAATTCCCCACAACGAAACAGGGCATCATTTTTTTTATCCCTTGAAGGAGAGAACAATTATGTTTTAAGTATTTTAGTAGAATTACCTTTCCACGAAGATCAAGAGCCTCTGGACTTCCAACCTTCTCCAGCATTTCGTCGACGAGTGTGTCTACTCGACTAACAAAGAAGGAAGCAACACTCATAACTTTAGAGAGATAGACTAGCCCGCATGCCTCAAGACCATCCAAATAAGCATCGATGACTGCTTCATATCTCGGAATGGAGAATATGAGATGTGTGTACATAAGAAGAAACTAACGATTAGAATGACGCATCCAAAAATGTATGAATAAATAAATAATTAGTAATATGATACAAAATCATCAACTTTTAATATTAAAGATCTCTTCTTAAATGTTACCAAACTTCAATAAAGGGCATCAAATCCTTGTCATCTCACCAAAAATGGCAAAAGCATCATCATAGAGCTTTTTTGCCAAAGGAATTTTAGATTTGGAAAAGAAGGATAATGTGTAAAAAACTGGATGTCTGATTGATAAGATGGAAAAGAAAACATTTGACTTAGGGTGCGTTTGATTGGCAATATTTTCCAATTGTCTGTGTGTTTGATGACCTAAATTTCCTTGAAAATTTACCCAACTTTGCCTAAAGTACAACCTGATAATGCACATTTTGGACATTTTCTCTGGAAAAGATTTATTTTTGAGTGGTAAGTAAAAGAATCTCTTTAAAACAATTTCCTATCCTAATCAAAGTGTTGTGTACGGGGTCCCAGATGTATTTCATACTTTTTGTTTATTTTATTTTCCAAGTTTTATTTGGTTATTTCCTATTTTAGTTGTTTTAGGTTAGAAGGTGGAATTGTCTTTTAGTATCCTTTTTAGTTTTTTTACTTTTTAAGCTTACCTTGTCTAGAAAACTAAGTTTGTCCTATAAATAAGGCCATTGGTCATCCATTATACCCACTTCACTTTTAGAGATAAATTAGAAATATTTCTTAGGCATTAGCCTCTAAACATAATGTTTTTGTTTTTACATAGTTAGTAAATTTAGGCTTCCGCAATTTTAATTTCACATCACAAACAAACCTTTAAAAAATGTTTTACAAGGAAAAGCTCTTGGTAAAATTGTGTTTTTTATTGTAATGATGGAAAATGGGTCGTTATGAAGGAAAAGATGGTGTATACATAGGCTAAAGTTTTTTCACTTGTTTGGAAAATGTTTCCTACGATGGGAGATGAGAAAATAGAAATTAAAAGGTCATACCCAAAATGGTCATACCCAGTGCACAAGGCTCTCGCTTTAGCAGGGTCTAAATGAGGTAGATGTAGGCAAGCCATACCCCCATTTTTGGAGAGGCTGCTTCCAAGACTCGAACCGGCGATATAATGCTTTGTTCGGGTAAAGCACTGTGTATCAAACACTACCAAAAGTTGAAAATGCGAGACAATACATCATTTTCCATGGAAAATGATATAAAACACGCCCTAATAGCTAATAGATCTTGTAGGTTTGACCACACTTTTGATATATTCATATACTATGAATTATACAACATAAGTTTTAAATATAATTGCAACATGTTAAATGATACACCAAAAACTCCGACAACAGTCACCTCAGATTGTGATGGTGCTCACTACTTGACTACAAACTAAAGCCGAAGATATCAGCGTGTTTGATAGAAAGATGAAAAATGAAAAAAATTCTAAACAAGTTTTTAGAAGTAAATGTTTTTCCATAGGAAAGTTTTCCAAAGTTTCTCTTTTATGTGTTCGACTATAATTGTATAAGAAGATGGAAAGAATGGGGTTATTGGTGCTAAATCAATAAAAATTTGCCTCTCAAAAATTTTCTTAGGAGAAGGTACGCAAATAAAAGTTACAAAACGCAAGTTTTTATGCTTTAACAGCTTGTAGTTGTACATTATGGGTGGTTGGAAAAATTGTCCAAAGCAGAATCATGAAATCATCAGAAGCATGATTGATTCCATATGTTTCGTCGAAAATATCGCCAATAAAAAATACCCTTATATTATATTGATTAGTGAAGTAAAATCCAACTTAAGATACAAAGAATCAACTTACAGTTACATTGACACTTACGCCAAGTGAAATAACTTCCTTGATTGAAGGGACGCACTCAGCTGTAGCGGGAATATTTATGTACACGTTGCGATGATCAACCACTTTATGAAGACATTTTGCAGCCTCAATGGTACCTTCAGTATCATCAACAAGTCTGGGTGAAACTTCAACCGAAACATAGCCATCGGCTCCATCTGTCTCGTCATAGATTGGCTCGAAAATTTTGTACGCATCTTGGATGCCCTTCACCACAAGTTCCCAGTATGCACTTTCGATGTCTTTTCCTGCTTGTACAAGTTCCCTAAACAACCCCATCATTAAAAAAGTTAAATACAATGGAGTGCTAGCAGTATTTTATTTGAAGAGGAACGAAATATACATCTAATGTTATAATCAAACGCATGATAAAAGTAGAATCACATAAAAAAAACATATATTAAAAGTTTGAGTGTGACATTAAGTTCCACACAGTTTTTTTTTGCTACAACCCCATCTCTTTATGGACCTTGAACTCATAATATGAAAAACGTTACCGCGAGTTTATTATTATGTATATGAAATGAAGCTTACAGTGAAAATAACCCTAAAGTCAAACACTAATGCATATTAATATATTTATACAAACATAGAATATAATCTACAGAGAATTTTGTAAAGCTTCAAGGGTGCATTAAAAAATTTGTAAAGTCCAGCCCCTCCCTAACAGCGTCATATAGCTCCAGCCTGAAGTGCTAGGCTTAAAAGTTGGTTTTGGGTTTCCAAATTAAAGCTAACGTCGAAAATAATATTTATTACGCATGCCCAACTTCTAGACAACATCTGTCCAAATGAGCAAGCTGAGTTCTGAAAATAATGTCGTAAAAATAAAAACTTTGCCAAATAAGCTTTAGTGCTAGTAATGATCATATTTTTATCAGCCAGTTAATTGATTTTTATTATATATCAAACTTTACATCAAATAATGCGCACAAACAAAGCAGCTTGTCTGTACAAGCAAGCCCTCCAAACAGTTTCATGACATGAATACACAAACCTGAAGATTATTCAGTACATAGAAACAAACACACACACAGCTATTGTTGGCATCTCTTAATTGAATTATGAGATTCTATATGTGAATTCACTGTTTTAGAATTCCCGGAATGCTCCAAAACGTGAGCCCAACAAGGATTAAACATCAAACTGCACTCCCTTTCTTCCTCACTCACCATTATATATCCTAAGCTATACAGATGAAATTTTGTTCACTTAGGCAAATGGTCACCCGACCATCAAAAGATGGATTACACTTGAAGAAACTATGCATCTTGAAACCTCAAGTATTCAAAAAGGTACTACAATTTGCAGTGATAAATTACATAGTCAAGATGACCTTAATTAGTCATTGTAAGCATTTGAAGTTGATATAGCTTTCTGGAAAATCTGCAATCCTATATACATTGATCAACTTATTAGATTGGCTGAATCCACAAACAAGTGTATGAAAGTTTTATTATAGTAATGACGTAGAAGAAGGCGATAAATTAAAGGGATCAAACCCTAAAACCCTTGAATCCACAAGGCAAGAACCTCACAAGACCTCAAAAGAGCGAATAAACTTCAAATTGTATTGATAGTATGAATGATGTGATTACAAACTTACATCTCTTGATTATATATAGGCATAGTTATCAAAATCGTATGATTCGAGAGTCGAATCGTACGATTCGATTCGATTTAGGGCAAAAATGATTTGGATCGGGGTTAGAATCTCAAAGGGCTTTAGAATCGGCCGATACGAATGAGAACCGTACGATTCGGTTTGAATCGTGAACCGTTTCATTAAAAGATTCACTTTATAATCAACGCATACCCTTTTTTATAACCCAACAAATTAGAAAACCCTTTTCGACCAACAAACCAACAAAACGAAAAACCCTTTCAGACAAAAAAAAACTCCAAAACCCCTCCGAAACCCCTTTTCCCAAACCAACAGCCATTACGAAGGCAAAAATCTTATTTTTTTCTGGAAATCGAAGACCGAAGTCTTATACGATATGTTTTCTTCTTCTTTTTTTTTGTTAAAAAACCTTTCTTTTACTGCTATTTTGTTATATGTAAGCCGAAGTCTTATACGACTGTTTTTTTTTATTTGTTGTTTTTGTTTGTTTCTAATCTGTTTAAAGGTTGTTATTTTACTAATTAATTTGTATGAAGGTTGTTATTAATTTGTTTAAAGACCTGATACTAATTTTTCTATTTTTTTATAGTTATTTTGTTGTTATAAAACCATTACTAATTAATTTGTTTTTTTACTAATTAATTTGCTGTTATAAACCATATGTGTGCTGCTTTTTTTAGTTATTTTTAATTTTTTGCTGATTAATTTGTTGTTCTTTTACTAATCTCTCACTATTTTTTTAGTTATTTTACTATTCTCTCACCAATGTTTTAAAAGACGAATTGAGGCGCGCCTCGAGGCGGCGCCTCGAGGCGAGGCGCTGAAGAGGCTACATGAAGCTTACGCCTCTGCTATTTTTTCTGAGGCTTACGCCTTTTGAGTGTGAGGCGTTCGCCTTGAGGCTATGCGCCTCGAGGCTCCTAAGGCGTACGCCTCTTGATTTTTGTCCTGGGTTAAGGTTTAAGTGTATAAACAACTTAAAAGAAAAAAATCATGTGTGACTTTTCAAAAGCCCTCATCTGCCTTTGTTTCCCCATATAGAAGGGAAAAAACCTACAAACCCTAGCCGTTTCACAAAACCGAAGGGAAAAATGCAGTGATTTTGTGCCTAACCTTTTAAAAGCCTCATTTGTCTTTGTTTTTCCTATTTTGGACCTCTGTTACAACATTCCGAAGGTATAATTTATGTGTCGAATTGGTTTATTTTATATTTTTTGTGCTATATGTATAAAGATATACATATATAAGGAATTTATGTTACTTAACTGATATTATGTTTGGGATAATTTATATATCAACAGAGAGAAAGTGTCGGTTGAGGTTGCTCACTTAACTGATATATCAACAGTGAGCAACCTCAGCCGACTCTTTCGTGTTATTCATCTCTCTCCAAACTCAGTCATGCCATGAATAACACGAAAATCACCATTCAAGGTAGATTCAATCTCACATATCACAATCTTTTTTCTTGGAAAGCACTTGCAAATAATATGCATTCCTTGATCAATGCTAGTGATGAATGAGGCTGCCTTCACCGAAAAAAGTAAAAAAAAATCGGTTCATTCTGATCAAATTAGAATTTATAATGACAACACCAACACCAACAAAAAGTATTTGAAGCTAATTACTATAGCGGAATATCTAACAGGGGTTTAAAACCATGGCAATGTCATAGGATTTATCATAGGTAATGCAATTGGAAATTAAGAATATCCATCACTAAGTTAAACCAATGGAGTTATCAATATTCTACTAACTTTAAATTCACTTTCCCAAATAATTCAAATCATAGTCCATTGATATCAAAAGTATAAAGAAGCAACAAATTATGAATTTTCTTTCCAAATCAATTAGCCTGCTAGTATCTTTTTTTTTTGTGAAACAGGGCTTGGTCTAGAGTTGCAGCTGAGTATAATAGTATTGTCAAAGTGGAAGAAGCATACAATAGACAAAAAACAAATCTAATGTGGGATAAATATGGTGATATTAATTCAATATTCTTCCTTGTAACAATGAGAACTATAAGAACAATATATGCACAAAATTCAGGATGGATCAGGTATATGGTTAGAGGAACAACATTAAATTAAGGCAGAGGCTATTAAAAATCGAAAAAAAGAACAAAAAGTCCTGAACTAAACATATTTTCCTAATGTTCTAGGTTAGAAGTTGAAATAGAACCAAGCCTGGCAATATCTTCTCCCGATCCTCCGGCAATCGTGAGATTTTTGTCCTCACCGCCTCGGCCATTTTCTCTCGCCCTCATATTCTTATTGTCTATATGTGCGCTGAAATCAAGAGATATGATGAAAATATTAATATCCATCCTATTGTCTATATGTACCTGTAAAAATGAAAATAAAAAAAGGAGAATCATACCTCAAGTGTAACACTGCCCTGCTCTGATCAGGTACTGACGCCATACTTGACACTGATCAGGTGCTGCACAAGAAGCACTGCCCCAGTTCTGCATGCCATGCATGCTTTCGCCTGCGCCTCGTGACGTTGTCACACTCATACATTATTAATTAGGGGCGTGATTCGGCCTGTCGGATCAGAAAGTGGCCTTTGACAAAAACTTCTGAAATTTCAGGCGAAAAGAAAAGAAAAAAGTTTGCCGATTACGATTCTTTAAAAATTGCAAGTTTTTGCAGAAATCGAAACGATCGAAAAAATTATCAAAACTATAAATCATAATTAGAAAATTCTGATACAAAAAAAGGGAAAAAAATCTATTCATAAACCCAAATTTACAACACTAAATCAGAGCGTTGTAAAGTCCAGAAATATGTAGATAGGGCTGGTCATTTTCAAGCGCTTGATCGAGAATTTACCAAGATTTAAGGTAGAAAAACTCCATTCACCTCCAATTGGATTAATCCTACTATAAAAAACATCAACATCAGCAAAATATCCACCATAAACCAACTGTAATACCAACATTAAGTGTTGTAAACTCAACATAGGCCTATAAATTCATAGTCCCAATTCAAATCAAATAACATCTGAACAGGTGAAACATTCTGAACAGGATCAATCCTACTATGTATTGGATAAATTTTTAGAACAATCATTTGATGGGAAAACATCTTCTACTGTGTATTGTATTGATGAGAGTGAAGCTTCAATGTGTGATATACAAAGTATGACAAAATGGTCCTGAAGTTTGGCTCTTTAGCAGCTTAATGTAGTGCTTAAATTATATTTCATTCTTTAATGAATTTTGAGATCTTAAAATTAGCACTCGAGCAGACCACCATTATAGTGATATCCCCATCCACATATTTCAAATCCATGTAAGCCAAAGATATAAGATTGCCAACACATTGCGACCAAAGAACAAATTACTACAATTAAAAAGGGAAGATTGAAAAAGATTAATGATAATGGACCTAGGAAACCAATAAGAGATTAGCTAACATAACATATAACTAAATAATAACTTTCTCCATGAACCAAATACGAAAAGAAACGATAGTACAAATAATAAGAAAATTTTAATTACCCAAGAATTAAAAGTTGCAAAAATATAAAGCTAATGATATATATCTCAGGAAAAAAAAATATGTAAACATGTGAAACCTTCCAGACTTCATAAATGTCAACACCTGTGTACATCATAAATGTAGGTGTGTGTTGATATTATTATCTAAACAACAAAAGACAAATTAGTTAATTAGAGGGTGAAAAACTCAAAAATTTATTTTTCCATAACCACAAACAAAGCGTGTGAAATGAAATTAATTAATAAACATCAACAAAATAACAAAGCCTGAAACAGAAAAAATACGTGTATGGTTCAAGTTACTACATGTGAGCATATCACCAAACACCAACCGTAGATCACAACGGTGGCCACGTATGTGGTTCACAAACCCTGGAACAGAAAACCGTAGAGAGAGGTAAAACCAATGTTCAAAAATATTACAAAATAAAATTAAAATCACCAAACTCAACTACAGATCTCATCTTGGTCAGTTCCTACAGAAATCATAACCGGAGATCATCACATCGGGCTAGAGCTCTACACGAAACCTTGAAATATAAAACCATATGTTGTTCACAAACCTTGAAATAGAAAACAGTACGTATACTTATGTTTGTGAGAGAAGCGGTTTGGGATAGAGAGAGAGAGAGACGTGATGTTTTGTTTCTGGGCGAGAGAGAAAGAGACGTGATGTTGTGTTTGTGTTTGTGTTGGAGAGAGAGAGAGAGAGAGAAATGGGTTGGGTTGGCTTCGATTGAAATGAGAGAGAGACGTGATGTTATGTTTGTGATTATGTTTAGTGGGTGTTTGGTGTTTGGTGATGTTCTCGAGACATGGGACATGGGATAAAGAGATTTTAGGCGGGATAATTGATTTGGAGACTAAACCTCAGCCACTGATTTGGTAAGGGGTGATGTGGCCAAATGTGAGCTCTTATTGTGCTTTTACATTTTTGCCAATTCAAAAACCATTCCATCTTATTATATGGATATATATACAAGTCAGAAGGGAAGGAAGCAAAAAAGATTATTTTGTGAGATAGCAATTTTTGGGATAGTGTGGCTTATGCAATTAAGACCGCAAAGCCTCTTGTTAGTTTATTGAGGATGACGAATTCTGAAAAGATGCCGGGAATGGGATTTCTCTATGGTGCTATGGAAAAAGCCAAGGAGTAGATAGCAAAAAATTTAGATAATGATGAGGGGGCATATAAGGAGTTGTGGAGTATCATTGACGAGAAGTGGGATTTCCAATTGCATCGTCATTTGCACGTGACAACATATTTTCTAAATCCCCACTTCCAATATGATGATAATTTCTCCACTCATTTTCAGATTAAGTCAGGGTTGTACATTTGCATGGACAAACTCATCATCGATCCAATGGAGAGGGAAAAAGTTGATTTGCAATTGGATGTGTTTCGAACGAGAGAGGGAATGTTTGGGTATTAACCGACGAAAGTTACGTGTAAGAAAAGGCGTCCCGATAAGTACATAAATTATTGAAGTTAATTTTTTTTAAGTTAATATTTTTAAAATTTTACTTAATGTTAATATTTTCTTTCAGCTGATTGGTGGATTCGATTCGGAGATGAAACCCCAGAATTGACAAGTTTTGCTGTGAAAGTTTTAAGTTTAACTTGGTCATCCTCCGCTTGTGAGCGTAACTGGAGTACATTTAATCAGGTAATTAAAATTTATGAATTAATTCTCGGGCTACGAATATAGTTATAATACTATGACTAACTATATTCCGTAAAGTACGTAAAATCAAAACTAATAGTCTGTTCGGAACCTCGTATAAACCACATCATCGATAAAATAATTGAATTCATAAGTTAGCGCGGGGTATAAACATGCACCAATAGCAAGGTCAAATCCAAGTCACTAAATTCATGAACCAAATTCAATGTAAAAACATGTATTCGAAATCTAAGTCAAATCCTACCTGACATTGAAAGAAAAATAGCAAGGTCACAAAAATACTACTCAATCAAAAATCAGTAATGCTAAAAGCTAAACCAGTCAAGTCTTGATTCATAGTTGGCTTTGTAAGGGAGAACTCATAACTTCAATCGATCCAAGATGTATTATTACTGTAGTCCCCTGTTCGGATGTTGTCGCAATGTACATCCCATTTGAAGAAAGAACGATTGCAGCCACTGGTGAGCAATGATGACCTAACCCCTGCCCCTATTCCACCCCTGAGCTGCTGTACCCTGCCATTGTTCTACGCATAAACTCTGTCAGATATGGCCCACGTGAGCTGTTGTCACCAATTGCTTTTCTCCGCCTTATCCAGACCTCTATTTCTACCAACTTTTTGGAGCTTATCGACGCTATCTCCGTCTGAACTGGCACTGCATAAATTTAATTCCAAATCATAAAATATGCACACCCAAAAAAAACCAATAGAGGTTATACAGTTGGTTAGTTTGAATGGTGGTGAAAAATAACCAATAGTACCTCCTAATTGAGACCAAAATTCATCAAATTTGCAAAACAAAACCAAATAAATCATAAACCAAAAATTTCATCGTGCTTAGAATACATAGTTTTTTGTGAGACTCGGAAAGAATGGAAAGAGATCTCGAACAATAGGACAAAGACACTTACATATGATAAATATACTTACATGGGAAAACCAAATTGCAGGATCAAACTCAAGCTCAAGCACTGCTGGAGATCAAATATATACCTATAAAGCACAGGTGTGGAGTATAAGTGCAAATATCCCACAAATTACGGCATGGGCGCGGAGATTCAATGCGGGGTTGGGAATCTGTGATTCATAGAAAATACATCAAGTTAGAAAAATTATTTAAATGAATAACAAAAGTATCCACAATGAATAGCAAAAGTATCCACAAACTGAACGATTATCACTTAGTGTCATCGTCTCAATCACGTCTTAATTTGTTATTGTTTTTCATTCTCACTAACATGTGTTTAAGTGAATGATTTTACCTTGGTATTAATATGTTTATATTGGCATGTTTATATTTTACCTTACTAACATGTTCTTGGGACATGAAGGAAAAACAGCAAGTCCCAAAGTGTATATCTATCTTCTCTGACATCCAAAATATCCCAAAGATTCATGAACTAATCCTCCACTTAACTCAACTATCATCATGAACTACATACATCCAAAATATAAAAAAGAATAGTAATGAAACATGCTCTATATAATCTGAAAATAGGGGAAATAATCTCAAAACAAAGGGAAATGAACTACATACAACAATGAAAAAAGGAACTCCTGACTTTAATGTCAATTTTGACTCCTTAAAAACCGCCGAAAATAGCTCGAAACATTGTTAGGTAGGCACGGGCGATGTGAATCCAATGGTGCCAGAATCACCTCATTCCGATTTACGGTTAAAAAGTTATGGACTTTCTTCTAACAGTGCAAAAAACACAAAATTAATGAACGTGAAAAAGATTCAAGACTATTTCATCCACTCTTGAATTGCATAGTAAAGGGTGTAATTGGGAAGTAAATCACAGTTACCAAGCTTAAGGTTCATTGGTGAGGTTTTGTGACCACCGTTGAACCATCCTTTTATTGCATTTGCTTCATATGCAAATCCATCTGCTAATATGTACGGATCGTCTGTCACTTCTTGCATATTAGAAAAAGCTGTATTAGAATCACATCAAAATGGTATTGAAAATTTGGAATCACATCGTATTATAAAAAATTTCTCAAAACAGAACTGTAAACAAAGAGTGACTGTAAACAAAATCACATCGTGACTATAACGAATTTATAGCAAAGAGTGACTGTAAACAGAACTATAAACAAAACTGTCGGCAGGGGCATAGGAGGAGCAGCTCTGCTGCGATAACGCTGTTGCGATGGTGATAGTTAATGAATGCGGCCAATTATTATTATTGAGTAATGTGAAAAATGATTCACTATAGAAATCATATCACAAAATATCTATCAAATGGTTCTAATGCTCAGCTTATCAATGCAGAAATCATATCACAAAATATCACTACAGAAATCATATCACAAAATATCTAACAAAATCTCACTACAGATTCGCTACAGAAGATGGTGACTAACAGAAAAATGATTCACTACAGAAATCATATCACAAAATATCTAACAAAATATCACAAAATCAAATCATATTTCAAGAATCGCAACTTATCAATGCTCAGCTTCGTAGTTCAGTTCTTAACATAATTTCACCAAGTGTTTTGCCTTCTTTTCGTGATTTTTGTTTTGTTTCGGAGTACATATATTATAATT
The DNA here is from genome assembly GCA_949130495.1 of Sambucus nigra. Classification (NCBI taxonomy): domain Eukaryota; kingdom Viridiplantae; phylum Streptophyta; class Magnoliopsida; order Dipsacales; family Adoxaceae; genus Sambucus; species Sambucus nigra. The sequence goes on along the minus strand of OX422213.1, from coordinate 685,905,609 downwards.
TCACCAAGTGTCTCAGAGTACGTAATATCACTACATATATTATTAATTGTGATATCTGTTACATATCTGTTACAATCAAACATCTGTTACATATCTGTTACAAATAAAGTTATCCTAAAACATATGAGTACTAAAACAAAGTTATCGTACAATCAAACATCTGTTACAATCAAACATGTGATATCCATTGGTACGCATGTGATTTTATCGAGTAATCGATACACAAATGTCCATACCAATGCACATGCGTTAAAGGACTAAAAATAAAATTACAAATATAAAAAGTACACAACTAAAGATCCATATTATGTCATTGTAACTGAAAATAAAATACTATTTACGAATTCTAATTGATGGTATAAAAAATTTATTCATGACAATTAGTGTTCATCACACATAAAATTAAAATATTATGATCGTAAAATTATAAAGAAACAAAAAATCGACAATTACAATTCACTTTGCATGTAGGTATTGCTCTGCTATTAATGACTTCATCAGAAAAACACTTTAGATCATTGATGAGTTGAGAACGGAGACGTAAAAGGTTTTGGAGATTCCCTATTACCCGAGTTTTACAGAACAAACACTTCCATCATTACAACACCTGCAAAAATCAATAAGAAATAAGTTAAACTAAAAATGAACTTAATGATACAAAGTACAAATTGGGTATGTAAAAAAGCAGTAGACATTGTTGAAGTAGAACCAAGTTAAATATCCAACTCTAGCAGAATTGATGATTGTCTCAACTTCCACAAAAACATAATCTGAAAATTCCAACTATTAAACCCGTAATCAGAGCATAAAAATTAAACCTCTTGCATGAGTTATATCTTCATGACAATTTACCCAGTAATAATGTAATTTGTGAAACAAAAAAAAGTAAAATAAACAATGGTGTACAATTGCATTTATTCTAAAACTGTAAAAACAATTAAATTTGCCTAGTGCTCATTAATTGCTCCATTTGCAATTGCAACCTGAAAAGATAAATGTCATTTTTTCACTTACAAACTATTCATTTCAATTTAAGATGAGGGGCATTCAACAAAATTCCCCGAGTTTTAAAGAAAAAAAATATTTAATCCAATGTTTTTAAAAATTATTTTTACTCCCTAACCATGGCTTCAATCCAGAATAGTAATTTAAATTTTAAAGACAAAGTTGTACATGTGGAATGTCCATGTCAACACTTTATATCACTGACATGGCATCTTAGAAAAATCGACCCCTTAATCCCAAGAAAAATCTAATTAGAGGTTTTTAGGTGGCGACCGACATCAGCAGGAAGCTTGTGTGATTTGAGGTTTTAAAGCGTGGATTATGTAGAGTTAGCCGAGGCATCTTATTTATAAATTAATAAGATATTCCTCAGAAAATGGAAATTCATAAGAATCTTAACCTAACAAATGAAAAATAGAATAATTCATTGATTTATTGGACATCAAGAGAGATTGGCAGGGAGAGACTAAGATTGTAGAGAAATATAGAATAATAGGAGCTAATGATGCTTAAAAATTTCAGATTATCCAAAATTTCAAATTGAAGAGCATCCCATGGTTAATCACAAATAAAGAGTTGTGAGTTCTGTCAATCAGTTTTACTTGGCATCAACCCCAAATGCTAAAACCGATTAATCTCACCTTTCCCTGTGGAGATAAAATAATTCTATAGGAAAATTGATAATATTTAGAATTAAATCTTGGAACAATAATTTCGGAAATTTGCAAATTCTACTGTACTCAACATCGATAAGAACAATTATTCTAGAACGGATAAAATAAAGACCACATCAATAGAGGGAATGACAGCCACACAATTCCCAGTTCCCCAATCTATGTGGTTTAGCACAGGAAGATAGCCCTGCTACCATTCTATAAAGCTGTTCACAAAATATAAAATTTTAGGATATAGATGAAAACAGTAACAAAACCATAGTTGTCAAATCATGTACCGTATATTTAATCGTATATCAGCATACAACAAATCTGTTGCGCATTTTGCCAAGCCTTTGGTGTATTTAAACTCATCCACCTGTTCAGAATTGCGTTGATTTAAGATTTTATTTAAATGCTTCATTGGTGTGGTCTTCTTCGTTGTTCGATGGTTTATTAACGCTCATCGATGGTCAGGAACTTTGACCATGGACATTTTCTTTGGCAGTGCCCGTTGTTTCCTCAGTTTTCTTTGGCTTTTTGGTGATTTGTGCTATGATTTCAACGGTGAATTTTGTCTACAATTTTTTTTTCTGCATTTTGGTTGAGGTAGAAGAATACACATAATAACAACCTGAGACCATTAATGGATAAGGTAGAAGAATTAAAAATTTGAAAGGAAACATTATTAGAAGAATTCAAATATCGAATTATAGTATACAATTCACCTATTTCATCTGGTATGAGTGGTTATGACCACTTTTCTCAAGTGGCAGCTGCAATGGCTCAAAAATCATTACGCAAGGGAATCAAATGGATCGACTCCCACTTATCCTTATAGTAAGGTTCCAAGGGGGAGCTTACCCCCTTCAAGGAGCACTACCGAGACAACTTGTTTTCATCTGCATCCACCTCAGTGAAGGTCTTTTTTAAGCAATTCATAAGAAGACAGGCTGACCCCTCATCTAACGAATCTCCATTTCAGTGATGGTCACTTTTAAGCGATTTCGCTGTGCTTTCTACTATATGATGCACAAATTCATTATAGTGAACTTTGCTCAAAAAAAAAATTCTCACACCAAATTCACCTTTGAGTAAGAGAGGAAAAATGAATGAAGAGACAAAAATAGAATTTGAGCAGTTCAAAGCTTGGTTCAGGTGAGCAGTTCGAGCAGTTAAAAGAATTTAGGGAAATCAAAGCTTAAGCAGTTAAAAGAATTTGGGAACAGACACTTCTGTACTGGTCTTTTATAAATAAAGATCCTAACATATAGTGATTACTAAAACTTACTGTAACATTATAATAGCAGCAATCATCCAGCGCCTCATGCTGTCACAGGCTTGATCGACCTTTCGCTTTTCACCATAAAGACCATACTACCAACATTATTTGAGGGGAATACTGGACTACTAAATGTTCATGCGAAAAAGACTGAACAGAATACTGGACTACTAAAGGTTAACAAACACATATGGTCCATATATGAAATAATAAAAAAAACAATACAAATGTTAATACATAAAAAAAACTTGTAATTTTATAAGAACTAAAATATAAATAATTATTGAACTTTACCCACGTAGGTACAAAACGTTTCAAAGATTACAAAAAGATCGGAAAAAATTACAAACACAGAGTCATATCTTCATGGTTCTAAGTTCCAACCGCAATATTTACTAAGATGTAGCAACACAAACCGTATGGAAAAAGGGTGTAAAATTGATAAATTGAACGCACAACTCTTAATATATGTAATTAACTGAAAAGAGTTTTGAAAATAAAGATTGAAGCACCTGAAACATAAACATTTGCTAATGTATCATTAAAAAAAATCTTAGGACAAAGCCCTGAATAACAATGAACACGTGAATTTAGAAAATACATAAACAAAGTGGGCCTATATAGATGTAGTGAGATAATGCTTTACATTAGGTCACAATGAGACGTTGCATTCCTGTACATATGGAGAAAATTCATCCCAAAATGATTCTTAAGTTTATCATCACCATCCTAGTAAATCAAGAATAATGAACATAAGAATCATTTTAATTAGAAATCTGATATGAAAGTTAAGACACATGAAAAATCCATACAGTGGACAGTAAGAAAAATTATAATTTAATTCTTATATCAACACAAATGCTAAAATCCCAAAAATTTAGTTTTCCCAAAAAATTTCCAAAGACAAAATTGAATTAGCCGAGAGAGACATATAGAGATCGCACCTTGAAGAATCTACAAAATTGATTTCCAAAAACCCTTAATCTAACTCCATAAATCTGTAAAAAAATAAATATCACACCTTAAAGAATAAGCGAGCTATGCTTTAAAATCAGGGGTAAAAGACAAATGATAAACATATCATGAACGGATATATTATTGATTATGTGTTGGATCTGGATTTACTAAACCAAAATGTTACAAGAAACTCATTTCGTATGCCCCAGAATGCTCACCAACAGCAATGTTTTTTGTGATCTTCATCCAAGTCAACTCATTAATATTAAGACCATAATAAATGAGACACACCTTAAAGAATAGGCGAACTATGCTTTAAAATCGAAGGTGAGAGACAAATTATAAAACCCATACCCAAAAATAAAATTTGTGTTTAATCCACTAAATGATCAGATAAAAAGAACAATTTATGAAAGTTTATTTCCGTCAATTTTATTATTGGTTCAATCCAAGTGAAAAACATAGTCAAAAGTTCTTAGGAAGCAACAATTCAAATCGCTTTTTCTCGAAATTCGCCTTTCAAACACTGTGATTGTAAAGTTGTAAAGAAACAATACAATTCATTAAAACATACCCGATCTTAAAAAAACTATTAAACTTAAAAAACACCCTACCATTGTTATAATGCAATTATATATGTTCTGTTAAGCTAGGTTTTATGCCCTTGCAAAACTCAATCACTGTTAGATCTTCAATTTGGAAATAAATAGTGCTTGGTAAATCAGGAAAATAAAACAAACGTAGCTTAAATATAAAAAGAAAACTCAACAGACAATAGGATTAACAACACTTAACCGAATGAATCTATAATTTGAAATCTTAAACCAAAAATATACTATATGTTAGCTCCATATGACACTCAACATAAAAAAGGATGTTCAGCAGTCATAAACTTCACCACAGCTTACCATTGGTCTCTGTTAATGCTTACACAAAAAATTAATAATATGTGTGAGATTTATGTATATCACATCAATTGTAAATTTGAAGAGTGAAATCAACCACAAAAGTACCTTTTTGGGGAAACTGATCGAGCTAAAAGTACCTGTTTGAATAATCTCTAGCTATTGTTACAGCCATAAGAATTCAAGGACATGAAAGAGCTCACTAAATACAGAGAAAGTTATAGAAAAATATAGAGAAAGTTGATAACTAAAAAATCCCAAAAAGTCTTCAGATCTATGGTTTTTTATAACACAAACCCTATAATTAGGAAGCTACAAAGCAAACTCGAAACCCCTAAAACCTATGTACCCAAGACCCTATTGATGTAGAACAAATACATATATTTTATACATGAGAGAGAGAGAGAGAGAGAGAGAGAGAGAGTGCCTGCAACACACACAAAGAAAAGAAACTAAGTTAGTAGCTAGTACCTTAAAAACCTAAACCACAACAAATTCAAATCAAAACTCACTAAAAATTCAAGACAACACAACAATAGGAAAGCTGAGTTTGGCAAGTGGAGAGCAAGGTATTTGATCTCGTTGGTGACATTTCCTGTGGGATTCACCGGTTGGAAAAGATTCCTGGCCTCCCGCCCTGGGCTGCCAAGACTAGGGTTCCAACAAACCCTGTTTTGGACAAGGGAGGTGGAAAGCTGCAACACATGGGCGACAGCCCAATGCTCCTCTCATGATTTGGTCCCAATAACTCTTGTTGTTTCTGATTTTATTAAAAGGAAAATCGGCCCAAAATTACTCCCAATTTAATTTGACCCATTTGAGCAAGTAGATCATCATATTTTGGGGAGACATGGAGCTGTTGTGCTTTGATCTAGTAGACTGGCTCATTTGTTAGATATATGAATCAAATTACTGTTCCTTAAGGTTTACGTAGCCGAGCCCAAGTCATTAGGAAAAAGTTTTGTTGAGTTGATTATCTGAAAGAAAACCAAACATTGTGTTCATGCTCGAGCATTTTGGCACATAAATGTACGAGTGAGACACTTTACAATTACAAGATAAGCTTCAGCTCCTATATTGTAATACAATGTTTGGCGACATCAAGAGGAGGGAATAACGTGGCTCTAAGATGAGCTGGTTAGCTCAATGAGTTTTGAAATATATAAGAATATAAAACAGATACAAGCTATTTACTAATAACCCTTGGCCTATGCTTCATGAGATGTTTATTAAGGGTTGTCTTACAGCTGGACATGGGCTCTGGGGTTTGAATGGGGTACATAAGCTTAAATTGGATCACATGTATGTCAGCTGATCGATTTTAATCACATATTAGGAAGGAATGTGATAAGAGGTTGACGTTAAAATTTTGCGGAAAACATCAAGGACAATGACGTTTTAACTACGAAAACAGAGATTGTTGAAAAAGAAACTTTACACTTTGTGTTATTTATTCAATTAAAAACAAACCTTATATTGTGCATCCTGAAATAGTGGAAGTTCCCCCACTGTTGTGAAGGCCCTTGATGATGTTTTGCTGTATATTGCTTATGAGCCCATTCCTAGAAATACAACACATAACAGAATATTTGTAATAACTGTAATATATATATATATATATATATATATATATATATATATATATATATATATATATATATATAGAGAGAGAGAGAGAGAGAGAGAGAGAGAGAGAGAGAGAAGCTGATTTTGATAACTATTTTGAAGCACAATGTTTCAGATTTTTAAGGATGACAGAATAATAAATGACCTGAAGCCACTTTATGACAGACCCTTCATTTTTTTAAGATAAAGAGAAACCTTTCATTTCCATAGTGATATTAAATGGATCTCAATACTGTTTCAACACAGCCATGTTACAGGCCACAAAAAGGAAAAGGCGAATTTTTAAAATCATTGTCAATAATTCATTACTATGCCCGACACTATTGGCAAAGCAAGTATACCAGTGAAGAATTGCACTTCTCCTTCCAATATTGTACACCGTCTCAGGCAAAAAAAACAAAATTGCTTTGGCAATAGAACTACCCTTAGACATTAGGATGTGCTCTATTGGTAGTGGAAAAATATACAAAGGAAATATTTCTGTGGAAAAAAAATTCAAACGAGAATTTTGACCCCCCCCACAAAAAAAAATCATGGAAAATGTCTAAAATGTGGAAAAAAATTCCAATGAAAATTTAAACAATCGAGCACACCCAAAGTTAGAAAAATTGACAACCAAACACACCTTTAATTATTTATGCAACTAGGTAAAATACCTGCTGATCTTCGGGAAGGGGAAAGACATTGCCAAAAATGGTTACCCTCGCATTTGATAAGCCACTCCATCCAGGCATCGATGAAACTCAGCTCTCAATAAATTCCCAGTTGCAAAAAGCTAAAACGTTGTAAATTCATGCGAAAGAAAAGATACTGACCTGCACCACCAGTGTGCACCTCGAGTCAGCTAACAAATTCCGTGTGTATATAGCCAATGGTGAAAATGAAAATATTGGATCTGCAAATACAGCCATGACAGGATTATGTCAAAAAAAAATCATTTTTGTGGAGGTCCATGACTCGTTGCTGGCTTAAAAACTCCACAGCATAACCAAAAGGGAAGCGGGACTTACCTTTCTAATTTTGGGGCTAAAAATGGCTGCATTGGATTTTAATTTTGAAAATGAAGCGAGATTTAACAAATATAAAACCAACACACTTTGGGTTTAGACAAAAAATTTGATCCCATTCTTTTGAAACCCAAACACATCATTTACTTGTTTATTTCTCTGGCCTGCAATTGTTTTTTGGAATGTACACACATTTCCAGCTTTTAAAGCTCAAGGGAGAATTATTTAAGTGGGGGAGATGGTGTGAAAAAAGAGTACATGGGTTTAATTCTAATATTTGTATTTTCACTCTCTTTAAGTTGTTTCCCTTTTATTATATTTCTTCATTCTAGTTAGTGATTTACCTTTTAGGGTCATCTTTGGATAGCAAGATAGCTTAACCTATAAATAAGACCTTTGGCCAAACATTGTCATCAGTTTACATTTTTGATATAGTAAGGATATTTGGCTTGTTGATTATTCTACTATTGATGCTATTAACGGTGTTTACATCAGGTACGAACCCGAGTACCTTCCCCAAATTGAATATCTATCATAGTTATTGGCATCGCTACACCTCCTACGTATCCAAGATCACTCTGCCCAAAGCATGGTGGGTTCACGATTCGAATCTTTAGACGTGGCACCCCCAATTTTAGCATTCAATTTTACTTTTCAATAATCGTAGTAATTGAAATTTTGATTTAAAAAAAAAGTAAAAGTATGTGAGATTGGTGAGATTGTTGGAGCTAAAAATAAGTTCTTCTCATTATATAAAGTAAAAACAACTAAGCCCACCCCCACCGTATTGCGCACTGGCTAAATCAACTTACCATGTACCGGTACCCATATTACGTCCCAAAGCTAACATTGTATCTGACCCATCCCCCACCCCTCAAGAGACAAATCATAGAAAAGACCCAATGCTATGGGAAAGAAATTTCAAGGATATCTAGAATCGCCCTGTTCAACTGTTTTGGAATCCCAAACATTCTCACCCACCCCATACATTTCCCTAATGATGTTTAGAGCTCTCTATCTCCACGACCATTAACAACGCCATATTTCTTAGATTTAAATTCTCAGACCCCAAAACGCCTTTCTTTCATGTATTTAAAACATGTAACTCGGTTTATTAGATTCATTTGGATGATAATTTAATCACTTTTATTCAATGGTGACATGTACTCTAAGTATGGACTTTGGCTTAGATCATCACCAATCCATTGGCCAAAATGTCTTTCAACCATATATCAACAGATTTTTGTGGCTAAATTGCCCTTTTTCTGTCATTTCTCGACTGGAAAATTCAACACTCGGCAGCATTGAACTTGTCGCCACAAGGTTGTTCCTTCTCCTTTTTTTTGTGGGGTGGGGGGAGGGGGGGAAGGGAATAGTATTGGTCTTGTTCTCATTTCTGGGGCTGCATTTTATCTGCCCAAACGACTGTAGAGACAGTTAAAATGCCACCCCACCATATATATAGGCACCAACACTAGCAGTTCAACCCCTTTGTGTTTTAACAAAAGTCAATTTCACCAATACTTGGAGTTGACCTTACGTATCATTGTATATTTAAATTATTGGTTATCATGTTTTTATGACTTTGAGAACCAGCATGCGTCAATGTTATCGCGTTGGTTTGACTTTTTTCTTGATGACATCTCAAAGAGAGATAAAATTGACATGTTAATTTTGGCTTATCCGAATCAATGATGATGTCCAGTTCTAATTAGGAATTGCCTTCATGGAAATTTTTATTTGGGATCGGAGGGTAACAACTTTGTCCCTTCTACTAATCTCAATGTATTTCTTGTGATTGCCACAAGTGTGCATATAGGACCAATTGCTCAACCTGTCTATAAATAGGATCATAGGCCAACATACACAAGCCACAACACATAGTCATAATCAACCAAAAGTTTGACACGCTCAATGGATAGTAAGTCTTCATGGTTAAGAACACCTTTTCTATTTTCAGTATGCCACAAATATAGACCATAATAATTTGAACGCCATATTTCAAAGTACGCGGAAAAATAAAAATAAAAAAGAGGAATAAGCATATCACCCAGATAATAGTAAAAATTACAAGATTTCAGCAACTTACGCCCCATTGAATCTGGTGCAAAATCGACCAGCGAACTAAATGGATATCCTTCTCGTCGATGGTGCATCCGAGACTTCACCGTACACTAGTGAGCAAACCTAGCCTTAAATTATAGAATTTAAGTAGGTAGGAGGGCGTGAGGGGGAGAGAGAAAATAGATTAGTGAAGTGAAGAACATATATGAAACTCGTAACTGCTAATACGATCCTTGTTTTTTTTAAGGGGGGGGGGGGGGCTGTTTTATGAAAAGTAACAGTTAATATGGTCACAATTAATACCTCAAAAAATTTAGGATTTTTTGACTTGGGTACATCACTCATGGTATTATTTACGCTGGTACCTCAGTAATTTTTTATTCTTTGCTACTTTTTCCATTGTTGAACATACCAAAGCCTAAAAAAAATTACATTCAGCAACGAAAAAAATACCAGTGTCTTCTAAAGTTGGCTAAGGTGCCAAAGTTGAAATTTGACCAATAGCAAAGTAAGTAAAAAAAAAGATACGAAGGAACAAATTGATAATCATATTTTTATTTTGAAAGCAAAGTAACAACCATACCTGTTCCATCAAATTGCGGACCACTAAGGCTGGTGTAGGTAAATCATGATCTAAGGTTGCATTTTGCACTCCCCGGGAGATCGGGGTTCTAAAAAGCTCGGCCTTTGTGCTTCCATTTCCATATGTATCCACAAAAGGTGTCACAATCTTAGAAGTTTTATACGCATCCTTTTCAATATGATCTCAGTTACCCTTCAGAATATGAGAGAGGTCATCAAGACAGATAAAGTATCTATTCATGAATTATAACACTGAACAAGAAAACTATAAGAAGTGAACAAACTAAGATTTGTCGGAATGGACATATGGTAAGACCCAAAATCTAAGCATGGAGCATAGTTCGATAATGGTGTATCAATTAATTGCAATTTGCAACACTTCACTGGCATACTTAATTTTGGTCTCAAGTTACAAGTACGAGAAAGCATAACACAACATATATAATGGGAATAAGTTACAAAGTTTATAATTGGTTTTCTAATAGGAAACCAATCTTCGGAAAGAAAGAGATATAGGCAAAATTTTCTTTAGGTCGCCAAATTAGGGTAGGAGATTATTTGCTGGCACAGTGAAGCCTGGTACGACTCATTGGTGCCCCGATTCACTTCAAGTCCCTAAACTAATAAAACATTATAATTGTATTCTATATCATAGTCCTGCATATGGATCCATTTGGTGGATCCGACACATGAGTGCACACGGAGATGCAAACATGTCTGAAATTGTTCATAACTCCGAATTAGTTATAAACTAACTAAGGGGTGTTTGTTTTTACCTCTCAATACTGAATGGAAGTCCATTCAGTAGCTATAAGAGGTCACCAACCCCTTTTTAATGCTAAATGAGACTTAAAATTCTAGGTAAGAGGCAAGTTATTTATTGAACATTGAATGCTAAAACTAAAAAAAAAACTTTCTAGTTTTTCACTTAGTATTTTTGTTAAATGACACTAATGTTAAATTATTTACAAAATAAACAAATATGGTATTACAAATAACTTGTATCCAGAACCAAATAAAGATAAAGCATATTTTTCAGCATTCGGAGTAAAAACCAAAGGCACCTAAATTTGCTTCCTTCCACCACGTTTATGTATTGTTACCCAATGTTGGCATTTGTGATAAATCAAAAGTCTAAAGCTCCAGCAAGTGAAAATAGAATATGGGCTTTACTTGAGCCACACATATAATTACACCTCTATCCATAATGGTCAGCAAGTATAATGTCTTATTCAAAGCAAGTTAATAAGGACAATTCTTCTACCAATTGAGGTCTCCACCAAATTGCAATCACACTTCAACTTGTTCAAAATCACAAGAATAAATTCGTTTCTAAATAATATGTTCATTAATAACTAACACCACACCAACAAAAAATGATCATGAAGATAGATGTGTTTTACTCCAAGCATTGATGTTGTAAATAGTACTAACAACTATGCTATTTACCCAATCTCTACCCAATGAAGTTTTAGGTATTCTAGCATACAGATCACCCTGAGACCATTCTTAATCATATGGGCTGAAGCTGGTGGAACCCTTGGGGTAGGAGGTGAAGGCAGAGACCTCTCCTTCGATAGGTGGTAGGAAGAAAGGTAAAAACAAGAATGAACATGGACAGTAAACTGTAGAGGTAGTAGTGAGAGGGAGGGGTTGGGCCGAAAATGTGTTTTAATGAAGCAACTTGAAATACTAGAGGAGGAGAGTGGAAGAAGAGGAAATCAATTAGGAACCTTATGCTTAAGGTGGCCCCCGATGTAATCTTCTTCCCAGAGTCAAAATTAGAGGACGTAGAGAATGCGATGTTTAGGAATTGTGGAAGGTTAGATCTAAGGATTGAGAATTCCTTCCATTTATCGGGCTTCTGAAGGGATTATCATCACTAGAGTTGCGGTGAGGGTCAATGTCATTCATTGGACATATTCATTGTTGGTATATCTTGACGCAAGGGAAAGGGTATTTTATGGGGTACTTCCGTTTATGGTCGGCCAAATTTCTACAGTGAATTGTATGACATGTACGATCCATGTAGTCCTCGCTCGCTGATTTGTGTTTTTTTTTCTTTAGGGGGGGTGGGGGTGATATGGAACTTTAATGTCATTAGGTCGGTTGGAGAGAAGGGTAATTCCAAAATTACTACCAAAATGCAGGGCTTTGATACCTTTATCAGGGATTGCTATCCTATGGATATTCCTCTGGCAAGCTCTAAATTCAGTTGATCTGTGTCAGTCGAGTGGTCTATGGCTACGCACATATATCGATTCTTATTTGAAATTATATGGGAGGAATTCTTTCATAGCCCGATTCAGGATATTATCTTTAGGCCCATTTCTAATCTCTTTCCCATCAATTTTGATGGAACCCAAATTACTTAGGGTCCCACTCCCATCATACCTTCAGTAGAAACATCAGGGATTCGTGGACGGATGAAAGTGTCTTGTCTTGATGGAGAAACTGAAATGCTTGAAAGAGAAATTTAAGGTCAATAAATAATGAGATCTTTGGTGACTTGATGACTTGAGGGCTAAAAATAACGAGATTCATGATATTGATAAAGCTAAAAGAGAGATGGAACTTTCAGAAGATCCAATTGTTCGAAGGGCTCACTTAAACAACCAATTTGAAGAAGTGATGATTAGAGAAAAGGCTGGATGAAAACAAAAGTTAAATGTAAATGGGTGGAAGAGGGAGATTGTAACTCTAAATTCTTCCATAGTGTGGCTAACGGTAGGAGAAGGAAGAGTTACATTAAGGAACTAGAGTTCAGTGATGGACCGTTAGCGAAAGATCTTTTCCTGATTGTTGAGGGAATCATCTATTTGTATAAAAAGTTGTTTCAAGAGAACTCAACAGAATCCTACTCTTGAGGGTCTTAATTGGAATTATATCCTTGAGTTATTGGTTAGAACGTCTCTTTGAGTTTGAGGAGGTTAGGGGTGAAATTCTAGAAATCTCCAGATCCGGATGGTTTCTCAATGGCCTTTTTCCATTCAAACTTGCAGGTTGTGAAGGCCAATGTCATTAATTGTTCCAATGAATGGTAACTATGCAAAAGCATCTATTCTACCTTTATAACCCTTGTTCCCAAGAAGGACAGATCTATTACGGTGAGGGACTTGCCGATCCATTTGGTTTTCGGTGCCTATAAGATCCTTACTAAGGTTCTAACATAAAGTCCAGTTCTAGACACCACCATTTCTCCTGATCAAAGCACACATTTGCAGGGAGCACAAATCCTAGGCGTTGCCTTAGTGGTTAACGAGGTCGTTGAAAACATGAGGGAAGTTTTTTCGCCCGGAGAACTAATAGGATTGTTGCGAGCGAAATGAATAGGGCTCACTTTGGAAGAAGCGATTTGTTACCGAGTCATCTTATTGGGAATAACAAGAGCGTCTCTCTCTGAATAGTCAAAGTTTCATATCCGAAGCGAGTTTTCAAGAAACTGCTAGAACTTTAGCAAAAGCAGCTCTCCGGGGTCTTATCGATTGGTTGAAAGGCCTTAAAGAGGACGTCGTTTGGACTAGGACAGAATGAGTTAGAAGTTTAAGACACCAACTTGGAGAAATAGGGATTTGATTCTCGATAGAGATGTTGGATTAACAGAAGCATTCCTAGTTAGAGCCCCCAAGTATTTGAGGCTAGGGGATCCCTTTGTCCCCCATTCTTTTAACCATGAGGCAGAGGAGGTTGGCTTAGTAGAAGGTTGGGCTATAGGGCTTGAACGACACCATTCTATTCATTTTTTTTGATTGGCAAGTTTTAAGGATTTTCTGACCACACTACTCCAGATATTTGAGATCATTTATGGGCAAAAGATAAACCTTGAAAAATGTTGTCTTGGAAGTGTCGGTTTACAGTCTATGACTTATTAGGTGTACCCTTAGGAGGAAACAATCTACCCAACATTCGCCCACCACGCCTTAAAAAAGTTTTTAAAATCCTTATGACTTACCCACATGTTTTCAAAGTATTCAAAGTTGAATGCTTAATTTTGATAAAACTTCTTCCTTAGCCCTCATTACTTATGCATATTATGATTTGACACCCAAAACTGTCATGGATATTGTTTTGCAAGTCAAACCTATAATATGCAAAAAAAATTAAGTCTCAACATCTTAATACCCAATAATAATTGGGGGTCAATAGCCAAATAACCCAAATTTCTTTCACGTTTTGAAATAATTACTTTCATTAAAGGGGAATAATGTAAAATGATTTAAGAAACAGATAAAAATGATAAAACAGTCCAGTTACATGTATACATAAACAAATAAGTCCAGGAGGTTCGTCCGGACAAAAACCAAACAAATTTAGAGCTGATACATAACGAAAGAAAATTTAATTCGTCTTTACTAGTTACCAAGAAAATCACAAGAAATAAGGGTTCGATTAATTATAAATTTTTAAGGGAGAAAAATTGAAAAACATTTATTTTATGGAAAAAATTGGAAAAAATAGTGGATCGGGATGCTAAATGCCCCTTGCTTTTCATAGTTTTCACCAAATTGAATGCTTTGAAGGTGGGTAAGAAATGTTTTCCATGGAAAATAAGGAAAATATGAAGCAAATGTCACCGTTGAGGCTATTGTTCTCATAGAATATATTTAGTAAAACGTGCAATTGTAATTTAAAAAAAATACTCCCTCCGTCCCGTAAGAAAATTTCGTACTTTCCAAATCTATACTCCAAAAATGATAAATACCTTTGAATCCAAGACATGCTTTTAGATAATTGTTCTCTCTTATATGTATTTTTTTGGATCTATAACTTTATAATCTTACCTAGTTTTATATATACTATTAAAAAGAAAGCACCACTATTACTTTGCGGTTGGGTCCATAGAAAAATACAGTCTTTTTTTGCTTAATTCCTAAGGTCACCGTTAATGTATACCTGGTTTTTCAATAATGTATGCATTAAATTTTCTATTACATATATATTTTTTTGTAATTTTTTTGGAAAAGAATCAGGGTAAATTACACCAAACTCCCCTAAACTATAGTGATTTTAAAGATATCCCCCTAATCTAAAAACCTGACAAAGAGCTCCCTAACCTATTGAATTTTGACAATATTTTTTAGGTGTCAAAATTCAATAGTTTAAAGGGATCTTTGTCGAGTTTTTTACATTAGGGGGTTAGCTGCAAACCGTGATAGTTTAGGGGGGGAAGTGTAATTTACCCAAAAATTTATAATTTGTACGTGGAATTTTACAATGTATATGCGCATTTTTCATAATATATACGTGTTAAGTTTGTGTATACCCTAAATTACAAGGTATTAGTACACAAAATATTTCACTAGACTACAGACAAAATAAAATTATTGGCATGGGCCTACAATGGAATTGTCATTTATTAATGGGATCTTGGCAAAAAAGTCCTGTTTACATTAGACATTTCCTCATTGCTCTTATCAAAACAAATTTTCTGGTCTTCAATAGTTCCTATTAAGACATATATTCATTGTCCAAAAAACCAACCGGACCGAACCGTATGGAGCCGAATTCATCCCTTTTTCGGTCTTTGTTCTTAATCGCTCCGGTCCGAGTTTATTTTTTAGCGGACCGACCAAGTCGGTCTAGTCCACGGTTTAGAAGTTCAAAAACCCTATTAGGATCGGCCCGGACCGGTTCTATATAAAATAATATATTGTTACATATATATAAGATAAATAAATAGCAAAATATATATTTTAATATTTGATTAGTTTAAATTATAGTTTAATCCAATAGCAGGTTTGCTTTAACTGCAAATTTGATATTTTTTTAGTTTTTAATGTTCGGAAAAAATAGACTAAAGGTATATTTTTATTTTTATAAATGATTTATTTCATTAATGTGAGGACCGACGGGTTAAACAAGATTGACCCTATAAAAAACCGGACCGACTAGGGTCGGTTAACCGACTAACCGACATTATCGATTTGGACTCGGTACGTTTTTATATAGAACTGACCAAGTCGGTCCGGTCTGAAAAAACCCTTAAAACCGGATCGGACCGAATCATGAACACCCTAATATTCACTATCGTTTTCTAATAGGACTTATTATAGCAAAAATATTTTTTCATGGGACTTGTATACTCGAACCTATACTTGAACCTGTTATTGACTAGTTACTTAGTAAATGGGCCCAATTGGTGAAAAACCTTTATTAATTTGAGATGTACTAAAAAATAGGTAAATTACTCCAAACCCCCTGAATTATAGCGGTCTTATAGATAGCCACCCTAATCTAAAAATGAGCCCCCTAGAACTATTGAATTTTGGGACCTAGCACATTTTCATTAAAAATGAATTGATAACAACATGATTTTATGCATATTTTCTGAGTGTAAAAATTCAATAGTTTTGAGGGTTCTTTGTCGAATTTTTTAGATTAGGGTGCCAATCTGCAACTTAGCAACCAAACCAGATCATTAAAAAGAAATGTACTTAATTAAATATGACATGTTACCTGAGACAGAACAGAAATCTCTCGAGAACTTAAACCAAACTCTTTCCCAAAATGCCCCTCATCTTTCCCATCACCAGATAAGTCACGATTAAGAGCCAAAACGCGAGACCCACAAGTGTAAGAACTCGAATTATGAAAACCCAAGTTGGTTTTTAAATACCCATTACGTTTATTTGATGTTCTATGAGAAAATGATTTTGTTTCTTGGAGGTTTGATATGAAGGTTGAGGTAGAAATGGCTTCCATGAGAAATATGGAAAAGAAATTAGATATGAGAAGCTAAAAAGAGAAACTTTGATTGGAGAGGATTGGGTGTTACTGTGAGACCATTTTTGAGCCTTTGTTTTTTGTTTTGTTTTTTGTATGTTTAACAAATTGGAAGTGACACTTTTTGTGAAGTGGAGAAGGATTTTTCAAGGAAATGGTTAGTGGAGAAAGACACACACTGTTTAAAGTGGGCGTACACTATGTTGTGATTTGTGATTTATGATGTTAACCTAATCGTTTTTCATGCCTAGGCTCGCCAAACAGACGGATATGGATCGGATCATAAATGGATTAGGTTAAGAACGAGTTGAATAGTTGATCGATTCGGGTTGGATCCGATTTATTCACTAACCTGATTAAAAAGTGGGTCTCTTATATATATAGAAAAATGATCGCACATGATTGTAGTCTCAAAATAGTAACTATAATAGAGAGAATAAGGTTCACCTACATACATCATAATGTATACATCACACCTAATTCTAGAGCCTAAGAAAAAAAATTCTAAAATTTTTATTTTTCTCTTGAAATTAACCTTCCAGTCAACCCATATTCAAAAAATTAAGCCAAAATAATTTTGTATCTATTTTTAAAAAATTCACGAAAAAATTACTCGCGTAGAGCCTTATAACTAAGGTATTTTGAGTAGTTTTTTGTGAATTTTTTAAAAATATCTACAAAATGTATTTTGACCTAATTTTTTAAACATTGGTCTATTGGAAGGTTAATTTCAAGAGAAAAATAATAAAATTGAAAAAAAAAACTAAGTCATACAACTAGGTGTGATTTATAGAGCATGATGTAGGTGAAAATTTTCATTTATATATATATATATATATATATATATATAGAGAGAGAGAGAGAGAGAGAGAGAAAGAAAGAGAGAGAAGTTCACAAGTGAACCAAAATAATGAATATTTTAATGAACCTAATAAGACATTAAAAAATAACCCTCAATTTCTTGTTGTAATTGGTCTACACCAGCGGCAACGGACACGCGTGTGGCACACGTATTTTTTAATATACACACACCCCTTCCCCTTCCACCGACCCCCACCCCCCACCCATTTACCATCAGATAAAGAGATGTTGGGCGACTTGTCCACACCCTCATCTCTTATGGTGGACCACAAGCTCCATTTCAAATCTTTTAAACCCATTTGGATCTGCACCCATCACCCTCAGTGGAGTCCACTAACCCACCAAGTCCGACCAGCCCTTTTCGGCAATCACCATCTCCCTTATCAGGCCACTACCCATTAACTCGATTAAAAAAAAGAACCCAGTCCTCCGAGACACCTGCTGAAATCTGACCCGCTAACCCAACCCGGATACTTAAATCCCCACTTGCCATTTAACCCGAAACACCATAAACCGCTGAACCTATTTTCTCAGAGCCAATACCTCCATCCAACCCGGTTCCTCACTGCTCCTATACCCAAAACCCAACATCAAAACCAGTTCCAAACCTCCTACAACCCAGAACCCGAAGCTAGGTCCAAACCCAAAATTCGACGACATAAATCCAGTTGCTCCTTATTTGATGGAAGATGTTGGGGGGGAGGTTTTTCGTGTGTGTATATATATATATATATATATGTGTGTGTGTGTGTGTGTGTGTGTGTGTGTGCGCGCGCGCACGTAAAGAGAGGGGGAAGGAACTACGAACATTTTTATTCCAACAAAACAATTATATGAACCTCGGCCATGGAGGAGGAGGACCATGGCTGGATTCTCATAGAGGGGTTAGGCGTGTAAACGAGCGAGTCAAAATGGGTCTTTCTTCAACCTGCACAAAACCAAATTGATGGCCCAATCGACCCATTTTCAACCCGCAACTTCTAAAAGAGTCTGACCAAGGAAACCATTGTGGGTCTCTAATGGGTTGAATCCTTACATCCGTCCAGATTGTCAGTCCTAGTTGGCCTAAAAGCTGTGACAACCCGCCTACTAAAATAATAGGTGGCCAGCCCAATACTCTAATAATCACAGGAATCATAGATGGTCCATCCTCAGCATCACTGTCGATTAACATAATAGTATGAGATAACCACCAATCATTTTAGAAAACGGATTGTCAACTAAAAAAAAAATTTGAAAAGAAAAGAAAAACACTTAGACAATCCCATTTGTAAAAACGGTGGGTATCAAAAATCGATGAATGAAGTATGACAATAATATAAATAATCACCGAATAAGCTGTCGGTGAACAGACCAATACAAATAGTATATCGAGTATTACAATTCAATATTTACAATATAAGGAATGAATGCAATACCTTGGGCAAACACGCCCGAATAAATGTACTGAACATAACTAGAGTACAATAGAAAGAAGCGTCTAATACAAGCAACCTACAACATCCGCATTATGATGTAGCTCCATGACAACCGGAATGGAAATGTAAATACGGGTGTCCATGCGGTAGAGCACCTGTAACGGCAAAGAGTATGTGCAGAAACAAGAAATAGATACGGGTCAGGACCCGGTTTGATATGATTCCCATGTGACTAAAAATGCATGACAGTTAAGTGCGTATTTCTCTCGCATAAAGCATAAGATAAATCTCACCTCTCAATCTAGCAGCAACCTAGCGCAATATCGTGAGGTGATCTAGTTAACCCGAGTACTAAGGGCTAACTTCTCCCCAGTCTCAACACTATGCCCTATTCGTGCGTGGGGTGTCTCGCAAAGCGAAATCCAAACAAGGAACCCCCCCGATACACTACTACTTAGGCAAGGTTGATCATTGAGATCCATTAGACCCTAAGCACATAATTAATATATGTAAGTGTGTGCATATCATCTACAACTACTCACGAAAATAAAAGTAAAACCATTCACCATCTAAAAACAGAATTCCTAATTCTTTCTTTAGGAATATATATATAAATGGTACCACACTTTATTAAATGTTTACAATTTCAATCTCATAACTCTTATGTATCATTCCCATTTCTTTCATAGGAATATACATAAATGGTACAACATTTTATCAAACGTTTACCAAGTAATCTCATTTATACAATTACATTACCAATTATATTTCCTTTCTTCCATCCAGGAAGAATACATTTTTAAAGCAAGTTTTATTAACATAAAAATGCTTTAACCTTTTCATAAAATCCCACTTCCTTTCTTCCATCCAGGAAATGTAAATTAAAAGTCATTTTTATTATCATAAAAATACTTTTGTACAATATATCCCATTTCCCTTCTTCCATCCAGGAAATGTAATTAAAGCCAATTCATTATCATGAATTGCTTTAATAATCTAAGACCGTCCCTCCGGGTTTCCCCACTGGACGCGCCCCTAAATGGCTATCATCTTCCAGGGCCTATATATACAAGACAACCTGGGAACCTACCAACGTCGGGAAGCGGCCATATTGCCTGCGGGAAAGTCAAGACCACACCCAGAATCTCCTAACCAGCGCAGTATAACCTGCCCATATGGCCTAGGGACTATATCCACCCTGCGTTCATTAGTCAGGGGGCTTCACCACACGTGCGCAACTTCCCTTATGATAGCGATTTAGGGAGGTGTGTAACCATAAGTTAACACTTATGAAAATCATTACGTTTTCCTTTTGAAAACTTCCACTTTTACATTCTCAAAAATCATTTGTACTTACTCATTAATACCACATATTATCATATGTTTTTCTCATTCTTAGTATCATGTTTTTATTAATAGTTAAGACCCGAAGTACCATAATCCTCAAACTAGTCTCCAAGAGTTCATAAAGTTTCATAAACCCTCAAAGTAAACCTCCTTCAAGGAGTATCTCCCAAGAGTCTCAACTTCCGCATTTTCTCCAATTTATATCTTTCGGTTAATCTCCAACTCTATACGGACATTAACCTAACAACTAGCCCTCGGGGTAAACCCAAACCTCCCATTTTATCCTAGGACATTAGTCTACCCATAACAACCCTCTAAGACTCTTAAATACTTCCCAAAGGAAGGTTCCTAAGTTCCTTATCACAAATTAAAGAAGCTAGAAGAAACTAAAGAAAATAAGAGTGAAGAACAGGGGACCGGTCGACCGGCCAAGGGACCGCGGTCGACCGTCCTAAATGATTTTGCATACCAAAGAAAGCAGTAAGCTCGTATTGGCATGACCGATCGACCGGTCCTTGGACCGCGGTCGACCGCACCTATCAGATCCACGAAAACCCTTCTTCTTCCAAGCCAAATCCGAACCCTAAAACCCAAAATCCTCTACTTCCTACATTCCCCTCCACCAACAACATTACCCCAACAATTATACACCAAAAGAAACCCATATAACAACCCCAAACCATACAATCTACAAGATTTAAGGATTTAACACAAAAATCAACCAAAAACCCATTTAGGGTTCAAACCTCCAAAATTAACTACACATGCAAATTTATCACATTAAATCAATATTTAGCATGTAAGAAACTTGCCTCGAGGTTCGTAGTCTCTGATCACCTCCGGTGGCGATGGAATCCGGCCAAAATCTCCCATTCTCTATCTTTCTCTCCATTTCTCCCAACTCTCTCTTCTTTGGTTTCTCTCACAAATGAAGAAAGAAAAAGGGGTGGGGGAAACTTATACGGGTCTCAAAATATAAATCACCACATTTAAATGTAAATGCACCACTAAAATGACTCGGAACCACTAATTTGAGTCATAACCCCTTTAAAATGCCCAAATCTCAAAAATTACAACGGGGTACTTATTTCGACTATCTCGACTATTCTAAAAACAACCGCACCCCCTAATTTGGCATTCGGGAAAGTGTGAACTATTTTTGTGTTCCAATTTCATGTTATTACATAAATTTTATCCAATCTTATATATAGGTCTTAACCGTCGTTTCACATATAACGACGCAGTAATACACCATATAATACTATTTACCTTCTCGTAACGGTAAATAGACAACCATAGTAAATATTATCCCTTAATATTACGGGAAACAATATTTACTCCCACATCCCCTATTTTATAAAATTAGCCCATCGGGCAAAATAATATAAAATAGTTGTTCAAAAATTTGGGTTGTTACATACTCCCCCCTTTAGAGGGGAATTTTGCCCCCAAAATTCAGGCAGACAGTAGAACCTTAATCATATAAAAGGTATACTACTAAACTATCGTTCTATCAATCCTAGCAACCCCTTGGTAGCGCGGCGTCCCCTATTTTAACTTGGACTAAGGTCGTGACTATTTGATCTCAGTCTACATTCTCCGTGTTCTAACATAGCACCAAACTGTTCCTCAAGAACTAACGATCCTACCTTTCTACGACGGAAGGAGATACCTACACATCTCGGCATACCTTGCCTTTCTTCCCAAATCACGTCATACCCTTGCTAGGGAATAACTACACTAGGCCACACTCTCGGTACCCTCCCCGCAAGATTTGATCCGAACCATCGTACGGAAATGTGATTCCGAAAAGCTACTACTCCATTTCTTCCTCATCCCCCCCACTAGTCTCTTCCCACTAGTAGGTGAGTCGGTTAATCACTGACATGAACGCCCTTACTAAAACGTCCCTTCGGTGAAACTCGTTCTGCTTGGTGCATTAACTACTCCCATTCTCATTTCTATAGCAGAAAGGGAATATCCCAATGATAGTCCTTTACGAACACCAACTCCTTGTTCGCGAAAGACCTACATCCTGCCCAGGAAGTAGTTCCTCTACTCAGGCGAAAACTACCGCTACGAGCTCTAAGGCGAAGGATAATACCTCTCACGGAGTTTAAGTCTGTGAGACGCATAAATAAAAGGGTTCATGCTCCGGTATTACTACTTCCCCTTCCTGGGAAAGACTCGTTTGTCAAATCCACTTTCGATCATAACAACACGAGTGCAGGAGTAAATGTCAATCCATACTTCAACTCCTCAAAAGATAGGTTACCAACGTAACGCTTTATCTAGAAAAGGCTCCACCTTCTAAGGCCTATCGTTCCGAACCGCTTAAGATCCTATACTCCTTCGTCCTAGGGACCGAATCCCCCTTATAGTTAACCCACAAACCAATTGTGGTCAACTCCCTACCACCCTCCTAAAACAACGTCGCATGCCCTAAGGGCCTAGTGTCCTAAGAATCCTAAAACCGATCTATCTATCCTAATCTAGTCGTATAAGTTTTATCCTAATTATATCCCTAGTGTCCAAGACCTTTCCCGACTTCCGACATTCGCTCGGTTTCATGCGTGGGACGTCTCGCCGAAGCGAAATCCAAACAAGGAACCCTCCCGTTACACTACTACCTTGCGTCGTCGGTCGTCGAGAAGTAACGGTCTAAGACACATGATTGGGATCGCTAGAATCCTAACTCGTCGCTCTGCAATGCTTCTCTACACCTAAGTCCTACCATCACAAAAACTTATAATTTTGCCAACCTGGCATTTACTTTTGGTAAAATGCCACTAACACTTTGATCCCAAAATACATATATACATCTTTTATAGATGGCCTTCTCATTAAGGCATAACCATAAGTCTCAATTCGACTTCCATACCATAGTATTCCCCACATCGATCAGAGGAAAACTATCGCAGTGCTCATATCATGCACTATAACGTAGCCTTCTAACCACTCATTTACGTGATTTGGCTAAACCATTCCAACCAAAATCTTAACCAATAGAAAAGTAAAGAAAGAAAAGAAAAGAAAAGAAAATGCGCATCTCTCCACTCCCAACGTCGTTAAGGTTCATGCGTGGAGCGTTTCGCCGAAGCGAAATCCAAACAAGGAACCCCTCCACATAATCCCCTTAACTAGCTAGTCATGGAGATAAGGCAATAGCATACACAAGCAAAGCAACAAAATAAGCAAGCAATCAAAAACATATAAGGAAAAATAAATAAAATAAAATGAAAAAAAATAAAATGAAAACTAACTACACCCCGTAAACCACCTCTATAAAATCTCAACCTGTATCCAGGAGAGATATTATAGAACATCTAGTCCTTCTCTAGAACTAGAAATAGGATAGCCTCGCGATTTATTCGCTCGCTATTGCGCCCACCAAACCAAGTATATCTCTACTCGTATCACATTTAATACAAGTAGCACGTACTACCCATATCATCACTCGCCCCATAACGAGTGAAAGGAAACACAAAACTTCCTTATCCCGAAAGTTTTATAAATACATGCACTATATTTATATCCATAATACTACAAGCTCAATACACGCACCCGAATCTAGGGTAAATGTATACTACTCCATCTCGTCATAAGGAAAATACTTCACCCTCAACTATGGTGAAAATTTTCCGCCAAACTACTTGCAAATCCCATGGCTACTACTAATGGTTCCTAGACACATTATGCTAGTCTCCTCCGAACTAAACTGCTTCCATTTCTAGCTATCCTAGCGATCACTTACATAGTTCCCCTTAACTCCTTTAGCAAAGAGAACATACTACCTGCCTCCCCGGCCTTAGTTCAATGAGTCTCCCCCAGGTGGAGGTCCACCGATGGGGTCCCATGAACACTATTTCTCCAAGAGTGTTAGAAACACGTACTTGCGAGCCCATCGTTTTCATAGAAAGGCTCTCTATGTATTACCCTTATTTTGGTGCATAGTTCCCTACGGTAGCACCCTCTATTTACAGTCGGCCTCTAACCGAACCTTATGTGAATACCTGAGAATCTACCTTCTCATCATTCCCGACATCCTAGATAAACTCGCTATTGAAAATATCTAACAGGTTTCTCTATGGGCAAAAACCTCCTGTTCCACCAAAATATGGCGACTACCTTACTCGCCACTCCAATCTCACTCCTACTGGTGAAAGACTTTCCTTCAATCTTCACACCTGAGCACCCCTATACCCCACTCTAGGCCAAACTCTTGGGCCTCATACTTCCACTGAACGAGGTTACGCCTCCTCTATCCAATCGGACTTCAACATGTGATCCTCGTCAATGACTTCTCGTCTTCAAATTAACGTCGCTTGGAATCCCAAGCTTAGTACTACTCTCTACTTGCAGCGGTACCTGAAAAACTATACCCACTGTACTTAGTAGTCACGGTAGCAATATAAAATAATGCTACAAAGGGAGTGACCTCTAAAGAGTCCCAAATCCCCGACTACAGTTCACAGCTCTTAATAATCCCATCACATAATGCCTTCACAACGGCCTTCCATGACGCCCTTCATCTGACGACCTACGAATCTCACACGAACGCGTAAAAGATCTGCGGGGTTCTCATACCATAGAAAGAGAACGAAATCTCACCAGAGAATTCAACGACCTTATTCCTAAGGCTCTACATCAAACAGAGAGAAACGCAGAAGACGTAGAACATCCGCACAGATTCCTAAGGACTCTAGAACCTAATGCTCTGATACCATCTGTGACAACCCGCCTACTAAAATAATAGGTGGCCAGCCCAATACTCTAATAATCACAAGAATCATAGATGGTCCATCCTCAGCATCACTGTCGATTAACATAATAGTATGAGATAACCACCAATTATTTTAGAAAACGGGTTGTCAACTAAAAAAAAAAATTGAAAAGAAAAGAAAAACACTTAGACAATCCCATTTGTAAAAACGGTGGGTATCAAAAATCGATGAATGAAGTATGACAATAATATAAATAATCACCGAATAAGCTGTCGGTGATCAGACCAATACAAATAGTATATCGAGTATTACAATTCAATATTTACAATATAAGGAATGAATGCAATACCTTGGGCAAACACGCCCGAATAAATGTACTGAACATAACTAGAGTACAATATAAAGAAGCGTCTAATACAAGCAACCTACAACATCCGTATTATGATGTAGCTCCATGACAACCGGAATGGAAATGTAAATACGGGTGTCCATGCGGTAGAGCACCTGTAACGGCAAAGAGTATGTGCAGAAACAAGAAATAGATACGGGTCAGGACCCGGTTTGATATGATTCCCATGTGACTAAAAATGCATGACAGTTAAGTGCGTATTTCTCTCGCATAAAGCATAAGATAAATCTCACCTCTCAATCTAGCAGCAACCTAGCGCAATATCGTGAGGTGATCTAGTTAACCCGAGTACTAAGGGCTAACTTCTCCCCAGTCTCAACAATATGCCCTATTCGTGCGTGGGGTGTCTCGCAAAGCGAAATCCAAACAAGGAACCTCCCCGATACACTACTACTTAGGCAAGGTTGATCATTGAGATCCATTATACCCTAAGCACATAATTAATATATGTAAGTGTGTGCATATCATCTACAACTACTCACGAAAATAAAAGTAAAACCATTCACCATCTAAAAACAGAATTCCTAATTCTTTCTTTAGGAATATGTATATAAATGGTACCACACTTTATTAAATGTTTACAATTTCAATCTCATAACTCTTATGTATCATTCCCATTTCTTTCATAGGAATATACATAAATGGTACAACATTTTATCAAACGTTTACCAAGTAATCTCATTTATACAATTACATTACCAATTATATTTCCTTTCTTCCATCCAGGAAGAATACATTTTTAAAGCAAGTTTTATTAACATAAAAATGCTTTAACCTTTTCATAAAATCCCACTTCCTTTCTTCCATCCAGGAAATGTAAATTAAAAGTCATTTTTATTATCATAAAAATACTTTTGCACCATATATCCCATTTCCCTTCTTCCATCCAGGAAATGTAATTAAAGCCAATTCATTATCATGAATTGCTTTAATAATCTAAGACCGTCCCTCCGGGTTTCCCCACTGGACGCGCCCCTAAATGGCTATCATCTTCCAGGGCCTATCTATACAAGACAACCTGGGAACCTACCAACGTCGGGAAGCGGCCATATTGCCTGCGGGAAAGTCAAGACCACACCCAGAATCTCCTAACCAGCGCAGTATAACCTGCCCATATGGCCTAGGGACTATATCCACCCTGCGTTCATTAGTCAGGGGGCTTCACCACACGTGCGCAACTTCCCTTATGATAGCGATTTAGGGAGGTGTGTAACCATAAGTTAACACTTATGAAAATCATTACGTTTTCCTTTTGAAAACTTCCACTTTTACATTCTCAAAAATCATTTGTACTTACTCATTAATACCACATATTATCATATGTTTTTCTCATTCTTAGTATCATGTTTTTATTAATAGTTAAGACCCGAAGTACCATAATCCTCAAACTAGTCTCCAAGAGTTCATAAAGTTTCATAAACCCTCAAAGTAAACCTCCTTCAAGGAGTATCTCCCAAGAGTCTCAACTTCCGCATTTTCTCCAATTTATATCTTTCGGTTAATCTCCAACTCTATACGGACATTAACCTAACAACTAGCCCTCGGGGTAAACCCAAACCTCCCATTTTATCCTATGACATTAGTCTACCCATAACAACCCTCTAGGACTCTTAAATACTTCCCAAAGGAAGGTTCCTAAGTTCCTATCACAAATTAAAGAAGCTAGAAGAAACTAAAGAAAATAAGAGTGAAGAACAGGGGACCGGTCGACCGGCCAGGGGACCGCGGTTGACCGTCTTAAATGATTTTGCATACCAAAGAAAGCAGTAAGCTCGTATTGGCATGACCGGTCGACCGGTCCTTGGACCGAGGTCGACCGCACCTATCAGATCCAAGAAAACCCTTCTTCTTCCAAGCCAAATCCGAACCCTAAAACCCAAAATCCTCTACTTCCTACATTCCCCTCCACCAACAACATTACCCCAACAATTATACACCAAAAGAAACCCATATAACAACCCCAAACCATACAATCTACAAGATTTAAGGATTTAACACAAAAATCAACCAAAAACCCATTTAGGGTTCAAACCTCCAAAATTAACTACACATGCAAATTTATCACATTAAATCAATATCTAGCAAGTAAGAAACTTGCCTCGAGGTTCGTAGTCTCTGATCACCTCCGGTGGCGACGGAATTCGGCCCAAATCTCCCATTCTCTCTCTTTCTATCCATTTCTCCCAACTCTCTCTTCTTTGGTTTCTCTCACAAATGAAGAAAGAAAAAGGGGTGGGGGAAACTTATACGGGTCTCAAAATATAAATCACCACATTTAAATGTAAATACACCACTAAAATGACTCGGAACTACTAATTTGAGTCATAACCCCTTTAAAATGCCCAAATCTCAAAAATTACAACGGGGTACTTATTTCGACTATCTCGACTATTCTAAAAACAACCGCACCCCCTAATTTGGCATTCGGGAAAGTGTGAACTATTTTTGTGTTCCAATTTCATGTTATTACATAAATTTTACCCAATCTTATATATAGGTCTGAACCGTCGTTTCACATATAACGACGCAGTAATACACCATATAATACTATTTACCTTCTCATAACGGTAAATAGACAACCATAGTAAATATTATCCCTTAATATTACGGGAAACAATATTTACTCCCACATCCCCTATTTTATAAAATTAGCCCATCGGGCAAAATAATATAAAATAGTTGTTCAAAAATTTGGGTTGTTACAAAAGCATGTGTATTAGCATAGTCACAAATTAATATTTCATTATTTTTTAACGTAATCTACTAACCAAATTTAGTGATAGTAAAGAAGTCTTGATCCTGGACATTAATTGAATAGAATTTTGAAAGCAATTGTTTTTAAATACTGACTATTAATTTGGGACGAAGGCGGTCACGTGCGGATATAAGGGTGGGCCGACCAGGGTCGTAGCTCACCCCTTCCAATATGAAAATATATATACATATTATTAATGTGGAAAAACAATCCCATTTTACCAGCAAATACCCTAACCCGCTCAAATGCCAAAAAACTCATAAGAAAAATATAGTTCACCCCACTTGCCCAAGTTCGCAAAACTTAGGTGAGAATTAAATAAGAGAAATATTCCAAACCGTTTTACATTCCCTTAAACCTCTGCTCAAGGATGTAAGTAATTTCATTTGAGCTGAAGTAATCAAATCTTTGTTAGGTTGCTAATTAATTTCAATTAGTGATTATTTATTGATTTCTCTTTTTTCTTTTGAGAAATTTGAGTAAGAACATAATAAAAAAAGTATTAATTTCTCTTCGTGTAATTTTGGTCTTGGAATGAAAAGATTGTTCGTTAGGTGATGTCCTAAGTAAATAGATATCCTTTGTAGAGATTTCAAGCCTCATGGAACAAATAAACATAAAGAACGTAACTTTGGGGGGGTGTTGAAACACAACACCACCCTTTTGTATCAAGACTTCAAAATGAGAGGATAAGAGAATCATGCAAATTTATGTGTGTTCCTTACTATTTTGGCGTCATTCTGTCCTGGAATCAACTCTTTTGGGGATGGATCTAAGTTGACTTAGAGAATGAGTACCTTCAAGAAGGAAAAAAGATGAGAAATGTTTTTTTTATTTCTTTTAGGTTTTGGATGATGAAGGAGGAGTTAGGGCTAGGAGTTAGAACTCTAGATTTAAGCTTGAAAGAGCTTTTGGAGAGAAATTGAGAGATCTTCGGGGCTACTTATGGAGAAAACTTCTTATGGGAAAAGTATTTTGCATTTAATAAGTGAATTTAATGCCCTCAATGGGTAGTGTGACACCATGCCTATTAAAATAATGGGTGATCAACCCTCTACTAAAATAAAATGTTGGTCTTATATGGCCTATTCTTAGCATCATTGTCGAAACATGATTAATTACTAACCACCTAATTACTTTAACAAGCAGTGTCAAATTTTATCTTTCATTAACAAATAATAAGATTAACCAATACACAATAAAATGAAACACTAGATAAATTCTAAAGCTAAGATAAATAAATGAGGTTTCCGAATAAACTATCGAATAAGAATCCAATATAATAAATCCAACCAACTAAAAAGTCTGAAAACATAAGTCTAAATAAAAGGGGCAACATGCCCAATCATACTAGAATAGAGAACCTAATCTACAATATCAAGAATGAAATCGACTACTCAAGAATCCTGCAAGCTTCCACATCAGCTACAACTATGTGTACCTAGAAAGAACAATCATCCTTGGCATCCCTGTGGCTGGACACCTTAAAGCTTTGAAAATAAATTTGAAATGAGTCAGAGCCCAAACATTTTAAAAACATTTAGCAAGTAATTAAGATGCAGTAAATAAATATGCAGTTAAACTTTCCATATTTAAGCCGGTGTTGAGCTCTCATAAGATTATCCCTCACCTCTCAACTATTGTGTACACCTTGCGCCTACATTTTAACCCACCTAGTTACATTACCCTGACTAACTAGTCTTATTGCAAATCTCAGTAGCACACTACCCTGACTCGACTATTGCATAACTTTCAGTTATTAATTATTTATGTCTCTCATTTGCTTAGTAAATCATTAATCAATTTTATAACTTTACTCCAGTTATTTAACCATGTTCATCATTAGCGTATTAAGTCCATATATAATTTATTTCACTACTATATATATTTATAAGACATGTCACACCAAGAAATTATATACATATATATCACTCGTAATATATGCAACCGTATTTTTGGATGTCCTCCACATTATAAAAGTGAGCTCACCAGCATGCTATCGTGCTCCAAAAATGTCCACCACATTCTGGGCTACTGGACCAGAATCTCACCACCGGACCCAAAAATTACAAAAGAACATTGGAGGCGGTCATGGCCTTAAGTCCGTGGTCATAACCACACCACATTATTTCATGGTACTGCAATCCTACATCACACAGGCGTGCACATCACCTATGACCCTGGGGAATGGTACTACCTATGTTGGGATTCGCCAAAGTGACCTTCCACGACGCGCAACCTCCCAAATATCATTACGTATAGGATAGGTATGTTTCATATAAATATCATACACACATATATTATTCTTAATCGTTTATATACAATCTCTATACCCGTATATATAAATTAAATCACAAAACTCGACTAACATGTGCTTATCGCTCAAAGCACTAGGCTACAAATCGTAAGTCTATCTCACGACTCTTAATTAATTAAATTATCATCCTTTAATTAAAAAACACTAGCGTCACCCTACTAAAATGCTCGAACTTACCCAACTAGCCTGTCGTATAATCAATCTAGTTTATCAACTAACCTCACTTCGATAAAACACCCGAACTTAACCCAACCAGCCCATTCATTTATTCCCTAATTTAACTCATCAATTCGATATTTAAACTTTATTGTCAATTATCTTTCTCACGATTTCTAATTCGAATTTAATCATCCATTCATCCCTAGGCAATAAAATCTCTTGAAATCACTCCACTAAACTCTCTCCGACATTTAGGGCTTATGAATTTCGTTTGGAACTCCCTGGAATTTACCCAATAACTAAATCCCAAAAGTCTCCAAAAATCAGCTTTCATCGATCGATCGATAATTGCAAATTACTCAAGTTATGGTTCCAATAATTTATTTCAAGTTTTACACATAAACTAACAAAATTGCCATTTTCTAAGTAAACGAGTTGGGTCGTAAATTTTTTTGACAGATTAAACACCCTGTAGTAAAATTACGATTTCTCCCTCTACCCAAGTCCAAATGACCTCATTCAAATCTCATTAGAAAGCTATACATATACACGAATTACCCTTATTTGATTTAAAGCGAGTTAATTACTTGCCTTGAATTATTCGTAGGGTCTGATCTCTCTCTTGTGTGTGTAGATTTGATGTTAGAATCCTTGAATCTCCTCCTAAATTAGCCTCTTCTAGCTTTCTCCTTTGATTTCTCTTCTTCCTCCTCTCTCACTTATCTCTTAGGGTTTAGAATAAAAGTTATGGCTGCCTCACATCTCTAACCCTCATATTTTAATTCATTAATCCCAAAATTAGGTTATTAACCTAAAATGACCCAATTACCCATACGTGAGCCCGAGCTAGTCTAAAAAGCCCCTGAAACCCAATTACTACCCCAGGTATATAATTCTGACTATTTCGACTTATTCCGGATCAATCGTGCACTCAAAATCACCATATGAGTCGCTAAACATAAAAACCGTACTTCAACCCAAAAATAGCCCGCATTAATGCCCCGATTGCGATACCATCAATTCTCGTCGTTTCCACTCACATACAACACACTACAATTGACTTAATTAAATTTACTTAACATGCTAGTAAATTTCCCACATATATATTAATCTTAATCTCATAAATTAATATTTACTAATTTCACATTATTTCCCATTTATATTAAGTTGCATCACATATGCAATTTAACCGCTAAAATAAATTACTCAAAATTGCGGAGTGTTACAGGTAGGTGAAGGCATCTTTTTTATAAGCAGACTTTTGGGAGAAATGATTAATCGATCGAGGGTAATGATCATGCTTGACCGACATGTCAAGCGCATTTTATCATCGGCTTTTGGGTCCATTTGGATGGGCTTGACTCTGTTAGACAATCTTGGGGGTTGTTTTGGGTTTTTGGACCTCTATGATGAGTTATCATGAACTTGGAATAATTTTGGGGCCTTTAGAAGACCATGGTAGGTGTTACTACCTTTATGGAGCAGAATGGGGTGTCTATAGAGCCCCTTGAAATTTATTTTTGGACGAACAATGTTAGGAAAAAATACACTCGTTCTCTGAATGTCTCAGAGTTTAATTACTCCTGATGAGGTGTTTCAACTACTCTCTTGAAGAGTTGACATTTGGAGATTATAGTGAAGAATTTTAATGTCCGTTTAACTATAATTTGGAAAAAAAAAAGCAATGTTTGTAGGAGACGATGATGTGATGTGGTAATCTTTTGCCAATGTTCATTATCTGCTAGGGACGAAGTGACGCGTTAAATTTATTTAGAGGGTGTTCACTTGGGATGGGGTATTTGTCGATATTAGGAAGGTGTTCGCTTGGGACAAGGTGTTTGACAATATACAAAATCTTTAGGAAAGTGTCATCCTGGGACAAGGTGTTTGTCAATACACCGAATCATTAGGAAGTGTCATCATGGGACAAGGTGTGTGTGGATACAACGAATCATTAGGAAAGTGACCTCTTCGGACAAGGTGTTTATCGATATACCGAATCATTTGGAAGTGTCCCTATGAAACAAGGTATCTGTCGATTCACTGAATCGTTTGGAAATATACGCATAGGACAAGGTGTTTATCGATACACCGAATCATTAGGAAAGTTTCCACTTAGGCAAAGATATTTGTCGATACAAAGAATCGTTAGGAAGTGTCCGCATGGGACAATATGTTTGTCGATACACCTAATCATTAGGATGGTGTTCGCTCGGGACAAGGTGTTTATTGATACATGTAAGGACACATTTCCAATCGAGTCACTTTGCATGTAATTGACACTATTTCGCATAAAACTATTTGAGTCATAGGATAGACTTTGAGTTGTTGATCCCATAAGCATATAACATTGTCTGATGAAGACGTTGTGGCCAAGCTTCAAAGATTGGATATGTTGTATCGTGTTTAAATCATCATCCGATTCACCAAAAATATATTTCCTATCTCGACCTCAAAATATTCTACACGCGACTAACGATTGAGACATAATAAAATACGTCATATCACTCGCTATGACATAATTCAATACTCATTAATTAATTACTATTCACACTTAGTAAACTTCATCTCTAATATTAGTTAGTATTTATCTCTCGATTAATATTTACAAATCACATTTATTATTTAATCACATTAAATTATGACACACGTGTAATTTAACTAAAACATATTTTTCCCAATTAATTTCCGAATTAATTAAATTTCAAATATGTAGAAATACGGGGTATTACATACTCCCCCCTTGCAAAGTAATTTCATCCCCGAAATTAGGACATACCTGCGGTGAATAACTCTGGATAATGCTCCCACATGTTATCCTCATGCTTCCATGTCGACTCATCAGTATTATGGTGTCCCCACTGAACTCGCACCAACGGCGCCACCTTAGACTGTAGCTTACGCTCACTACAATCCAGAATAGCCACGGGTCTCTCCTTGTACGAGACATCTGGCTGTAGATCATTCTCCTTAAGTGGAACATGCCAAAAATCCCTCTCGCTCCTCCGATATTTCTTCAGCGATGACAAATGGAATGCGTCGTGTATCTGTTGAATATGCTCCAGTAGACCCAATATGTAGGCCACTGATCCAACTCTCTCAATCACTGGAAATGGTCGTACGTACCTCGGTGTTAGTATAACTCAACCATACATACAAATATAAGAGTCTGAATTATCACATGATAAATAGATAAATATATACCGAATAAACCATCGATTCTAAAACTAAAATCCAAACCATAAGTCTAATGAAATAAAATGAATCCAATTACATCGCCTGATAAATAAAACTAAAAAGACTGTATCAAATAAAGGGGCAACATGCCCAAATAAAATGTTGAAACATAAATCCAATCTATGAATGAATAACTGAAGTGTCTACACAAATCTTGCATGCCTTCACAAGTGTTGCAGCTATGCATTCTTGAAATGAGTCATCAATCTTGGCGTCCCTGTGGTTGGACACCTAAAATTTTTTGGAAAATAGATTTGACATGGGTGAGAGCTCAAAAATATTTCGAAAACATTTAGCAAATATTTAAATCGCAGTATAAAAGCAATTATTAGATATACACGTTATTTCCATATACACTCCCTTGATTTCCTGACCTCTCAACTATAGTGCACACCTAAAGTCTCCTACTTATCTATGCTACCCAACCTAACTAGAACATACGTATAAAACTAACCACGAAAGGTTTAGCTACCCCTTACCACCCATACGATATGATACCATACTACCAATAACTAATATTAATCGCATAATATTATTGAATCATTTATTACGTTTCTCTACTTAAATTACTTCTAGATATACACAATCTATCTTTTCTACTATCACATAAGTAAAATAATCATACTTGTATATATATGTCACACAATAATATATTCAACTACTTCATCTCCCAGAAAGACCATCGCGATGCTTGCATACTCTGTTATCATGTCCATGTACCTCTCATACCAAATCAAGGACTATTGGTTCGGAACTTCATCCCGAACCCTAAATCAAATAACACGCAATGGAGGGGAACATAGTTCTAAGCCTTTGAACTATGAACATACCTGTCGGTACCACTATACACTTTTAAATAGCAAGCCTCCCTAAGTTCTATGTTCTTGGTCACACATCCATACCTCACTAGAATCGTCAAGGTGGGATCGCCCTCTGCGCGAAACCTCTTGTGATAGCAAGTAACGTAGGTATGTTCACACACATAACCAATCACATAATATGTATTCACACAACCTATATATACATATATTCAGTATAGGTATACACACAACCCATAATTTATCCCGTACGTAGTATTTATATCTCTTGAATACTAGATATACTAACGATTCTCATATAGTGTTTTATTCATATTTTTCGAGTATCATTACTACCCAAAGGGTCCCAACTATCCCTTAAGTCATTTTAGTAGTTAACACATCAATATACTATTGGTATTAGCCTTAGGTCATGGTTTATTCATCCCGTAACCCAAATTGTAAATTCCCGATACGCATCTCAATCGGTTGACTATCGTCGATCCTAATCAAAATATTACCCTTATTAAGATTAATCGATCCCTAACTAAATGTCTACTAACATTCTCTACGTCTTTATATAATTAATAAACTATCAACAAAATTTCTCCCAATTAATTTCATGAGGAAGTATAACAAAAAGGAAAATCTCATTAAATTTGGGCAGCCAAATCGATTTGGTAGGGATTCCGGATCGATTTACATACTGAATCAATTCGCACCTGACTGAGTCATCTTCTTCGTTGCTATTATGAGTTTTCCGCATTAAAACCTCATCAAAACTCCATGAAACTTCCCCAAATCCCATCCCACGCATCCAAACATTAAATATACATGTAGGGATAATTTTTAATGTAAATAACAGATTAAGACTATAAGAAATCTACCCAAGAACTGATTAAAACCCATAGTTCATAAAAAAAACCTAGTTTATGTGTTCTTCATACATATACATCAATTTACCTAGATTTCTTTAATGTTAATATTCCCATATCCTCTGATTTTGTATTAGCTACATACATAGATTTGTTCTACATGAATTCCTACTTCGAATAATGAATTTACCCAACCAATCCTAACAATCATCATTTAAATCATAAGATTAAACCCTATACTACATGGGTATTATAACATGATCAAAGTAATGCAAGATAAACACTTGCTTTGATTAAACAAGTTTGATTTTCATTTTGAGATGGTGAGGATGTTCTTTCCTTTCCCCAATCTCGAATCTGGTAGCATTCGTGGTGTGAAACAATGTGGAATGGCCTATGTTTATTCTCATTTTCCTCTCCTATGGCCTCCTTTCTCTCCCAAGTGTTGTAACCATAGCCTCTAAATCAAAGGGGCAGATATAACACTCTAATTTTTGGAGTTCCTTCTATGCCAGGCTCCTAAATGATCGAAACGCACTTACGTGGTGCCAGGTTGGTCTAAAATCACCCCGGGATCCAATCAATATACTCGGATACACTATTTTACCTATTTCGACCCATTTGGAAACAATCATGACCTCGAAATTGTTATTCGATTCACGCTACATAAATTTTCTATCTCGACCTCATATAGTCTACACGTGACTTCCGGTTGGGATATAACACAGTCATGTCGATATCACTCGCTACGACATGTAATAATTAATTACTACTCACTTAGTAATTTTATTCCAAAAACATGAATCATTATCTCTCCCGATTATTATTTTATTAAGCAGATAATATTTCATTCAATTAAATTACGACACACGTGTAATTCAAAAAATAACCGAATTAATTAAATTCTAATTACTCAGAAATACGGGGTGTTATATACCCCTCCCCCCTAACAAAAGAATTTTGTCTTCGAAATTTGGATGTACATGCTCTGAATAACTCTGTATATTGCTCTCCCATGCCATCATCCTACTCCCACGTCGACTCGTCCACATTGTGGTTCCCCCACTAAACTCGAACTAAGGGTACCACCTTAGACCGCAGCTTACGCTCACTACGATCAAGTATAACCACTGGTCTCTCCTCGCATGAGATATCTGGCTATAAGTCGATCTCCTCTAATGGAACATGCCAAAAATATCTCTCGCTCCTCCAGTTGCTCTTTCGCAATGACACGTAGAGCACATCGTGAATCTGATGTAAGTGCTCTGGTAAGCTGAACTTGTATGCAACTAGTTCCACCCTCTCAATAATCGAAAAAGGTCCCACATACCACGACACAAGCTTCCCCTTATTGTCGAACCTCATGATTCCCTTCATAAGATACATCCATACCAAAACCTGGCCATCAATCTCCAACTCTATGTGCCTCCTGTCTGCATCGGCGTAACTCTTATGCATGTTCTGAGCTATACAAATACGTCCTAGAATTAACTCAATCTTGGCAGTAGTATCCTGAATCATCTTTGGTCCTAATAGCTTATTGTCCCCCACCTCTAATCAGCAACCGGATGATCAACAAGGTCGTCTATACAGTGCCTCAAATGGTGTCAAGACGATGATGAACTGGTAGGAGTTATTATACATAAACTCCACCAATGGAAATTACTTCTCCCATCCTGCCCCAAAGTCAAGTATGCACATCCTCAACATATCCTCTAACATCTGATTATCTCTCTCCGTCTCCCCATTCGTCTATGGGTGATATGCTATATTCAAATGTAAATTTGTGCCCATAGCCTCCTGAAAACTCTGCCAGAAATGGGATACAAAAATCTTGTCCCGATCGAACATAATATTAATCGGAACCCCGTTCAGTTTCACTATCTCTATAGTGAACAACTGCGCATACTACCATATCTCATAATCCGTACGAATCAGTTAAAATGGTCAATCTTAGTCAAACGATCTACTATCACCTAAATGGAGT
The DNA here is from genome assembly GCA_949130495.1 of Sambucus nigra. Classification (NCBI taxonomy): domain Eukaryota; kingdom Viridiplantae; phylum Streptophyta; class Magnoliopsida; order Dipsacales; family Adoxaceae; genus Sambucus; species Sambucus nigra. The sequence continues at coordinate 685,867,919 of OX422213.1, read as the reverse complement.
CATGACCTCACTACGATGTCGGTAACTCGATAATAAAATCCATAGAAATGCTCTCCCACTTCCACACTCGAATCTCTAGTGGATGTAACATTCCCGATAGTCTATGGTGGTTTACCTTCACTAGCTGGTAGGTAGCACACCTCAAGAAAAACTCAGCTATGTCCCGCTTCATCCTTGACTACCAGTACTGCCTATGCATATCCTGGTACATCTTATCGCCATCAGGATGTACCGTAAACCTCGACTAGTAAAACTCTATCATCACTGCATGTCTCAAATCCTCATCCTCCAGAACCACGAGTCTCCCATTGAAGCGCAAGCCTCCCTTAAAACTAACCGAATAAGATTCTACTATAACACCCCGTATTTTTTATAATTTAAATAATTATGGGATTTAATTATTATTGTTAGATTAATTGAATTAAAATGTGAGATTTAATTGTTAATTAATCCAGATTAAAATATATATTAACTAGTGTGCCAGGGTTAATACTTATTGATTGAATATTAATGTGTGACATGTAATATGGAATTATGCATTTTGATAAATTGTTGAGAGTGAGAAATACGACAATTTGTAATTTAAGTCAGACGCGCGTGTGAGTTGTGTCGGGACTAATTAATGGGAATAAAAAGAGAATTTATTTTATTAACTCATATGTCCATTTCGAGTGCACCGTTGAGTTCGAAAGGACCGCGGTAGTTAAAATATTGTACTCGGAGGTTTAGTTTGGGTCCCGGGGCAATCTTAGGCCTAACCAGCGTCCTGGGAGGGCCTTTTGGTAAATTATATTTTTGGGGTTAATTAAGGGACGGAAATTAGAGTGCTTTAATATCCCTTACATAGTTATAGTTAGGGTTTTATCTGTAAAAGAAAAGAGAGAGTCCCAGAGAAAGGAGAAGAAGAGGTTCCTAGGAGTTGCAAGGCCAAACCCAGTTATCTTTCACCAAAAACGTCATCAACGAGTAGATCAGAAAGAGTAGAACACATATATACCAATTTCAAGCGACAAATCAAACCTTCATAATCAGGCAAGTGTTTATTACTTGCTTTCCTTTAGTAATACCCATGTTCATGTTAGTGCGAATGGAATATCCTTGTAATGTTAATAAAAGTGACGAAAATTGGGGATTGGATATACAAGAATTGAATCGGTGATTAATTTAGTTTGAACGGTTTATGTATGTAGATTAAAAATCACGTATAGAAGACTTTATGTGATAAACAAATTTGGAAATTTTATGTTCTTGGTTGATAATTGTAAGAACTAGGGTTTTATTAACTATTTGGGAATTCCAGATTATATTAGTGATTGGTAATGAATTAATGATGTTATATTAGTGGAAATAATACATAGTTAGGAAGATGATTCAGAATGGATGATTGGTGATTGGGAATGACCCGTAGAGGTGTTGAAATGATGAAGAGAACGTATTTGGGTTGGGCTGCCTTATTACAGGTAGAGGTCCGGACCGCCTTTTAATAGGTCCGGATCGTTTTCCTTATTAATAGGTCCAGATTGTTTTTCATAAAAAGGTCCAGATCATTTTTTTATTATTAAAAGGTACGGATCATTTTTCATTAAAAGGTCCGGACCTCTTTTCATAAAAAAAGGGTTCGGATCGTTTTCCTTAATAGGTCCGGACTGCCCTGCTAATTTTTCCAAAATTAATTTGTGGACCCTTAGGACATCTTTCAGGACTTGTAATGCAGGAATCCTAATGTAGTACACTGAGGTTTGAAGTGATGTTATATGAAGGCAAGTGTGGCGTAGGACTTGGACATACGTGGGATGTATTAATCTTAGAAATTCGAGAGAGAATACTTGAAATAATTATATTCCGAATAATAATAAAAGACTTAAATATGTGGAAAATATATGATTAGGTTGAGTGTAAACCTATGGATTTTAATAGGATGTGTGTATGCCTATCAATTAATATTATTGTTAAGTTCACTAATGGATAATAACTCGGGGGTGCGGGAGTATTATTGTTAAGTGCACTAATGGGTGATAACCCGGGGTGCAAGAATATTATTGTTAAGTGTGCTAATGGGTGATAACCCGGGGGTGCAAGAATACTATTAATGAGTGCGCTAATGGGTGCAGGATTAATATGGTTAGGTTCGCTAATGGATCTTAGCCTGGGGGTGCATAATTAGTATATACATGTATAAGGATGCTGTGACTATATTTATATATATAGAAACTTATAAATCATTATACTGTGAGTAGTTAGTAGATATGGGAATGTTGATACCTAATATAAATCTTAAGCGTATAATAGATTTATTATACAAATGAGAAACATGTTAATTAGCTATTCGGCATAGGATAATTTAATAGCGTATTGTATGGGCGATACGGGAATACTACTGGTGGGTATAGTTAGTATTAGTGCGACTTAGAACTAGTTAGGATGGGTGGCATAGCTAGGTGGAATTATATGTACGTTAGGCCTGCACAGTAGATGAGAGGTGAGAATCTCATGTGAGAGTTCGATACCTAACATGCACATAATACTTTCTTTAATGTCATTTTAAATACTTGTTAAGTCATTTTTAAAACATCGAGCTCTGACCCGTTCTTGCATCTCTTCTCTCTTGCTATATATGTATTATATTAGGTGCTCAGCCACAGGGACACCAGATTTGAATACTTGGATTACTTGGCATGTTGCAGCTATTGTGGAAACTGTAGGTCCTTGTATTAGACGCCTCTTTCATTTCATTCAGTTCTATCTAGACTCTCATTTAGGGCATGTGTCGCCCATCCTTAGTCATTTTTATCAGAGATTGTATTCAGTTTACTTTCCAGTTATTTTAGTTGGATTGGATTACTATGGTTGAGGTTTTGAACTAGAATGTTTTATCCAGTCTTATTTATTTTAGTATTTGATTCAGACTCAGTATTTATTATATTCATGTGTGTGGTGAATGGATTATATTTTATTTACTTGAATTGAAAAATGGAAAATATTTTGTTATATTAAAAAGGGAAATATTTTTTGGCATTATCTTACTTAATCATTAGGTGGTTTATTTATTAAATGTTTTTCGACAGTGATGCTAAGAATTAACCAACCGAACATTCTATTTTTAATTTAATAAAGGACTTATCACCCGGTATTTAATTAGGCGAGGTGTCACATCTACCCCCTCTGCTAGAAATTGGCGTACTGTCCTAACAATACTAATCCCATGCCCGAGCTTTCACCAATCACATAAAGATCTTAGGAGTGATAAATAAAATACAGATACAAGCTTTGGCGACCTCGTCGTCATGTCAAAGTTCTTTCAACTTCGCCTTCTAAACCTCTCCTATCTCCCCAGTAGGCCGTCGGCTCAATGCGTCTGTCGCCATGTTAGCCTTCCCATGATGATATTAAATTTAAAACTGGTAATCCTTCATGAAATCTAACCATCTCCATGGCCTCTTATTCAAATTCTTCTGTGTGAAAAGATACTGAAGTGATTTATGGTCTGCGAACAAGGTAAACTGGTCCCCCAGAAGATAATGCCTCCATATCTGCAAGGCAAACACAATCGTTTCCAACTCTAGGTTATGTATGGGGTAATTCCTCTTATGTGGCTTAAGCTTGCGAGATTCATAAGCTATATCCTTATCCTCCTGTTGTAGTACACCCCCAAGTCCTAGTAAGGATGCATCTGTATAAATACGGTACTCCATTCCTCCCCGAGGCAATATAAGCAAAGGTGCAGAAGTTAAATTATCCTTTAGCTCATCGAAAGGTAACTGATAGTGGTCATTCCAAACAAACGACACCCATTTATGAGTCAGTTTTGTCAATGAACCTACAATCTTCAAGAAACCCTTAATGAAATGACGACAGTATCCGACCAACCCTAAAAAATTACGAACCTCGGTCGGTGTCGTGGGCTGTCCCCACTCCTTCACTTTCGAAACCTTACCCGAATAAAAAACAATGCCCCTGTCAGATATATTGTGGCCTAGAAATTGAACTACCTTTATCCAAAATCCACACTTCTTGAGTTTGGTGTACAACTGATTGTCCCGTAGTGTCAGTTGAACCAAACGCAGATGCTCTGCATGCTTATCCTTCGAATGAGAGTAAATCAGAATATCATCAATGAATATGATTATGAAATGGTCAAGGAACTCTCTGAAAGCTCGGTTTATAATATCCATGAACACTAATGGTGCATTGGTGAGTCCAAACGGCATTACCCTAAACTCGTACGATCGACACCATTTCAAGAAAGCAATATTAGGAATCTTCTCCCCTCTAATGTGCAACTAAGGATACCCTGATCTCAAATCTATCTTGGAGAAGTACATTGCTCCTCTCAACTAGTCGAACAGTTCATCGATCTGAGGCAACAGATATTTATTATGAATCGTGACCTTGTTTAGCTCCCTATAAACAATACGCAAGCGAAGTGACCCATCCCTCTTCTTGACGAAAAATATCGGTGCACCCCACGGTGATGTACTCTGTCGAATAAAAACCTAACCTAGAAGCTACTGAATCTACTCCCTCAACTCTCGTATCTCTGAAGGAGCCATACGATAAGCCACTCGGGTAATTGGTCTCATACCTGGCGCTAAGTCAATGATGAACTTAATCTCCCGACTGGGAGGCAACCCGAGGATCTCTTAGAACACATCCTAGAACTCCCTCACCACTGGAATCAAATCCAAAGAGACTACCACCTCCTATGAGGTCTCCTCCTCAATATAATATATGTGTGTGCTCGATCCTCCCTAAGGAAGAGGCATCGCCACAAGGAACATCTCCTACCCTGGGATAGAGAGCACTGTGGTCCTCCCGAAACAATCTACCATCACTTGGTATCCAACTAACCAATCCATACTTAAAATAATGTCATACCCCTCCATATCTAATGCTAGAAGGTCGACGGCTAAAATAGTATCCCCACATCAATGTCTACACCCCTATATATTGAGTGTATACGCGGCCCACTACCTAAAGGTGACTCTACACACATAATGAGACTGTAGACTACCTCTAATAGACCGACTGCTCATGAAAATATGGTAGTTATAAAAGAGTGTGATTCCCCTGTATCAAATAAAATCCTGTTGTTTCCCTAGATGGTAACTATGCATGTTGCCCCTACTGGGCACCCTGCTGTTGCGGTGATCTACCTTGTTGTGGGTAGTCTTTCCTCTTGTGTCCCATCTATCCACATATAAAACACTATTGCGGGAAGTCTCTCTTCCTTTGGCCCTGTCGAGGTTGACCCTGTTGTTGGTCCTAGTGGCCTCAGCCCTGGTGGCCTCCCCTATTGTTCCCTTGGCCCTGGAGGCCTTGAGGAACTTATTGCTGCTGTTGAGGACACTGTGGGCCCTGCCTAAAACTTCCACTTTCGGGTTGGTAACCTCCAAATCTAAACCTCTTGGTTGAATCCTCCTGTCGGGAATCTTTCCCCTAGTGTCTACCCGATTGCTACTGTGTTGCTCCACTAGCAGCGTTCCCACCTACCTTTCTCGATTGTCTAGGATCGTCCCCTCACTTATTTCCCTTCAGATGGAAGCGATGATCCTGATAATACAAAAGTGCGGCATTGCCGACCTCTGTATAATTTTTCAATGCTAGGTTGCCCATCAACTGTTGCCTGATCCTCGAGGAAAGTCCATCCATGAAATTAGTTTATTCTTCTCTTCATTGTTCACTTCGTCGAGCACGAAATTAGCTAGATGAGTGAACTCCTCATATTAGCTACTGAAAGGTCACCCTAAACCACCCCATTGAACTTCCTTCTCATCTCCGCCTCGGCAGCTGACGAAAAGTACTTACGGTCAATTTGCACCTAGAACTTTGCAATAGATAAGGTATCCGAGTCCTCAGCAGTGGATTGGTTTCCTTTGCCCCTCAATTATGCGAAAAATTGACAGCTCAAAAGAGGATAATCAAGTAGGTTCCAATTTTTGGGTCACTCAAAGAATTATTATTTTAGTTTTGAGTTTATTTTAATCCAAGTTTACAATTGTAAAAATTTCATGTAATGTAATTTTTTACTCAATTGTTTATTGGTTTACAAAAAAAAGACTTTTAGTTGCAAAATAAAATTGTGACTATTCATTAAAAATTTGCCACTAAATTATTTAGTGGAAACAAAAAAATTGTCACCACTTTGCTACTAAATACCTGCTGCTAATACCTTAAGTGGCAATATTTTGGCGTTTGCTACTAAATGCTGTACTTTTAGTAGAAAATTATTTGCATAGAAAATGATCAAAATTGCCACCAAAAGACATGTTATTTGCGACTAAAAGGTTCGTTTTGTAGCAAATATGAGATTTGTTACAAAAACTAAGATTTTACTTGAGATAAATATAGTTTTATGGCAATTCAGATTTGCCACTAAAAATATTTTTCTGTAGCAAAATGATTGCCTCCAGTAATAGTTTTTGCATTCAATTTTCATATTTTATGTGTAAAATAATTAATCGATAATGCTAAATCCATTCAATTTCCATATTTAATACTTAAGATAATTAAGACAATCTAGTAAGAACTTTTTTACTTCATTGCTTCACAAAATAATCAAAACATATTTATAATATTGTATACTCATTGTGACAACCAATATTTCAACTATTCCACATCAAAATCAAGTCAAATATACCAATTAGATAAATCCGTTTCACCGTTCACAAAAATAACAAAAAAAATAAGTACAAAGGAAATAAATATTAGACGATTAATCCTTTATACTTCATACATATCTTTTGCTACTCATATATTATTGCAGGCTACGCGATTAGATGACTCCTCAAATTTTCATAAAAGGTCCTCCATTCGTTCTTTCATTGCAATGTTCTCCCTTTGAGCTTCATTTGCTTCTCTCCTCGCCTCGTCAGCTTCCCTTCTCGCCTCATCAGCCTCTCTCATGGCCTCAACAACTTGTCTATCCCTCTTAATATCTTTATACCTTTGCATAACTTCCAGTTGTTTGGTCTTAGAACTAACCCCTCGTCCATGTACATAGCCAAAGCGATACCGTAAAGCATTTTGAAATGCTTCTGCTTCATCCAACTCCACACCATCCTATTAACAGTTTATAAACGATGTATAATTTAACATAATGTTATTATAAAAAAATTGTAGTAAAAAAATTAAAAACATCTTACATATACACTTTAAGCCTTTGGAATAATCCAATTGTCCCTACTTTTGCTCCAATGAGTTGTATACCACACATTTGTCATAGGCGCAGAATCTCCAGTTTCCTTGTCATGCTATACAAATTTAAATATAAATAAAGTATCATAACCAATAACAAATAAAAATTATATAATTACCAAACACAACGTTTTTAAGAAGTATATAGTACCATCCCATACTCCATTTAAGGAAATCCTTTTGTTCCACTGCAAAGCAGAATCTACTACGTAGATCGATTGATCGAGTTAATTTTACTTCTTTTCTAAAAATAGCATACAACATTGATTTTCAATAAAACATTAAAATGATTCGCATGAATTATTTTTAGTAAAACACTCAAGAGCTCATTCTAAAGAGCCATGTGATTTGAAGTGTTCACAACACATATTTGACCGAAATTTACAAAATTGAGTATGAGTTGATCCATCACTACAGACTTTATATTTTCATCATTTGGCAATGGAAACTTATCCTATTTAAAAAAAAAGAGAAAACATTAAAACTAACTTTATATGGGGATATATTCTATATATTAGCATACGTAGAAGCTTACTTGCATAGGTGTCCACATGTAAAACCCTACTAATAACAAAATAAGATATGCTGAAAAGTTAACACCAATAAATATGTGTGAAATAGTTGTTTCATATATAACCCTACTATGACATATAAAGCCATTCCCAACAGCGATCATTTACGATGTGATAATGGAACAACATATAATTCAATGGATACCAAAGTAACCACAAATAAAAGCCTTTGCTCATAATCTCAACCCCACATCATTCTGCTAGTCAAAGGCTGTCACTGGAGATATATCATAGATCAACACCCTAATGGTGTCAATGTTGCCAATCATTGATCAATAGAAGGATGATGACCTTTAATTTATGAGGAAATACTTCGAATGAGGAAGCAATATAATACCAATCAATTGTTATAAAAATCAATTGTTATCACCGTAATATCACAATCAATAGTGGGGAGAAGGAAAAATATGAATGCATTTTCTGAGAACTCAAGTCAAATTTACTTCCCATTTTGGATTTGCGATCGCATTTATCAAAGATATGACATGGATTTGGGAGATGCCACTCAAGACTTAATGAAGCTTGTGAGAAAAATGACTTTAGTTGCACTATGGTTCATACAAATGAAGCATGTGGATCATCCTTCCATAAGTCAAGTTCTTGACATGCTCAAAGGAGAGGTTGAATTGATACAAATGACTCCCAAACCTTCTTTTCACCTCAAGATAACCCGATTATGGATCTCGGGGCATCATCTTCATCCTATACTAGTATCAGCACAACTAGCTAGACGAGTTGAATTTTCTACTTGATTACCTAATCAATAAATGTACTTGTAATTTTGTGAAACATAATAGCCTACGATATTGGTATATGTTAACCTATTAAGATTGTAAAATAGCATGTTTCTTCTCCTTAACAATTTTCTTTATTGTGATATATCAACATAGCATCTGAGATTTACTTATGCGAACATTTATCTTCTTCTTGTACTTCTTTTTCTCATCTCTTATGATGAATGAGAATGTGCTATGAATGGTTAGTTTATTTATAATCTTTTCTTTTTAACTCCACGTGTGTTTTATGTATCACTAAACATTTAGTATCAATTGATTCAAAAATTTGATTATTGAAGTTATCTTGTGATTAATCTAGGGTTTATCTTTTTAGTCATATGTATTTTTTCGCAAGAAGTATGAACTAATGAAGCATGTGGATCAAAATAAAGAGTTGCATGGTGAAAATTTTGCAAAATCCAGATAAATGAGGAGATTTATCTTAGGTAAGATAAAAACATCGATAATGTTTTATAATATCCTTACTAACATTAACACAGAATATAAAAAAGGGGCGATATAAGGGATGAAGTTAATCCTACACTATTTTTGCCTTCTGAATGTGTGTTGATCTTAATCTTTTTCATGATTGATTTAGTTTTTTATTTTAACATTCTCTTTATGGATTACTTTGCAATTTTTTCAGTAAACTTCAAATAGTTTAATACCCCACCTTCATTTTTTTTAAAACTGTTTCAAGGTTTTGATGATAGTTGTTCAATGATAGTTATTCGCGAGTATTTCAGATTTTATTGGGTTCTAATTTTTTACATTACTATTGCATATATTGGTTCTGCATTTCGATTCAGAAACTATTTTGGATATATATACTTCACCATTCCTCACTTGCTTTGGATATATTTTGTCCAATTATTACTGATATAAAGGTTAAATTTACTAGTATAGACCGACCATATACTAAAAAACCTATGGTGGTCTTCATAAATAGAAAATGGGTTTGGGTCAGGTTGTTAAATTGAATGTGATCGAACAATACAAGATGATGATATGGGTACACTTTCAACCAGAAATTGCGTTTCATTTCCGGACTTTCTATGAATTAACAATGTTGGCTTGATGGATCTCGGGTATATTGGCTTTAAATTTACTTGGTTTAATAATATGGAAAATGACACCATTTAGGAAAAATTAGATTGGGGTCTCATTAATCAAGAATGCCTGTCTAAGGAAGTGGAATATTCAGTAAATCCTAGTAGGCAGAATTAACAATGTTCTTTGCAACTTTAATTATAAGGTGATATCCTTCACAACAACAAATATGATTCATTTTATTTTTTAAGAGTTTTTAATTTCTAATGAGACTCAAAGAAGATAGCCTTCTCAATACATTCAGCCACGAAAAAAGCAATAGATATGACTCATGGGGGGGGGGGGGGGGAGGAATAAATAATAGTTAAATGTGCATTGAAGAGGGTTTCAAATATAGCATAGAAACTAAAAGTAAAAAGCTCAAATATAAATGAGAATGGGGTTCTAGAAACCAATCCCTTTGTATGAAAAGAGAGGTTGAAATTGGTTGACTTTCTTCTTCAGCACTTCATTTCAGAGGAATTGGTTGTATTGAGAAGATGAATTGGCTTTGCGCAGCAAGCGACACGGATACACTTCCCCCTCGCAGCACCAATCTTGGATTTCGAAATATGTTTTCACTACACTAAATAGAAATATAAACACATATGATTAAAATTAACTAAATTAGCATCCCAAACCATGCCTATATCAAATGTTACCACGAAACTAAACATTTGATCCCAAATTAATTTACCTGTCAGCAAACAACAAATACTACCATAAATTACCTCTACAAATAAAACAGAAAAAATAAGGTTCAATTTAAACATAGCGACATAAATGAATGAAAGTGGTTTAAGTAGAATAATGACCTTTGCACCCTCAGGAACTTTGTAAGAATCAACAGTAACTTTTGTTAACCATAAGCCCAAAAAAAGCATCTGCAAAAATCAATACAACAGTAAATGAGTTTGACGAAAATGATTAGCAACAGCGGTAACTTCCGTCAACCACAGGACTGGAAAATGAGTTGAAATATTAGGAAAGTTGTTTAATAATTTACTCAGTTATTTCTGCGAGCTCTACCTAACCCAATCACACAAATCGTACAAAGCCTAGAAAATTATTAGCAAATACAACACCAATCGTACAAATCGCTGAGAGTGGTCTGATTGATTTATAGGAGAGGATAATGAGAAATGAAAAGAATTTGGGAGAAAGATAAATTTGGGGGATGAATGGGAGATGAAAAGGATTTGGGAGAAGACGAATTTGTGTTGGAGACTCCTCGGTTTGGTGGGAGTATTTTGGGGGGAATCCTCCTATTATTTTTTGGTTTAGTAGAAATAAATTATGTAGGGTAAAGTGGATGTATATTAAATGTTTTTTTGTGGTGAACTAATATATTTTCTACTAATGAACTTAAATTAGTGGCAAATATTATAAGTATGCAACTAATTAGAATTTTGTGTTCCCGTTAAATGTCTAACTCTTCCCACTTTTACATTTAGTGGCAAAATTAGTGTCGATTTTAATTTGTTGCCACTAATAAATTATTTTTTAGTGGAAAACATAAATTTTGCAACAAAATATATGTTTTAGTGGTAATAAATGATTGGCCACTAATAAAATTGCCACGAATTGATATTTTTCTTGTAGTTTAAAATGCGTAACTTAACATGCGTACGCGGTGCGTGATATTTTTCGCTCTTAATTTTGTTTATAAGATTATTCTAATTAAAGTAATTCCATAATTTCTCATAACGCAATTTCTAATAATTTACAAAAATTCGGGCATTGCAGTTAAGGTCATATTAACTCCTATCAATGCAACAGTAGATCTTTTGCATCTTATCACTATTTTACAAACACTATAGTGATTTTTAACTCTTTACCCAAATTTTCACATCATACAACATCTACCCAGACCTCATACAACATACCTGTTAGTGCAAAAACGTGATTCTCACATAAAAAAATAAATTTGTAAACTTGAATAAAAACAAAAGTAGGTGGGAGACAAGGAAGAACAGTGTATATACGTGGTTCGACCAAACCTGACCTTTGCCCATGGGGGAGGGGGAGGGGGAGCCTTTCTTTTTATCGATGGGGGATTAATACAAGGTTCAAAAGTACACTCTTTGTGTTGTTCCCTTTCACTGTCACTACGTGAGGCTGTATATACACGACCTACTACAACGTTCTCCCCTATTATTAGCATAAACATCGGATATATTTAAACTTGGGCGCGACACATGTTTGGATCCTCCGAGATACTTGCCCTCAATAGTAGAGGTTGGGCTATTCGTTAAGAGAAAATACTTTGATAAAGTCTTTTAAGATTCAAATATACACAAAATGTTAATGGTCAGTCTTCGGCTAAACCCGAAGAATCCCTCGATAGCTGATCGTTCACTGATAAGGCCCTTGTGGTCTCTTAGTGGTCCGATTGGGACACACCATTCGTCTATCCATACTGGTGTCTGGGATCTTCATCGACGATCGAAAACTAGTACCCATATCAGTCGTCCTTCCTTATCTGATCAGTGGGTGGTACACACCACATGTCCCACATAGTTCATATGTCATTCGAAAATACCCCTTATCAATTATGAACAGACGCTTTGTGTTGGTTGGCCGAGATAAAGAGTCTTGTTAATAGCTGAGCACTGGTCATGCCACGTGATCATCGATTGGTATCATCCCAAGGTGGTTTTAATAGCTGAATGTTTGCCCAGGCCTAATAATGATTTCTTCAACGGTTAAGTCGGTGTGGACTATCTTTCTAAGCAAAACGTTATCTGATAGAGAGCTTATAATCATCACCGCGTGGTGATGCACGTGTTTTTGAGGCACCATTAGGCATTCTTACCCACCACATGCCACTACGGTGAGTGTCTTTCACGTGACGCTTGTGGGTTGTTTGATTTGTCAAGGTCTGACCATTGAATTCGAATGGTTTTATTTACCCCCAATTTTCATTTCCTATAAATTTTAAACTAAAGTTTTCCACTTCACCATGTTTTTTTTATTCTTTTCAAGAATTCCTTCCACTGTAATCTTCATTTCGAATTGGTACACTTCTCCTTTTTTGTTATTTCTTTTCATTTATCATTTTATCTTATCTCAGTATTGGCTTTACTTTCCATTTCACTAGGATTAGTAATTTGGTTTCCCAATTCCTAAAGGGTAATCATCATATCTCAGATTTCGTATCCTCGCATTCACTATTATTCCAATATTTAGAGTGGCTTTAGCCATTTAGCCATTCTTTATGCCAATCCTTGCAAACAAGTCTTTAACGTAAAAAAGACCTTGCAAACATGATTGAAATTATAGAGTCCATTGGGCTTGATCATAATGACTGAAGGGCTTCAACCCGAGAGTCTTCCTCATCACATTCCCCTTAGCCCAATAGGCCGTCTAGGGCTCATAATCCTTCCCTTCGTAGAGCCCCTAGTGGTGGCCTGTCTGGTCCTTCTTCAGTTTCTCCTGCCAAAGGTAACCTATTGGGACCTTATGAGGCTATGAGCTATCTATATGAGGAAACGAATAATGAATGTGTAGAGATAATATCTCTTCCAAGGGCCTTGTCCGTATACATTACTGACGAGACCGATCAAGCCCCGATCGTTAGGACAAAGTCATTTTTACGAACACTCTTTTCAGGCCGACACAAAAGAAAGAGATGCATAAGAAAGTATATTAAGACCAATAATTGAAAATTAAAACAAATAAGGAATAAAATATAGATTTTAATTACTGAGTTGTCATCGCTTTCACCCTCTGTCCATCCTCTACTGATAATACCTCTTCAAATTCTCAACATTCCATGGGCACATAAGGGCTCTACCTTCATCATCTCTAAACCCGTAGGTCTCTGGTCTGAGGATGAAAGTAGGTCATCGACTTGCAATGTCCTATTCTTGATTATTTTGTTATAGTAGTGGGTTGCTTTCTACTGTGTGACTTCAGCCCTTAGTGCCACTTCCTCTCTTAATTAATCCAAAATGCCCAAATTATTGTGGATCTATTCTTCATTTTGCTCTTCCTGGAAACATTGTGTCCTCAAAGTTAGGAATTCTAACTCTATAAGGATGATGTCCATAGTTTCCTAAGTGAGAGTGAATGGAGTATACCATGTTGGTCTCCTCCTCATTATTCATTATGCCCATAATACTTAGGCCAATCTATCTACCCATAGGTATTTGGGTTGCTTAGATCCATCTTGATCTCATGGAGGAATGTTCGATTTGTGACTTCGACCTAACCAATACATCTGGGTTGTCTCGAATTTGAGTAGTAGTGTCCAATTATGAACTGATCATATAACTTGTCAATGAGGACACTATCTAATTGTCTTTTGTTCTCCATGATGATAGCGTCAGGCACGCTGGACCGACTGATTATGATATTTCATAAGAATGAATAAACTTGTTAGTAGGCGATCCTGGTGAACGGCTCTACTTCCACCCACTTGGTAAAATAATTGATTACTACCTGTAAGAATTTTCACTAACCTTTCTCAATATCGAGTTGTCCATCCCCCATAACGCGAATGACTAGGGGGGACGATTGTTGTCCACTATTTGGTCGGTTGATGAATATCATTGGAGATTATTTGGCATTTGTTATCGGTACTCGCATAGTCTTCGGTGCCATTTTTCATCATCGTCCAGTAGTAGCCCTGTGTGAGGGCTATCTGTGCTAGGCTTCTTCTCCGAGGATGCCCCCTGCAGGCTCCTTTGTGTAACTTGGCCAAAAAAGTTCTCGTTTCGTTAGGGTGGATACATTGGATGATCGACCTCGAGTATCCCTTGTGATATAATACCCCCTCGTACATTAGATACTATGTGGGTTTGATGCGCACCTTCTATGCTTCTACAGGATTGTCTGGGAGTGCTCCCACCTTAGTGAACGACATTTACTCTGAGAGTGCTCCCACCTTAGTGAACACCATTTACTTATTCATATAGATAGGGTCCAACTCTATGAGGCTGATGACGTTTTCCTCTTTATTGTAGCTACTTGGCTTGTCCAGGGTTTCCACTAGTGGATTCCCATAATCGGTTGAGGACATTTTCACAAGGTGATCCACTTTTGCATTCTATTCTCTAAGGATGTGCTTGTTGTTGAAGGCCTTTAATTGTTTTGCTATCTGTTGGAATTTCTTTCGGTATGATATCATATTCTTACCCTTAATCTCATAGTCTCCTATCATCTATTGGACCACTACATTCTAATTGCTAAAATACTCCACCTAATTGGTCTTGATAGAGAGGGAGAACTACGTTATGATTAGTTCTTAGTACTTGATTTTATTGTTGGAAGCCATAAAGTTATATCGCAATGAGTATCCTATGTTGGCACCCTTCGGTGTTTTGATAATTAGTTATGCTCCACATCCTTCCTTGTTTGATGATCCATCCACATGGATTATCCAAATTGGTTTGCCTTCTTCAATTTTTTGGATTGCATCCTCATTTCATTTATCCGATAATTCAGTGACAAAATCAGTAACAACCTTCCCTTTTACTGCCATCTTCGGTCGGTATCGTATATCGAATTCCCCCAGTTCCACTAACCACAAAAAATCTGTTACTAAAGTCGTTTATTAAAAATAAACTATTTAAGTAACTCCAAACAGTTTTTTGAAGAAACTCTTTTCTTAAAAACCAAAACTATTTGAACACAAGATGTGTTTAATAAAGCAGTATGCACGAGATCTATTCAAGATTTGACTAATAGGTTTATAAAACAGTTTAAACAAACTTTAAACTCAGCATAACCAAGAATGAGGTGAGAAGATGTAGGAAGATTAAGTTCACGATTTTTTACGTGGTAAAACCTCACCAACTGAGGAAACATCCACGACTCCCTCTACGGAGAAAAATAAAAAATCCACTAAAACAAATTTACCAGTTACAAACTATATAACTAACATGCACACAACTCAGACCTATATAAGTTTAGGAATGTACCCCCGGTGTCCTTATAACTTCTCTGCAGTTCTGATTGTTGATGTTGTTCTCTCAGTTTGTAAACTTCTGATTTGTTCCAGCACTTTATGTCGACTCTTGTTCACAAGATCTTATTGACAACACTTTTCTTGTGGTAGGA
Organism: Sambucus nigra; assembly: GCA_949130495.1. Taxonomy (NCBI): domain Eukaryota; kingdom Viridiplantae; phylum Streptophyta; class Magnoliopsida; order Dipsacales; family Adoxaceae; genus Sambucus; species Sambucus nigra. The sequence continues at coordinate 685,852,225 of OX422213.1, read as the reverse complement.
TGAAAGTGTTTGTGGAGGTGCTCTCTAACACATGCATGCACACACACACACACTTATGAAGTACAAACAGCCCTAACAAATTACATATAAGGCTATATGCAGTGATTTTTCTTTTTCTCTCTTTTCAAAAAACTTTAGCCCTTTTTGACCTTTAAATCAATCCCAGAATCCACAGATATCTTGCTCAGAAGACGAATCAAGATCTTAATCAATCTCAGAGTTTTGAAAAGATTTTTGAGATTGAAAACCTCCAAGTGTGATTCAAAACTAGGTCAAAGGTTTAGTTTTAAGAGAACTAGAAACAGAAAACATTTATTGTTGATTTCAAAGTTAAAAACGATTTTCAAAAAAGAATCAACAATATATTTCTCAAGATGAGAAATAAATCATGCAAATCCAAGTGTGATGTAACATGCAGAACATAGATATGAAATTTCTATGAAGAAGAAAATAGATCTAAGTAAACATTTTAAGTTGGGAACAAGATCTAACAAACAAGAGGTTACAACAACACAACCAACAACACAAATATCTCTCAAAAACTCAATAACACTCAGGGTAGTGTTTTGGATATGTAGGAGTTTTCGAGGAGTGTTTGGTTTGAAAGAGTCTTAACGAACCAGGCTTAGGGTTAGGGATTCTAACTCTCTCTCTCTCTGGTTTCTCTCTTCTCTCTCTTTTCTCACTCTTCTCTCTACTCTCTCTTTTTTTACTCTAAAAAATGAACTGGCCAAAAGTCTTAGACGATAGAGAGGAGGGTTCTTTTTATAGGACGAAGAGAAGGATCGAGAAGATGGTTCAAAAACAAAGGTCAGGATTGAGTCAAGCTGGATTGACTTTGATCCAAGGGCTCACAGTACGCAGTGATTAAAATTCACATGATTGGTTCAGGAGGGATACACAGGGATTACCAAAGAAAGCATGCAGATCGTTGATAAGGATTGATCCAACGGTTGTAAGCATACGCGATTATATACTCAGTAAAGAAACACAAAATGCACCAATCAGCAAGCAACAGGTGTTGATCAATTAGACGATATAAAACGCGCGTCAAAAATAATTACAACCATACCCTGAATTCTCTGCCGCTTTTGGTTTCTACCCAAAGCAACTTTAAGCCAATAAACCCATTAAACCATAATTGTATATTGAACCCACAAACTTTTAAAACTAAGTTTTAATTAATAAAACCTTTAAAAAAATGTTTATAAAATCCCCAAAAAATATTTAAAAATCAAATTTAGGGATTTAAACATACTCAACAAATGTACACACATTAATATGCAATATGACATGTATATGATGCATTCTACTGTGTGAGTGTTGGTAATTTGGTCTAGATCACTACAAGATAGATGAATGAAATACCAAACCAATCTCTGAGGTTCTTTGGTTTCTAGGATAGACATAATTTTGTCACAATTTCCAAACTAGATGAACACATATACAATATAGACTCAAGTGAGTCAAGAGTATAAGGGCTTCAATCTCCCCCTTTGGAAATATGAGACAAAATCTCCTTTGAGTCGTCTAGAACTCGTAGGGTAACAAAAATCAGAAAAACCTATTCCTATAAAGATTCTATCTACCCAAATCCTAGAAAACAAAAGTACATAACTCAACTATTTACAATTGAATACCCTATAACATCAGTTGAGAATAAATATACAAAAACCTGCAATGAATCACTAAGATCAAGCTGTTTAGCATATATACAAATATTCATAGAGACTCAAATTTCTCCCCCATTTTGTCTCAAATGGACAAAGGAAAAAAAAACTTGGATAAACAGCAAAGATATTACTCAGCACAAATCATACCAATAGATTTACGCAAGGAAATGAATCTATTATAATCTAGAGGTTTGGTAAACATATCTGCGAGTTGCAAATCAGTAGGAAGATAATAGATTTCTAATTCCTTAGTTTCAACCAATTCACGTATAAAGTGATGTCTTATTTTTATGTGCTTTGTTCGCGAGTGTTGAACAAGGTTTTTAGAAATATTAATCGCACTTTGATTATCATAATAGAGATGCAATTGGTTTTCTTGAATACCATAATCACTTAGCATTTGTTTAAGCCACAGTAATTGAGCACAACAGCTGCCAGCGGCTATGTATTCAGATTCAACCGTTGAGAGTGATGTGCAGTTTTGTTTCTTACTACTCCATCCTACCAAGTTATTACCTCTATAATAACATGCTCCTGAAGTGCTTTTACTATCATCAGTACACCCAGCCCATTCAGCATCAGTGTACCCAATTATAGTGCTTGGTGTGTCATTAGTGTACCAAAGTCCTAGATTCAGAGTGCCTTTTACATATTTAATGATACGTTTAACAGAATTCAGATGGCTCTCTTTAGGATTATTTTGATAACGAGCACATACACACACAGCATATATAATATCATGACTCGAGGCAGTAAGATATAGTAAGGTTCCTATCATACTACGATATAGAGTAGGATCTACGGATTTTCCAATTTCGTCTTTAGAGAATTTTATCATAGTACTCATGGGAGTTCTAGCATCTTTAGCACTCTCAAGGCCAAATGTCTTTACTATCTCTAAAGCGTATTTAGATTGCGATACAATCCTTCTGAATTTTGTTTGACTTGAAGACCTAAGAAGAATTGCAACTCCCCCATAAGAGACATTTGAAATTCCTTATGCATAATTTCATAAAAGGGTTTTACTTCTGAGGGAGAAGTTGATCCAAAGATAATATCGTCAACATAAACTTGAGAAATAATGATGTGTTTGTCAAAATGTTTGACAAAAAGAGTTTGATCATTTCCACCTCTTTTGAAACCTTTATCTAAGAGGAAACTGGAAAGACGCTCATACCAAGCTCTAGGAGCTTGTTTAAGGCCATACAAAGCCTTTTTAAGACGAAATACATGATTTGGATATTGTGGGTCAATGAACCCTTTAGGTTGTTCTACATAGGTCTCTTGAGTCAATATTCCATTAAGGAATGCAGATTTGACATCCATTTGGTAAAGTGTAAAATGCATGTGGCAAGCTATAGCAAAGAGCAGACGAACAGATTCTAAATGAGTAACTGGAGAAAAAGTCTCGTTAAAATCTATTCCTTCAATTTGAGAGTATCCTTGAGCAACTAATCTAGCTTTGTTTCTAATGATTATCCCATTTTCATCAGACTTATTTTTAAAAATCCAACGTGTGCCAATAACTTTTTTGTGATCAGGACGAGGAACAAGATACCAAACATCATGAATAACAAATTGAAGAAGTTCTTCCTGCATAGCAGAAATCCAGTAAGAGTCATTCAATGCCTCATTTATATTCTTTGGTTCCACTAGGGAAACAAAACGTGCATAATGTGCATAATTTCTTAGTTGGGATCTTGTACGCACTGGCTCACTAAGGTTACCAACTACGTTATTTATGGGATTATCTTTAGAAACCCAGTTAGGTACTTCAGGTATCTCAATTGGTAATGAATTATCTATTTTAGAAGAGTCATTTTCTAAAGTGTTTGTAGGCTCTTCCACAATAGTTGATTCACCAGTCTTGTTCTCTACAGTAGTGTCACTAACAATTATATTTATGGATTCCATCAAGGTTTTAGTGCGAAGATTATACACCCAATAGGCTCTACTGTTAGGCGAGTATCCTAGAAAAATAGCTTTATCTCCCCGACTCTCAAATTTGGACAAGTGTTCCCTATCCTTGCAAACATAACAAGTGCTAAGGTACTTAAGATTAGGCTTTTTGTTATACCAAAGTTCGTAAGGAGTCTGTTTGGAATTCTTTCTATGATAGACCCTATTTATGATGTGACACGCAGTACGAATAGATTCTACCCAAAAGTATTTAGGCAAATTTTTGGCATGTAACATAACACGTGCCATCTCTTGAAGGGTACGATTCTTTCTCTCGGTAATTCCATTTTGTTGAGGAGTCTTAGGAGAACTAAACTCATGTTTGTAACCATTATAGTCACAATACTCTATTATACCAGTATCTATGAATTCTCCTCCTCTGTCACTACGAATTCTATTCACTTGAGTGTCCTTTTCATTTTCAATCCGGAGAAGTATTTTTAGGAAAGTTTGAAAAGTGTCAGACTTTTGTTTTAAAAAGGCTACCCAAGTAAATCTGGTGAAGTCATTAACCATAACTAAAATATAACTGTGTCCACAGAGACTAATAGTTTGTGAGGGACCCATTAGGTCCATATGGATGAGCTCCAAGGGATTAGAGGAAAGAATATCATTAACTTTCTTATGAGGTGCCTTAGAAATTTTACCTTCCTGACAGGAACCACAGACAATGTTAGCAATGGGTTTGATTTTAGGAACTCCTCTAACTATTTCCTGAGAGGTCAGTTTACTAAGATTATCGTAATTTATATGACCCATTCTGTTATGCCATATCTCATTGTCATCCATTCTGATAACATTACAGGTTTCAGAATTGTTCATGACAGTATAGCAATTGTCAGGAGTCCAAAATCCTGTAATTATGCATTCACCTTTTTCATTTAAAATTTTGCAATTGTTCTTTGAAAAGGTAACAGTATGATCTGAGTCACAAAATTGCGAGATACTAAGTAAATTGGCCTTAAGACCTTTAACTAGAAGGACATTTTCAATAACAGGAAGTCCATCTTCTTGGAGAGTTCCTTTGCCTATGATTTGAGATGATACTCCATCACCAAAAATGACTTTACCACCAGGGAAGCTGGTTTTGTTCAAAAGTTTAGTATCATCCCCAGTCATGTGCTTAGAACATCCAGAGTCTATATACCAACCAGATGATGTGTACTCAGCTTTTAAAGCAGTAACAACAATGTTACACTTCATTTGGGGTAATAGATCATCTTTTCTAACCCAAATTGCTCTAGTTTTCATTTTGCGCCTATTAGCTCTCAATTGATAAAATTTGCGAGCATTCGATTTTTGTTGAAAAAAGTTTTGCACATGATTTTGAGTTTTATGAAAAACATCAGCATCTGGTTTAGGAAAGTGCTTAGGAATCCTTCTGGGAAATGTTCTGTTAGGTTTGGCCTTTCTCTTCCTATAATTAGAGTTTTTATCTGGTTGTCTAGGAAGTATATAATTATTGCGGCTCCTCCTAGAATAGTTAAAATTATGATAGATAGGAGGATTACAGACATGTTTACCTACTCTCCTAGCATAGCAACCATCAAATGAGTGACCGTATATGTCGCAGTAGGAGCAATAAAGATTGCTCAAAATTGGGGTCTCCTTAGGAAAGTTGCTAAACAAAGGTTTTGAAGAATTTTGAGGTTGAACTCTATTCCTAGGTAGTACAGGTTTGAATGTAGATTCACTCTTCCTAATAGAGGGGCAGACGTATTTAGCCTTAGGTGAACTTACATGTTTAGAGCAACTTGATTCCCCAATGTTAAAATTTTGATATTTTGAATCGAACTCAGTTTTTAGGGAATGAAAATCTGGGCATGTATCAATAGGTCTTTTACCTCCTGGCACAAACTTGATAGTTTCAAACAATTTTGTTTATGTCTTAAAATTGGGACAAAATCCTATTCCAGTTCGATCACCAGAATTGGTTTTAGAATCAACAACAAATTCATCAAAACAATTTGAATTATTTTCAAATTTTGTAAATTTGTTGAAAACAGGTGTTGTCTTTTCTTTGGTTTGTTCCAATTCTAACAATGTCCCTTTATATTTTTTCTCCAGAGTTTCATTCGTTTCAGACATATCTTTGAGTTTTTTATCAAACATTTTAATTACACTTTCATGAGTTAAGCATTGGGTAGTATACTCTTCAGCATTCAATTTGACCATCAGGCTTAGATCTTCCAACTTTTTGGTAAGATCTTTCACAATTTTTTCTAGTCTAGTGCTTTTCTTGAGAGTTTTAGCGTAAAGTGTGTGAATATCTGGGAGGTCTTCATTGTCCGAGTCACTAAGTGTAGTGTGTGAAGTGACCCCTAAGGCTTCATTCTTTGAACTCACACACCCATTGACATCGTTATTATCGCTTTCCCTTTGAATCATACACCCCGATGAAGAGATAGCAATATTCTCAGTTATCAAAGCATCTAAACCAATAACAGCAATATTCGAAACATCAGACATAGAATTACTAGATTCATCCTCACTAACAAGCACAGGCATACCATCATTATAGATAATCTTGGCAAAGAAAGACATGCAAAGGTCAAAAACATCCGATGACTCAGGTTCCTCATTTTCAGAGTCACTTGAATCATCCCATGTTTTACAAATGTTGGCTCTAGTGTGTTTGTTTTGAGTGTTCAAGTTAACTCTACAGTCTTGTGCAATGTGTCCTAGTTTACCACATCTATAGCATTCATTCTTCTTAAGGTCTCTGTTAGGTCTAATGTGAGAGTCCTTGTGATTTTTGTCATGGCTTTTCTCATGAGGTCTGTGATTAAAGGGAGTTGGATAATTTGACTTGCCTTGTTTATTTACAATGTTGTTTCTAAACTTAATGATTTTCTTAAACTGTTTTGACATTAAGGCAATCTGATTGTCCAATCTCTCTATATTGCATTCCTCATCAGAGTCATCATTGGAAGTATTAAACTCAGGCTTAATCAATTTAGAAGAGAAGCTTAGATTGGAACTAGTCTGTTTCCTATGGGACTGGGTCAATTGTTTCTTAAATTCCAGTTCCATTTCCACAGTTCTTAATTTACTACTGAGTAGTTCAGGAGTGAGATTAATATCACACATTTCCTCAATAGCATATCTTTTGTTATCAAATTTTTGTGGTAATGATCTCAGAATTTTAGATATAATTTCTTGTCTGTCATAAGTTATCCCATTAGCATGCAGTTTTGTCACAATATCAGTCAGGTCCATATAGAAGTCATCAAATGACTCAGTCTCAGACATAATTAAGGAATTATACTGTTGAATGAGAATTTGAGTTTTAGCAGCCTTAACTCTAGTGTCCCCTTCATGAGCAGTAACCAAAGTGTCCCAAGCTTCCTTAGAAGTGGTACAAGATGAGATTCTTTTGAACTCATGTTCATTTATGGACATAAATATGGCATTCTTTCCTTTGTTATTATTTTGAGAAACTTGTTTCTCTTCTTGAGTGAACTCACTTAATACTTTCTTAATCCTCTCATTACTTCCTTCAGTGGCTGGTTTTGTAGGAAAAGTGTAACCATTTTCAACAATGTCCCAGACATCATCTCCCAGAGTTCCTTAAATGAAAGCAATCATTCTTACTTTCCAGTAAGCAAAATTGGTTCCATCAAAGATAGGAAGTCTGGTCAAGTTACCAAATCTTTCATTTTTCTCGTCCATATTTGATTTTCAAAAAACAATTTCAGAAATACAGGATCTCTTTAAAAGAAGTTTACCAAGCTCTGATACCAATTGAGAATCTGTTACTAAAGCCGTTTATTAAAAATAAACTATTTAAGTAACTCCGAACAGTTTTTTGAAGAAACTCTTTTCTTCAAAACCAAAACTATTTGAACACAAGATGTGTTTAATAAAGCAGTATGCACGAGATCTATTCAAGATTTGACTAACAGGTTTATAAAACAGTTTAAACAAACTTTAAACTCAGCACAACCAAGAATGAGATGAGAAGATGTAGGAAGATTAAGTTCATGATTTTTTACATGGTAAAACCTCACCAACTGAGGAAACATCCACAACTCCCTCTACGGAGTAAAATAAAAAATCCACTAAAACAAATTTATCAATTACAAACTATATAACTAACATGCACACAACTCAAACCTATATAAGTTTAGGAATGTACCCTCTGGTATCCTTATAACTTCTCTGCAGTTCAGATTGTTGATGTTGTTCTCTCAGTTTGTAAACTTCTGATTTGTTCCAGCACCTTACGTCGACTCTTGTTCACAAGATCTTATTACCAACACTTTTTGTGTGGTAGGGTGAAAGTGTTTGTGGAGGTGCTCTCTAACACATGCATGCACACACACACACTTATGAAGTACAAACAGTCCTAACAAATTACATATAAGGCTATATGCAGTTATTTTTCTTTTTCTCTCTTATCACAAAATTTTAGCCCTTTTTTACCTTTAAATCAATCCCAGAATCCACAGATATCTTGCTCAGAAGACGAATCAAGATCTTAATCAATCTCAGAGTTTTGAAAATATTTTTTAGATTGAAAACCTCCAAGTGTGATTCAAAACTAGGTCAAAGGTTTAGTTTTAAGAGAACTAGAAACAGAAAACATTTATTGTTGATTTCAAAGTTAATGATTTTCAAAAAAGAATCAACAATATATTTCTCAAGATGAGAAATAAATCATGCAAATCTAAGTGTGATGTAACATGCAGAACATAGATCTGAAATTTCTATGAAGAAGAAAATAGATCTAAGTAAATAGTTTAAGTTGGGAACAAGATCTAACGAACAAGAGGTTATAGCAACACAACCAACAACACAAATATCTCTCAAAAACTCAAGAACACTCAGGGTAGTGTTTTGGATATGTAGGAGTTTTAGAGGAGTGTTTGGTTTGAAAGAGGATTAACGAACCAGGCTTAGGGTTAGGGATTCTTACTCTCTCTCTCTCTGGTTTCTCTCTTCTCTCTCTTTTCTCTCTCTTCTCTCTACTCTCTCTTTTTTTACTCTAAAAAATGAACTGGCCAAAAGTCTTAGACGATAGAGAGGAGGGTTCCTTTTATAGGACAAAGAGAAGGATCGATAAGATGGTTCAAAAACAAGGGTCTGGATTGAGTCAAGCTGGATTGACTTTGATCCAAGGGCTCACAGTACGCGGGGATTAAAATTCACCTGATTGGTTCAAGAGGGATACACAGGGATTACCAAAGAAAGCATGCAGATCATTGATAAGTATTGATCCAATGGTTGTAAGCATACGCGATTATGTACTCAGTAAAGAAACACAAAATGCACCAATCAGCAAGCAACATGTGTTGATCAATTAGACGATATAAAACACGCGTCAAAAATAATTACAACCATACCCTGAATTCTCTGCCGCTTTTGGTTTCTACCCAAAGAAACTTTAAGCCAATAAACCCATTAAACCATAATTGTAGATTGAACCCACAAACTTTTAAAACTAAGTTTTAATTAATAAAACCTTTAAAAAATGTTTATAAAATCCCAAAAAAATATTTAAAAATCAAATTTAGGGATTTAAACATACTCAACATATGTACACACATTAATATGCAATACGACATGTATATGATGCATTCTACTGTGTGTGAGTGTTGGTAATTTGGTCTAGATCACTACAAGATAGATGAATGAAATAGCAAACCAATCTCTGAGGTTCTTTGGTTTCTAGGATAGACATAATTTTGTCACAATTTCCAAACTAGATGAACACTTATACAATATAGACTCAAGTGAGTCAAGAGTATAAGGGCTTCAACCACTTCATGAGCCTTACCGAGACTTCAAGTTTGTGGAGAAGTTTCCTTAAAGGAATATCTATTAGCAGCACTATTGTGTAAGCTTGAAAATACGGTCATAGCTTTTGGGTTTTTATGATCAAAGCGAATTCTAATTTCTCAAGAATAGATCATCTTGCCTCCACTCCCCTGAATACCCTCCTCACGTTGTATACCGGACATTGGGTCCCCTCCTCGTCTCTAATTAAAAGTGAGATGACCGTCATAGAGGAAATTAAGAGGTGGACATACAAATCCTCTCTCGACTTTACTTTTGAACGAAGGGGGGATGTCCATCACATAGGTTTTTAGGTCCTTAAAAGCACATTCGTACTTGTCCATCTAGACGAATGCCCTTTTTAATATACTGAATAAAGTTATCTTATCCATGGCCTTACTTATGAATTGGTTTAGTGCAACCACCCTTCTTATCGTGGATTACACATCCTTTACTTTTCTTAGGCTCCTCATGTTCAGAACTGCTTGGATTTTTTGGGATTCTATCCTAACCCCTCTATATTACCATGAAACCTATAAATTTTCTCGATGCTTAGTTGAATGTGCATTCATCCCATATCTCTCGAGAATATTGAAAGTCCCCTCTCAATCTGCAACATGTTCTTCTACCTTCAAAATTTTTACCATCATTCCATCCACATAAACCTCCCTCGTCTCGCCTATCTTATCCTTAAACATCATATTAACTAATCGTTTATAAGTTGCCTTAGTGTTTTTCAATCCTAACGACATTACCTTGTGATAGGTTCCTCGATTGATCACGAATGAGCTCTTTTACTCGTCCCCTATGTGCATCATTCAAATCGAAGTAGTCCGCACATAATATACACTGTCCATTTATCTTCCTCATCATTACCACATTGGACAACCACTCGGGGTATTTGACATCCCTAACAAGCTTTGCTTCTAAATTTTTTCCTACTTCCACGTATGTCGCTTGATTCCTCTTTTATGCGAACATCACTTTCTTATGTCAAATAGGGAGCTTGGACGAATACACTTTTACTTGGCGAGTCATTATTTAGGCATCAATGCTCGGCATGTCATCGTGGCTCCATGCGAACGCCGGGTGTTATTTTAAAAAATGGATCAATCTTTCTCTCTTATTATCTGGTAGAGACAACCACACATATGCCACCATATCTGGGCGACCCTTGTACAAAGGGATTGGTATTGTATCCTCCATTGGAGACCCTGCCATGGTCTCTACCCTTAGGTCTATCCCATTGACATTAAAGGTTTTTCATTTCTTCTTTAAGGATGAGAAATTGAAATTTTTGGTTCGTGACTGGCTTCCTCGCACCTTCTCTGTTCTGTTCAGTATCGAGAGTTGAATGGTTAGGTATTTTATCGATAAAACCTCATTGAGGGGGTTGAGGCTTATTCGCCCCATAAGTACACTATAGGCTAATAGAGATCTGACTACGAGGAATTCCACCTGAAGGGTGACTGACTGTTTGCCCCTTCCAATTATGAATGGTAATTCCACTGAACCCTTCAAGTATATCGGTTCTCTAGAGAAGACCAATACCAGGTCTTATATTAGCTTCAGGTGTGCTCCTTTTATATTTATTTGCTCAAAAATTCATATTAGATCAAGTCGATCGAGCTTCCTATATTAATCACAATTCTCTCTACCGTCCAATTATATATTTTCGTTATTATGTGGTCCCCAAAATCCTGAGGAATGAAAACTATGTCTTCCTAATCTTTTGTGGGTTTATCGACTTGCACTTCCAATAGTTCCATTTTCTAACTCTAATAAGCTTTTCTGGCAGAGGTTGACTCTCCTCTGACTGAAAATCCCCCGAATATCATGTCGATATTCCTTCCCTCCTCGACCACAACTACTTAGATAGATTTCTTTGGACCCTCTCCTTCTACCCTCCTTCGATATCTTTCTTTGGACCTTCTCCTTCTTCTTTTATCTAACTTATATTCGCATCGCTCTTCCTATCGAGGGACCCCCTTAGACAAATTCCCTTAGGTATCCACTTTGTACCAGTGCCTCGATCTCTCTTAAGATGAAGGCAGTCGTTAATGTCATGACCATAATCCCTGTTGAACTCGTAGTAGATGTTGAAATTGGGATTTATAGGGTGACACTTTTTCTTGTTCCGTCATTTCAGCATTTTTGGATCCGCCATGATGTTCAAGAATCTCCCTACGGTGGTGTTAATAGGACTGAACTGCTCAACACTAGTTTGATGCACCCCAGGGGATCCTCACGATGATGATTGTATTCTCCCCCTCCTTCCTCGTACCTTTCTTTCCCTCTTTCCTCTTCGTACCTTCTCTTTCCACGCTCCTCTTTGTATCTACCCTCTCCTATACCTTTAGAAGGGTATATCGACTATCGATTTCTTGACATTTCTTTAGCATCAATATGCTTCTCCACCTTCCTCATGGGCCTTGCTATGTTCCCACGTGGATTACTGGATAATTAATAAATTATGTTACCACGAGATAATCCCCTTAAGACGGCCTATAGAAATACCATTTCATAGGGATGATCTACGCGGAACAATTCGTCATTGAACCTTTTGACATATTCCCTGAGATTCTCATCCTTAGTTTGTAGAACGTTAAACAAATGATTTGTAGTCTTTTGGTGGACTCTTCTCCAGATAAAATGCCAAACGAAATGTTCAAATAGCTCTTTAAAACAGGTCATAGAGTGTGCTGGTAGTCTGTTAAACCATGTCCTTGCCGGCCCTTTAAGTGTGGTGGCGAATGCTCTACATCTTATTTGGTCGGGGCTGGCCATAACGTCCATATGCGCCCCGTAGTGGTCTATATGGTCCCTCAAATCGGAGGTGTTGTTGAAAGAGTCAATTCGAGGGAGCTTGAAATTTAATGGCATAGGGAAGATCATAATTTCCAACCTGGACGACGATTACCATCTGATATCTTTAACAACTTTTTAGGTCGGTGGGGGCCCAATACCTCTCGCTACTAACGCCTAGTGTACAATTGAGGAGAGCACGTGGTGTAGTGGTATCTGGTTCTCCTAACTTTTATTGTTGTAAGGATCTAGATCCACCTATTTCTCTGACAGTTGCCGGGGGCGAGGCAAGCGGTTTGGTAACTCCGCTTGTTGATCCTGGAGGGATAGTTGTTGCTCTTTGAGGACTTTAATTGCCCGTGTAACCTGGTTCTTATTCACGGCTCTAAAAATAGGCCTTCCCACAGACGACACCAATTATGTTAGTGAAAAATGGGATTCTCACACAACACAATAAATTTGTAATGCTAAATAAAAGAAGAAGGAGGTGAGAGGCAAGGAAGAAAAATTTATGTACGTGGTTCGACTCAACTTGACCTACGTTCACACGTGAAGGGAAAGTGGGGCCTTCCTTTTTATTGATGGGGGATTAATACAAGGTTGCAAAGTACACTCTTCGTGGTGTTGCCTTTCACTATCACTACGTGTGGATTTATATATACGCATCACACAACAACGTTCTCCCCTATTCTTATCACGCATGTTAAATTCATTTATACTTGGATGCGACACGCGTTCGCATCCTCCAAGATACTTTCCTGCAATAATAGGGGTCGTGATAGACATTGAGAGCACATACTTTGATCAAGTCTTCTAAGATTTAAATATACGGGAAGTGTCAAGGGTACGTTTTCGATTGAACTCGAAGACTTCCTAGGCTACTGGTGGTTTGCTGATAAGGCCCCTGTGATCTCTTAATTATTGGGTCACACCATTCGTCCATCCATCTTGAGGTTTGGGACATTTGTCAGCGATAAAAACAAGTTCCCATGCCAGTCACCCTTCCTTATTTAATAAGGGGGTAGTAAGGACCGCATGTCCCACATTGTTGGGATGTCGTTCGAAAATCCCCCTCAGCAATACCTATTTTACTTTGGTTTGATTGTGATTCCCATTCACTTTTATTTCTCATTGGGAAGAAAAATTCTTTTTGAGAGTCTAATTTGTAGATTTTTCCAAGCTGATTGCACGTTTAATTTAAAAAATGATTATTCTACATCCATTTAGTTCCCTTCCCTCTCGACATACAATTTTTGTGGCACTTTGTACCACTAAAAGTGTCACAAAACCCTTAAAACCATCACTAAAATTATTTTGGACTAGAGGATAATTGACGTGGATAATAATAGCGTAATCCTATATATTTTGTATAGTTTTACTATAATTACAGGTTGCACACGCATCACATATATAAATAAGTAGGTTTTTTTTTCGAACTTTTGATTTTTTCGATTTTCGATTCCGATTTATTCCGAATTTGGAATGACATTTTACTTTTGCAATTTCAATTTTCTAATTTCCTATTTTTTCGAAAAAAATCGGATCGAAAATCAGAAGTAGTTTTGATTTTTTGATTTTTTCGATCCGATTTTTCTAAAACTATGCCAATCCGATTTTTCCAAATTATTTTCTAATTTTTGAGTTTTCTGAATTTTGTTTTCCTATTTTTTGAAACTTTCTCATATCCCACATCGGTTGTGATAGTTGGGCGAGGATGAGGGTTCCAAAGTAGTCTTTATCAAAGGAGATTCTTCTCCTAACCTCTACACAAATGAAAATGGATCAAATGATCATCTATTTACATGTTAGGTTAAGCCATTTTTGTTGTTTCTTTAAAATGAGAATTTCGAGTAATCGAAAATCCTAAATTTGTTTTTCGAAATTTTGGATTTTTTGAAATTTCTGGTTTTTTTATTATATTTTGTGAATTTTTGATTTTTTCAATATTTCGATTTTTCTGAATTCGTAATTTTTTTTAATTTTCCAAAAAAAATCGGATCGAAAAGTAGAATAATTATTTTATTTCCGAAAAAAATGATTTTTTTTCTGAAGCGACATTTTTCGATCTGATCCCGCCGAAACATAGGCCTAGAAATAAGACTAGAAAATAAAGATTACTACTAGGACTATTGGAGGCATATCATGAAATTTAATTAAGAAACATTCATATTCACAATTGCAACAAAAACTAATAAAATGTGATACCCCGTATTTTCGTGAACTATATATATTATTTATTAAGTGAGAAATAAATTAATAAAAGGGACTTTAGATGATAATTAAATTTAGCATGCGATATGATTAATTAATTGGTGATATTAACTATATGATCATTGGATTATGTGTACGTATAGAATAATTAAGTGTATAATTTATTTATGTCGCAAGTATTACAGGATGTTGTGGGTACTGTCGTTTGGATTGGACTCTAGAGTGTCACGGAGGCTCGGTTACGTATTTTTATTGTCTTAAGTTGGTCCCGGTGGTAGGTATATCCTCCGGATAAGTTTTGGACTAATCCAATGTATATTTCGGGCTCGTTAGGGGGCCTGAAAATAGGCCTTAAGGAGAGCTACAGAAATTAGAGATATTAAAAGGGGTTATGAATCCTCAATTAGTCATTTATCTTTGGAAAAGAAAACTTTATCAATAGGAGGCAATTGGGAGAAGTGGGGAAATCTGGGAGAAGAGGATTCAAGCCTATATTTGGTGATCTTCGATTTTCAAGCAAGACATCTCTTGTGATATTCTTGTGAATCTGTAATTAATTTTGAATTCAATTTTTCTTTCTTCCGTGTTGCATTGTGCTTTGATAATTTCTACTTCAGATATTTGTGATTTACATCTAGGTTTAGCTATATCACGTGTAATACATTATTTTTGGTTGGTAATTGAAAGTAGAAACTAATGTATTTAATCAAAATTATAATTGTTTGAAGCTTTAATCATATTATATTTTATATGTTAAAAATATGTATGTTTTAACAAGCTAATAGGCTTTGTTGTCGTTGAATGTGAAGCCATCCAACCCTACATATGTGAAGAGATCCAACAGTTAAAATGTAGGTAACTTAATTTGAAAATGAAGTCATTTGATGATAGAAGCATAATAGAATGTGAGTATTTGTACATAACATGATCCGAGAGTGATTTATAAGACACATTCATTTATCAAGACTAAGGATAAGATATAAAAATTTAGAAAGATAAACACATATCGTCAAATCTGGAGCTTGAATTGAAATAACTACATATATTAAATAAGTAATTTTTTCAAAAGGAAGGATGAGCTTTCAAAGATGGTGAAAGAAAAATATCTATTTTGATAATTCATACAAACTCAAGTAACAGCAACAAATTCAACATTCGAAGAAAATTGAAATTATAAATCTGTATGCACATGTATTAAGAGCCAAGGAAACATTATTCCCTATTAAATATAATTACAAAGAACAAAACACTCTTCCACTATGCTTAAAGAGTTCTAGAGAAACCCAAAAATTCAATTTCCTCCAAGAATAAACCCCAAGACGCCATTTGATTGTTCGAAAATTGTAAATTGGTTCATTAATAAATTGGTCAACTTACAAATTGACCTAATAATTGTGTTTGATTTCATTAATGAAATGATTCATTAATTACCCTATTTTAGCTCATGTACAATTCTGAAATTGGATCATTTAACAAAAAAATGTGAAATGCGGCCATTTGTAATATGAGTCACATAAAGTGCATGACCTCTCTCTCTTTCCCTCCCTTCCCCCATCCTCTCACCCTTTCTCTTAATTTGTTTTTATACTTTTTCTCAAAGAACCTTAACATCAATTTTAAATTACCAAACATTGAGTAAAATTGGATTTAACTAATTTCAAATGCACTCATTTACAATTCACAATGAACCAATTTACATAATCAAATAATTTGAGCAATCAAATTGGGCCTAACTAATTTTCTCGGTTATAACATACATATTTTCACGCCCACTTTTTTTGACACTACAATTAAAATCATCTACCGCCGCTCAATGTTCCTTATTTAGTCATCCACTCCAAATCCAAAAGTAAAAAGTCCTTGGTTGCAAGGGAAAACAATTTTAAGTCTGTCCAAGCCAAATAGTAAACCCAAAAAAAAATTCCTTGAAATATTCAAAATGAAAAAAAGCAGATCCTCGATAACTGAGGTTGTGATTTTTTAATGTGACTTACTCGACTCTTATACCATGGGAACTTTATTGAGTTTGAATTTAGAAACCTATTTTTAAAGTCGATCATGGTGATCCTCTCGCTTGCTTGATTGGAACATTGAAATAATAAATAAGCATAATGATGGGCTAGTTCTATTTATTGAATCAAAGATTTATAAAATCCCTTTTTTTTTTAATGAACCAATTATTTATTTATTTATTTATTATAGAGCACATATAGTTAAACAAATGTACTCTCACTCCTATCCATTTTAAATCCACATACTCTCTTTAAAAACAAATGCATAGATGCTCTATCTCTCTAGCAATGCCACCCCACCCCACCAAAGACTCGCTGATACAGTTCGTAAGAAAAGCTTGCCGGAGACCACCGAGCATTCTATTCGAAGTGTTCTCTCTCTCTCTCTCTCTCTCTCTATATATATATATATATATATATATATATATATATATATATATCCATTTATTTCTTCCATTTTCTGGTCCACGATAGCGGTACTATCGCCGGAGGTGGAGAATAAGGTCTTCGCCAAAAAACTAGAGTTTTCTCCAAAAAAATGGAAGTTTTATAGAAACATTAAATTTATCTCTTTCGATTTTTTCTCAAAAAATATTGAATATAGTTGTTGTTTGATAGATCTTGACGAGTAAATTCCAAATATATAAATTTTGTGACTTTTGAAGTTATGGACTTTTAAAGATTTGACCTTTTTTTTTTTAAAAAAAATGAGATAGTTAGCAGTCAAAGATATTTTTGGGGTATGTTTGTCCGTTTAATGTGATAAATTGACAAAATAATAAACTTGACACTATTGATCGAGTTAAAGGATCTTTTTTACTGTTGACCAAGTCAATGATGCATATGACACTTAAATAAATATGTAGTTGCATTGTGTTCAATAATTTTCATAGAGAATGAGAGTGGCCCCCTTGAGAATTTTTTTTGTTCAACTAGACCCACGTTACCACTGGTATAGAAATTGAACCACGTGTGTAAAGTCGTCTCAAATGTGTTTTCTATGTTAGGAAATCTTTTCTTTATAGGAGTGGATATGTTGTTGCAATTGAGCTATGAAGCAGGACTCGACACGTGATTCGCAATTTTTTCAAAAACTAGGATACGACATGCTAAGATACATGTAATATTATTTAGATTGTGTGTGTGTGTGTGTGTGTATATATATATATATATATATATAGAGAGAGAGAGAGAGAGAGAGAGAGAGAGGCAGGCTCCTGTGCACACTAAGTTTGCACAGTGCTGGTGCATACCAATTTTTTTAAAGCATTAAAAAAAATTGAGTTAATTTTTTTTGTGTGATATTTAAAAATTTCAACAGACCCATGTAAAAAAAATCAGCTCAAAAAAATATTTTTTACTATTTTTAAAAAATCGGTCAAACTTTCGCAGCTTTTAAAGTGCTTAAAAGTAGCGAAAGTTTGACCGATTATTTAAAAATAGCAAAAAAAGTTTTTTTAGCTGATTGTTTTTACATGGGTCCGTTGAAATGTTTAAATATCACACAAAAACAGTTAACTCAAAATATTTTTTTACTATTTTAAAAAAATAATGTGCAAACTTAGTGTACACACGAGCCTGACTCTCTCTCTCTCTCTCTCTCTCTATATATATATATATATATATATATATATATATATATATATAGAGAGAGAGAGAGAGAGAGAGAGAGAGAGAGAGAGAGTCCGACTCTCATGAGGATCGTTCTATGCGGATTAGTATGCGGATTAGCTAACGTCCAAATAAGTCTTTGGACCGCGTTTATCTTTTATGGACCGCTTAGGGACCACCTTCTCTTTCTAAGATTTCTGGAATATTAATTTCTACCCCAATGATTTCTAAGGTCTTTTGTGCTTATTTTGAAGCCTAATTAATTTGGAAGTCTAAGTGTAGAAGTTTCAGGGCTACTGCTACTTCTTAAGCTTCTTCCGTCACTATCGTACTGGAGTTCTGAATAGCGAGGATTATCTATATAAATAGTTTCTTTAGGGAGTCTAGAAATTGGAAGAGGTTTTGATGGAAAATATTCTAGTCTTAAATACCTTATACGATATCGTGGGTTTATCAGTCAAGTTTTTTTATATATTTGATTAATAATATCAATTATATCGTTATCTATAAATTCGTTTAAATTATTATCACCATAAGATGACAAGAATCTACAGTATGTTCTAGGGGCAGCTGTTTCTACGTTTTTAATGAGAGGGCGGATTCCTCCAGCTCTAATTAAAATAGCTTTTGTTTCAGCTAATCTTTTTCGTCTAATAAATTTTAATACGTCTATGCTATCTTCAAGTATCCTAGTAAATTCTTGATATTTTTCAGGTCTTGACAATTCTTCTGTAAAATCTTCAGTTCTTAATATTTGTCTAAAGAGATCTCTGATACCAGTTCTAATTATTTCTATTCTAGGTACTTCTCATGCCAAGCACTCAAGAACCTGGTCTATATATTTGAAAGTACCACATGCTTATGTTAAAGCAGTTTCTATAAGTTCTTTATCTTTAGGGTCTATAAGAGTCCAATCTTGGATTTTTTTAGTTAAGTCTAAATTTGTTTGATTAATAAATTCTAAAAAGTCTTTAGTGATTTGTAGGCTCATACAACATTCTTTTTAAAGCAATAATATGTAAAAATAGTTAAGGGTTTGGTTCGAGTTATACCTTCCTTCTGGTCTGTAATATCTTTATCTTCCTTCCTTCTTCTCTTCAGCCTTGCTACTATTCTTATCCGATCTCGGCCTCCTATAACTCTCTTTTTATGTGTCACACCTCAATCCACTATTTTGGCGTTGAACCCGTTTCCTGCCTGTACACCTTCACGCCTAACGCCCACCTGGCTAACAGCTCATGGCTAATCGGCACCTGACGGCGGTTCACCAGTATAACACCTTGTGTGCTACACCAGAGGTTCCACACAATAGTCCTCTATGAACAAAAAGTTGGAGACAATTTGGAAAATAATAACAACTTAACATAAGAGATTTCTAAAAATAAAATACTTTTATTGCATAGCACAAGCAGTTACAACTCTCCCCTCTCCCCTAACTATGAGAGGTTTACTCACTCATGTACATATTACTCACTACAAGCATACTCTCTAAAAACACTGGAAGTCTAACAACTGATCACTCTTTAACAACTGATATCTAAAACTTAAATGGACGCTCCCTTTTATAGCATAAGGGCACTACAAATGACTGGTAACCGGCTACCAAAAGCAATCCGGTGGCAGAATATAAATTATTAAAGCAACTTTGTCTTTGAAATCTTATCAGCTGGGTCTACAGGCTTTTAAGATCTTTTGATAATTGGGGAACCTTTTTCTTTTTAAAAAGAAAGGCCAACTTATGGGGCGTGTCAAGTCTTCATCATGAGTCTTGTCATCTTGTAACAATGTAAGAGCATCAAACAATGTCTTCGTCTTTTTTATCAATCTGGTGGCCCATGTGGGGCAGGCATCCTTTTGCTTTATGAAAAGCAGAGTATAAGCAAACGAGTCTTTCGTATTCAATAATTCTTCCACTACTAAGGGTCTCTTTGTTGTATATGTGTCTTCTTATTCTTTGTCTTGGTTTTGTAGGGCATTGTTGAAAAATTCATCAATAAGGCCTATAGTTCTAAGGCTAGCTGGCAAAGCTATCTCTACCATTTCTTTGGATTCTTTCTTGAGCCTTCCGTTGAATGGCTCATGAGCTTGGATTATCAGGTCTTCTTTATGGTAGGCAGTATACCACCTGTCTTCTCCTGTCAATAATTCCATGATTTTAATTATCTCCATGGCGTGAGCTATCTGGAGCTTGGACTTATCAACAATTAAATCTTTAGTCTCGTCTTCTGATAAAATCTCAACGTCTTCGAATATATAATTGGAATCTAATAAGTCTAAATCCTTCAACTCCTATTCCTCTACAGGAACTTGGAGCAATCTGATAGATTCTAGAAAATAGAGGAAGGAAGTCTTCTACCTTCTTAACATACTCATGGACTATTTTTCCAAGAGCAACAGAGTCTTCAATGTCTTTTATCTGAACGAGTCCAATGAATCCGTGGTCTGCAAGAGTTATATGAGCCATGTCTGATTTTCCAAAGAAATATATTTTTGGAACGTCTTTGAAGAAACCTTTGATCATTAAGGCATCTCTATTTATTTCTAATAATAACATATTGAAATGTTCAATAATGTTATTAGTTTCTTTTTGAAAGTCTTCTGCTAATGGGTGATTATTATGACCAAATGGTATAACAATCTTAGACCTAAAAATCTTTTTCTGATAACAGAAATCAGTAAGTATAGTTTTGGAGGATTCTCCAAGAGTCTGAGCGTAAGTTTGAGTCTGAGATCTAGGCACAGTAGTACCACTGAGTTGGGTAACTGCAAGTCTTTGAGTTCTCATGAATTTGGCAATGGCTACCAAATTTTGCTTGAACTCTATCCATAGTTTATTCTTCACGTTCCACCATATAACGTCTATAAGAGTATTTTCATCATTTGAAAATTCTCGTCTAAATTTGATCAAGTCTGGGTATCTTTGATCGGATCTATATTGGGGAAAATACATCTTCCCAATGAGTCTATTTTGAGCAATAATCTCTTGTCTAGATTTTCCTGAAGGAACCAAGATACCATCAAAGTTCTGTAGGATTGGTCTTTCTTGAGAGTCTTGAATATGAGTCTGTCTTTGCGTTGCACCAACATTTGGTCTTACGCAGCTAAGATAGTCTGCAACGTCTTCCTTGTTCAGTCTATTTGTTCCAGAGGAACTCATATTGTAAGGACACAAATTTCCAATTGAGTCCATATATAGTTTTGGCTCAATTCCGGACAAAAACATTTATTCATAGGAAAGTATTTAATTGTAATATTCTCAAGCCTATGAAGTGTTTGTTGAAGACGTAGCCGCAAAGAGTATAAAGCTTCATCAAATATGCCGGTTTGCGTGCCTCGTTTCTACGTCATCAATTAAAGTTCCATGCTCCCAAGGTATGAATGCAATTATGTATATATAGGAGTTTGGAACAAAGTAATTGGGTGTTAGGTTTAATAAAAACTGTGTTTTACTTTCAGATAAAATTAATTAGAACTTTAAATTAAAGTATATAAAGTTTCTGGGCCAAAATCGAATTTTATAAAAATTCTGAAAGTCGTTCGAAATGTCGTTCGAACGAGTTTTTCGTTCGAACCAGGTTTCGTTCGAACGAGTTTGCCAACGAGTCTAAACTGGTCCGTCGTTCGATATGTCGTTCGAACGAACTTTCTGTTCGAACGAGGTATCTAACGAGATTCTAACGAAGTCCATACTGGTGCGTTGTTAGAAGTCTCGTTCGAACGAGAGTTCGTTCGAACGAAATGTCGTTCGAACAAGCTGTCAGGCGGGAACAGTTTTTGGCAGTTTTTCACCCACTTCCCCACTTGGTTTTTAACCAACCTTTTCAGACTTTATGAAGTGCGGGAATCACATTTTCCAAACTAACATTTCCATAACTTTTCCAACCTTGTTTATCTCTTAGAGAGAATTTGAGAGCAAAAATGGTTTAGGAAAATGTTCATGTTTTGAGTGAGATTTTTTAAAGAAATATTTTCATCACTCTAGTGTTTACACCCAATTGAGTTTATTCCAAGTTCTATATACTTATCAATTGCGTGGAGTTTGGCACCGGTTTTCTCTACACCGAATTGAAGAGAAGTTTTGGGTTTTGCTTCCACCACCCACAAAGAAAGAATAAGTGTTTCCATGTTGATTTACCCACATGGAGAAAGGCTCCATGCTTGGGTGACGGTGACCATATAAAGTCCTATCGGTGGATTCCGAGACCGCGGTGGTGTTCCGAGGTTGTCCGCTAGGAAGAGGTTTCTACGAGAAGAAGCGTCGAGGCTTGTGAGGGATCGAGTTAGTCGTTGTAAGTCTATCTGTATTGTACGTATAATTCCGTATCTAGTGGATTTCTGGCTAGGGCCGTCCGAGGTTATTTCCCATCTTGGGTTTTCCCTCGTACATCGCGGCGTAGTGTGATTGATTTATTTTATCTTGCATAACAACGTAGAACGCATGCTTAGAATAATTCAAGATAAAATTCGGTTTAAATCATCACACTCATTTAATTTGGACTTATATTAAATATTGGGTAAAGTCTATTTAATTCAATTCATTTGCTAAAATTTGGTTTCGCCTAACTTTGGAATATTGATAAATATGACTTAGGCAAATTCTAGGACTTTGATTAATTAAATTGGTTTAAGTGAATATATTAATTATTTAATTTTACTTCACTCGGTTTGTTGTTTTTAAACTTGAACCATCCTTTTCTAACGCTTCCGCATCTCTTGAGTTTATAGTAAAGGAAATTATTTAGCTTTTTCAAATTGGTATCAGAGCCAAAGCGATAAATTATTTCGTTAACGATCTTCTAAATAATCTTTGGCTAAAATGGATTTTTCCCCATTTTCAAAATTTCCTATTTTCGATGGTTCAAACTACGCGTATTGGAAAGTGCGTATGAGATCGGCACTAAAATCTATCGACGAGAGAGTTTGGATGTCTGTTGTTAACGGGTACTCCCCACCAACTCATTTAGTTAAAAATGAACGTGTTATCAAACCCGCCGATAGATGGACTGAAAATGAGTTTAAACTTGCTAATTTCAATTCCCATGGTTTAAATGCCTTGTTTAGCGCTGTCACATCGGACGAATTCTGACGTATTATGACGTGTGAAACCGCTAAAGAAGCTTGGGATATTTTACAATTAACTCATGAAGGAACTAGTGTCGTTAAAGCTTCAAAACTCCAAAACCTCACCACTCAATTTGAAACTATCAAAATGGATGAAAAAGAAACTTTTGATAAATTTTATGCTAGACTTTCTGATATTGTTAATTCATCTTTTAACTTGGGAGAGAAAATACCTGACGACCGTGTTGTAAAGAAAATTTTAAGGTCCCTACCCGATAGATTTATTCCAAAGGTGACCGTTTTAAATTCTTTACCCACTTTAGCCTCTACGAAATTAGAAGAGCTTGTAGGTGATTTACAAACCTATGAACTTGATATGTTTCCCTCTAAAACTGAAAAGAAAATCGAAAAGGGCATTGCTTTAAAAGCCCGAAAAGAGGTCAAACAAGTAGTAGAGAGCGATAGTGATAGTGACTCGGAAGATATGGCTTTGTTTGCTCATAAATTTAGAAAATTTCTTAAATTTAACAAAGATAAATTTAAAAATGATTTTAAGAAATTTGATACTTCTAAACATGATAAAAGCGAGAAGATTTCTAAAGCCGAGAAATTCCCTAAAACTAGTAATGACAATTTAGATAGGGACGAGTCTAATAAGTGTTTTGGTTGTGAAGGTTATGGCCATAGGGCTTACGATTGCCCCACTAAACTAAGGAAAGAGGGTAAACGGCCCACTGCATATAATGCGACCCTTAGTGATAGTGATAAGGAAGAGAAGCACGATTCCCCCACTAAGAAAAATTTTGTGGCTTTTATGGCTAGTCATGTGAGTGATAGTGAGAACTCATCGATTGATGAAACGATAGCACATGCCACTTCCAAGGTCATTGTACATGATTCTCTTATTTTTTATGATAGAGAGAGTGAAGAAGAAAGAGAGAGTGAAAATGAAGATGAGGTTGATATGAGTGAACTTCAAAATGCTTTTCAAGAACTGTATACAGAATCTATTAAATTGAAAAGAGATAATTTGAAGTTAGAAGCTAGTTTAAGAGAGCGTGTCAAGGTCATTGATGAAAATGCTTTAATAGAAGACCTTAGGACACGTGAGAGGACTCTTCAAGAGAAGCTTGAATATGTAGAAGGCGAAAGAGATAGCCTTAGGGGTTTAATGGAATCCTTGAAAAAGGAGCTTCTTGCATTTGAAGAGTGCAATGCTTTATTAGAGTCTAACATTTTAGAATTACAAGATAAATTAAAAGACTCTAGTAATGTCAAATTTGATTTGGAGTGTCGTTCGGAAAAACTAGATAAAATGTTAGGAACGGTCCAAATTAAAAATGAGACTTGTGGTTTAGTCTTCAATACTTGTAATGAATTTACTCAAAATGCCAAAACCAATGTTTTAGGAGAATCGTCTAGGAAAGATTTTAGAGATCACTCCTTAAGAAAATCTTTTCGACATATTCTTACTTGTACACATTGTGGTCGAAAAGGTCATCTTAGGAAATTTTGTTTTGATCTTAAACGAATTCCTAGAGAATCCCATAGTAAAGTAACCACGGTAATTAACGTTCCAATACCCCAAGATAGTCATTCTTCATTAATTTGGGTTAGGAAATCCGACTTGGTTGCCTTACAAAATAGGGATTTTGATTCTCATTTACTTACACATGCTTCCTCCCTTGCTAAATCTAAAGGATGAATGTGTTAGTGTTTTACATACTTTAGCGTTTGTACTTCATGCTATATTCACATGCTAAATGTATGCTTGTTTAGTCATTTTCTAGTCATTGCCTTATTTCATATCACATACTAGAAATCATGACTTGTTTATCTTTTTGTATTATATGTTGTGTTTGAATTAATTGAAAAAATATAAAAGGATTTTTGTTTATCATTTGTGTTTTATTTATTTCATTTAAGCTTAATGAAAAATACAAATGATTTTTGTTTATTCTTTTGAGTATATATCTTTATTTTTGATTAAAAATGTTAAAAACTCAAAAAGATTTTATTTTGTGTGTATTTTTGTTTGACACACTTTATGTGGCATATATTTGTGTTTGAATCCCATCTTTTACGCTCTCACGTGGCTAGAACTTTTGGTTTAGATTTTCAATCCTTAAAATGTTCTTTACCATGTTTTATATGGAGTAGTTGGATTTTGTATTATTTAAATGGATTCTATTTTTATATACCTCTTTTCACACATGCACGAGCTCTTTTGAAATCTTAATGTCACATGTGATATTTGAGCTTTTTGAGGTGTTCTCCTATCAATCTAGTCATCTACATATCTATGACCTAGGAGGACTAGTGCATGTAAAAATCCGTTGCATGTGAGATTTGTGTGAAAAATGAAAACATGATAAATTAATATGTGCACGGGGAAGGGCTCCGAAAGGATGAATTAAATCCTTTGCGATAGTAAGCCACCGTTGATTGGATCTAAAAGAAATACGTGATCCAAAGGCCTAAAAACAGAATATTTGGCATCATAAAGAAAGTAATTGCCAAGGCCTATGTTTGTTTGATATATTCATTCAAAAACAAAAGAATATATATGCTTATTGAGGGAGAATTGGATGGTATATCAACGGTTTTCACAATGTCCGTTTATCCTAGTTGTCTTTAATGTCATGACTCTATTTGGTTTGTAGAATCACCATCATGCTAGGCTTGTATGCATTGTGTATGTTTGTTCATTGAGTTCAATCTTTATATTGTCACATGAGGTTATATTTAACTGTGATGAAGTTTGCAATCAAATGAGAACTCCATGAACGTCTCTTAAGTGTTTGGGTCTAAATTTTCTTGTTGCTAGTTCACACCCCTACACTTTCGTTTCCATATGACACATTTTTGCCATACGAGTGTGCAAACTTATTGTATTTTGTATCATGTGTGTGTTTATATCTATCTATATATGCAAGTACTTATATCTATATATATATATATGATATTTGTTTGTCCTTGCCTTGCTTTTATTTCCCATATGCTTTCATGTCTTATTACTTTAAGCTTCACCATGCTGTTTATTAGTTCTTTATCCTTTGCCTATTCCTGAACAAAAAGGGGGAGAATGATGATAGGGGGAGAAATGGTATCTAATCCTATTATTATCATATCTTAGTTTGGGGAGATTTATCTTGGGGGGAGACGTCTTTCTAAGTAGGTCATGTGTTTAAAGGGAGAATTAATTTAGGGGAAGTAATTAAATAATTGCATTTAATATTTTGATATTCCCTATGCATTTGATGAGTTTGCTTAAGTGTGCAGGAATTATTCTAAAGCGGCATCTTTCAATGGCAAAGCGTTTTGATCCTTGGGTTGAGTCAAGTTTGGGCGGGTTATGTTTTGAGTCTAGTAGAGCTTGACGGCCTTTTAGGATTTTTGTTTGGTTTTTGTCCCGGAATAGCCAAAGGGGGAGATTTGTAAGGACACAAATTTCCAATTGAGTCCATATATAGTTTTGGCTCAATTCCGGAAAAAAACATTTATTCATAGGAAAGTATTTAATTGTAATATTCTCAAGCCTATGAAGTGTTTGTTGAAGACGTAGCCGCAAAGAGTATAAAGCTTCATCAAATATGCCGGTTTGCGTGCCTCGTTTCTACGTCATCAATTAAAGTTGCATGCTCCCAAGGTATGAATGCAATTATGTATATATAGGAGTTTGGAACAAAGTAATTGGGTGTTAGGTTTAATAAAAACTGTGTTTTACTTTCAGATAAAATTAATTAGAACTTTAAATTAAAGTATATAAAGTTTCTGGGCCAAAATCGAATTTTATAAAAATTCTGAAAGTCGTTCGAAATGTCGTTCGAACGAGTTTTTCGTTCGAACCAGGTTTCGTTCGAACGAGTTTGCCAACGAGTCTAAACTGGTCCGTCGTTCGATATGTCGTTCGAACGAACTTTCTGTTCGAACGAGGTATCTAACGAGATTCTAACGAAGTCCATACTGGTGCGTCGTTAGAAGTCTCGTTCGAACGAGAGTTCGTTCGAACGAAATGTCGTTCGAACGAGCTGTCAGGCGGGAACATTTTTTGGCAGTTTTTCACCCACTTCCCCACTTGGTTTTTAACCAACTTTTTCAGACTTTATGAAGTACGGGAATCACATTTTCCAAACTAACATTTCCATAACTTTTCCAACCTTGTTTATCTCTTAGAGAGAATTTGAGAGCAAAAATGGTTTAGGAAAATGTTCATGTTTTGAGTAAGATTTTTTAGAGAAATAGTTTCATCACTCTAGTGTTTACACCCAATTGAGTTTATTCCAAGTTCTATATACTTATCAATTGCGTGGAGTTTGGCACCGGTTTTCTCTACACCGAATTGAAGAGAAATTTTGGGTTTTGCTTCCACCACCCACAAAGAAAGAAGAAGTGTTTCCATGTTGATTTACCCACACGGAGAAAGGCTCCATGCTTGGGTGACGGTGACCATATAAAGTCCTATCGGTGGATTCCGAGACCGCGGTGGTGTTCCGAGGTTGTCCGCTAGGAATAGGTTTCTACGAGAAGAAGCGTCGAGGCTTGTGAGGGATCGAGTCAGTCGTTGTAAGTCTATCTGTATTGTACGTATAATTCCGTATCTAGTGGATTTGTGGCTAGGGCCGTCCGAGGTTGTTTCCCGTCTTGGGTTTTTCCTCGTACATCGCGGCGTAGTGTGATTGATTTATTTTATCTTGCATAACAACGTAGAACGCATGTTTAGAATAATTCAAGATAAAATTCGGTTTAAATCATCACACTCATTTAATTTGGACTTATATTAAATATTGGGTAAAGTCTATTTAATTCTAGTCATTTGCTAAATTTTGGTTTCGCCTAACTTTGGAATATTGATAAATATGACTTAGGCAAATTCTAGGACTTTGATTAATTAAATTGGTTTAAGTGAATATATTAATTGTTTAATTTTACTTCACTCGGTTTGTTGTTTTTAAACTTGAACCATCCTTTTCTAACGCTTCCGCATCTCTTGAGTTTATAGTAAAGGAAATTATTTAGCTTTTTCACATATTGTCTAAGTCTTCTATTTGCAACATAAAACATGAAATCATATTAGTGTTAGCAAACATTGGCTCTCTTGATATAAAATCTGGAATGGTATTTTTACTTCCCTTAATATGTATAACAGAGAAGTCATAACCATTAAGAAATTGTTGCCATCTAATTAGTCTATTAGTCCTTGATTTGGACAAGTCTAAATCTCTTAATTTTACTGCATAAGAAGTGTTAGTATAAACAGTAAAATGTTTAGGTCTAAGAAACAACATATATTTTTCTATCGCCCTTACTATGGCTAAAACTTCATTTTCATGGGCAATGTATCTTGTTTCTAGGTCTGTAAAGGTTTCATAACTATGTCTACAAAGTTTCTTTTTTTTATCTGATGATCAATGGCATAGTATACTGCTCCCCATTGTTTATCAGAGGCATCTGTTTCTACTATAAACTGGTCTTCTGCATTAGGCAGTTCAAGTAAAGGAATATTCTTGCCTGCATCTTCAATTTGTCTTATTACTTCAAAATCATCTTTAGTCTAATGAAAGGGATTGGTTTTGTCTGTTCCTTTCAATTTGGCCATTAAGCTTTGTCTTTTTGAAGCAAGGTCTTTAATAAAGTCTGCAGCACAATTAAGCAATCCTAAAAATGATTATAATTGTTTTACATCTTTAAGTTGGTCTGGAAACTCAAGAATCTTTTTGGTTATGTGTTCTTCCAAGGATAATTTTCCTTTATTATTATGCATTCCCACAAATTCTATTTCAGTCTGAAATAATTGCATTTTCCTTTCGGAAATAACAATACCATGTTTGTCTAATTCTAAAATAATCTTTTTAAGACGGTCTACATGCTCTATCTCAGTCTTACTAGCTACAAGAATATCATCTATATAAACAAGACAAAATTCTGAATAAGGTCTAAATATATTATCCATTCTTCTTTGGAAAACTTGAGGAGCATTCAAGTATCTAAATGGCATTATTAACCATTCGTATTTTCCTTGGGGCACACTAAAGGTTGTCCAAGTAATACTGTTTGGATGCATCTTAATTTGCGAAAAGCCTGATTTGCAATCAAACTTACTGAATATAATTCTAATTGGTATCTTATAAGAATCAAATTCACAATTCTTATTTAATTGTCTATAATCTATAACTGCGTCTTTTTCCTCTTTTGCGTTCAGATTCATTTTGAACATAGAAGGTTAGGCTATTATGTCTACTTTTAATTTCTCTAATAATGCCCAACTTAAGCATTTCATCTATGTCTTTCTTAAATTCTTCCCTATCTTCTTGTGAGTATCATTTCTTATAGGTTCCACCATTAATAGTGGCATCTGGGTTAATAGGGATGATTTCATAATAACTTTGGTCTTTATCCCACTTAGCAATATGATTTTCTCCTAAAGTAGGCTCTGCTAGTTGCCTAATCTTTTCCTTTTCTACTTCTATATCCATTTTCTTCTGTTTGGATATAGCTTGAACCTGTAATAAGGTATGTTGAGCTTGATCTAAAATGTCTTGTTGTATAAGCGCTATTTGCTTATAACACTTTTGGTCTGGACACTTACATTCTTTTCGTAAGGGCTTAGTAATTTATAAGGCTTCTTGTTGGGTTGTAGGTCTAGGTCCACCATGCTCAGCTGAAGAACTCTGATGTTTTATGGATCTATAATTGGGTTTGACCTGCATAAGGTCAAAGGCAGTCTTGTGATCTATTAGAGGGGCTTTAATATTAAATTCTTCTTTATCATTAATTAATATCTTATCGTTATACTGAGTATAAGGATGATATTTACTAATAAAGTCTTGTCCTAAAATAATGTTTCCTGTAAAACTAGGACGAGGATCCATTATCCAAAACCGATGATTAACGGTTTTGTTCGTCTGATTTCCTAATTTAAAATAAATAGGAATAGTCCAGAAATATAAGGTAAATGGATCACCATTAGCCACTTTACCATAGATTTCTTGAGTTCTTTCTACAAAATAGTCTTCAGGGAAGGCATTAGCCTTGCAAATACTCTGAGAGCATCCTGTATCTATAAAAGCTGAAAGTCTTTTAGGATAGTCTTTCCTTTAAACAAATAACTCTACAAAACAAGCATGTGGTTTAGTAGAAATTCCTAAATTGTTCTTTTCTAAAATAGATATTTCTTTCTGGGGTTTATCTATAAAATCTAAGGGTATTTGGTCTTCTGAACTGCTATCAGAATGGTATTCTTCTAAATCATAGGAAATTCCCTTTCCTTTCAAGTCTTCATTTTCTTGCAATCTTTTGACTATATTTCTATCAATGTCTAGATAATATATTTTAATATCTAAGTCTATTTGAGCGTCATACTGACTAGTATAAATTTCTCTAAATCTAGTTCTCCAACAGTCTTCATGGTAGTGTAATTGACAAATAACACAAACCATAGACAATTATGTTTGTATAATCTCAAAGCATTCTACGCATCTAAAGTCTTTTTTGCTACATTTCATTTCAAATGTGCAATAATGTCTTTCATCAAAGTAATATTTAGGTACATATGTTAGTAACTCAGGATTACTAACTGTCCATCTTTTCTTTAAAAAGGGCTTAATATACACTTATACCAAGCTTCTTCAAAGTCTATATATTCATTATCTAAATCGTCTTGATTAGTCTACATCATATACAAGTCTAGAGTATCCTGAGAGTCTTCATACTCATCAGTATCACTATAGTCTTCTGAATCACTGTCTATATATGCACTATAGATACTAGTATTGTCATCATCTTCTATATCTGATATTTCTATAGCATACAGGATGTCTAACTCTTCTTGATCTGCATAGTCTAATATTGTATTAATGATCTTAATACCTTCTTTATCTTTTTTATTGGTGCAACCTTTAGTAAAGTGTCCTTCTTTGCCGCAAGTTCAACATTCTTTGATGGCAGTCTTAGATTGAGCTATATCTTTGTGTTTCCTATAATTAGGGACCTTCTTATATTTACTAGTATTCTTTTTAAAGTATCTTCTTTGGTTAATTCTATTCTTCTTAGTCTTAGGATTCTTTTCTCTAAAGGTAGTAGACTGTCTAAATTTATACTTCCTTGGAAATCCTAAAGGTCTAGTCTTAAACTTCCTATGTTTCCATTCTAATTTCTTCTTAAATTTCTTAGATTCACTACCACATCCCCATTAGATTGGAGCGATGTCTCTTTCGTCTTTGATTGGAGGGATCTGCTTGAAAGTATCTTCTATAATTTTCCTTGAGTTATATAACGTCTCTTAGATATGATATAGTCTTTGGCAAATTTGATTCTTTCACCAAGGGAGTTGTTCTTAACTCCAGCTACTCCTAGCCAATTCCTATATTCATTAATTAGGATTCGTCCTATGGCAGGTATCTTTCTAAAGTATTCATCTTTTAAGGTCTCTCCAAATTCTTTAATTTGGTAATATAGCTGCTCATAATTATTGCTATATTCATTTATCTTATCTAATTTGCAAATGCTAAGGAGGGATAACTTAGTTTTTGCTAGGTCTTATTCATTGATTTGAGTTAGATGTCCAGCTCCAACGAATTCTGATGTGAACAATTGAATATATTCTTCAATTGATCTTTCTTCTAGGTTTTCTTTCATCTTCTCAACCTTTGCTAAGGAGTCTTCATTTGTAGCCTTTGTTAAACTATCTAAGTAATCTTTTGCAATCCCTCTAATGGATTGCTCAGCATACTGCTTCATGAACTTGCATCCCATTGCTCATTAGATGCAAAACACATGTTCATCTGATTATGCCATTCATCTAAGGCCTTCTTCCTATCTTGACCATTGTCTAAGTTTAGGTATATACCTACTGGATTTATGGCTTGGCTTGCCATAGTCTCAACAAGAGTGAAACTCTTATCACTAGTTGGAAAGTCTTTTATATAATCAGGTTATCACGGTGATTGAGTATATAGGAATATTTATTCCTATTGGTTTACTATAAAGTCTAGGAGAATCTTCTAGCCTATTACTACTTCTTATCTCTTGTTTACTAGGTTCTACTTGTGTAGCTGGAATTAATCTTTGTTCTCCTTCTTCTAGTAGTCTTAGGTTTCTAATAAGTTCTTTTGTATTCTTAGATTCTTTTAATTTTAATATGCGCTCTTGAGCTATCATATTAAATATTTCTCTTTCCTGAAATCTAACATAATGACTTTTCTTAAGTTGATCTTTAAATGTCTTCATATCCAATTTTGAGGGTTCATGTCCAAAGTTTTGGATTCTAGCTTTTTCTTTAATTAAATCTTTTTGTTCAAATGATCTTCTAGGTCTAATTATCGGGGTTTATCTTAGTAAACTAGAACTAGTCTTACTACTACATTCTCCTTCTGAAGGATCATTGATTATGGCTTCTCCCATATTCCTAAATCTAATTTCTTCTGTCTGGATATTATTATTGACATTCTTAGGAGGACCAAATTGGATGCTAACATTTCCACTGACATCGTCTTAATTAATAAATAAACGTTTATTTTGTATAGTCTTGGTTTCTTGAAATTCTGGCAATTGCCAGAGGGTCTTAGCTTTTTCTTTCATAGGTCCAGTATTCCTAATACTGTAAGTATGATTATAGTCTGAAACATTGGTTCTAACTAAGATTTCTTCATTAAGTCTACCTCTAGGAATTCCCGATTGCATTCCTTCATAAGGAAATTGGAAGAACTTCACATAGCTTTGGAATTCTATATTTATATTAGCGTCTGGGATAACATAGTCTTCATAGCCACTAGCATATAAGATTAACTTAAAATTTTTGGCTGTGTCTACGGTTACTATAGATGCCGAAATGACATTAAAGTATCCTATGTTGTCTGACATTTCCAATTGGGCTATCCCAATAAGGCTCTTCTCAAAATCTTTCCATATTTTATCTACTAAGCAACATAATATGTTGATATTATTCTGAGGTCTATGTAATCCTTATATTCTTTCTTGAAAGAGTCCAAAGGTTAGAAATTGTAACTTCCTATCAGTTCCTCTGGATCTAAGACATTTTGAGTCAAATACTTGGAGCTCAGTATAGGATTTGTCTAACACATAATTCCTACAATGGTAAGTCATGTTATAATTAGGAGTTTTAGGAGTGGCGCCTTCTTTAAACAAGTCTATGTATCTAACGACTGGAAGTTGTCCATTATGGATGGAATCTTCAACAATATTCCAGTCAACTTCGCCCCATTCTTTCCATTGGAGAGGATTGGTGAAATTTCTTTCTTTCCACCATGTCCTAACATTGGAGGATGATTCTTTAAGTCTTTGGAGCATATGATTACTCTGCCCAATATTTGGGATACGGCTAACTATCTTACTAGTCTTATCTAATTCGTCATTTATGACTCGTCTACCTAAGGTCTTTCCTTCTCTAGTCTCTATAGGAGGGGGTTCTCTAAATTTACAGTTGGCTGTTTATTTTTGTTCAAGTCTTTTTTTCAATTCTTTCTAAGAAGTCTGAATAATTCTTTTGTCTTTTTATCTGATTAAGGATTTTTTCTTTAAAATTCTTATTCTCTTTTCTAGTCTTCTCAGAAATTTCTTCACCATGTCTAGCTAGAGAATTGACTAGGGATTTTGCAACATTTGTAATATAGTCTTTTATTTCATTGTCTTTTTCTTGTTGTTGCATTGTTCTAACTTCTACAGATTCTACAATTTTCTTTATTTTATCTAAACGAGTTAGAATAAAAGGAGAGTCTATTTCTCCTTGGGAAGGCTTATTATATACGGCCTTAATTTCGTTTATAATTTCTTTGTATTTTTCTTCTACTTGGGCCATGTATAGTCTAAGTTCATTAATAATACTATCCATTTTGGATAGGTTATGGCTTTCCCTATTATTAAGGTAATTTGCTAAATTTTGTTAGAATTTAATAAAGTGTGTATAAAAGGTGGTTAATCCTTCTATCTTAGCCTTTAAATTTAAATTCAAGTCTTTAACAAAGCTACTGTTATAGTCTTGGGTAGCTGCAATGGATGTAGAAATTGAATTTAATCTTCTAATATAAGTCTAGTTGCTTTAGCAGCGTTGACAATCTCATTTTCATTAATCTTATAATAAAATCTACCATCATTTATCTTTTCTAAAATTCTTTGATAAAATTTTGATAAAGTCTGAATGGAGAGGTCTCTTGGTACCTCATTCCAGTCTAATCTAACTATCTCCATTAGGAAGATAACTATCTAATCTAGGGATAAGCTTAGCTTGTTCTTTAGTAAGTTTAATTAACTCACTGTCTTGATTTTTAGTTAAGGTTTTAATTTCTAAGATGTCTTTGTTAAGGACTTCTGTATGATTAGTCTTAATATTTATTTCTTATAAAACATGAACTAAGTCTATTGGGATTTGATTATCTATTTCTAGTAATCTTTTAGAGATATTTTTTATCTCCGTTTCTAGGGTTTGGGTGTCTTTTATTAATTGTCTTAATATAAGGAGTATACACTTATTTTGGTCTATTATGCTATTAATAACACTATCAGTAACTTGTCTATTGTCTACGTGTTTGGCTAACAACCGTCTATATGAGAGGTTAAACAACCTACTAGGTCTAAATCAGTTATGGGTATGGGATGGTAGTCTGGGTTGGTTCCAAAAATATCTTTGTAAATGCGAGGGATAAATCCCAAGGGCATTAAAGTCTTTTTACTATAAGTCTAAAAGGAGCGTCTTATGGCTCTGATACCAGATTTAGGGTTTTGGTCGGAATTCGGTGAGTTTCTTTGGTCTTTAAGGTCTTGATACCAATTTGGGTCTAAATTATAAATCTTTTAAATATATAGTCTTAAACTAAAGGTTTCATATAAAACGAGAGGGGGACCATCTAAAGAAAATACAAAATGTCTTTAGGGATCACGAGGGGACCACGTGAGGAACATGACAAAGTCCACACCGGGTGCGCACGGTTTGGTCCGCACCTGAGAATATCCCTATATATATTTAATATGCAATAAATACTTCGAGTTAGAGTATATTATATATACACACACACATAATAAAGTAATTATATATGTTCTTCAAATTTTCATACATTAGTTCATTGTTTTCTGTAAGCAACAAATTAATTATGGGTACAATTCTACACAGAGATAAGAGGTCAAAAGTTGTGACAAGTACAACTATACACATTTTTTTTTAACTTTTATAAACGAAGGTGGTACTTTCACAGATAAAAGGGACATAAAGTAACTGTCAGTTGTACTTACAGGACACTCCTTTAGTGATAAAGAATAAAAAGTAAAAAGCCATACTCAGTTGCAAAAGGCTCTTGTTTAACTTTGAGATCTTGGGAGAGACAGATGTTGATTGAACTTATCCCCATGTGAGATCTTGGGAGAGACAGATGTCGATTGATCTTATCCCCATATATGGATAGGCTGCTCTAGTGCCTCGAACCCCAGAAAAACCGTAGTGTGGGCGAGAGGACTTCCCATTGCACTAAGGCACTAATAAAGAATAAAAAATAAAAATAGAAAAGTTAAATCATATGAAAAAATTTCACTTTATATTATTACTTTTTTGTAGTCAATAATTATGATTAAATTTTATTTCATCGTATTCTCCCCCGGAGCAAAAAATTCTGCATCGGCCACTATTAGTTACACTTTTTTATTGCAGTTTTAAGGAACCACACATATAAAAGAAGAGTATAGTGGTCCTTTTGAATAAACTATAAGAATTGAACCGGTCTATCAATATAAATTGGATCTACATATATGAAAATCTTCTAACCATGATAAAGTGAGTA
This sequence comes from Sambucus nigra, assembly GCA_949130495.1. Classification (NCBI taxonomy): domain Eukaryota; kingdom Viridiplantae; phylum Streptophyta; class Magnoliopsida; order Dipsacales; family Adoxaceae; genus Sambucus; species Sambucus nigra. The sequence continues at coordinate 685,816,330 of OX422213.1, read as the reverse complement.
ACTTGGCACACAACTACACTACACACCGCTTCGGAAAAACTAAATTGACGACAAACAACATAACAGTTCTGAGTAACTTGAAAAAGATACATCCGTAGACCTGACTTAACAAACAAAAGACAAAAAACAACAGAAGAAATACAGACAAACACTTAGCACCTCTAATTTCACGATCACTTGTTCCTTTGAAAACATAACCAACACCCATTTACATCTTCTCAATGCATTTTGTGAGTCTAAACCTGATAAATCCAAGCCTTATCTTCTCCTCTGTATAGAGTTTAATGCTTTTTGCTTGGGTAGTTCAAGTGATAAAGGTTTTGAGGTCCGCGACCAGCTTTTGGAAATGAGTAGATTCATTTACACTTGAAAGAGGCTTCAATATGTCAGTCTTAACAATCTGATTCCCCGAGGTCTATCCAACAAGAGTGAGGTCCCTGTTATTGAGCATTGTAAGTATTGTCTCGTGCACTTTTAGTATTTGACTCTGCTGGTCAAGTATCTTGTTGATTGCAGCCCTCCCCTCCTCATTCCTCTTGATTTTCTCTTCATTAATTATTACACTCGTATTACCAGAAGCCATTGTTGCAATATCTGTTGCCTATGATTTCCCCAAAGAATGATGGAAAAAATTTTGAACTCTTTGAGACATCAAACTAATTGAAGTCTTAGATTCTGATTGGTCAATAGTGTTTGTTGGACTCACATCATTTATGGAAATGGGTACGCGCCAACGACATTGACCAATCAGAATCCAAGACATCAAATAGTTTGATTTCTCAAAGACATCAAATTTCTATCCAAGAATGATGGTCTAATTCAACTAAACCAGGTTGTTGTATATATACAAGAGAACATGCAAAACGAAAAAGTCATTTGGTCTTCTAAAATATAAGACCTAGAAAATCGTATATCTGTGGCGGAATGGAAACCGAGGAAAGTCGTGTAGGAAAATTAAAAATAATGAATTTTTAAAAGAGGGGTAATTAATAATAGACCATCCATTATTATACCTTTTTTTTAAAAGCATACCATGAGTTGTCCGGATCAACTTATGCATACCTCGATTAATTCCTAGTCGCAGTTCATGGCTTCCGCTGGCCAAACATTATTTTGATAGTGACGGGGATCGAACTAGGAACCAAACCCAATCTACTTCCAAGAGTGTCCTAATGAAAACGTTATACCACCGAATCAAGAGACTTGATTATACCATTGAACTTCAATCATCTCTCCTGGTGAATAGTGAAGAAATAAGACCATAGCTTTAGAAGTACCCGTTTTGATACAACACCTTAAGGGCACTTCCCATTTTCGATTGATTTAATGACTTCACAGGCCTCTAAATTATACTTGAGCAATCATTTTGGTCCCTAAATAATATTTTTAAACCTAGCAGTCCTTAAATTATGTAAAATGTAATTATTTGACCCTTCGCTTAGTTTTTTCTTAAAAGTAGTGGAATTTTTGTTTTAATTGAATCTTCTCATTAAAAAAATGTTAAAGTGTAAGAAAACATGCAAAATTTGAAATAAAAAATAAAAAAGAGGACTTTCCCTTCATAAAGTTGATTCTAAAACACTTCTAAAAATTCTAAACTAACCTTTTTTTGTAGTTTAAAAAAAATAGATTATGAAATCATATTTTTTTACCCAACATGAACACTTCCCGAATAAAAACGACACAAGATGACACAAACTCATATTTTTTTATCCTATATAACCCAATTATAATGCGACGGGATCAATAGGATTTCTACCAATTGATGGTGGGTTCAGTTAGGGCCATCAAGGCGATCAACAAGTCCCATGGGATCAGCGGATCCAAAGGGATATTAGGGGTAAGAATCAGGTTCAAGGCTACCAGGTCCGTGAGAAGGGCAACCCCGATATGGCTGGTGGTGCCAGAGAAAGGGGAATGACAGAGAGAGGTGTCTTATGTGTAAAAGAGTAGAGACAAATGGATGAATCTTGTTCGTAGAGAGTTGGGGACAGGAGTGGGATGTCTAGCAAGGGCATCAGTTAGAAAAGTTTTTCGTTTAGTTAGGACAAGAGTATTATGTCAGTAACCGTTGAACCAGCAATTGACTTATCAACAAAACCGTTATCATACGGATCATAGTCTATAGTGTTTCATTCACACTATATGACTTATCAACAAAACCAACATACTCGCATCCTATAACATCTCTCCACTCCCGACATCATTAAGATTCACGCGTTTCAATTCAGTTAATCTTATTATCGCCCTTCATTGAGTTTTATCGTGAATGGTTTTTATTTAGTATAGTTTTATGTTATTATTGATGCTGAGAACGATATAAATTGTTTTATCTCTCCATGTATTTTGTGTTCGGACAAATCAACTGGGCATGGAAAATGGAGGTGTTACAAATACTGATATGTGGGATCTAGTAATCAAAGGGACTAGAGTCAATCGCATATTCATTACCGCTTGTTTAATACATATCATCGTTCATTTCAAATTCAGAATCATATTCCTTGGGATCAACATTACCTACTTCACCATTCATCATTGCATTCGACATGTGAGGGCTAACCTGTTCATTTTTGGACGCCAATTTATTTACAAGGGATACTGGCAACTGTGAAACATTAAATAGATTAGCTAATTTAGTTGTCGGCAACCGCAAATCATCTTCGTGCGAGTTGTAATATGCTACCATTATTTATATAACTACTAGTTGGAACATTAAGATCGTAATCCCATGTACGGTTAGATTGTTGGGATAACATTTTTGTGTCGATGGAGGTGGAGGCACTGTATCATGGTTGCAATCTGACGATGAACGATAAAGGTCTCCGTGTTGCATCATAATAATAGGTGTTAATTCTAGGTATAGGTCAAGAGTGTTGAATATGTTAATATTTTTTTTAATATATACTTGAATATGTTATTATTTAAATCTAGCTCGACCATACTTTGCATATGGATGTCTTCATCTACCATTATTATCAGGCATTTCAGTCCACCAACAATAGATAACACAATCCATCAAAATGTGATCTTAATGTCTATCATAAAAAGGTCTAAAGATATTGCACACTTGCCTTTTTTAATAGGTCATCGTAAATAAATGGTGTTCTCAAAGTGATCACCTTACATGTCTAACCCTTGTAGCTTAGGCAAACTGTTTTGTCAGTAAACATTGTACCTCCCCGGTAACACATGAATGTCGTAAATTTTCATTCTATCTCTAAATTACAAGTGGAAGCAAATATGTTAAGGAAATGTATACACTACAACTATTGATGATTGCAAAACTATTAAATCTCTAACTATGAAATTATAGGTGCCTCTATTCATGAAGTTATCAGATTGATATGGAAAAATTTCCATACATTTATTAATAAATAGGCATTAAGTTCATTCTAATATTATTGCAAATAGATTTATATTTTCGATATTGTAGAGTACATCAAATCTATATATTGAAACGTAAAATTCTTGAATAGTGTGGAGTATTTGGGTACACATTTTAAAAGGTGTCGTATGGATGAACTTATTCGATTAGAAATGTGGTGTGAAGGATTTTTTTATTCATAGGTTGATACATACTTCGGAATGTTAACATTATAAGTGCAAGCTAAACTTTAGAAATTTAAGAAAATAAAGTTTTGCATTATCAGTGTGGGATATTGGGTGAATAAATTGGCTTAATTCTAAACAATTGGGTATTGGTGCGGGATTGAAAACATTTCTTTTGAAACTTACAACTATTCACCTGGTGAAACTATAGTGAATTATATATTTATCATTTTTGGAAAGTCTAGGTTGTGTATGTCAAGCGTCCAAGAAATATCTGGGTTTTTTAATTTGTCAAATGTGTCTGACATGCCACATATACTATCATACCCATTATCTTCATTTTTATCCATTCCCAAAAATTGTCCATACAATCATTAAATGTTTTAGCCAAATCTATTGCAATATATACATGAATACGTAAAACAGTTTGGATCCAATACACAAAAATTATATATAGCCCCAAAAAAACATTTCTCTAATAAACCATTTCAACAAACTTAATCACCTGTGTTCAATCGCCCAAAATTTGTCTATGTAAGATGTGGGTTCTTGGAATACGATTAGTCTCAAGCGAGGCATAACCCCTTATCAAGACTATGATTCATGCTCAAGATTATGTTCAGTAATGGCAATAAATGAGGGTAAGAGAGAATAATATTTATTAAACACTCAAGCTGGTATTAAATGAGATATTTTACACCATAAATGCACTGTGAACACAAATAAATAAGTGGAACCAACAGGTAACTTGGTCAGAGGGAGAAAGTGCAAGCACTCTTGTCACAATAAATGCAAGGCATGAACTTTAGGTTCAGTTAATGCTTAATAATGGGGACGTTAATGGAAGCAAGGAGAATATTCAGACCACCAATGTTCTCACATAGGCTTTCTTGTATGAGGAAAATCAAGTAGCAATTTGAGGTTCGAATTGTTGTCCTTGTAAACCATTTGGTTAATCTATTTATATGAAGGCCAGGTTACTCGAGTAACCTTTTGGCACTAAATGTGATTGACTAGCATTAAATGTTGGACTACTGTGGTATTAATGTCAAGGATATTACATTAAATGCACGGGATACTGTATTTTGGCAAAAAACTGCTTCACCAATCGGAAGTGTGGTGGCATTAATGGGGATGTGACATAGCAGCTAAAAGGTCTACCTTAGAACGACTATAAAGTCAGACTTGGTTAACAAGGTCTTCCATCGTAAGGATAAGACTCACTTGAGTGTTATTACTTCGAGTCCCTAAATGCCCGGCATTATGACGTCATAAAGTAGGTGAACAGTGACCCTTGCAGAAGTGTGGTCGCATCCGGATGGTGTATGAAGTTGAGGTTGCTCGACTGGAAGTAGCTTGAGCATTAAGCATGTTGTTTGTTGGTGGGGAACTATCTCCAGGCGATTTATCTGGAGTTGGGGTCCCTCGAGGAGGTTCCCTCGAATATGATGACTCGGGCAACTGTTTGTGCTAAATGAAGTTTTGCCTAAGTGTCCCAAGAGGGTTGGCTATTGTTTTCCCAACGTTGCCTTACTCTCAATCTTTCAAACCAAATCCCCGCGAGGTTCCTAAGAGGAGGGCGTTCAATAGAGCATGTAAGATCTCCCATGCCCTGCCAGGCATGGTCTCTCGAGGGTACCGAACGTCATCGCCCATATTACAAGGTAAATTGTTCAATAAGTAAAATGCGAGATCATATGCATCATGTTATTACAAGTATTATCACTCGAATAATCTTGGTCTTCGTAAGGACTCCCTCGAGAAGTCTCTGTGGAGGGTCTTCGTGGGAGGTCCTTCGAGAGGTCTCTATCTTCATTCTTTTGTTAGTCTTTTACCAAGTACATAATCATCTCCCCTAATCAACCTTCGGTGAGAACTTCTCTTACAGTCTACAATTCTGTATTTTACTCAAGTAAATAGTTAATATATAAATCATATAACATTCCAAAATAAAATAAAAATGTGCCAAATTCAAAGCAAATGTTTTATTCATACCCAAGTTAGAATACTAAAGCCACAATAATGTTATAAATTATAGAATTATGGGTCCAACACACATAAAATGGATATATATCAGCCAAATTACCAATATAATTATATATATATATATATATATTCTTGAATACATGCAAATATTTAGGTCCAATATACAAAAAATGAAAATAACACAATATAAATTTCAAAACATACGAAATATATACTCTCCATTTTGGTGTTTCATTCCATTTTCATATAATACAAAACAAATTAACATACCAAATGGTTTTACAATTAAACACACACACACACATATGACATTGGAGGACGGTTTGTAGTAGAATGACGGTATCTGGAGGTGATCATGATGGATGGAGTTGATACGGTGGTTGAAAGTAGGATGATTTTGAAAATTATCGGTTGAGAGCTCCGGTTGTTTATTTTTTTTTTAAGTTGGAAATGTCTTGTGTGAGAAGACAAAGAAGATTTATGCTCGTATTCAGTTAAATTGTTCTAAGTGAATACGCAGTTGGCAATTGCGTATTCAGTTATTTTAACTGAACAGGTGGTTGGCAACTGCATATTTAGCTTAACACGAGTAACGAATTCAAGATAAAAACAAGGTTGTCAATCGCGAATTCAGGAAGTGCAATATTTTTATAAATAAGTTTTGGATTGCATTATTTTTGCAAATATATATTTAAGTGCATTTTTTTAATAAATAACTCAGAGTTGGTGTGTTTTGTGTTGTTGACCTAGGCGTCCCCTTATCACGTTATCCACCCTCTATTGTTGGAGGGGGGTGTTTGCCTTCCAAACTCTTCAAGAGATGCAACATATTTAGTTATAAAACAAGCAACTAGAAAAGCCTATTACCATTCGCAAAATTTTAGAAAATAAAATTGGTATTTAGTTATTGAAAATCAAATTTAGTGGGATTAAGTATGCGCTTTAATTATGATAGCACCAGTAGGGAACGAAAGTGAAATCAAATGTATTTAATCTTGTTCTATAATAAACAATAATGTGGATATAGAATTTAAACAAGCAACGGACAATGACAATTGTATTCGATTGAGGAATCAAAACCGAAATTGCTATTTTTTTATTCATATTACTTTTCATTTTATTTAATTTAAATTTGATGCATTATTAGGATATTAGGGCATGTGGAGGCTAAATTATTTCTGTAAAAAGAATAAAAATTATTTAAATGGTAAACTCTACAAAATTTTGAAAAAATAAATGTGCAACATATTTGTTTAATATTCTATTTTTTTTGCAAATCATTAATAATATTTTTATCAAATGCTTTAAAGTCAAACTTTGATTCATTCAATAAATATAGCATTATCTTTGAACATTAAAAACTAGTTATACAAGTACAAAATTTTTGTCAAATGTTATATTCAATGAAGAACCTCCACGGGATACTGTATTCCAAAATACATGAATGTCACTCGAGCTCAAACAATTGTGATTAATGGAATGATATTTATAATCCTTAAAATACATACATATCCAATACTATATTTTTTCAAAATAATTATGGAGTGTAATCCCTTTATCATAAATAGACAAGTGGCATAATAGGTTGTCATAACATATGTCCCATAAAAACTACTTCAACCATGGCTGGCCTCAAACTTGCTTCCTAAAGGAGAACCTCAATTAAGATAGAGGGGGAGGGGGCGCAATTCGTGTGCATCGTCTCATGTTCGGGTTCGTGTTAAGTATTAGTCAATCCTAATCCAACCCATTTAACTAATCGTGTTAAATGAGCAAACACTAACCCGACCGGTTTATTATTATGTTCGGATTTACCCGCATAACACATTAAGTAAAACATAAACTAATTTTTTCTTCTCTCTTAACCGATCATTGCGGCCATGGGCCTATGCTAACTTAAAATTTAATTAATTTCGACTTCTTGCAACATATAGATAATTTATCATCTAATTCTCTATGAATTTTATACAATGTCTGTCAAGATATATAAATTATTCTCCATAAAATATGAGTTAAACTAATCTATTCATGTCATTTTTGAGTTATACGTGTTTGACACCAACCCATCCCATTTATTATTCATGTAGACGGGTCATGTCATATTCGGGTTCGTGTCAAGAAATCGTCAACTCTAACTCGCTAACTTCGTGTCGGGTTATGGTGTCGGGTCAAAAATTACCAACCCAACTCAATTTTATTGAAGACTTGGCTATATCATTCGACGCCGAATAGTTAAGCGCACATGCTAATATTAATATCGAAGCAACTTGCAAAATAAATATTAAGCAGTGCGCATATAACCAGAAAAGTTACTATTTTAACCTTTTTGTCAGTCTCATCATATATATATAGTCTCCCATCTAGCTAAATTAAGTAATATATCCTCCATCTGAGACAGTCGACTGCCCCAGGTTCGGCCTATAGTCAGCCACGCAAGCTTTCTTCATTGCATCCTCAAAGACACAAGGCGGCATATGTTCATAAATGCTGTCATGTGTCCCACATCACTAGACTGTAATGATCCACAATGGGTCTCAAACAACTGGACCTGCACGAAAAAGATGTACATATAAGTGGCGTTACAGTTACCACTAAAAAGAAGTAAAAAAAATGGTCGAAATTGATCTGTGTCAATTTTTATAGTGTATATTCACGTGTCTATTACCATAGAGTCCACCCTGTCCGGACTTTCTATATTGATAAATCTGGTGACTTCCCCATAGAGCCCAGTATTGAAGGGCCTTTTGTTGGTACATATAGAAACACAACAATCATGTACATACTACCCTCCATGTGTACTTTGTGCTTCATTTTCTTCCAAAAGTCCAAAATATATTCTTTCTTCGGTTCTTCACCTATGAATGTGGATTGCTGCACAACATTCAGTGACTTTGTTAATTTAAAGTTAGTTTCCATGGCAAGTTTGTCAAGGAGAAGTTGTTGGATAACTTTTGGTGGGATTCGATTCATACTTTCTTTTATGGGTTCTATTAATAACGCCATGGTTAATGTTTTAAATTGTGAAAGGAAAGTTCAAGTCATTTTGGGACAAAGAGGCAAGTCGCAATCCTCCAGTTAAAACAAAACAAATAAGAGGGACAATTAATGTTTAGTGTATAGGCACACAACTACATTTTGCTCTTAGTTCACCTTTTTTTTATGTTCCAAAAAGTCCCATCTCTATTTTTTTTTACGTTCTTAATACGTTTAGAATAAGAGAAGAAAGAATTTTTTACGAGTCTTTTATATGGCGAGGGACCTTTGGGAACAAAATAAAAAGGCTTGGACTAAACGTTAATTAAAAAAATGTCGAAGGACTTTCGTTGAATGAAAAAAAGTTAAAAGAGTAGAGTATAGTTGTGAATGTATATATTACAAAGTGTTGGGGAAACAATATTTTGAGTACACTCTGGAGAAAAGAAAATGGAAGGAAAGAACTCACCCTATTCCAGTAGTAAATAATTTCTACATCTTTTTTCTAAATATATGGAGAAACGTCCCCAGTTTCTAGAGGGTAACCTTGAATAAAATTAAGCCATTCAGATTTTATGCTATAATTCCCATATTCCATCACATGAAATTGAGCATTGCATGTGTTTTGGTAAGAAGAAGAAGAAGAAGAATAGAGAGAGAGAGGAAGTAAATTAATGACAAATCATTCTACTCTTTTAGAAAAAAATAAATTTTGCTATTTATCCTTCAATATTCAACACTCAAAAATAGTGTCAGGCACTTTAATCAGAAGTAAATTAATGACAGATAATTCTACTCTTTTAGAAAAAATAAATTTCTATTTAGCCTTCAATATTCAACACTCGAAAATAGTGTCACACACTCTAATCAACTCTCAATTTTCAATCCTCTAAGCATTAAATTTTCCTCTCAGTTATATCATATATCAATTGATGAAAGAATTCATTTTTTCACATTCATATTTATGGTTGCTTATATTAGAAATAGTAGAGGACCCTTTTTTTCATAACATTTACGGTTGTACATAGGCCAGAGGCCAACCTAGCCCAAAAGTGATTTGGCCCCTTAAACCTGGCTTGGCAAACTTCTAAAGGCCCAATTAAAAAGTATTCAGGACTGGACACAACATTTTCATGCTCAACCACGCATGATCCCACTTAAGAGTTCATAATATAAATAATACTAATTGTATATATAATTATATTTAAGATAAGAAATATTGAAGTTTATACCCCACTCCCTAAACCGATTTTTTTTACCAAATGACCTTCTTACCCTAGCACATCACATAAATACAACGCATAAAATAAAATTATTTCTTAAGACCACAGCCGAAATATGAACAAATTTGAGATTTCTTGCTTGGGGCCTCATTATGTTATTTTATGGGAACAGGACAGGTGACAAGAGGACAGAAGGTTCTGATTGGAAGCAGCGCCATAAACAAAACATAGGCGAGTTTAAATAAAGGAAAAGTATTAGTCTCAAGTAGTGGACCTAGTTTTTGGGTTCCAAAGTTAATGACGGATCCCAGCTTGGTCTTACTTCTAGGCCCAAGGAAATGGATAAACCATGGTTGAAAGAGATTCGACCTTGGGGTTTGGACTGGCCCATGGCAGAGGTATTAAACTCTAGGCCAGTTTAAAAAGAAGCTTGTTTTCATGTGGAGGGGGTGGGTTTAGAAAAAGTCATGAACAGGTTATAGGACCCAGACCAATCGGGTTGTGGATATCTTCGGGAAGTGAATGACGAAGAGAAAAAAAAGTAGGACGAAATCACTCAAGTTCTTCGACAAAATTGCCAATCGAGACCGTAACTGGTGGGGAAGATTCTGGCGAGTCCTCCTCCAAAGGAAGGTATCTTTAGCAGGAAAGAGGAAAGAGGCGCTAGGAAGCCCTCGTAGAGGTTGATGGATTAGGGAAACTTTAGCAGCATAGACAGTCTAAAGGCCAATGATATCTGTAGCTGTATGGGATCATCAAGGGGATTTATGTTGGATCCTTTTGGTGTAGTCAACAAGGCTTTGGTACGAGAGAAGTGGGGAAAAGACTGCTATAGAGGGTAGCTACTTCATGGGGCATTGAGGAAGACGATTTGCAGTTGATCAATTGTAACATGTTTTCCATTTCCATCTCGTACGATTAAGTAGGCAGTTTAGAGGGTGGGCTAGCCAATCCTGCTGTGTGCAGCGTAGTTAATGAGGTAATTATTGAAAGCATTCCACACAGGTTTTCATAGAGTGCGGGTTTTGGCTGCGGTTTAGATTCATGGTTATCTACAACAATGGTTCAGTAAATTTGGGGGATTTCTTATGAAGGGAAAAGAGAAACTCTACTTTTTCAAAAAACTGAGAGGAGGTGCATGGGGAGGACGAGGAAGTCAAGAAAATGTGTATACAACACCCATGAATAAATTATCTACAAAACTTAAGTAGTTAGAATGCTCTACTAATTATGAGGAGTGCAGAGAGAGGAGGACAATGGAGCAAAAGGATGCGATTAGAGGGGTTGGGACTTTCAATCAAGAGTGAAGAGGGTAGTCGGCATCCTGTCAGTTGATAGATTGGGGGCCAAGTGGATCAAATGGTGTTGTTTTGATCTGTGCAATAGTTTAAGGGGTCATACGGGACTCAAGGATAGTGGAGAATTTCTCTCTACATCTAGGGTGTGTGGGCCAATGAACTCTGATAGTTAAGAATTGCAAGTCGGTGGGATTTTTTTTTTATGTGTGCGTGTGGTGGTGGTGGTTGGTTGTGTGTGGGGGAGTAATATTGAGCTATGAAATACCTTTTGGATTTCATTGTTGAGTTGGATTCAATAGACTTGATTTTGGAGGAGAAAATTCAGATTATTTTATGGGTATGTGAGAGGAGTAAATGACCCTGATAGAAGTGTGATCAATTCTCCTCTTAAAACGTCCCAATGTTTTCCTGAAAAAATTGACTCCATGTCTAAAGAGGTAGAAAGCAGTTTGTTTCTGTGGGGGGAGGGAGGTAGATCGATGAGATGGTGTTGTTTATATGTGTGTGGTAGTTTAGGGGGTATCATTATTACATGGGAGTCAAGGATAGTGGAGAAGATAGATTGTTTCCAGGGTTTTACTCTTTATCGTGTTTCTTTAAATGCGTGGAAAGAAAATACAGGGATAGTTCGACTTTGTCTAGATTGGATCATTTTATAATTTCTCATGATTGGAAGGACGGGTTCCTATTTACCGAGACCAACTTTCGATCATATACTTATCATGTTTGAGTATGGAGGGATGATGCGAAGTAAGACCTCATTCAAGTTTGAATATACCAGAAGAGTGGTTTGTGGAGAGGATCCATGTGTGGTGGTAGAGTTATGTAACTAAGAGCAACAAAGGGTACAATATAAAGTGGAATAAGGAGGTATCTCTATAAGTGGTAGGGGATCAGCGAGTTAGATAAAAGGAGGATAGTGGCACTTTGACAAGTGACAATCGATTGAGGGTGGAGCAAAAGGGATTTTTAAGGTGGAAGGTGTTCGGGGTATGTTGGCACCAGAAATCGAGATTTGTGGCCAAAAGAGATGGATATGAACATAAAGTTCTTCCATATAATGGCTGACATGCATAAGCATAATAATCATACTAGCATCACTGCTATTGCAGATTAGTGTTACAAGATGAGTCAAATATAAAAAAACAAATTGTCCAGTTAAATTAGCAATTGCAGAGTTTCGATCATTGGGGATAATGAGTGGTTGGAGTGACAGTCCACGGAAAAGTACGTAGTACAGGCTTTGTGATAGATGTGCGGGGACAAAGTACCCGGTCCAGAACGATTTACGATAGCCTTTCACCATTATTGGAAAGTAGTGTAATAAGATGTGATGCCCGTGTTTAATGGGTTTTTTAGTGGGGAACAGTTTGAGAACAACTTTAACGTGTCATTTATTACTCAAGGAGGGACAACAATAGATATACAAGATTTTTAGTCCATCAGTTTCATGGAACGCAATTATAAATATTGGCACAACTGTTACGAGAGGTTATTGCCTCGATTGTTTCAAAGTCAAAAATGCATTTTTATCAGGCACACAAATCCTAGACGCATTGCTAACTGCAGGGGGCAGTCCCAGAGTTATTTGTAAGTTGGACATTGGGAAAAATTTACGATCATGTTAATTGATAACTCTTAACAGAGGATGGGCTTTAGGGCTAAATTTCAATAGTGGCTTCATAGTTAAATTTGGTTCCTGTGAATAGTTTGCAAAAGAGATTTTTTAGTTGTTCCAAAGGTTTCTGTCAGGGTGATCCTTTGTCTCCATTATACTCATATTATTAATGGAGGCGCATGGTAAATTTTGATGAGAACGCCTGAAAGGGTGGATAGACTTGAGCATGGTACCAAATTCAAGTACAAATTTATTTTGTGATATGGCGGACGAAAATTGATAGCCCTAAGGATGGGACTTATATATTTTGAGGCAGTTTTGGATTTGAAGATCTATGCGAGAAAAAATACAAGCTTATGGACAGATTTGAGGAGATTTGGGGGAGCAAAGTGGGAAGTTACCATCCACCTACGTTTATCACTTGAGGCGAAACATAAGGCCATATAGGCTAGAATTTGATGTTAGTGAAGGTAGAGAAAGGGTAGAGGGTGCAAACGGTCATATCTTTCGAAGGTAGGATGTTGACTCTAATTAAGAGTTCGCTATCTACGTTGCCCACATGTCTCTTTCTCATTTCTCTTTCCACATTATGTCACAAAGAGGATGGATAAATGCATGTGTGACTTCCTTTGGCGAGGTTGTGGACTTAATCTAGACATGAGAGGTGGGATGTATGCAAGCCGCAAGAGTGATGGATTTAGCCTCTTTTAACAAAGCATAACCTGGGAAGTGGTTGTGCCGTTCACTTTAGAGGACGGGCAATTGTGGAGGAGAGTTTTTCGGGCTCATTTTGTGGGGCCTATATTAGGGAGGGCTGGTATGGGTAGAGCTTGGGAACTACAATGAACCTTATGGGGTTAGGCTCTGGAAATCCGTTGCATGGGTGTCGTCTAGAGTTTTGTACGTTTATGTCATTTAGGGTGGGAGCGATCGTCAGGTGAGATTTAAGAAGGATCAATGGTGTGATAACTTTTGTTGAACAATAGTTTCCCACAATCTTTATCAGATAGCAATGAACAAAGGGGCGTGCGAAGGGGACTATGTTGAGAGGGTAGGTCAGAGGGAGGTCGGAGATTCCATTATCTTATGGCATTACCTTGACTAGGAGCCGGAAACTGTAGAGAAACTCTTAGAAGCCCTTGGAGAGGTGGGAGTACTGGGGATGGAGGGATGTTATTTGATCGAGGGGAGATAGTAACGGGTGCTTCTTAATGAAATCGTTATATTCGGCATTGGTTTGATCTCCTTCGACGCTGTTCTCGTGGAGGGCATTTTGGCGCACAAAGGTCCCATTAAAAATGGCATTCTTTGCTTGTACTGCGACTTAATAGTCTATTTTGACTATTGACAACTTAATAAGTCGATAACGGTTATTGGTTAATTGCATGGTTCAAAGTCAAGGCCGATATCGCGACGATACGGTTGAGTTGACTAGGTATCGGTGCCCACCAATCCGATTCCGAGTTCCGAGTTGAGTTTTCAATTATTTATGTGAAGCGACCCTATATCAGTAATTTCTCGGTTGTATCGGTGATGTAACGATATAATCAGCCCATATCGATGATATCACAATAGAATCGGCCCATATCGGCGATATCGCGATGGAATCGCCCCATATCGGCGATATCGCGATGAAATCGGCCCATATCGGCGATATCACGGTAAGCGTGATTTTTTGGGGAGGTTTCGAAATGCTAATTGTTTTTTTAATTTAGTGTGCTGTGTGTGTGGGTTATTTGGTCAGCGTGTGGGTTTAATTTAGTGCGTTGTATATATGTGCCAATTTTTTTTTTAAAGAATGCAAATGATCCAAATGTTATTTGTTATTATTTTTTATAATAATGTTCCCAATGTTATATTTTAATATGTTATTATTTATAAAAAAAACGTAAATGTTATTCTTTTACAAACAAATATACAACTGTTATTATTGTAAAAATAATATTTGTATCTAAACATTTGTAAAAATAATATTTGCATCCTTTTATTTAAAAATAACATTTGCAACACAAGTAAAAAAGAAATATTTGCATCCTCTTTGTAAAAAATAACATTTCCATCAATTTAAAAAAAATAACATTTACAATCCCTTTATAAAAAGATAACATTTGCATCATTTTTTGTAAGAAAATAACATTCGCATCCTTTTTATAAAAACTATTGTAAAGAAAATGTAGTGTTTTGTCAAAAAATCACTATTTGTGTCATCTTTATAAAAAAATAACAATACTAAAAAAGAAACATTTCTATCCTTTTTAGAAAAATATAACATACTTAAAAAACCCATTTGTATCCTCTTACTAAAAATAATACTATGAATATAATAGTTGTATCCTCTTTGTAAAAAAAAATTATCCTCTTACTAAAAAAGTAATATTTATTTTTCTTTGTAAAGACAAAATATTTGTATCCTCCGTGAAAAAAAAACATTGATTTATTATGGAACATTGAACCTGGAAAGTTCGCAGCACGTCAATATAATCAATTGTATAATGTTATGCATATTAAAGGATAGTTTAAAACTTATCTGATTGGTCAACATTGTTAATTGTATTGTTTTTTAAATTTCTAGATTTTTTTTGCAATTTTTTGCGCTCTCTAAATAGTGTATCTTTGCGTATCACCCGATACCGCGACCGAGTTAAAAATCGAGTGGCCGAAACCAGGACCGATACTGAGACTTTGAACCATGGTTAATTGTGTTGCTTGTGTAAACAAGATGGTGAATCAACGAATCACATTATGCTTTTCACTATGAAGTTTCGACTAGTCTTCGTGATGTGAACACGAAATAACTCTAAACTCTCATTAATATTGAATGTTACAACTTAAAAATGAGGGCCAAAGGTCTTATTTATAGAGAAAACTAAGGGCTAAAGGTCTTATTTATAGAGAAAACTAAGTTATACTCCTAAAACTACTAAATGACTAAAATGAATAAAGAATTATTAATTGAATCTTATAACCTAGAGATAATCTAATGGATAATAACAAAAATAATAAACACAAAGGAAGATAAATAACCTTGTCTCTTTCTTCCCAGGTTGTTGGGTGCACACCTACCCATTACATCATTTAGGGTTGTATCCCTTGCTCTTTCTGTGACACATGATCTTTTGCGAAGTTGTTCAGTCATTGGAAGGGTCAAGAATGGGAAAAACTAAGTACAAATGAGATTTTACATGGGGTATTTATGTGGAAAGTATTACTTGCTAATCAAGTAACTAGCTAAAATGACTAAAAGGACCAACTAAAAACAAAAGAATGCCTAATTAATCCCAAACATGCTTGGAGACTAATTAAGGAAAGAATAGGCCTAAAAAGAACTAAAAATAGAAAATAGAAAATAAAAAGAAAAAATAAAAGAAAAATAACAACGGATTCCCATCACTCTCCCCAAATTCGAAAAGCTCGTCCTCGAGTTTAGGAGATGAACGGCTAGAAAGCAAGACAACCATCAAAGTGATCTCCACTAGAAAGAAGAGTCGTCCTTGGACACGTCCTTCGTACCGACTTGCAATAAATCCAAGGAGAATAGGATCACCATCCAAACATGGCCATTCCCAAATTCAAAAAACTCGTCCTCAAGCATAGGAGATGAACGGCCAAAAACCAAGACATCCATCAAAGAAATCTCCACTAGAAGAAGAGTCATCCTTGGACATGTCCTTTTCACCAACTTGCAATAAATATAGGGAGAATAGGATCACCATCCAAACATGGCCGATCAACAAAATATTGGCACGAGATTCCCATGATGAACCCCTTCAATGATACGCCACGAAAACATACACCAACCGTATATCAAATTTCACCAAAAATGGATTCACATACTCACCATCAAGCACATCACCCAAGATCACCACCTCTTCCCTGGTAGAGACAACCATCGATCCATCCTCATCAAAATCATCATCCCTATGCTCAAAGATTAGGAAGAAATCTCCCAAATCAAATATTTTCGGCTCGCGAAAGTGCGTGCGAGTCACCCAATCATCCTCAACAAAAATGTCAAAAAAATCCCCAATACATAACCCAATTTCATCGTTTTGATGTTTCTTGTAATCAACTAGCTTGGGGGGCAGTTTTTATCGTTGATTTGACCCGATTGGGTGAATGAGGAAGTAAGAAGGATTGGGTGAAACAACCAATCTTAAACAAGCCGCCGATAACTTGAATTTAGCTTCAGAAGTTAATCGGGACATAAACGTAATTTTTTAATGTTTGAGGGTTTGAAAAATAGGTCTTGGGTTGGAGGGTTCGGGGTGGTGGGTTTTATGGTGATGAGATGGAAGTGAGTCGACGTTCTTGATGAGATCTTGAATGTTTTTCTCCTTTTTTAATCACCTTTCTTCAATTTTTGAATACCCCACTGTCGTTGTTTGAATTTCTTTAGATTCATCGAGAGAGTAGCATACGATTTTGATAATCTACACACACCGATAGACACTAATGACAATGTTTGGAGAGACACCCGCTCTGATATCAATTTTGACATAAACAACACGTCAATAGCTAAAAAGAAATACCAAACCCTAACTTTAGATAGAGAATCAAAAGTTGTCTTATATTTCAAGAATGGGAAAAAGTAAGTACAAATGAGACTACACGGGGTATTTATATGGGAAGTGTTACTTCTTAATCAAGTAATTAGCTAAAATGACTAAAAGGGCCAAATGAAAACAAAAGAATGCCTAATTGATCCCAAACATGCTTGGAGACTAATTAAGGAAAGAAAAGGCCTAAAAAGAACTAAAAATAGAAAAGAAAAATGAAAAAAAAAAAGAAAAATAACAGCGGATTTCCATCAGTAATACCATATATGTCGAGAACACAAGGTCTTCATGGTGTCGAGAGAGATCCTACTCGTGTTCCCTTTTGTTGAGTTTTTATATGGGTGGTTTAAGGGAGTATTCTTTTTTATTCGAATAAAGGTGTTCTTTGTGATCTCTTCTCTTACCACCCAAGACAATTTTGTTTCCACTTTTGTATACGTCGTGTATACGGGTGTCAACCCCTTGGTGGCTTTGTTTTAAAATTTCGGTATTTATTAAAAAAAATAATTAAACCTAAAAAAAGGTTCAGTTCCGAAACCTCATATTTCTCCTTTGGTACCAAATACCAATGGTCAAAAAAGATACAGTGCCCTCGAGGTGTTCTCTCAAATGATCCGAGGCTCTATGCCTTAGAGGCGTAAGCCTCAAGTTATCCCAAAATAATATAACATAAATCAAGAAAATGAATCCAGAATTAAAGTTCATATTACACAAATAGATTATATTTCATAATACTCCATCATAAGAAATGTAAAAGAGTATCACCATATCATAACTTCATAAGCTCGAATCGGCCTTACGGTTCCGACGAACGATCCGGTTTACATTAAAAACTGGTTCGGAGGCCATCAGGGGCTCTCGGCCTCCATTTGACTGCTATCAACTCTTCAGCTTCGAAGGGCTCTAATTACCCTTACCAACGATCTGCCCCATGAACAAATCAACCCTACGGTATGGAAGAATGATCCATTTTACTCCGAAGGATCACCGAGCGCTTTCGGGCCTCGTTTGTCTGAACCAAACTGAAGGAAGCTGCAAGAATTCTTTTTTTTATTTTGTTATATTAGCCAGACTCCGTCATAAAATTAAGAATACCTATCTAATTTTTTTATAGACCAAAGAATGGGAAGGTTAGGCACCCATCCCGCCCTTTCGTTTGTCACACCCCACTAAATTCTGGGGAGAGCGAACAGAGCGCCACTATCGATAAAACTAATCAAATCCACAATAACAGGTATAGAGCATCTAAATCTCACAAAACAAGATAAACAACTAATCTCAAATCTTAAAATTTAAATACAACCAAAAGTCCCTCGAATTAATACAACTATCTAACTCGAAATAAAATAAATCTCCAATGCTCTATACATAAAAAATAAATACAAATCTTCTCATAGGTTGTGAAAATCCTTAGCACTTAATTTTGGAGATGAGGATTTATTTTGGAGAAATCGTTGGTATGAACTGTGGGTACATCTAATATTGAGGTAACAATGTAATTTGACTTGAGGAGTTAAGTGTCGTGACGATTGTTGGAGATAGGATCGAGTGACGATCCGATAAGAGAGCGTGAGATGCCGTTACTTTCTTTTATACTTATATATATAGGAGTTATATATATTGTATTTTATCGTGGGATTACGAACGTGTAGGATTGGGTGTATGGGCGCCCGATCGTGATATGGTTAGGCATATATGAGCCTTATTTTATTTTGCTCAAGTTGTGCTTGACATGTATGCTTCGTCTAATTTCGAGGACAAAATTCTTTGCTAGTGGGAAAGTATGTAACACCCCATGTTTTTATTAATTAATTTATTTAATTAATTGAAATATTTGAGAAAAATAAAATTTTGTATTTTGTGATTTTTATTAGTTAAATATGTTGGTTATGATTTTAGAAGAATAAAACTTCAAGCGGAATTAGAATCGGAGTTAAAACGGATATTATATGAATTGTTAAATATTTATCCCAAGTTGGTTCAAGAACAGTTTTTTATCTATTTTTCGAGAGGAACTCATTTATCTAATCATATTCTTGTCAAACTAATCACAGGCATGTTTACCCTATTATTTTACTTTAGTGTTATGTGTCTTGATTGTAGCCTCCATTAAACTCATGTTTTCTAAAATAAGTTATGAATATAATTATTAAAGAGATAAATTTCGGGACTGTTTTGCATGAAATTTTAATGTTACCGAAACTTGTACATTTGTTGTTCTTTCGGTTATGTCGGTGTAGTCGATTGTGTTATGGGCATCTGAATGTAGAGGAGCCCTTAGAAAGCAAAATTTGATATTTCATGTGAGAACCCTAGATAAAATTAATTACTTGTGTCAGAAAATAATAACTATGATAGGACTTGCATGTAACTATTATTCTGAAAATCATGATATTTATGTGTCCTTTGATTTCCACCACTTACATTCAAATTATTTAATTGGTAATTTAGTGTTGTTGTGATTGTTGTTATAAATTGTTCATTGTGCCACTTTATGGAAGTATTATAATTTTTTATATCTCGGGGACGTTGGGTATTGTAGGTAATTGGTTTTCACCTCTTGTTATAGTACACTTGTTAGGTATGGGACTACTAAGTGAGCCTTAGTTGCGATTTATGCTAATTAGGTATGGGACTAGTTAGTGTAAGTCTATGTGGGTTATATAATTTGGGGTAGGGGCTGATTTTCTATATTATACTATTGTTGCGATAGCCTAGGATTGATATATAGGTGGAGTGAAATTTTATAATCATCCTTTACTTAGGATAGGACGAATTCCAAAATTTCTTATACAGAAATTCATTTGATTAATGAGTATAAGAAATTTTAGAATTCGTCATATCCTAATTTGAGCCCATAGAATCAATTTGGACTTATGCCAGGTAGGGTTGGTGATAAAACTAAGACATGACAAACCTGCTATCAGACCCATCAAAGCTAATATGAGACCAAGTGTCAGCAACAAAGAAACACCTCCAAAAATTAGTGTAGGAGAAATGTGGATTTTAGGATGGATTGGTGATAAAACTCAAAAACGTAGAATAAGAATTTGTTTTAGATGGTTTATAAACGTCAAGTGCCCATATAGGAAAAGGTGATTTAATTAATATTGATGGTTAACAATAGAGGTTAATGAAGACCTATATTGACTAGGTGGGAAATAGTAAAAAAATACATGTGATTTACCTTACATTGCTATAAACACAACAGATTGGGAAATTATAATACATATAGTCAATACTACATAATAGTGAAAAGACTGTAGGGTTGAGATGCCTAACATAATAATATTTTAAGAAGAAAGCAACAAATATTAGGTTTTTTCACCGGGTGACGAGTAGTTGTGAAATCTTTTAAGTGGGTGCATGGACTAGCCCATCGTGTTCCAAATTCTTTGACATCTGATAGAGTTGGCCGAACCATTAGGACCCCCAGTTTCGCAACAGTATTACCACCAGCATAAAAAGCAACATGGCCAGTCAAGACTTGAACATAAATATCCCCATGGTGCCAGCGGATCAATGGGAATAAAAGATATAGAAAGATAAGAGATAAAAGTACATGTAATCTGAAAAATGACAGTAGTAGTGGAAAAACTATGGGTTGGATCAAATATGGGTCGACTACATATGGACTGACTGGATCAACCTATTTTGTTATATCCATGTAAGTATTACAATTCCAAGTAAATGTAAGGAAAAAAACATATTTTACTCATAACTTTTAAAGATGAACTCTATATTTGACTCATATTTTTTTGCTAATGAGCTTTATATCTGACTCGTATCTTTTAAATAGGGGCCCCATATTTAACTCATTGCTTTTAAATATGGGCCCCATATTTAAATGTATGCGCTAATATGGGTCGATTTACAATTTGCGGCTCATTTTGTCACTACTAAATGACCTAGGATTGTGTATGGTTCTGATTGGTTTAGTTCCACTACAGAACCAGAACCAGAGCCGAAATGGTTCAGTTCTCTGGTTTTGGAACCAGAATCGAATCGAAATACAAATAGAACTAAACCGAACTGATGGTTCTCAATTTGATTTTGACCGGTTCACGGTTCCTCGTCCTTTGTGTGTTATGGGACGAAAGATAACTTTTTGTATTAACCTTAATTTGATAGAAATGTATTGTATTGAACAAAAAATGTGATGGAAATGAACATTTAACTTTTAGTAGTAATGTGAACTCAGTTTGCTTAAATTTCAGTAATACACCATTCCATACTACAAAATACCAACATCTGAAATTAAAATCTCCAAAAATAAACCATTACATGGAAAAAAAATGTACAACCAAAAACAGACATAAGAATACAAATTACAACCAAAACAGACAACTAATCAAGTAGGCAGTTAAGATGTTTGATAAATTAACTCTAAAATCTACAGGTAATAGCAATAATATCGACTACAAGTAACAACAATAATATCGAAGATATTATTAATTGAATCTCCATCTTCATCTTCATCAATAATAGAAGATCCATCACTGGAATAATAGAATCTGCATCTTTATAAAACATCATTTGGAAAAAAACTCACTGATATTATTTATACATCATTTGGAAAAATCATCGAACATATTATTGATACCATTTTCATCAAACATCAAAACATCGATTTATAACGGAGATCCTGAACGGAAAAAAATAGGTGGAGAAACCACGAGCCGAGAAATACCTTTGTGTTAAGGAGAACCCACAGGACAAGAGAGAGCCTCACCCAGCGTAGTCATCAAGGGGTGGGGAAAGTGTGGAAGGACCCTTTTGGAAGGACCATCTAAGGATTCGAGTAGCAGAGTAGCATGATGACTCAATGGGAAGAGATAACCCAAAGACAATTGTGTTGGGTGGTGTGCGACTGCAGCCAGGACTAAATTTTGAATAAAATTTTAGCCCAGTGGTGCGGTGTTGTAGTGGTAGGAGTCAGTCACCACAACCATGGAGAAATACCATGAATAATAAGGAATTTAGGGTGCAGTTTGATCGCAAATCTTTGCATCAGTCGTTTTAACCGGTTGGAAAATGAGATTTAAGTACTTACTTCAGAAGGGCCGGATAGTGGCCGAACATAAGGGAAAGATGAATTATGCAACAAACTTCGTACCCAACGAGATGGATATGGAGGTCAAAAAGGGGTCCATGAGTTAATAATGGACGCGTGGGTAATACACAAGGATGGATGGGAAATCCAACTAGGATGAGTAGTGTTGAGGTCGTCAATATCGTTTGTTTGACAGCTTACATTAACGCTTCTAAGATACTGGAGCCAATAAGGTTAGAGAGTTTAACCTAAGAATGAAATGAGATGTAATGGTTCTAGTGAAGCACAACAGAAGGGTATACCTAGTAAGGGACCCATCTTGATGTTTTAAATTAAGTAAATTTTTACCTATTGACGGTGGATTTGATCCGAGTCGTCGAGACCCGCAACGAGTCCCTTAGGGCTAGAGAAGCCAAAAGGACAACGGGGGTAGCATTTAGGGTCAAGACGACCAAGTATGCAAGAAGGACAACCCCGACATCGACATTGGGGCTAGAGGCAAGGGATTGACACAGAGAGGTGTCTTATATGTGGAAAATGGGACCACAACAATTGGTTATCTCCACGATGAGTCAAGGGATAGGAGTGGCATGTCCCACAGGGATAACAATTGCGAAGTTTTGATTCGGTCGGATGAGAATATTATGTCCAGGAACCATTTGGGTCACCGATGGATAGGCGAGTGGAAGTATAAGTTTTATCCTTGGATAGATGGGGTGAATTTTGTGAAACGGGTAGTCACAGTATTCTTGTTAACACTATATTTGCATGGGGGACGAGTTTAGTGGGCGTATAGTAGTGTTACTATTAAGTATATGGTTACCATGGGGTAACAGGGCTCTCTTTTGCTTTATCTAAAGGGAAGTAGGCATGAAAACTGAGAGGGTATATTTTATGAGATATACTCATTTTGAGGAGTGTTATGAAAGCATAATTTTTCCTGGGTATGGATTGGTTAGCGATGGGTGTGAACTATTACGGATAGTGATAGTAATTTTGAGTGTTCGTGACACTAGGTTATGAATGATGTTTTACTAGGTATCACCTGAGAGGGCGGCTAACCGATATATATGTGTCTATATTTGTTGTATTGTGTGGTGCGATAGACACATAGTGAGGTCTTGTGTTCTCATATTTTATCCAAGTAAGTAGGGTTGTTTACTGAAGTGAATCAGGGTGGTTAGATTTATTTTTGAGTGGGGAGAGATAGCTCGGGATTTATTTTGCGCAAGAACTAGTGATAGTAAGGGCGCGGTATTTTATGCTATCTTTTATAACATAAGAGTAGGTGTGTATATTTTTGTGTTAAGAGACAAGTATTTGGGGGTAAGTGGTAGGGGTGGCCATAGGCCCGAGGCCCGCCAAGCCCGCCCAACCTGCCCAATAAAAAAATAGGGCTTGGGTAAGGTAAATAGGCCCGCAAAGCGGGCTTGGCAAAATTTTATAGGCCCGATTTTTTTCCGGGCGGGCTTGGGCATGAGTTCTTAAGCCCGATGAGGCCCGGCCCGGCCCGAGGCCCGAAATATATATATATATATATATATATATATATATATATATATATATATATATATATATATATGTGGGGGGGGACTTCTATAAATATAAAAACGTATACCAAGTCTTTTCATGTAAAGTGAGAACCTTTATATATGGACTTTGTAATATATGGAATTTAAAACATATTTTTAATTAAAAAAATTGGTCTTTAAATAAAAAAATAGGTATTTTAATTTTAAAAAAAAATCTTTTAGTTAACATAATAGGGCCCGATCGGGCGGGCCTGGGTCAAGAGCTTTCAAATCTGGGCGGGCTTGGGATTACATAATAAGGCCTGATCTAGGCCCGATCGGGCTTGGGATAACACTTAATTTTTCAAGCCCGGCCCGAGCCCGACCGGGCCTGCCCAGGCCCGGCCCACGGCCACCCCTAGTAAGTGGTATGACTGAGGGTCTAACAGATCTCAACGACCGACAATGTTAGGTAGTAGTGTATCAGGGGGTTCCTTGTTTGTATTTTGCTTTACGAGACGTCCCACGCATGAAACTTAACGCAATGTTGGAAGTGGGAGGATGTTTCGTTATTAGTACGTAGGTTAGGTACCCTGGTTATTATTCATGTTGGAAGTTATACTACGAGTTTCGGCTAGCATAGTCGGGTAACTTTCATACAGTTGAGCACAGGGACAGGGTGTACGGGCACCCTGGTTAATTAAGGTAATTTTATGTGGTTAAGCACGGGATATAGGGTGTATGGGCGCCCAGGTTAGTGTGATTTCAGAGTTGTCTTAAATAAAAGGGATGTGTAAAAAAAACATATCGAATGTACGCCTGCGGGGCAATCAGAGAATAAGTGGAAAAGTGTGGTGAACTGAAATCCGTTTGAGAAAGGAAACGGTTTGACTATGTATATCAAGGAGAACTACCTCCACCGTAGGGAGTGGGAAGACTGGGGTGACCTATGTAATAAGATATCCCTAGGCAAAGGAGAAACCCGCATTTTTGGGAAGATAGAAAAGAGTACCACTTAGTCATATACCTAGACTGGTTTTACGCATAGACAAGGTATAGATTCCTGCCCGATGAAAACCGCACAAGGAATAGAGTTCTTGAGCATGGGAATCGGTGTTGAATGGGACATAGTGAATTTGTCGCCAGGTGGACCATTTAAAGATGGAAAAAGGTTGATTAGAGGGTATCAACTAGGAATTTTTTAAAATTCTATGGTCCCAGTGAAGGGATTAATGCTCAGATTGATAAACTATCAGTAGGTGATCGGTACAGAGTTACATATTGGGTTGAACGTGTTTCCCATAAGTCGATGGGTGGACGGGAAGTGAGGATTGTGCATTTTAGATTTTTAGGTAAGTCGGGAGTAGTATTTATCACAGGTAGAGTTACGTGTGATGCCTCGTAACAGTTTGGTCTGTGTGACACCTTAGGAGACTTTATGGTAAAAGTTTCATTATCCACCTTTGGTAGATAAGAGGTGGGGAAATAACAAGTTGCTAGGACCCGAGATGGGTTATGGTCCATCAGCGGAAATTAAGTAAGTTGTATCCTTTCATATAGTTCAGGGACGTAAGTAGGGGTACATCACCGTGAATTAAAGGTTCAAGTATGACATGATTAATCAGGGATGATGCGGGTAATTACACGAAAAATAGTCATGCATTTTGGCAACAAGGAAATTGACACACATATAGGAGGGGAATTTCCTAACTGAGAAATAGTGGAGCCGATGGAGTATAGGCTCATCTTCTGGGGCACTATGTTGTCAGGGGCCATCGAGTTAAAAATTTATGACCAGGTATTGGTCCGGGTGCCTCCTATGAAAGGAGTGATGAAGTTCAGTAAGAAAGGGGAGCTAGCGTCAAGGTATGTGGGTCCTTTCCCTATCTTTGAGAGGGTGGGACTAATAGCTTATAGACTGGGTTGCCAGAACATCTTCAACAGATACGGGATGTGTTCCACGTGGCATAGCTGGAGGGAATCAGGAGGAGCGATTTATCTTTTTGGGCACGTTCCACTCGAGGATAATGACTTCCAATAAGACACCTCATATGAGGGGAGACTGGTAGCTATGTGAGCGCAAGCTGCAGTCTAAGATATCACCACGAGTTAGAGTGTAATGGAGTGGGGTCATCACAATATTGATGAGTATACGTGGGACCGGGAGGAGGATATATGAGAGAAGTATCCAGTGTTATTCGTCGCAGTAATGACCAAATTTTGGGGACGAAATTCCTTTGTAAGGGGGGGAGTATGTAACACCCCGTATTTCTGTGCATGTAATATTTAATTAATTCAGGAAATTTTAAATTACTTATGTCTCGTAATTTAATTGAATTAATTATGGTATTTAGGGAAATTTAATTACTAACTGAATAGTAATAATTTATTTACGTCATAACGTGTATTAGTGACATGGCATTTAGTTATCTCAGTCGGGAGTCGGTATAGACTAATTTGGGAGTGAAATAGGGATTTTTATAAATTAATTCGGATGTCGATTCTGAGTGCACAGTTGAGTCCGAATGGGTCGAGATAGTCAGAAAAGTATACCCGGGGGTAGTAAATGGATCACGGGACGTTTTTAGGCATAACCGGACCCACACGGGAGTATTTGGGTCACTCGGGCTTGGCCCATTAGGCTAAAAACGGGATTTAGCTTGAATACCTAATTTAGGAGAAAGGGAAAACGGCATAAAACATAAGAGAGAACCTAGGGTATTGAGAGGAGCCCATAGAAAGTGGTTACACTGCAAATTGGAGTCTTTTGGAGATAAGACAGGGAACCAATTGGGAGTCCATCATCAACCTTGCAAATCACACCCTCGGATCAGACCCTACGAACCCATAAGGCAAGTGGTTAACTTGCTATGATGCTAATCAATTCATATTTTTGTGACGTGAAATCAGAAATTCATTTTGGGTACATTGGGTACAAAACGGGGTTTTTATGAAAGGAACACTTAAATGAGATTTAATGTGGGAATTAATGGTGTGACATGGTTCTGTAAGGATATTTGATTTACAGGTGAAAAACCTAGTAGAAATTATGGACGAATTTGGGGTAAGTAGATGAAATTGAAACCTAACGAGTAAAAACTCAAAATTTTCCCCAAATCAGAAAGGTAGAAATTTGTGAAATTAAATATATATTTGAGGTTCTATGAGAGGCCCTGATCATGTTCTTATATAGTCACGATGTTGATTGTGATTGGGTTAGACCAAGAGAGAGGTTGGAAATTGGAAAATTTCGTTAATGGGGGAAACAACAAGGTGGAGAAGACGACCACCTGTTCGATCGATCGATCGACGGTTGGGGGTCGATCAATCGACCCTTCAGGTTTTTTGGCAGTTTGGCTTAGGAATTTATATGGGTAAAAATTTTAGTTGAAAATTCCCCTAGCATAATTAAGAGGGGAAAAAATTAATTATGGGAGTTAATTCTTAACAATTATAAGGGAGTATAACTGGGAGTGGTGGGGGAATTAAGTGCGACACATTGCGAATGAATTTTGGGAAATAAATTCTGAAAAATAAAATAACGGACTGGGTGAATAAGTTCGGGTATAGTAGTAGGGTAACACTATTCATTTAAATTAATTATAGAAGAAAAATAATTAATTTGGAGTGGGATTAGACTCGGGTGATATTTAATTTCGGGCCACATGAGCGAGTCCAGGTAGATTGGTTGAGTGATACCAAGGCGTTAAATTAATTACTGGGAGGAGTAAATTAATTTGGAGTGGGAATATTGACTCGGGAAAATATTAAAATACGGACTAAGTGAGCGAGTCCGGGTATATTGGTTGAGTGACACCAAGGTAATAAATTAATTAAGGGATAAATTAATTTCTTTAGAGTCGGACTATAGACTCGGGAAAGTATTATATTAATTAATGTGTAAATTAATTAATAATCAGAGTTGGACCATAAACTCGAGATACTAAATATAGGCTAGTGTTACGGACTCAGTATACGATAAAGTCGGGATATTTTATACTTATATATATACCGTGTGTGATAGTATATATATGGTGTGTGCATATAAATATTAGTGATTAGATATTATTAATATATATACTCTAGTGCTATCGGAGGAGGTTGCGCGAGATGGCTATATGAGAGGTTTTAGGGTGAAATACCTTTCTTGTTAGGCTAAATGAAAACACCTCGTTGTGTGAAAGTAAAAAATATAAAAGACTAAAAAAAGATTTTTAAGGGTTCGTTTAGTACATACGAATGAAAGTGAAACGGCAGGAATGGGCATAATATATATTGAAGTTTTTTGTAGATTGAAGTTTTTTGGGTCGGTTTGTTTAGCTGAAATATATTTTTACCTCTTTAAAGTTCAATTTTATTCATAATACATATTTAAAGTCATAATTATAGAATGTACATTTATTTAAAATTTCAATCCAATAAAAATTTAATTTTGAATATGTAAAAATATATTTCACCATTTTACTTTTTACCGCGGTTAAAAGAATTTCACTCCTAACCAAACGGATCCGCACAATTTAATAAATGGATTTTTTTTAAAAACCCATACCCACTCATAATTCATTAATCGAGTTTTAAAACCCACCCCATTAGGGGCGGGGCGGGACTCCTATGATTCGGGTTAAACTGTCATCCCTAACCATAACCAATCCATAAATTAAAAAAATCGACCCAACCCGAACCGTAGAGGTCAATTTGGTTCGGTTCTTCACATGATGCACGACCCTAAATGACAGTATCATACTTAATGATACCAAAATTGGTACCACCAGGTCACAGAGATAAGAAGCTCAAACAGGAATACAATAATGGCAGTGAACACACAATATATTAATAGAGAAGGAGTTGAGGTGAAGACGATGAACACCTGAATTTAAGTTGTTCAGACGGAGCCTACGTGCACTGTGTGTGTGAGAGTAAAATCCACTAGT
Organism: Sambucus nigra; assembly: GCA_949130495.1. Classification (NCBI taxonomy): domain Eukaryota; kingdom Viridiplantae; phylum Streptophyta; class Magnoliopsida; order Dipsacales; family Adoxaceae; genus Sambucus; species Sambucus nigra. The sequence goes on along the minus strand of OX422213.1, from coordinate 685,787,632 downwards.
AAATTAGGCCTGGTTACAACACTCAAGCTTTCTCTCTCTCTTTTGTATACAAATAAGCACAGTTTTAGCTAGAGTTTGAATAAAGCGACCCTTTACAATGAAGAAGGTGACATGTATTTGCAGGGGTTAGGGGGTGAAATGAACCGCCCAAGCATGTTGAAGGCGTGCACAGATGAAGGCATCCATTAAGACAGTAACAAATGTCCATGCACATGTACTTTCTACTACTCATCCAGTAATGATGAAATCTCCCCTCATGTGAGGGGAATAATCTTAGTTTTAACTGAATTGCTCACATGGGACACGTCACCTAAGTACCTTCTACTACTCATCCAGTAATGATGTCATCTACAGAGATCTCGGCCTGACTGAGTACGAGGTTGCTGGTGTAACGCTTGACCTCATGCGGGAAACTGGCAAGTGTGGTCTCGGCTCAGGAGCTCTTGCCGAGGTTGACTAAGCTGGCCATCTCCTGATGTCGACTAGGCGAGAAGATGAGAGATGTCCTTATTGCTATGATGCTTTCTTGCAGTCTCAGCCTACTAGATATACGAGGTTATAAGTACGAGGTTGACCTTGATTTTTGACGAGTTTTGGAAGTTACCTGTGAGTTCCTTCTAAAGCTCGGCTGTTTGGATTTAAGGGGTCTTTTCCTAATACGAGGTCATATCAATAACACCCTAGCCCCCAGTCATTTATGTGAAGAGGTGGCTGGGGATACGAGTCTGCACTGACCCTTGATGACATGCTTTTATGCGTCGGTCGAATACATCTTGATGTGTATTAGGGTGAAACATGTCATAATTCTCGTTGGGTAGTGTCTTGCCCAAGTCTGACTTGATGGTTGAACGCTTTGGGTTTTATGCCTTCAAATGATGACACATTTTGGGAAATGTGCCCCATCATTGCCTTGATATTTAAAACCTAAAATTTTCTCTTTCCTCTTTATCTTCTCAAACACTCCCACTTTCCTTTATCTCTCTAACCTTCTACACTTTCTACAACTTGCCCCTTCCATTTTTTCTCTCCGGCGTTTAACTCTTTTTTAGGTATCCTCTTTATCTTATTTTTTTTATACTTCTTTTCATTACATTCTTCTTGATTAGTTGTATTTTATTTTTTCGGTGAGATTTCTAATCTTTTAGGGAGGTTGAGAGCGCTTATAGGACCCATTTTAGCCCTTTTGTGAACGTTTTAGGTGGAAGGCAGTAGCTTGAGAGCATTTGGAGTCTTTTTTTGACGTTTCAAACATTTTTTAACGATCTCCGATCGTCTTCTCCAGTGAGCTTCAAGACTGTGTTCTTGAAGTTTGTCTAAAAACTCTTCAACTTAGTGCTCAATCTATAATCAAACACAGTTAAAGTTGTAAACTATTTATCCTTTTCTAAGAATTTTTTTCCCAAGTTAAACCTCGGCTTTTGAGGTTGGGACACCTTTACAAATTACCCGAGGAATTTCCCAGCCTTAGAGATAAGTGTTTCAAACATATCAGGAGGGTAAGGTTTGAATAAGCCAAGAGCCGTAGGGCCGAGAGATTTCCTCTTAGCCCTATTTATCCTCCCCCTTGGATGTCATATATCCTCAAGTTGCTGAGTCCCCAGTTGCTGAACCTAGTGTAGCAATGTCTGTGTCATACTCTTCTTTGGATGACACCATGTCCATATATGAATCATCCTAGAGTGTAGATTCGTATGAGGAAGTTATGGCTTACTCTGTATCTCACTCTGAAGGGTTTAACGTAGACGAGGCCACTTCCTGTGTCTCGTCCTCTCGTAGAGCTGAGGTTTCAAATTAATCTGACTCTGTTCAGATACTTGAACCCAACGTGGCAATTCCTCCTTATATGGACGCAGTTCCTCTCACGGCTGCTACCGAGGCCGAGTTTGCATAAAGGCTACCTAGTGGTAACCCAATTAACCCTCAGGTCGGGGTTGAAAAAAGAAACATTGAGCGAAGTGATGTAGACACCTCTGTGGCTGAAGGATACGAGAATACCGTATCAGAGGTCGACCTCTTGGTCTAGAGGCACTTATCCATGAGGAATCCTCGTAGGGAAGAGACAGCGTTTCATGGCCGAGAAGGAGAAATTTGTCTCTACGAGAAAATGTTCAAGCTCGGCTTTCGGCTTCCCATCCATACTATAATTCGAGCCATTTTGTCCCATCTTAAGCTTGCACCATCTCAGCTTTCTCTGAACGCTTGGAGGGTCATCCTTGGTTCCATCATCCTCTGGAGGACAGTTCACCAAACTGATCTTCCAATTAACATTTTTCTTTCTTGCTACACGCCATCGTCTTCGAAGACCCAACTTGGATACTACCACCTCGTAGCGAGGAAATTTGAGAAGAAACTCTTATTAGTTACCCAAACTTTCAACCATAATTAGAAATCTTGCTACTATTCTATTTTTTGGGCTTAGAAGTTTGGCCTTACCCAAGCTTACGGGACCGCTGAGCCCAGGACCCCTCTGAGGTGGGGTAAGGTCTCTGCGTCGGCCAGATCAGATTCGGGGTTGAACCTTGAGGCTTACGAAAAGGTCGAGAGGCTTCATGAGCGGGGTGTGAAAGGTCGTTTAGTAAAGTTGAGCACTTGATGACTCCATATTATTTAGCTCGGACAGGACTGAATATTGACCACCTTGAGGAGTTGTGTAAGTAATTAACTTTTCCAAGTGTAGTTTCATATTTCTCAGATACCAGTGACTAACTTCTTAGGTCTATCTTTTATAGGTCGTCCAGAAGGCATTTCTAACGATCTTTGGGAAATCGTGGCCCCAAATCTGAGCAAATTTACTGGCAAGTATGGATAGAGGACTGAACCCCCTACTGCTCCCACCATAAAAAAGGCACCTGCAGGCGGCCCCAGCTCAGCTAACGATGCTGGGAAGAAAAAATGGAGCCAAGTTGATGATACTACCACAACTCGCCCTTCAAAGAAAGCCATCCCAATCTCGTCCGAGGACACTCTCACTGCTCAGCTGTCGCAGCTAAAGATTGCTAATGACAACCTTATCGGCAATAGCAAAAAGGTCATAGAAGCAATTGGGTGTATCATGTATGAGACCGACAAATGTTTCCTCCAATCGATGGACATTACATTGTTGACCGAATTTTCCCTTCACATAGTTGTTCAGGTATCTTTTTAAGAATTTTTAAAGTGTTATCTCGTCTTTTTTCATGCCTCGTACTGACTTACTTTTTCATATTTTGCAGGGTGTAATCTCTCTGTATCCGATGGGAGACTGGATTAGCAAGAGGTTACCCTTGATTCAAAATGGATGGGATTTTGTCACAATGGAGAGCGATCTCAGAGCCAAGATGTGATCCGTATCGAATCTTGCACATTTATACCATCGAAACTTATGCATTTTAACCCCCCGCGGGTACTATAATTGCTATAATTATGCTCGTTAATCAGAAACCTCTGTTTTATGTGCTAACACTTTATTTGATATATTATTGAGCTTTTATAGGTGTTACGGTGCTTAGTGTGAAGTTTCATCGCGTTCCGGTAAAGATTCGTCAATGTTTGCACATTCAGGGGCATTTTTATAATTTCACAGTTTAATATTTTTTACCAAAGTCCACGAAAGTTGTATCTCTCTGGTCAAGCTTCGTGTGGACGCAAATGGTGCTCGAATCGGAGTCCAAACGAAGAAAATACGAACCTTTAATCAGGAAGAATTATAAGGATTTAATTTAATATTATATTTTAATAAACTAACATTTTGTTTAATTCCATCCATGTCCCTTTTCTCTTTTATGCAGCAAACTTCATTCTGCAAATGGCGATTTTGGATTTTGGCACGGGTTTCGCTCGAGTTTTGGCCACGTAGGAATTGAGGACTTTGGTCAAAAATTGAAGCGTGGATTGTGATGAATAACGCATATGGGTTAGTTGGCTCGGGTTCTTGGAGTACCCACTTTGACATTTTCATGGCTTCGGCCATTTTTTTATGGAGTTGGGTTTTGGGCCAATAATGAGATTTGAGGGTTGTTGGAAATTATGCAGCTTGGATTTGGCACCTTAGTGCTCCCGGCTTATACATTAATGGGATAGCAGGCCCGAATTCGTGTCGCAGCTAGGTCTCGGCTTGTTCATTGATGGCTATGGTGGTCTGCGACATAGGCTGGTTTAAAAATGCACTGACCCATTTTGGCATCCCTTGGTTTTTGTTGGAAGAGGTAGTGGTGCAGCTAGGCCTGTCAATTGATCGATTTTTATTCGAATCTGAATCCGAATCCGAATCCGATCCATTTAAGCGGATAAGGATCATGCATAAAATTCGATTATTCGATTACGCGATTACCCGTTTATTAAATGAAACGAATTTGGATTCATATACTCCGATCCGTTAATAATCCGATTCGATCAATATTTTTAATATAATTATTTTTTTTAATTAATAATTATTGTATGTAATAATATTTTAAATATATATGTTAAATATTTATTACAATAGTTCTTTATTTCATTATCTATTTTTTTTTGGAACATTTGCAAAATAAATTTATGAACTAAGAGTTGAAAATAAAAATGTTGCAAACCAAGTTTAACTTAAACGGATAATCGGATAATCGAATCGGATCCGAATCCATTTAACATAAACAGATATGGATTTGGCTTTTCCTGATCCGATCCGATTAATAAACGGATCGGATCCAAATCCGTTTAACATAAATGGAAATGGATTTGAATTTGCCTGATCCGATCCGAATTCGATCCGTTTACAGGCGTATGTGCAGCAGTCTAGGCCTGTTAATGGATCGGATTTTATCCGAATCCAAATCTGATCCATTTAAGCAGATATGGATCATGCCTAAAATTCGATTGTCCGATTACCTGATTACCAATTTATTAAATGGAGCGGATTTGGATTCATATACTCCGATCCTTTAATAATTTGATCCGATTAATATTTTTAATATATATTAAAAATAGATTTTTAATTAATATATATTGTATTTAATAGTATTTTACATATATATTTTACATATTTATTATAATAGTTCTTTACATCATTATCATTTTTTTGGAACATATGCAAAATAAATTTATAAAATAAGAGTTGAAAATAAAAAAATTGCAAATCAAGTTTAACATAAACGGATAATCAGATAATTGGATCAGATCCGAGTCCGTTTAAAAAAAATGGATATGGATTTGGATTTGCGTGATCCGATTCGATTAATAAACAAATTGGATCTGAATCCGTTTAACATAAACTGATATGGATTTGGATTTGCCTGATCCGTTCCGAATCCAATCCATTTACAGGCCTACAACAGTCCATGGTAGCAGCAGCTCGCGATTTACAGCAAGACCGATCGACCGGCCCAGCTCTGACAATCGACCGGTAAATCCCATTTTTCCTTCGAATCTTTACAGTGTGCTCTTGCCTTGACACGCAGCCGATCGAGATTTGGCCACCGGTCTATCGGTGTCCTACTTTTATCCGAGATTACTGTTGCCCCTTTTCCTTATTTTTATTTTTATTTTCTTTTATTTTTAATTGTAACTATTCCCTTTTTATTTTCTTATTTCTTTTTCATTCCTTTCTTTTTTCCACTTAGTATTTATTGTCCCCTTAGTTTATTTTTGTAAGACACACATAATATCCAGTTTTTCTCTCTCTCTTAGTTTAGGTTAGGGCTAGAGTAATATTTGGGGGGTTTATTTGTGGAGTCTTCCTCCTCCATTTTCTTCTTGGTTTGTTCCACCATTAATGCAATTTCATTTCTACTATTCATTATCTCTTTACTTGTTCTTGCTTTTATTTCTTGCTTTGTTCCCTAGATTTATTTCATGCGTTATTATTTTCAAGCCTAGTTTAATTCATAGTGTTTATTTAATTAGTGTTGCTTTAATTAATGAATTAGTTTAATTTATGTTGTTTAATATGCTTAGTGGCTAGTAGGGGTGTGCGAAAAAATCGATCGGTGCGAAAACCGAACCGAACCAAAATCGACGGTTTTTTTATCCCGGTTCGGTCTGCGGTCTAAGGATTTAAAAAATTGACCATGTTGGTTCGGTTTGCGGTTTAGACCTAAAAAAACTGATTTAAACCGAACCGAACTGACATTAATATTTATATTAAAAACCCTTAAATAATTTCTATTTTCATATCCAAAAACCATTAACCGATCTTAAAAACCAACCAAAACCAAAAATCGGTGAAAAAAACCGCCCAAAACTGAAAATCAATCAAAACCGAACCGAAACCGGTGATTTTTACCATCATCGATTCGGTTTCAGTCTGAATTTTTCCAAAACTGAACCAATTAGTTGGATTTGAATTGCGGTCCCAAACCAAACCGAACCGACCCGTGCACACCCCTAGTCGCCAGTTTAATCTAGGTTGTGTTAGATTGAACACACCTAGGGCTGATTTGGTTACTTTGCTTTGGTGATGGAGTTTTACGTGTTTATTTCGATTGGGTTGTCCTAGTTATTAGGCCTAGGAGATTTAATGGGGTATATCATGTATGCTCCGTATTTATGACCTTGCGTGGATAATTTTCGGGGTATTTGTAGAGGCCAAAATCTTAATAGACTTTTATGCGAATTTAGGGGTGTGACAATGCTTGATTTAATTAATTGTCGAAATGAGATGCAAGCTTAATAACTCGTGAACCCATGTAACCATTTTATACTAATTAACTCTAGGTGATGGATATTCGCCGCAACTATAGTTTTTTATTCTCTCTGTTAATTTAGTTTAAATACACCCATGCCTAGTTTATCTTTTCTTTATTTTTAGTTAACAAATTACTTTTTACACTTTTATTCTAGAAATACTAAACCCGATTAAATTCTAGCAACTCGTCTTTGTGGATTTTCGATACCCGGACTAGCTGCTATACTCACTTAAAAGAGTGTAGTCAATAATTTAGGTTTTTGTATTACGGGCGGGGAGCCAAATTAAAATGATCCGCGTGTAGGTGACTCTCGCATCGCAGTTTCCCCCTGTGATCAAGCTGCAGACTGCCAACACGACTTTAAAAGAGGCAAACACCCAAATCGAAAATCTGAAGACGAGTCATGCCAACACCCTGAAGACTCTGACTGAGAACAAGAAAGTTGAGATTGACTTTGCTGTTGAGGCTGCTTTGGAGAAGGCTAAGGCACAAGCTATAGTCGAATTATAGTCGAATTCAAAGACTCTGAAGAGTTTGTAAAGTTTAACTTTGAGTATCTAAAGATGGGCATTAAGATGACTGGTCGGTGGCCTATCATCAAACATGCCGAGACTGGGGATCTTTCCCTTGACGATTTCTCATATCTCAACTTCAGTGACACTCTTCTATAGGCGACGTTAGCCAACATTGAGAACCCCACTGCTGCTGCGGAGATTAATACCCTGGAGGTCACAGAAACTAATGAGAACATGACCGACCTTGGACTTGGCGATGTTGGGGTTGAGACAACAAACGCTGGGATTGAAGGGGACAATCGGATGGCTGGTGATGGGTTAGCTCCAACTGGTGGCGACGTTGATCTGTAGCTCTGAATTTGTGCAGCTTTATATAGCCTTGATAATTTTTCTTTCTTTTACTTGTAATGTCATTCGGCCCTTTATGGCCTTCAACTTTTGTAATATCTATGCTTGAAATTAATGAAATGGAATTCTTGATGTTTTCTCCAACATTGTGCTTGCTCTGAGTTAAAATTGCATAATTTTCTCAAGCCTTGTCTCTGCTTTTATCATCTTAATGATGTGTGAGATATATGAACCATAATTTGCAAAATTTTGACTCAAGTCTTCTCTCGCCGTTTTGAGAGTGTATGGATGAGTGTCGTCTCGTCCACACACTGTCGTCTTTGTCCAAGGGAGTTAATCCATTATATTAATGATGTCTAATAATGAACCACAATTAAGTGATTTTTAATTTTTATTCACCAAATTATGGTGTTATAGCATAAGTCCGCTCTCGTTGTTTTAAGAGTTATTCCAACTAAGTCGTCTCGTCTATGCACTGTCGTCTTCAGCCGAGAGAGTTAATCCACCAAGTTAATGATGTTTATGAATGAACCACAATTAAGTGATTTTTAATTTACATTCACCAAATTATGGTGTTATAACATAAGTCCTCTCTCGTTGTTTTGAGAGTGTATGGATGAGTGTCGTCTCGTCCATGCACTGTCGTCTTCGGCTGAGAGAGCTAATCCACCAAGTTAATGATGTTTATGAATGAACCATAATTAAGCAATTTTCAATTTTCATTCACCAAATTATTGTGTTATAGCATAAGTCCTCTGTTGTTATTTTGAGAGTGTATGGATGAGTGTCGTCTCGTCGATACACTGTCATCTTCGACCGAGAGAGTTAATCCAACAAGTTAATGATGTTTAATAATAAATGTCTTTCGATGTTATTGACAACCATTGGATGAGGTTGAACCCGTCCGGGTTATCGTATCACCGTAAGCAACTTAAGCCTACTTCACCACGAATGACATTTTATATCTTAAGATGAGTTGATACATATAAATAAGCATCCAAATAAATAGACAACACATGAGTTGTATATTATTTCAAACAATACATGAGATAAGACTTGATATCTTTATTTAATTTCATTTATCTAAGTCTCATACACATGTATTATAATGAAACTGAAAGAAAACTAACATAATTGAAATATTACTGGAAATACTTTTTGATGTGGTCGGCGTTCCATAGGTTGGAAAAGGTCTCTCCTTCCAGATTCTCGAATCGGTATGTCCCTGGTACCACCTCTTCAACCACTCTATTGGGCCGTGCCAATTTGGATGAAGCTTATTGGGCTGCTGCCACGCTTTTTTCAACTCTAGGTCTCCTACTTTCAGTGGTCGAGCCTTAACTCTCTTATTGTAGAATATTGTTGTTCGTTGCTGGTAGGCAAATTTCCTGACCTCAGCATCTTCTCTTCTTTTGTCTACAAGATATAAATCAATCCTCTTCTCATCAATGTTTTTTTATGGGTGGTTGGTCTGAATCCTATGAGTAGGTATACCTATATCTGTCGGCACTACTACCTTTCAACTATAAGCCATCATAAACGGAGTCTCCCCGGTTGGAGTCCTCTCCATTATTCTGTAGGCCCAGAGGACAACATATACTTCTTCGATCCACCTGCCTTTGGCTTCTTCTAACCTCTTCTTGATTCCATCAAGGATCGCCCTGTTTGTTACTTCTGTCTCCCCATTAGCCTGGGGTCAGCCAGGAGCAGAGAAGAACTGTTTGATACCTACCCGTTCACAATATTTTTCCAGGGAGACACTCTTGAACTGTGTTTCATTACCAGAGATTAGAGTATTGGGAAGGTCGAACCTACAGATGATGTTTTTCCAGCAAGGGTAGGAACCCAAAATATTTTAAAAATATTTAGCAAGTAAATTAAATTGCAGTAAATTTAAAATGCATGAGTGCTCTTTATATTTAAGTTAGTGTCGCACTCCCTTTAGGACCAGCTCACCCCTCAACGAATGTGATCGCCTGACGCTTTCCTATATAACTCGCCTAGTTACCTACCCCATAGCTAGTTCTCAATGATATCCTTCTGGTCACACAACTCTAGCCCGAGTATTATACGATTTATAAGTTATTAATCACATTAAGTTAATTAATCTTTTCTCAATTGGTGCCATATAAAATTTTCACGAGTTACATATAATCAATACGATTCACGTCATGTACTTATCCTTATATAAATTTATACCATACGTATCGTCATATTACAACATTCATAGACATGTCGTAGATATATAACCATCCTCCCGACTAGGCACTCATCGGATGTTCTCTAAAATGCTATCATCTTTAGGTATACTCATCCGCCCGGAACCCTGACGCGGTGCGTTCACTTAATCAGTAAAATAAATGCATTGGAGGCGGTCATAGTTCCCACCGAAAATGAGACATAATCACACCCAAGGCATCTGACCCCTCGTTCAGATGATATGTCCTGAGGACTATACTCACCCTGCTCCTCAAGCCAGAGGATTCACCCACATCGTGCCACCTCCCATGATAGTGCTAAAGGGGTATGCTTTTCTATAAATTTTATTCACACAAATATTTATAAATGACATAAATATATATATACTACACATCACCGCATATATATATTTAATTAATCCAGGCTACCCATGCACAATTACCGTAGCAGTAACCTAACAGTCCCTAGTCTATGTATCGACTTGATATTTAAATATTTCCCATAATTATTTATTTATTTCTCAAGTTGTGTCACCAATTAAATTACTTGGACTTGCACCTTTAGCCTGAAATCTCATTAAGTAGAACATATTCCTTAAATCCCACATATTAAGGTAAACACCCTTTTTATTTGTGAATATTCCTTAATTTATTATATAACCCTATCAACTTGACCAATTTCGTGCCTAAACGCTTGTAGTACTAGTCCAAATTTCGCCCGAGCTAATATCCCAATTCAATCTAATCAATCTATCATTTATTTTATTATCTTGGCGTCACTCTACCAATATACCCGGACTCACTCACTTAGCCCGACAATACAATATCCACAATTCATTATTCAAATTCCTTTCAATAAGTCTAGCATCCTTATTAATCTATCTTTTACAAATCTCTCAAATTAAACCTTACTTTACCTTTGGGATTTATACTCCAATTATCCCATTAACATCTCTCACCATTTGAACCTTTAACTGTAGCTCAAAGATCACAAAATCCCCAAAACAGAAACCCAATAATAGTCCTTCGAACAGGTATAAACAACTGAGTCAAATAGGGGTGGGAATTAAAATTGAAAAGACAGTTGTGAAAATGACGTCATTTGAATGAACAACATGTCGTTCGAACGACAGAGGACGTCGTTTAAGTGATTCCCCATGTCGTTCAAATGACCCTAGGCTCTTTCTCTTTCATCCATATTTGCCGCCATTGATGAATTGAATGAACAAAACACACTTCATCATCTCTAACGCCATTGATGGCTGAAGGAATGGAACCCAAAATATTTTCACCATTTACATAAAACCTAATATTTTAACAAAACCCCAAATCCCAATTGAAATCTCCACAAATTCAAGGCTCAATAATGTACTCTAAATTTCACTACAAAATGTAAAACTAATTCCGGTCAACCCCAAATTAGATATTGATTTAACCCAAACATTTCACGCCTTTCACACCCACTATGATATGAATAGCAATATGCACTAAATTTAAAAGCAAGTTTAACCACTTGCCTTAGGGTTCGTAGGGTCTGAATCCATTGATGTAGATGATAATTTTTTATGAAGAATCCACACTCTTGTTCTTGATTTTTGGTTCATATGGCTTCTCCCACTTTCATCCACTTTCTCTCTCTAAAAAGGGTTTTCTAAATGTCTTATGGATGCCACACCCTCTCACCTTTAGGGTTTAATAACTCAATCCCGTTTTTTGGCTCGTGGGCTTTATAAAAAGGGCCCAAACACTCTCACGTGGGCTCAATTGTGCCTAAAAATACTCCAAGACCCATTTACTACCACTCGGTACACTTTTCCAATTATTTCGACCCATTCGAACTCAACCGTGAACTGAGAATTGCCATCCGAATTAATTTATAACATTCTCCAATTTTTGACCTAAAAAATGTGACACAAAAATAATCCGAACAATTAAATTCCAATTTGCCAAAATTAAATAAATCCTCCAATTTAAAAAAAAAATCAAATCATGAATTTAATTCCTCCCGGTAAAATAAATTATTTTTCTCTCGAATATAATTAAATTAAAGGTTCTTGAATTTACGGGGTGTTACATACTTCCCCCTTACAAGGGAATTTTGTCCTCAAAATTCAGACAAGTCTAGTACTCTCAAACTCGACCCTTAGCATTGATATGTTTCTATCTTAAGAGAATGTAGTTAACTAGAGTGCCCATACACCCTGTACCCGTGCTTAATCGTGTAATATAACTTCGATCTCACAGTTATGACACCCCAACCACCCAAAACACCCTTCTCTCGGCATGAAAGTATACATATCCACTCTTATGCTAAAAGGACAAAATACACTGTCGTGTCCTTACTATCACTAGTTTCTTTATGCAGAATTAAATCCCGAGCTATATCTCCCCGCTCGACGATAAGTCTACCCAACTTTAATCACCTCAGTAATGTCCCTAGTCACTTAGACTTCAATCAACAATATTAACATATTACTATGTAACACATCATAATCATATATACTCGTATATAAACATTAGACCTTATCTCAGGTGAGCCCTAGTAAAGACAATTCATACCCTCATACTGCGGACACCCCGTTTTACTATAGCTATCCATTATCGCCTCAAACTATCGCTAACCAACTGAAACTTTGAAAATCATCCACCCTACTTTCATAATTCTTGAAAGTGAAAATCTCTCATATAATGCACCCATCTCTTAGTGTAACCCCTACTCTCTTGTGGTTAACACCAAAGGGCCCTGCTATCCCACGGTACTTAGATATATATATAATATGGCTATTACGGCCAACACATCCACTAATATCCGTCTCACTCACGAATCCTAGTGGTAATGATCTTAGGTTATGACCTGCCCAAATGTCACTCCAAACATACCCACACTCAACGTTTCATAATTCGAGGGACGACTTATTCCCCCATTTCTAAAATATCCAATAATCACTGCCCTTGCGTTTACTCCCAAAAACTACTAGGAATCTAACTAGGAGAGACTTTGTCTCCACCCAAGGTTCTTATACACCCTATATTTCGTGCATATTTGCACAAACCCCCAATCAACACATATGTAACATATTTATCTCAATTTCAACCCCCGCATTCTCGACGTGGTTCTTCGCTCGACGTATTTTCTCCACACGTTCACTAATTATCATTAAATTCGATGACCTAGAATCCAATGACGCATTCCCACTTCCGACATTTTTATTAAGGATTATGCATCTAACACCTCCCAACAAAGCCCAAAATAATTTTTTCCAAGGCACTAGTCCCTAGCATTGTTGGTCCTCGGTTTTTGCAGAACCCAAAGCATATACTCGGGACACTCAAACCCTGCCCCTATACTCACAAGTCTAATCATGGACTCCCGCGTAAATAAAGAAGTCATCTACTACTGCTCTCACACTATCATTATGTCCTCAATGCTAAATATTAATAGCGAGCTAAATCTTTTCGCTTCACGACAACCCGATATACCCTGAATCTCATCAGTAAGAGTCCCTACGCACTGGGATCCAATATAACAGACAATTGTACTCTGAATTTACTTCACAAAACTATCTTCATGAGGTCAACCCTCTTTCACGTGGGACATCACAAAAAATATACATCCTTCCCTGGAACAACGAACACGGTAGCCTTGCTATAATCGCCCACCATTGCGAACCCTTCCGTACCCATGATAAAAATCATTAGAAAGAAATATATATCATCTCAAACGAGCTAATCCTTAGAAAGAAATATATATCATCTCAGTGTACCCACCCATTCCCTTACAGGTGGAACTGAAGAGCACCCCGCTACTCCATGGTAAATATATACATACTAGTGATATTAACGATACCTCCCCTAAATCCATTTCTCACACGAATCTAGTACTAATACATTACTGTGGCCCACTTGCATCACATAAAATAGACCCCATGACCTAGGGATAAAACTCATACCTGTAAATGCCCATAACACTCCCAGTTCAAATGATTATTGGACATAACACCTTCGTCTTAACCCAACCAAAAACTTCTCTAACTGTTTCCCTTGCAAGACACCCCGCTCCCGTCCCTTGACTCGCTGTGGACAAAATCCACCCATGTGTTTCTACTCTTTTACACATAAGGCACCTCTATGTATCATTCCCCATTCCCTAGCCCCACCGACCATGTCGGGGTTGCCCTTCTCACGTACCTGGTAGTATTGACCCTGATTGCTACCCCTAATGTCCTTTTGGCTCTACTGGTCCCATAAGACTTGTTGATGGCCTTGACAGACCTAACTGAACCCACTGTCACTTGGTAGAAGTTATGTTGATCTCAATTATTAATTTGGGTCCTCTACTAGGTGTAACTTCCCTAGGTGCCTCAGTAGCACTAAAAATCCAGTCTTACTCTTCTATTAGATTCTCTAACTCCCTTAGCTCCTTTCTCATGAGAGCATTGATATTGATACGTAAATATACAACCTTGGCGACAATGACACCATTCATTCTAGCCAGATCTCTTATCCGTGCTTGTATTTTCTACCCACGGGTCTATTATTAACTTATAACCTTACTTGATTCTTCATATCCATCTCGTTGGTTACGAAGTTTGCAAATTTCGTCAACTTTCATTACCATCCGGTCATTATCCAACCCTTTTGGAAAATTACTAAAATTTCCCTTGCCTCTTTATTTAACCTTTGGTGAGAGGATTCGTAAAAATCCACACTCCAAATTCATTGTTATTCATAGAATCTCCCCACGTATGTGGTGACTGGCTCCCATCACCTTAGGCTGCTCCTATGAGAAGACATATTTGCTCATAAATTTGACTTGAATGTCACTACACTCCCCACATGTGATCCCAATGGGATATTCTCCATCCATTGGTAAATCACCCTTCCACACCTATTCTAGCGACGTGTTCTTCTAAAATAAAATCCTCTTCAACTCTTACCCCTTATCGTCTACACTTGGAGTTTTAACTTTAAACCACCATCCTTCATAACAGTTCTTGCGCAACTACGGCACCCCAGCGATTTATCCAACTTCAATTATTTGAACAATATGGTGACTCTACCACATTATTATTTTTAGAATACTCTATGGCTTCTGTTGAGTCCTTCCTCCCGTAATCCTTCAAACGTCCCACGTTTGTTGTTCTAAAATTTTCAATCTACCACACTCAACAAAAACCATATCTGAATCAGATTAACTATACATAATAATAGGAGAACGTAAATCGCATATGTAAATGAATACAACAATCCTATAATAAGGCTCTATATCAAAGAACTCTATGATAAAACATGAAAAGATGCACAGATCCTAAAGACACTAGAAACTGATGCTTTGATACCATCTGTGACACCCTGCTTAATAAAATACCGGGTGATTAGTCCTATATCAAATTAAACAAGAATCTTATTTGCTTCATTATTATCATCTTCGTTAAAAATACAAGGGTGATTTTGGGTGGACAATGGCGGATTTGAAGGGAATTAGTCCCTTAATTTTCACTCACAAAATCCATATTGAGGAGGATGCAAAACCCTCCCGTGAGATGCAAAGGAGATTGAATTCGGTGATGAAAGAAGTTGTGAGGGCCGAAGTGATTAAGCTTTTAGATGCCGATATCATATATCCTATATCTGATAGCAAATGGGTTAGTCTAATTCACATAGTTCTAAAGAAATCAGGGGTCACCATTGTAGAAAACACGAAAGGGGAGTTGATCACTAAATGCACCACCACTGGGTGGCGTGTGTGCATCGACTATAAAAAACTTAATGCAATGATGTTGAAAGATCATTTTCCCCTTTTGTTCATTGACCAAATGATGGAACACGTGTCCAGCCACCCTTACTACTATTTTCTCGATGGGTACTCGGCTTATAACCAAATCGAGCTTGATCTCAAGGATCAGGACAAAACTACGTTCACATGCACTTTTGGGACATTGGCCTGAAAAAGGATGTCCTTCGGGTTATGTAATGTGTCGACCACGTTCCAAAGGTGCATGTTGAGCATGTTTAGAGATATGGTAGAGCATGGTCTAACGGTGTTCATGGACGATTTTAGTGTCTTTGGCAACTCCTATGACCATTGCCTTTCCATCCTTTAGAAGGTGTTGTCGACATGTGTCGAGAAAAAGCTCGTGTTAAACTAGGAGAAATGCCATTTTATGGTCACTAAGGGGATTGTCCTAGGTCACATCGTCTCCTCAGACGGTATAAAGGTAGACAAGGTAAAGATTGAGGTCATTGCAAACCTACCCGCTCCTAAACCACTGAAAGATATAAGGTCTTTCCTTGGGCACACGAGATTTTATCATCGATTCATAAAGGACTTTAGTTCGATTGCTATACCCTTGTGCAATCTCCTTTCCAAGGAACCCCGGTTCGAATGGAGCGATGGGTGTCAAGCAGCTTTTGAGAATTTGAAAAGCATGCTTACCACCGCTCACATAATTCAAGCTCCTGATTGGACCTTACCCTTCGAATTAATGTGTGACGCTAGAGACTTTGTGGTTGGGGCTGTTTTAGGACAGAGAAGTGAAAGAAGCCTCATATCATTTATTAGGCAAGTCGAACTCTTAATTGTGTGCAGTTGAACTATTCAACCATCGAGAAAGAGTTACTACCGGTTGTCTATGCTTTGGAAAAATTCCGGGCATACCTCGTAGGATCTCCCATAATTTGTTTTTACGGATCATGCGACACTCAAATACCTTATGTATAAGAAGGATGCCAAGTCGCGTTTAATTAGGTGGGTGCTCCTACTCCAAGAGTTTAATTTAACTATAAAAGATAAAAAAAGGTGTAGAAAATGTTGTCGCGGATAATTTGTCGTGTTTAACATTTGAGGCACCCAAGGACCAACTCCCCATCGTTGAATTCTTCCCGGATGAATAACTATTCTTCGCTTCCTCTATACCGTGGTTCGCTGATATTGTGAGCTACCTCGTGACGGGTTCAATTCCATCTCATTGGGACCCTCAAGAGAAGAGGAAGTTCTTTAGTTGGGTGTGTAGGTTCTTTTCCGATGATCCGTATCAGTGTAAGTATTGCCCTGACCAGATCATCTAGAAATGTGTCCCGGATGATGAGATAGAGAGCGTAATTCGATTCTCCCACATGGGAGCATGTGAGGGGCATTTTTCTTCTAAGAAAACCGCTGCAAAAATTTTATAATACAGACTTTATTGGCCCACGCTCTTTAAGGTTGCACACAAATTTTGCGTTTTGTGTGATCGTCGTCAGAAATTGGGCGCTATAACTCGTCGGAACATGATGCCAATATCCCCCATTTTAGAAATTGAAGTCTTTGACTATTGGGGAAGTGAT
The DNA here is from genome assembly GCA_949130495.1 of Sambucus nigra. Lineage (NCBI taxonomy): Eukaryota > Viridiplantae > Streptophyta > Magnoliopsida > Dipsacales > Adoxaceae > Sambucus > Sambucus nigra. The sequence goes on along the minus strand of OX422213.1, from coordinate 685,770,607 downwards.
TTCACAGGTCCATTCCCGCCGTCTTTTGGTAATCTTTACATCCTTACAGTCGTCAATTATGTGTCCAAGTGGGAAGAAGCCATTACATCCAAGACAAATGATCATAGAGTGGTATTGAAATTCCTTAAGGAACACATACGTTCGCATTTCGAAACTCTGAAAGCGATCATAAGTGATAACGTAACTCATTTTTGTAATTTGCCGTTTTCTAATCTTATGCAAAAGTATGGGGTAGTTCATAAAGTTAGAAACCCTACCACTCGCAAACAAGTGTCCAATCGAGAGATAAAGCACATCCTTGAGAATACGATTAATCCTGACCGTAAGGATTGGTCTCTTTATCTTGTCGACGCATTATGGGCTTATCATACGGCCTAAAAAACTTCCTTGGGTATGTCTCCCTTTAGAATTGTGTAGGGAAAACCGTGTCATCTACCCGTTGAAATAAAACAGAAGTCCTACTGGGCGATAAAAAATTAAATTTTGATTTAAACAAAGCCGATAAGAAGCGAATGCTCCAACTCAATGAGTTGGATGAAATCCGGAATGATTCATTTGAAAGTGCAAGAATCTATAAGGAACGGGTGAAGGAGAGGCACGATAAGAACATATCCCGTAAAAAATTTCACCCTCTTCAAAAAGTGCCCTTGTACAATTATAGATTACATTTGTTTCCAAGGAAGGTGAGGTCTATGTGGACTGGTCCGTTTGTTGTTAAGACCGTCTATCCTCACGACACAATTGAGGTTGAGAACCCATCTGATAGGAAGTTGTTCAAGGTCAATGATCAGCATCTAAAACCTTTCCTAGAACCATTCGACCCATCCTCGAACACAATCCCATTGTCCGACCCCGTTTATGGGGTTGCATAGGACTCCAAAATCATGTATTTTTGTGTTGATCAACCCCCGACACGTGTGGGGTTGCAATTTTTGTCCCGAACTAGATTAATATCGTAGACGTATCACTTAGGTCTAAGAAATCCATGAGGCAGAAGCCCAATATGTGCAAATCAAGTGAGAGGTGTGAACATTAAGATGGGAAGATTGGGCCTCTACTTGCGAATCGATTCGAGTTAATTCTGTATCTATTCACCCCATCTCAGTAGATATATTATTGATTGCGAATCGATTCGGGTTAATGCCGAATCGATTCGATAAATCCAAAGTATCAGGTCTCCTCTTGCGAATCGATTCGCCCCATTCCAGTAGCCAACTTTACATTTTCGAATCGATTCGGATTAATACCAAATCGATTCGCTTAGGTTGGGTCTTAAAAATTAGGCAGGTCTCTTTATTTTCCCACTTCTTTCCTACTCTCTACTCCCTCTTGTGCTGTGCGAAATCATTTCTCTCCCAAATCTTTTCACTCCCAAAAATATTCTCTTCCAAACATAGCATCCTCATCCAAGTTAACAAATTCAACCTTCTTTACTTGATTTCAAAATTTTATTGAGTGTTCTTGGTATGTAAAGTAGGGTTAAATGGTTTTTTGTTAAAAACTCACATTTTCTTCATAAAACTCCATGGTTTCTCCTTGTTTTTCTTGTGAATCCAACAATACAACTTGTTTATGTTGCTTTGATGTTAAGTTGTATTTGTTGGGGATTTTCACATTGAAAATAGCATTTCACCCTAGTTTCTATACAACGCACACTAAGTATTCGATAAAATGCCCAATGGGGATTTTGTGCGCTAATGCTTTATTTTCGCACCTTTTATCGCGCATTCTTGTTGATTTGTTCTTGTTTGAGTGTGATGCACATCGGTTACTTCTACTCGGCCGATTTCTCTAAACACGCACCCTCCGAACCTATTTTCCCCAAATTTCACGATTACTTTGATTTTATTCATTGCACTGATGGTGTGTGTATCAAATTAATGTTTTGTAGGTTCGTCCGACTCCCAAACCGAGAATCAATGTAGTTTCGGGTCGAAGTGGTTTCGAATCCTTCAGCTCGAAGGAGGAGAGAAACGATTTTCGTGATAAATTTCCTTCCGGTCGTCCTATTGCTATTGAGAGGCCTGTGCACCTAGAGGATTTTCCTGCCTCTGTTTATCATTACTTTTAGAAGTTTAACTGGGAGGCCCACCTGGCCGAAGGGTGATGTTAATGAAGAGAACGTTCGACAGTTTTACTCGTCTCTCGCCCTATATGGGGACGGGAGTTATGAGGCTTACATTCGGGGTTAGGTAACTCCTATTTCTAAGCCTCTCTTATCTTTGCATCTGACCGGGGCTGATAACTCCGAGGATTTTGATTACGCTTATATTGATGAGGGGAAGCTGTCTAATGAGACCTTGATTGCGCGTCCGGTGCCAGGAAAGGTTTGGGCTGGGGATTCTTTCCCCGCCCCTCTTATGCCCGACAACCATCGTATCATCCATCGGTTGCAATTAATTCCATTATCGCTATGCAAACCAAGGTTGTTATTCGCTCTGACCATGCCCACTTCCTATACCACCTTTTAGACGCCAATTCCATCATTAACCTTCCCGCCTTAGTGCTTCAGCGGATGTTGAACGCCGCTTATTATGATAAGGGTACTATTACTCTCCCGTACGTGCAGCTAGTGTCCCAGATTTGTAGAGACACGAAGTGCGAGGTAGCAGGGATGGATAAAATTCCTCACCTACCCAAGTTGCTTGGCAAAAACGTAATTGAAAAGAGTTTGGTAAAGTACCATTGGGAGAGAAGGATGAAGCGTATGTTTGATGCCCCCGATGCCGAATATTTTGGAGATGCCTCTCCCCGTGCCTCCTCCAGTCCCGCCACCTGTTCCAACTACGTTGAACCCCATTACATATCTAGGGGTGAGGATGGATGAGTTACAAGAGGATTTCACTGAGTTTCAAGGCAATTATCAGAGGGATTTTTCTATGCTGGCCCGAGCCCAAATGGATTTATTTTCTCACCAATGTGGGAGAAAGGCTTTTGTGCCTCCTTCCCTGTATGATCCCTACGCCCCGCGAGACCCCCACGCAACCGATCCCTCGAGCCGCCATCCGGACCATATATAGGGCGCTACCATCGCCTTTATCTTCTACTATTTTTGTGGTTCTAAATTTTTAATGCTTTTTATAAACAATGATTAACGACTGTTTTATTTTGATTTTTGGTTTGAAACATTTTAGTTTTGTATTTATGAGATAAGAGAGAGTACATTTATTGTATTTTCTAATTTTGGTTTTCGTGCCCCATGTACAGAACTTATTATTATTAATGAAATTACTCTTTTTCATTTTCTTATTTTATCTTGTATATATCTCTCTTATGTAGACCTGTAAATGGGTTGTGTCGGGTCGTGTTCGTTTCGTTTTTATCATGTTCGACTCTTATTGGGTTCGTGTCTAAACGGGTGACTTTTTATCGTGTGAAAAAATCATATCCAAACTCGACCCGTTATGTTATCGTGTCGTGTTCACTCGTTAATACCCATTAAGATAATGGATTATTTTGAATTGTATACAAGTTGACATGTTATCTCATTTTTGAACCCCAATAGACCCATTAATTCATTGATATTACTAAATCTCTCATTTAGTAAAATTCATTATGATTAAATTGACATTATGCTACATAAATTGTTTATAAGTTCCAAAAGTATATCTTATTTACTTAAATTAATGGGTCATAATGGGTTTTATCGGGTATTAACAGGTGGTGAAGGGGGTCGACCCTAACCCAACTCATTAACTATCGTGTCTTATCGGGTTGACACTGATATGACCCGAACCCATTAAGGGTCCACCCATTAACTTATAACTTCGTGTCGATTCGTGTCGTGTTATCGCGTCGTGCCTTATTTTTCCAGGTCTACTCTTATGTATATATTGTTGTTTTTGGTACTAACATGTAACAAGTATGCCGTTGCGCGTTTATCGAGTTACTCTAACGGGGTGACTATTTTCTAACCCCTTTTCCCTTTTTATCCCTTCTAACATTGGGGTCAATGTTTCATGCAAGTTAGGGGGTATTGATTATATTTCTGTTATCGGTTATCATGTTAGTATTTATTTATTTAAATAAAAAATAAAATAAATAAAATAAAATAAAAAATTAATTTCATTTTCTCTCTCATATCTACTATTATTACTTATATGATCGGCATATCCTATTGTATAGCTATGAAGCATGCCTTGATTTATTGATTTATTAGCCTTTAGCCCGTTATTGTTTGCATTGTGAATAGCCTCATGAAATTAAACTGTGAAGCTTTGAGCATATACACAAATAATTATTTATGATTTGGTTTAAAGCGTTTCAAATTCGAAATCATCTGGCGCATGCTATACCTTACAAAAGTGAGATTCGATACATATCGCCATTTGTGAGCGTATACATACACTCTATCTCTTTCTTGATAAATGATATTGTTGTCGATCTCATTTTCTTTTCATTGATTGCATATTAATTGGGTATCACTTGAGCATGATTTTCATTGGTGTTGTTTCCCGAGAATCACATGAAACTTTAGGAAAGGATTATAGGCCCTCTTTGTCATTTGACCCATATGAACTTGACCTTACCCTTAAATTTTTTTCCTAGTCAACCCCTTGAGCCTTATTATCCCTTTCATTTCGTCCCAAATTCCATAACCAACTCCAAATTGGAGTTTTAAACCATACGTGTGTCCTCCCATGCCTTGATTTGGGATTACTCTCGGGATTGAATGATATTTGTAATTTGTGGAATGCAAGAGAGAAGAAAAAGAGAAAAGAAAAAGAAAAGAAAAAGAGAGAAAGGGAAAAGCAAGAAAAATAGAACAAACGGTTCCTTGTTGCGTGTATCCCATTTCACCAGTATTATTCCCGAATCCCATTTGCCCCCATGAATTGGCTTTCATTTCCTAACCCTAGCCTAGCCCAAATTCTATTCCCAAAAAGTCCTATTTGATCCTAGGGTAATTTGATTCAAAGGTTTAACATTGACAATAATCTTCTTAAGTGCATTTCACATCGGTTAATATGCAGTATGCTTTCATGAGATTGTATTTTTCACTTTTATATTTCGTTTTTCATTAATGACATGTGTGTGGACTTGTTTCCTTTTACATTTACTCCATATGCCTGCATGTCCTAAGTGTCTTACATCCTTTTTCAGAGTGTTTTCATTTGTTGTGTGTGACAACCGGAGAGAACTTGAGTGATCATGCCTTAGAGTTTACATGGATTTTGAATTTTTTATCAAATCTAAATTACAACATATGTCCGCTTATTTTCCATTTCCAGGGTTTCAATTTCTATTGAAGTTATTTGTTTAATGCCGATAATTTTCATCTTTAGTATGAGATTTGTTCGCTATATTGATAAATTATGCTTTTTTTATTATTGTTGAGCTTCATATTGGGTTGTTTCCATATCATAGTATTAGTTGATATGATGTTTATGGGTATCATCCCTAAAAACCCTCATGAGACCCCACTCATCCCCTAGGGCCGCCTAGGGGTTTAACGACTTATTGCATATGCTAAATGCAATCGTTCGCCCGTGAAAGTGGCATTTTCCTTCTATGTACATATTTCTTCTGTTTTGGTTTTGATGATGGCCCTTATTTCTTCATACTTCATTGCTCGGGACTAGCAATGTATAAGTTAGGGGGTGTGATTAGTCACTTTTATTGTATTATATACCCCGTTAATTTGTACATTTTAGCATTTGCATGCATGTATTTCCCGGTTCTTATACCCATTTAGTGACTAACCCCAAGACATATACAATATATATGTCTTTATTGAGCCTTTATAGGTCTCGGGAATGCATATTGGGAAGTTTGGTTTTGATCCGGGGAAGTTCCGTAAACACTTGAACAATCAAGGGCATTTTAGTAATTCCATCATTCAGTTTTTTATCCCAATTTCTTCACGAAAGTTGTAAACCTTCTTCTCATCTCCGTGTAGCCTCCTACGGTGCTTGAATTCGATCTCGAACGAAGAAGTTATGGAAGATTCGGTGAAACCGGGGATATATAAATCCAAAGAAATGTAACCTTCATTTTTTATCAGCAGCGAATCGATTCGCCCTTGTTGCAAATCGATTCGGTTTTAGGCAGTGCAGCATCTCTACATTATTTAATCGATTGGAATTGGCACCGAATCAATTCAGCCCTGCATTTACAGCTTTTTCCTATTACTATAGTTTGCCATTTTGGATAGATTTTTTTGTATTTATCCTTCTTTTCCCTTTCATTTGAAGATATAGATTACTTGTGATATTTTTGGATATATAGAAACCACTCTCTTCTCTCTCCTGGGTCAAAAGTATTTATTATTTTTACCTACTTGTAAAGCTTGGATTATTAGTTGATTTGTGGTTATTAATGCAAGAAAGGTTCATTTACTTCAACTCTACTTGTTCTGTTAGCTTTAATTTGCATTTATTACCATCTCTAGTATAGTTGTGTGTTTGCACATTATGGGTTGCTACAACATGTGGTTTCTTGGCATGTGTAGTTTAATTCCTATTATGAGTAGCTAAATTTAAGGTTGAGGATCATAATCCCACTTGGGGTTTGGTTTAGAATTTCCCTAATTGAACTTTATGTGTTTGTACTAAAGTATCCTAGCTTCTTAACTTCTCTTTTCATGTAAGGGATGGCTTTTGAAGCTTTACTTCAAACCAAACCCATTTAGAAATAACTAATTAATCCCTAGTCCTCCATCGACGAGTTAATCTCTATATGGTTGATGTTTGGACGTAATTAGTTGTGCTCGATTAGGGGTAATTTCAACCATGTCCTATTATCCTTTTAGTGAATCCAAGGTGGGAGAATGATCCTCAATTCCTTTAAAATCTTCAACTCAAGCTTATCTTAGTTCCTTTCATGGTTTCGTAATTATTAACTAATTAACTGTTCGTCAATAGCATGTTAGTTTAGAGATTACCCTGAATCACTTTTTCAAACAATTAAATCATCTTCTACACTTTCACTTTTGCGACATTTAGAGAATCCTTTTTAACATATTCTTGTTCTCTAAGGAGTGTTTCAATCCCTTTGGTTTACGATTCCGTACTTACCGGATATTACTTGTTGCGATAGATTGACACTTGAATCATAAGCTTTATTTAGAGCACACCAACAAGTCACGTGCACTGTGCACGTGATGCCCTTCACAAGTACTATAAATAGAGGTTCTCACCTCCTCATTTGATATGCAAGATCTGTGCAATGAATCTCCACCCAATACTCTCAAATATCTCTTTATACTGGCGTCCACGCTCGGTCACCTGCTTCAGTTCTCGAACCACTACCACCTGGGACCTCTCCCAACCTATGGTACAGAGTTCGTAAACGCTTTTGCACAAAATTATATGTTATGCATTTAACATACTTCTCTTATCTTGATCGCTTTAGGGCCTCGCAAACTTGTACTGAATTATATATAATGAGAATAAGGAACCAAAATGGACGTATACTCATTCTTATGGACGAATCACTCTAAATCTTGTGTTATCTCTATTTTACTCAATTTTCTATATCTATTGTGTATAGCTTTGACGATATGATTTACTTTGGTAAACTATTTTTAGACGACAATTATATTTTTTAAATACATAAACTATATATTTTTGTAAAAATAAACTATTTATTAAGAAAAAAATGTTGTTTTAGAAAAAATAAATTTACATATGCATTGGTTTAAAAAAATATTATTGTACATAAAAACTTTTTGAAAAAACAGTAAGTTATTTTTAAATAGAAATTGTTTTTTTTTAATTATGTTTTTTTCGTATAAAAACGATTGTTTTTTATAAATATTTAAACTCTTTTTTTAATTATCAATGACCAAAATATCATTTTTATTTCCAAATTTCATTAAAGTTAATAGTCAAAATAGGTAAAATGGTCTAACTAACACCATATTAATGTTTTAGTGGCTTAATATGAATACAAATACTTTAATAAGTCAATATAAACTAGTGGGTCAATTACTGTATAGTCCCCAACATAAATACATATTTTGTAAAAAACATACCTATTTTTAGTTTAACTCATTTAGTACATTAAACACCAATTTAACCAGCATTCTCTTATATTTTAAAGGTCTGTGCTAGCGACACTCTCTCCCCACCTCCCCCACTCCCAACTGTCGGAGATTCAATGAGGGCATCAGAGCTCTAATAGTCTCATCAGATCTCCGGTGGTAGTTGCCGGAGCTCTGGCAGTGGGGTGGGGGGTAAGACTTGGCAAAATGAGGTACGACACAAATCAACACGAAGTTATAAGTTAATGGGTGGACCCTTATTAGTTTTGGGTTATATAAGTACTAATGCAATAATATAAGATAATTAATGGGTCGGGTTAGTATTGACCCCCTTCACCTGTTAATACCCGTTAATTTAAGTAAATAAGATTTTTTTAACCTATAAAGAGCTTATGTAGTTTAATGTTAATTTAATCATAATAAATTTTACTATATGAGGGAGATAGTAATTTCAATGAATTAATGGGTCTAATTGTGTTTAAAAATGAGCTAATATGTCAACTTGTATACGATTCAAAATAATTCGTTATCTTAATGGGTAATAATGAGTGAATATGACACAACACGAAACGACACGTTAAGATAAGGGGTCGGGTTTGAATATGATTTTTTCCTGCGATCAAAAAGTAATCCATTTATACACGAACCGATAAGATGCAAACATGATAAAAATCGACAGCTGGTTCTAGTCTCAGAGTTGTGTCGTTTGCTTCGTTGGTTTTGGTTGTTGGGTTGGGTTGGGGAGTCTTTGCTTTCTCATTTGGGCTTTAATATCTTGATTGTATGGGCTGAGGTTTACAGTTGGGGTTGGTTTGGGTTTGTTAATGATTTTTTTAGTTTGGATTTGTTGTGATATGTTGCTTGGGGTTTGGGCCTTGTGCCTTGTTTGTTGTGTTGGTTGTAATTCTTGGGCATTTCCCTTTGGTATAATTAAATTTATATTTTATCAAAAAAAATCGATACAAACATGACTCGACACGACCCGTTGACAAGTCTAGAGGTGAATAAATGTATTTATATGTATTCTTGTTTTGAAATTTTTTACGTGGTGAAGAATTTTTGAAATAAAATAAGAAATTTGGACTTAATATTTGTTTAAGTGACTAAAGGAGTTAACGCTACAAACTATTTATATATTTTAACATTAAATGACTAAAAATTGAAAAAAGGAAAAAAATTGCATCCATACGCATATCTAATATATCTAATCTAATCTATATATAATATATAAAAATTGTAGACCCAAATCCTCTGAGGATGATATGTGACAGTAATAAAAGTTTTCTATTACTAATGCCATAATTCTTAATGGAAAACCCAAAAGATTTCTTGAAAACCCAAGAAATCAGGAGCGGCTAAATAATTTCAATGGCCCCGCAAGAGAAATCAAGAACGTTAATCGTATCCAACTTAAGAAGCGTGTAAGATTTTCACCCTTCTTAAAGTGCTTAGATAGATTTTTAGATACATGAATCCTAGAAATTCAATGAACCAACAATATTAAATAAGCGATATATGAATCTCCAAGGGACCTTTTATATTCCAACTAATGTGTAGACTTTTCTGTTATGATAAAAGTAGAAAACATACTCTTTTTAAAGCCCAACTTCTTTGACAATATAGGTGATGATGGATTCGGCATTGGGTCATATTTGGGAATAAAATCCAACTCTAACTTTAACTATTGAAGACGAAATAGCATAACAGCAAAAATAAGGGCCTTTGCTGATAAAACCATTATCAAGATGAAGAACAAACAGAGGGATGAAGATAGAGAAAGGCAAGTACCGAATATTCTAGATGGTGGCAGATCTTTTTTCCGTCTATCATCATGCGCCTTAATTTTTTGGGGCATATACCAAATAGTGCCTCGAAATTTTTTTAATACACGTTTAGTCCAAGTCTTTTGTTTTGCACCTAAAAGTCTTTTACCATGCCAAAAAGGCTTCACCATGCCGCTGGCACGGACATTTAAAGATAAGAGAATAAGGGACTTTTTGGTACAAAATAAAAGGTTTGGACTAAATGTGTATTAAAAAATGTTTGAGGGACCTTTTGGTATTTGATCCTAATTTTTTTATCAATTATCATTTTTTTCCTTCTCAAATTGATATTCTTCACTGCATTAATTTTCATTTTCAATTAGTGGAGTGGGATTCCAAGAGAGGTAGCTTCAAGATTCTCTTAAGGTTCTGTTTGGTACACGGTAATATTTTAGATGAATTGAAAATAGTTCGTGTCATCATTAAATACAGTTTACATAAATTCGGTCACACATCGTGTGGCCTTCATGCTAGTATATCTATATAATTTATATAACTACATAAAAACTATAAACCCAAATCATGTGAGTCTGACACATGGCTCCACAATGATTCATTGGGCGCTGACACTATAACCATTCTCGCTCGCGACTCCTACGAGATCCAGTGGCCATTAGCGAAAGATGGAAAAATGACAGGAGAAAATTATTGAAGGTACATATCTCTATACTAATATAAAATGTTATACAAGGATTTAAAGAGTGTCCACGTGGACATTCATTTAAACGTTGAATTCTTTATTTCTCCGGGAAAATAATAGTTGAGATATTCCAGTCCATTATTATGTGAGTCCATATCAAACTCCTCGTCGCATACATCCCTTTCGGAACCTAAAATAGATTTAACCCGGCTCTCTATTTCCATTCAAGCAGAACAACCGACCTCTCCCTATTATCACTAGAATCCCTATTTCTTCTTCTCTAAAATGCCAATAGTTATTGTAATTTTACGCTCCTCAGCATGTTGGTAGGCGAATCATTCATTTGGTAAAGCAGATGAATCAAATCGAAGATGCTATGGATATAATTCTTAGTATACACGAGTTAAAAGTGCTTCAGATTGTAGCAGGAGATGAACACTTAGCCGTAGTGACAGAGGATGGATCGATAATGACATGGGGTAGGGAAAACATGGTCAGCTTGGCTTGGGGAATACGAATGACCAAAATAGCCCTCAGGTAGTCAGCCTATTTCAAAGGTCTTACTTGATGCACATTCCATGTTCGATGAAATACCATATAGAAGGTAAACCTTATTTATAGTCCATTAGTTCTTCCTTTCTTTTTATATTTGTTTAACTTCTTGACATATTAACAATCAATCATGTTTAATTGATTGCTTTGTATTGGGTGAAGATGACTGAATAAAAGAACCTCAAATTTTGAAAATTCAAGGAAGTGACGACTTGCTATAAACAATTGAAAGACTGGAATTTTTGTGATCGGTATGATTTTCTCTCTCATGGAGATTTGCTTTTGTTTCAGTTGGTCACTTTTATTGGGTAATGGTGATAGGATTATGATTATTTGTTTGTACTATTTGGTTTTTGTCTTGCCTATTGCATTTTGATTGGTTGGAAATCCAGTGTTCGATTACTTAATTATTATTTTTGTGACACGTTTGGTTCATATCGGGTCAGTCTGACCCAGTGTCTTTATGCTGTGTGGAGGGGGGGGTACCAAGATGGGTCCGTTAATACTACGGTCAGTCTAATAAAGATGGGTTGGGGGTGTAATATGCTGGAAGAGAAAGTTGGTCGGCATTGTTTAATTTCTTTGCTTTGGGGACTAATATTTTAGTTCAAGTGTAAAAGTGGTCACAACTTCACTTTAGCGTGGTTGGACAGCTTCACAACGTCTCTTTCTATGGACAGATTGTGAGATATATTCTTGACTGTTTGGAGAGGGTAGATATTCAGTGCAGACCCATTATTATTAAGGATTTGAGTCAGTCATTTGCCACAAGCGTCAACAGTTATGCAAATGGAAAGGTTGTGAACCTTCTTAAACTTTATTACATCCTCATTAGTGAAGTCCATATATTTTTATAGTCATAGTTCCCCTATAGTGGCGGTGAGTTATTCACGTGACAGATTCATCAGACTTTGTACTCGGCTAGGCGGTTTTAGAGAATAGTACAATGCATATATGAGGACATGATCAGGCCCCATAGAGAGATGTTATCCTGAGTTTTGTTTTATTTTTTGAAGACTCTCTCTTCATCTATTCAATTGGTTTTAGGAGCTTTGTCGGTGATTTCCTTTAATTTATCTATAAAAGTTTTGGGTGATAGTGTTGCCGAAATCTGTTGACATTGTAGATGATAATTTTCATCACATTGGTTATTAATGTGATTGGGTTTATTCTCGAAGTGTTAAAATGTCATCTAATTTATATAGGAGATCATTGAGTTGTAGGGCTTGGTGAATGGGATTGACGAAGTTGATATTAGGATTGAATTTTAATCATTAACTAGTGGGAAAGTTTTAAAATCTTTTAAGAGGCAATTACTTAGTTAGATTGAATTTTTGCAGTTGATTATGCATTGGGGACAAGGTCAATTCAAGATGTTATGTTCTCAGTTATCCAAAAACTCTTCTCTCATAGGTATTTATCTCTCTTTATAATTTAATGTTATACATTTTCATCTTTTTTAGTTTATATTCGTGTTTATTTTCATTACCATAATTTTTTTTATGTCATGTGAATATCGATTGTTTAATCCTTTTAATTCATCATTCAATTTGTCCTACATTCTAGTCGTTGGAGAATCCTTAAACATGGTATCTTTGTTATTCCTTCATTATGACCAAAAAAAAATTAAAAAATTATTTATCTTAGTGAGATGTTAATAGTTAAGTGAGGAAACATATTATGGCTCCAACTCATCAACATTAGAGTATGACAAATATATTCAAAGTTTTAAATCTTCGAGATCCTTGATTCCTACTGATTTAGGATCATAAAACTAGGTAATATAAATAAAAGTACCTATTAATATTTTTAATCAATATAACACATTATACATCATGGTACACATCTTAAATAGTGTTATTTGGCTTCTCATGTGCATGGAGTGTTGTTCCATGTAGTCATAAATTCACCCTTAGGTTGTGAGGAAGAGAAATCTAATCTTTGGTTGGAGTCCAACTTACAGACTTGATATTTCACAAGAATGATATCTTATTGGTTATTTGCTCTCCTATATTTTTTGTGGATGGCAGGGTGTGAGCTTATAAGATCGTTGAGCTCATCTGGGTGGTCACGAAGAGTAATATAGAAGCTTCTCTTTCCAAGGATCACAAATAAAATTAAAGTAACAATTCGAAAGTTGCAATGGTATTTAATTTTATAATTGAAATAATGTTTAACATGTTTGATTTACTGGAGTGGATGAGTATGAATTTAGATATGAGTACCAATGTCAAGGATGAATAAATCACATTTTTTTCAAGCATGGATTTTGTTAGAGTATCATATATGAGTAATTATAGGCCATTCATGATTAAAAAAATGTTGGAAATATCATAAATGTTACTGTAGCAGATACGAGTAATTATAGGCCCCCATAATATATACTCATCTTTTGTAAGTTTGAATCATTAGTCAATCCATTTTGTGCATTTTTTTGTGTATATGAATGTATTTAAGTGATGTGTTTATTATTAGAAATCAAATGAGTCTTTGTTAATTTGGTTAGTTTTCATATTAGATGGTACCATAGGCACACTTTCACTTTTTGGGGAATCAAGTATGAATGCAAACAATTTTTGTTTATGCTTTATCATTTCATGAAATAATTATTTTAATCATAGGGAACTGATTTGGAAAATCCAAGAGTGCTTATCACTGTTTGTATTGGGTTCCTAATTTGTAAGAGCTAAATTTATGACTCATAATTATTTTTTTATCTTTTCTTATTCTCGGTTTTGAATAAATTTTTAACGTTTTTGAGTTTCTAGTTGATGAAATATGTTAAGGTATTGTCTCTATACGTATACGTATGTTATTTTTAATATGAGATAAAGTGATAGAGGAGTGGGGAAGAGAAGATATTTAAGGATATGAGAAGATGAACTAAAGATGGCAGTTGAGAGATTAGAGAGAATGAGAAAGAAACAATGAGGTAAATCAGAAAACATTTGTTGTTATTTTTTTATGACATTGATATTAAAGTTCCATGTGAAAGATAAATTTGTATCTTGTTTAACCTTTTTAGCTTAAAACAAGTTTATTATATATCATGTATATTTTCGTTTATGTTAATCCGATAATTACCTGACTTATTATAATTATGACCAGTTAGCTCGCGCATCGCGCGGGTTTACTCCTAGTGAGTTAAATTATTATGGTTACTTTGAATTTTAAGAAAGTTGAAATTCAATCTTCTTTCGTTCGTAGAATACATTGGGTGAAACAAATTATAATAAAATAATACAATTTAGATAAATTCGGCCACGCATCGCGTGGCCTACATGCTAGTCTTCAAATATATAAAACGGAGTACCTAAACCTATTTCTGCCACGTGTTTCCCATTAATGCATTAACCATTAAAGACGTAAATCTTCTATACGCCCGTGTCTTCTGAATTCCAAACTTTGAAAATAGAGTTGCAACTAAAATCAATTCTTTTCACGCAAAGCCCTTTCACTTTCTTCCATCGGATATTCATTTTCCTTTTCAAATACTGAGAGACCTTCATTTCCTGGTGTCCTTTCTTATGCTCTGTTAACTATCATTGCAATTATTTTCTTTTGTTTTACTTATTTTGCTCCATTTCTACATTTTGCAAGTATGTGTAAGGTAAGTTAAAACTTGAGGTTCTTTAGGTTTAGGGACGGGATTTTATTGAATGAATTCTCAATTGTTGTTGGGACCCCAAACACATGTGTATTGAACTTGTCCTCTTTTTTCCACCTGAAGGATTCTGGTTTTTTTGGAAGAGTGAGAGTTTAATTTTGTGGTGGTAGTCGTAGTGGTGTTGGAGCGGAGATTTAGTGGGGTTGAAGGAGGAATGTAAATGGGTTTTTGTCTTTTCATGAATGGTAGTGTTCTTAGTGATTGCATATAGGGAGGTGGCTAGAATTTGGAGGTTCAGATATGAGAGGGATAAATAAGGGGGATATGAGAGTCTGGAGGGATGAGATGTTTTAGTTTAATATGTTGCCTACTAAGTGCTAAAGCTCATATACTTTCCAATTAACCCAAAAATGGTGTTATTAATACCCAAATAATTTTTGCATAATACTGCATTGAAAATTAAGGTGATGAAAAACATTATTTCATTGTAGGATGATCCTAGCACCAATGATGGGATGGGCTCATATTTAACCGAAGACGGTCATATGGAATGTGATGCCAGTATCATGGATGGTGCTTCTGGAGCATTTGGGGCTGTTAAAGTTGTGGTAGGTATCAAGAAAGCAAAGCCTGTTATCATGAAAATTTCATTCTTGAGTTGTTAATTAAGTTTGTTATTTCACTGATTCATTTGGTTCTCTATATTCTATTCATTTTCAAATTTTACCGAAGTTAATGATTATCAAGTGTACGGAATGCCATCCAGCATTAAAATCATGGAAACCTCTCTATATTTGCTCTTATTTTTTATTATTATATAAAGTTTTAAGTGCCTTAGTTGCGTTTCCGACAAATAGGTACAGTTTTGGACGAGAAAATGGACCTCCACTATCCGATAGTGATAATCAAAGCTGCATTCGTCACACCAAGGATCGATTTTTAACTGTTATTCGATAGAAGACTTAGAAGACGTCCGTCGAGACAATATGTTTGGGAAATAAAGTCAACCATAGTTTTATGTATCTTATCCTCATATGAGATCACATGGATTGGAATTCCACCCGAATTCTTTAAAAATTGACCCATTTTACAAAATATCACATTTTTCAAAATTTGATCTTTCTTGCACCTTCTAGCAAGATAAGTACAACCCAAGGAGATAAAGATTAAAGTTAATTTTTTCTCATTAACCCCATCGCTTTTATTCAAACTAGTACTCTTCTTTTATTTTTCTCCTTCCTTTTGCTAATGATTCAATGGTATGTGTAATGTATTATGTGTTTGTTCAAATGGGTTCGTGTTTTTTATCATTATTAGTTCATGGATTCTTTATTTTCCCCTCTTTCATAATAATTCTTGGTTTGTGCTTCGTTGTTGACTTTCTATGTTTTTGTAAATTTGAGGCCAATTAGAGGCATAAATTTCCAAGAGGGTAATCACATAAATGGGTGTCACTCTTAAAGCTTAAATAATTTGCTCGTTGAATGAACATCATACCCATTAAACCATAATTTTGTTGAAAAAATATGATCCTTGAATAATGTATAATTTGTATTTTTAACTGTCAATCAATCATGTATCTATACTACTTACTCCTCCCTAGAACCGGCAAATGGGTGGTTGTGAGCGGATGTGGGCGAATTAGAAATGGATTGGGTTAGATTTGGGCGGTTCAAAAATGGATTGTGACATGTGGTGTTTTGGATTTGGGTTGTTCAAAAATAGGCCGATTTGGGCCCACCTCCCATGAGTTTATTTATGTGTAGGTTGAAATTTTAAGAAGCTGAAAATGTCACCTGCAGTGAAAACAGAATTGTAGGTTCTCCGCCACACTACCCTTCATGACCCGCCTTTGACCCACCTTGAACCCGAAGATCTGTACATTAAACCCATTCTAATCCGGACAACATATGATAGGACCCAATCAGTATTGTTTTGGGTGGTTAGCGGGTACATTCCTCTAGGTTTACATATATTTCTAGCCCTACTCCTCCCTAAAACGATTATTTTTAATAATATTCTCAATTAATGGCTAATGGCCAAGATTAAGCCTTGTTCACTATTGTTGAATATGGTTAGTTGATTACATCCGAAATGAGAAAATGGACTACTAATTCGGGAAACTGTTAATTTGGGACGAATGAGTTTTTATTTGTCATTATTAGTTCTCGAGTCAAATTACTTGTTCAAATGAAGTTCTTTATTTTCCCCTCTTTTATAACTCATAAGCATTCTTGGTTTGTGTTTTGTCATTCATTTCCTAAGTTGCTGTTAGTTTCGAGATGATTATTTATAAGAAAAATTACTGTAAACCCCTCTGAATTATAGCGGTTTTGCAGATAGCACCCTAATATAAAAAAAAATCGACAAAGAAACCCCTAAACTATTGAATTTCGATAATTAACATGTTTCATTGTAAAGGAGTTGATGAAAATAGGATTTTATGCATAACAAATGTTAATTTTATAATCAAAATGTGTTGGGTGTTAAAATTCAAAAGTTTAGGGGACTCTTTATCGATTTTTTTTTAGATTAAAGGGCTATCTGCAAAAATGGATTTACTATGATTTGCCCTTATTTGTCTTTTAGAGGCATAAATTTAATAACAAATTTGATACAGAAACAAACGATTCATCAAAAATTTTGGGTAAATATATGAATGGAGGGAAATATATTGGATGAACTCAAGTTATCTGAATGGGTGTCACTCTTAAACCTTCTTGTTAATTGTATCATACATACCTGTTAAAATGATACACGATATGATAACACGTCATGACACAAAATTATAAGTTAATGAGTTTAGACTTATTGGATTTGGGTCAATATCGAGTCAACGTGATAGTCTCGTTAAGCTAAGAGTTTGGGTTTGAAAATGTTGACGCACCTGATTAGACCTGTTTGTACTCAATAAAATCCATTAATACAATATTAACTATTTGTTGATAACTTATCTTTGATACATTTTGTAATATTTGTTATATTTATAAATTCAGATACGGAACACTTTGTTGTTGGGATGCTATTATTGTTAATATTTGGAATTTAGGAGGTAAGAATTAATTATATTATGTTTTGATGAAGAATTTTAGATACTTAATTAATTGATCTTAACGGATTGGGTCAGGTGACCCGTTAATAGTAAGTGTTCGTGTTTTAGTTTTTTATTTGAAACCAATTTGTTAACGGTTGGTGTATGAGTTGAATATTTTGGACACGATCTTGTTATCACACATCAGGAATACGACCTAACACTAATACGACCCGTTTTTAGACCCATGAAACCATAATTTTGTTGAGGAAACATGATTTTTGAACAATGTATAACTACAACTTTTAAATCGGCCTAGATCGGACGGAGACCAATAAGTGCCCTTTAAGGAAGAGTGATTTAGTTAGTATTAATGGTAATGCTAGGGATAAACATAGGTATAATTTTGACTTTGTGGGACATTGTAAAGAAGGACATGCTATCATGTGGTTTACCCATAAGTATTGCAATGAAGAGAACAAAATGAAAAAATAAGATTTATGTAGTCGATCTCAGATAATTGGAAAAAGGCTTTGTTGAGTTGAGCTGTGTATATTACAATATTTTAGTGTGAATCAATCATGTATCTATACTAATTGCTCCATCCAAAACTAATAATCGCTATTGAAATATGATGATTTTTAAAGACAAAATCATGACCAAAGGTCAAATTAAGACTTGTTTACTATATTGTGGAATTTGGTTCATTGATTACGTCAAAAATCGATAGCGGGCTATTAATTCATGTTGTTTCACTATTAATTTGGGACAGAGGACTATTTATTAACTGAGAGGAATTTTAAGAGATATTGTTTGTCTACCTCTAAAATTACTAAAATACCCTTTTAGTTTATTTAAATAACTACTTATGACTCATATTAGATTTCAACCGGAAGAATTCTGTGACGTTTTGATATAACATTAGTTTACTTCAATAATTTTTAAAATAATTAAATTCTAAAGGAATTAATTTCTCGTATAATAGAAATTGATGTACAGGGCTAGATTATTACTCTTAGATAATTAATTAGGATAACTAGTATTTGTTCATTAAAGTTAGTTTATGATTTATCTTATATCTATCATCTAGTTCATCGAATATTATCTAGGGAATTTCAAATCCAAAAATTCACAGTATCTATTAATTATTTGTTTGGATTACAACTGTACTTGGGATCCTGTAAATAAGGCATTTGGCCATCCATTATAATTCTAATTGTAATCGTTCATGTGCACCAATGACTAGGCACATGCAATTAAGCAATCTTTCCTGTTTATTTATAAATGAAATCATGTTTTTCTGGTTTTGTAGAAGAAAGATGAGAGCAAAACCTACATGGTGGATGAAGCCCTTGTGTCCATGGGGTTTGGAAAATTCCAAATTCTTGTGCTTGCTTATGCTGGGATGGTTGGGTTTCAGAAGCTATGGAAATGATGCTTCTTTCCTTTGTAGGACCAGCAGTTCAGTCTGCATGGAATCTCTCTTCTCAATAAGAGAGCTTAATAACCAGTGTGGTTTTTGCTGGCATACGGGTTGAAGCATATTCATAGGGGATTTTTTCAGATAACTATGGAAGGAGGTAAATGTTTTTTTCTGTTATTTTGTTTCTATGTGATCTTTGCCCTTTTTGGTTCTAGTTTCCATAAATCTGTCCTAATTGGCAATTCGGGTTACTCGTGTCATAATTGAATTCTGTTGCTTTGAGTTCGACTGCTTGTTTTAAGTACTAGTAGATCTAAAACAGGCGTTTTTAGTTACTTTTGTCACCATGTTGTGGCATAATGGAGTTGTCTCATTAAATCGTGTTCTCGTGTAAAAAAAAATTCTACCCTTACATGATTTGAAAACAGCTTACCCCTTCTGTTGAATCAATGGCTATTTACTGTTAAGTCGAACGCAAAACGAAGTATAGAAAATTATGTTTATTCTAAAGAAGGGTGGAAATGTTCCAAGAGCTCATAATTTTTATAAAAGTAGCTCCACTAGCAACAATAAGGAGGGGTACATTTGGCCCTACCTAGGGGACCATTTCGTCGGGTAAGTGTGCATGTAGTGTGATTAAGAGTGCACAGGAGAATGGATAGTGAAAATATTTAGGACGAAGATTCATGAGCAAATGCAATGGAGAACAAACATAATCCTAGATAGGTCTTTTCATGGTTGAGGTGGTGAAATGCTAGAGTTGTGGAGAAGGGCTATTTTTATTATATCAGGGGAAAGAGATGATGGATGGATGGAAACGTCCAAGGCAATCAAAGCAAATTTTCTTGGTGAAAAATTACAAAACCTAATTCAGATAATGAAGATGAGGAAATAAATGATTGGAAGAGAAATTTCTGACACGAAAATGCTTTTTCTTTCTAGCGGAGAAAGAGAAATTGAGTTTGCAGACATTCAACAAATGAGATTACAGAAAACTCACATAAGAAATACGGATTGAATAAGCAATCATCCTTATGTATCTGAAATTAAGATTACAAAGAGGGATTGAATATTTTTTTATTTGTGACTCGTTATCGGTTCGGTGGGCTGGGATCCAGAGTTAACTCGATCGATACCGAGTTGACTTGGCCGATACTTTGAACCATGCAAAACAGAGAAGATATCAGTTCTTTTGATTGATTTGGGTGGAGGTTGTTGGCTGAATAAGCATTGGAAGAAGCATCAAGAGAAACCAATAAGAGATTTTTTAAAAGAAAATATAGATCGAAAAAAAAGTTTATAATCGACTTGGGTGGAGTGGTGGAGGTTGTTGGCAAGTGAGAGAATGGTCGGGAGAGAGAGTGTGCAAGAGCATCGATACCGAAATGAGTTATGACCAGATCACAATTGGGACCGAACATAATCCTCCCTCTTTCACCATGATTTTCTGTTCGACACGATGCCAAAGACAATATGCTCGAACTAGGCTGAGGACGATATGTCACTTGCTGAAAGTTGGGATATGAAGAAGCTATGTGGTGGGGATGAAAACTACTGATAAAATAAGGTTGACACGCATGTGCGAGAGGTTTGCCTCACTCCATATAGAGGGAATATGTCACTAAGGCTTTACCTCCAAAGAATTATAGAGATAATAATTGGGACTAAGAAAGAACCCTAGAAAATAACTATAAAGATCTCAAAAAGTTATTGTAGCAAATACCAGCTGCAGTGTCACCCCTTTTTTGTCTTATAGTTGGAATACCCATCAGGTCCATTTTGAAGTCTCTTGATACTTTCAATGGCAGAACTGAAATAGAGTGAAAATCAGCATCATGAGAATTCTTATGGGAAAAAGAGACTAAGGAATCAACAACACAATTAGCTTCTTTGTTATAATGATAATGAAACAGAAGATAACAGGTTCAAAGCTTTAACCTTTATATAGCAGAGATTGCTTGACATGCAGCAGCTTTAGACATAATTTCAACCGTCATCGCAGTTAAGATCCATAGGAATTTTATAAGTTCCTAGGGCAAGTACCATTAAAAGGTGATAAATTGGCCTTAACAGTTTCTTAAGACCCTCTCCCCAGAAGATCCAGAGTTTCCCAAAAAACAATTGTCATTGGCAACCTTATATGTTTAACAACATTTAAGGGGGAGAAATCCAAAAAAAAATTCCAAAATTAATTAGCCATTTTAGAAGCTTCAATTTTAAGACATGAAAGCAATATAATAATTAGAGCAAGAACACTTGTTAACATTGGCAACAATTCAGAAGCTTGATCGATCACTTACTTAATTAGAGCCCCAATGACAGTATTACATTCGTAAATTTTCGTGAAATATGGACTGATACATTAATCATTTTTATATTTGATCCTAGGGTTTTGAATAAACTAAACCTATACAAACACATATCATAAAGCAGGTCATTTCATCTCAGGCCTTAAAATATTTTAAAAATTAAAAGTATTGAAACTTTTCCTCATAATAATGTATATCTGCTCCGTGTAAATTTTATAGTTAGTGAAAGAGACTGAATAATATCAATACCAGAGTGTTAGTGTTAGCACACGGAATCACGCCTCTATTTTGCTAAAAGTTCACCACAAACCCCATTGATTTGAACAAAACTAACAACACTCCTTGATAAATGTCACCCATTCCTTGATAAATGACTTTAAAATGAAGGGAATATTCAAATTACTCCTATCCCTTCCTTCAATATAAAAAAAATTTCAAATAATTTTTTTTATAAAAAGAACTTTTTAATGGAACATATGCTTAATATACCCATTTTTAAAATAGGTCACTTATTGCGGTGTGTGTGTGTGAATTAATGGGTAACATGTGAATGGCCCTACTTTTACAAAGTATATGTAATACAGGTCACTTGTAGCGTGTTTGCAAGAACTTTAGTCGGAGAGAGAGAGAGAGAGAGAGAGAGTGGCGTTAATATTTTAGTTACATTGTTTTATTGAATAAACCTATATTATCTCTCTCTCTCCCCCCTTTAAAAAAAACGAATCCAGAAACGCAAATCAATGCATAACTTATTATATATATAAACTAAAAGTAGTAATACAGAGCATTAATTGATGCTTAAGCTTCGACCGCCTCAATGACCGCCTTGAGGCAAATTCCTAAGGTGTCCGCCTCGATCAATTGAAGCTTAAGCCTCAATCCTCCCCATGAGGCTTAGCCTCAAGGCATTTTTTCAGCACCAGGCATGCCTCATAGCGAATTTTAAAACATTGGCATTGACTGCCATAACATTTGTTTCATTATTTGTCTAGTATCCTATACCGACCAATTGTGAGAGCGATGAATGAGTCCCTCCTTCGTCATATTATGAGCCACTATTGGTTGACGAATTAAGAGCAATGAAATATATCACTTTTGGTTAAAGAGCATTACCAGGAAAGAAGTTAGGTATAATTGATTGTGCATGAAAACTGGGGAATACTATTCGATATTACACAATGTTTTGTGGCTCATAAAGGTTCCACGACTATGTCATATATGTTTTTGACATGTCGTGAGTGCATTACATCTTTAGGGGTTGGGATGATTTTTATGTGGGATTAAGAGTGCTGATTCTGGTGGTGTTGAACTGACTCGGCATATACGATATTCTTTCGAGTGATGTGACTAGTCAGATCTCAAGCCACCATCTACCTAAAACCAATTGGTGTTAAGGAGGGTAAACTTTTAGTCTTTTACAGGTTCACTAAACTTCGTTATCCTAGGGCATAACATTTATTGTACGCTTATTCCAGCACAATCCCCCCAACAAATGAAATGGATAAGAATCGGACCCGTGACCATTGGCTATGATTCCACTGGCCAGATCTCAAGACACCATCACACTTACATCCAATTGGTGTTAAGGTGGGTAAACTTGTAATATTTTATGGGTTCACTCAACTTCGTAGTACTAGGGTAAGGCATTTATTGTACTCTCTAATAATGTGTTTTGGAAGTTAGGCGCTAACATAATAGGTGTCCCATTTTCAGGATACGAGTGAATGGGAGATTAAGAGAAGTTTTATATTTGACTTGTCTTATGTGGGTTAGTGGGAGATCTTAATATATGGGTACAACCCCCTAGGTACCGGATTCTTGATCCATCACAAATTATCAACCCAACCCATTAAGGTTGATTAAGAGTTTGGATAAAATTGAGTGTAAGACCTATAATTTTAGTACAACTACGAGTTGAAGTTAGATTGGTAATACATGTTGTAATCCCAACTGAATTGGGCCAATAAAGAGAGATTATATTCTCTATAAGACGTTTCAATCTCTCGTATTGATCTTGTGGTTTTTTTTGTTAGAAATATTACTTGAACCCAAATTTTTCACTATGCAATGACAAATTTACATGCCTATTGTTATATTGATCTTGGAAACCACACCAAAAACCCCAAACTTATCCCTATTTGTCCATTTAGTCATGGAACTCCAAAAGGACCCCAAAATAAGTCATTTTTCCCTCTTATAAACTTACTTCTCTTGGACACATTGTGTAAAGTTTTTCCACACGTAATTGCACAAAATAATTTAGCACGAGGAGCTCCAGTGGCCCAAATTTTTCTACACAAAACTATTTAGCTCGGGGGGAAACATATATCTTGTCCCACTGCAAAAATGACAATGGAGGTGAAAGACTAAATTACTTAACTGCATGTTCTTAGGTTACCCATTGTGGATGATCTCAGAATTATGAATGTTTTCACCATATATCAAAGGAATCATGGTTTTTGGAGGATCTTCGGCTAGCTTGCAAAGGAGCCTTCCTTTTTGTAATCCCCCCATCAGGGCGGCCATAGCAATACTCTCCTCATAGTCTTCAACCTTTATTTTCTCATTGTTGAAGCATGTTATGTAGCCCCTTAAGGTCTCATTCTTTCACTACTTAACATAAAATATGAGCATCGTTTTCTTCCTAGGCTTCACTTCGAAGAAAAAATTATGTATGAACCTGTATGTCAAATGCTTGAAGTTTTTAATCGAGTTTTTATGGAGAGAAGTGGACCACACATGAGCAGCATCGGTAAGTGTGATTGATAAAGCTCGACACCTCATCTCGTCTAAAACCGAGTAGATATCGGCTGTAGGCTGATACATCTCAACATGATGGACATGATTAGTGCTCCCATCATATTTTGGTGTGACTACCGGTAGCTTGAACTTAGTCAGGGTTTGATCAGTCACTATTTTTGCCACAAAGGGCAGCCTATAGTGTAGCCCCTCTCCACTATGTCTCAGCTCTTCAGTATATCCCCTATCTTATCCTCTAACTGCTGTATAAAAATATTCCAAGGCCTATCAGCCGCACTTTCTACCTCTCCCTCGGCTGGAATAACATTGTTCCCAGCCCCCTCTCTGTCAGCTGGGTTAATTGAGGGCTCCCTGCCAGCCGTTCTTTATCAGCTGTTGACCTCATGTTATTCATTTTATCGGTCTCGATATGGTCTATGGTCGTCATATCTATCGTTCCTCCTAGAACCAACAATACTTTGGGATCTGGACAAATGATTTCTCAAATCACCTCCTGGACCGAGCCTATCGAAGGCCAACCCTCTGTCTAGCCTATCCAAAGCTAATACCCATGGTAGATAATCTCGCCTCGGCCACCCACTATGACCTCTTCTGTGTAGAATGGGATGCAATGTACCTTTAGATATATGATAGGGCTTCAAATATTCCATCTCATCCTCGTTTTTGCATTGGTCATCCTGGAATTCCTTCCCTTGCCTCCCCAGGCATAAACACCTAGGGTCAGTAAGATACCTTTGTCTTTTTTATGAGGAAGATCTTTGTATGGGGATTGGGGTGGTCCTCTGGCCTCAAGATCTGGAAGGCCTTCTTTGATGGCCGGAGTTATCATCTCATATCCGATACCGACAGGTCTAGTCAAAATATTCTAGCTAATTGGGGTGAGGTGCTCTTAGATCTTTTACTAGATGGCTGCTAGTGATCATCATGTCGCCACCACCTCAACCATTTTTAATTGGGTTGGGTCCTGTCTAGAGCTTGGGCCAATGCTTGTAGGCAGATCGGAGGCCATATCTCTTGTGAATTGGAAGAGAGAAAAATATGGAGAAAAGTTTGAGAGGATCAATAGGAGCTCTTTCAATAGTGATACAGGCTTACCTGAGTAGAGCTAGATAACCACTAGAGAATTCGGTGAGTACAAGATAAACAAGGAGGAAGAAGAAGTTGCACTTCATTCCTACAGACGACGCCATATTAATGATATTAGAAATGGTATGACCAAGTCTATGTAATAAATGAGCTCGAACTAGTATAAGAATGGAGTATATGCCTCATGCTTATATCACTACTCACTCACACACTTGTAGATATTCTCCATGTACACTTCACTCCACGTGCACCTAGGATCACTTATATCCACATTTTGCACACACCACTTAGAAATCCATGCTTAGGTGTCACTAACACACACCTTCACTTATAACACTTGTATATATCCATGCTTACTCACACTTATCACACACCACTTGTAGTTGATCCATGCTTAGGTTCACTACCACACACTCACTTGTAGATAGCTACACATCACTCACTTTCACATAATCCATGCATAGTATAGATTTATTTTTTTATACTTGTACATCATCCCCTGCTTGGCATGATGCTCATCAATAAAGATACTCCCTCCATAATATACTAATAAAGGATCATGCATCTTGCACACTACATCACCAAAGAGCATTGATATTGAACAAATTTTGTCTCGTAAATGGGGGGTCACTTCGTGATGGGCGCTGGACCGGCAGGTCGAAGTTAGCCTAAGCCATATGACTCTCACCTTCCATTGGCCAAGTAACTTCGACGTATATCGAACAGTTCCCCACGTATTTTATCGTTTGACAAAAGTCATGACGGGTCGGCATGCGGCCAAAAATTTTGAGCAATTTTTAAAACGGGACCCTGCCCATGATCTTGGTAACAAGTCCAACCATAGTTTTTACATATCTTTTCAAACGCAATTTTCCTTGGCTCGGGTCCCGTCCGACATTTCTTTTTACATTTAGGTAAACCTAATGCAAGTCAAAACCTAATAAACATAATAATAATAATCATGATGAGACCCGTCACTCGTCCTTTTCCTCTTTCTTTATCCAAAAGTGTCAAAAATATTTTTTCCTTGTCTTATCAAAAATACCAAAAATATTTTCTTTCCTTGTACCAAAAGTATTTTTCCTCCCTTTTACCCCAAAAAAATTTGTTCCCCTCTTTTCCAAAACAAATGTAAAAAAAAATTTCCTTCCATTTCACAAATAACAGTTTTTCTTCCTCTTTTTCCAAAAATAAATTCTATATTTATCCTTCTCAAGTCGATTGCATACCCTTGGCGAGGCTCCCTGCTGGCTTCGGTCTTCAGTCAAACCTCTTCGAAGCTCCGTTAGTCCCCTCACTTCCTCTGAATTTGAAATTCATTCGCTTTCCTTTGAGAACATATACCCAATAATAAATGTGCATCCAGATTTGATGACGGCTCTAGCTCATATCGAGTTATGTACGAACACAAAATTTTGTTATTTCAATAGAAATGTTCCTGTTAAAACTAGTTTTGGCCCTCATAACATTACAATTGACTTGAGGTGAAAAATATATAGTTGTATACAGGTGAGTTAGGTTTGTAACCCAACAAACGATGTGTGAAACGGAGTTTCGAGTAGGAAGTTATACCGAAATTACTAACCAAGGGAAAATCTGTCCATCGGTTTAAGTGGTAATTTGTCCTTTATACCCAACAAGTGTCTTAAAGTTAACTGAATGACTTTATAGTCTTTATTCGAATGAGATGTAGTTGTTCATTCAAATGACCTTCAAATGAACATCGAACGATATTCCTCTATTATCAGAACACATATCATTTGAAACTCATAAGAAGTTAGTTCGAACAAGTTTGGTTTTAGTTTTAACGAGATATGATGTTTCGTTCGAACAAACTCATGTTTCGTTTGAAGGGGATGTTGCCACCTTGAAAATCTTATTTTCTGTAAATAGGCGTGCTAGGAAATTTTTAAGTTAAGAATTTTGGAAAATCACTTTGTAAAGAGAATCTAAAATCCTTGAAATCCTACTTTCACCTACTGTTCTAAAAAACTCGCCTAGGCTTGAGGCTTGGGAGACGCACCCTGCCTTAAGCTTTTTACGCCTTATTCTTGGTAAAACCCTTAAGGTGCACTTTTTTCTAAAAACAACAATGCTTTAGGGAAACGATATCGCCTTTTAAAGATTTTTTTTACAAACCGAACCATTATCTCATCCAAACCAATCAAATAGTATTTTAATTTACAAATATTCATACATATTGTAACGATATGTACAATTTTAGTATTTTAATAGCCTTATTATGGTAAAAAAATATTAAAATATATTAAGAAGGCCTAAATGCCTTTTCACACCATTTTACGCCTAAGGCCCGCCTAGGCTTCTAAGGCTTAAGGCTTGACCTCCACACCTCGATCACGCCCCACGTTTTTTAGAACCATGGTTTCACCCAAACTCTTTGAGATCCAAGATTAAATCTTGACATTAGTTGAGATCTCCAAATATTGGTGTTTACACACGGTGGACTCCGTGTTTGTGGTGTTACGGTGAAAAAATAATGGATATCGTCTTCAAGATATGTAGACGGCTGTTGAGGCTTATTGGTGGACACCAAGGTGTTTGTGGACTCACACATTACGACAGTTGCACGGGTCATGTCACTGTGCAGAGGTTGAGGAGAGAAGAGAATCGAGGCTTATGGGGGAATTGAGTCTAACTTATAAGCCTACTTGTTGTCAAATTTTAAATGTTAAAATTATCGTAAGTGCACGGGTTATTGAAATATAGCGGGTGTAAGTACGGGTCGAACCCACAGAGATTTGGTAAACTTTAATAAAATATCGACTGTCCAACTAGATATATGAGTGTATAAATGTGATTGAGCTTCTAAATGAACAAGTAAGAGTTAATATCAAATGTGGAAGAAAATAAGACGTCGAATCTGTTTGTCAATTCTAATTAAATTAACACATTAATTTAATTCTGTAATTCTGAATTTATAACGCCAAAAATATACCGACTTTCGTCGTGTACATTTTGGAGAATAAGACATTACATGAGTTCAAAATATTTTAACGTCTCTTAAATTAGACACCATAAATCCCTATTCTCTCGAAAATATCACATTTTAAATTTTTAATGTGTATTTAAGCATGAGGTATCAAAACATTTAAGTACAAGCATAACACATCAAAAATAACAACTTCAAATTTTTAAAGCATGAATTTATAGTTAATTTTTTAGGTTTAAAAATACACTCTTGTGTAATTTTAAGCGAATACCGAATTATTTTTTTTAAATTAAAGCACGTCGGAATATGTACGAAATTAAATTAACATGCGTATTTTAATTTGTCGTAACAAACATCACCTAAGTCCTATTAATTAAACTACTCACACATCATATTTTACATACAAATATTGCAAGATGAAATAGTAATTTTCATTAATAAATGTCAACTTACAAAAATCACGTCCAAGACGTGAGTTACAATATACAATGTGCTCCTCCAAAGTCTTCCAAAAAAAATATTCTTTACACAGATTTTTTTTATCTCTCAAAGTGTGTATTTTTTCTATCCAAAAGTGTATATCCAAAATCGAAATTGGCCCATAATTTATAACCCCACAAATCTGATACACACATAAAAATAGGGGGAAATGGGGATAATACGTGGGTTTTGGGTTGGTACTGGGCAAGTGGGGGTGTCGGAGAGGTGTGGCCGGAAATGGGGTTTTGGGTTTGTTCGTGGGTTGAAGAAATAATGAGGTGGGTTTTAGTTGGGTGGTTTTGGAGTGGAGTGGTTTGGTGTTTTTTTCCTAATAATAAAAGTTTTTG
Organism: Sambucus nigra; assembly: GCA_949130495.1. Taxonomy (NCBI): domain Eukaryota; kingdom Viridiplantae; phylum Streptophyta; class Magnoliopsida; order Dipsacales; family Adoxaceae; genus Sambucus; species Sambucus nigra. The sequence goes on along the minus strand of OX422213.1, from coordinate 685,741,615 downwards.
GAGTGAAGTGGAGTGGGTTTAATTTTGGAAGGGAAGATGAATAGTAGTTGAGGGTGTAGTTTGGGTGTGAGTATGTGTAGGATGTTAAGGTGTGAGTGTGTCTGTAATTTATGTCTAATAAACTTAACTAAAATATTTAGTACTCAGCTAAAAAATTACAAAAATAATAAAACTAAAAAAAAATTATACTTTATAAAATACAACACTCAAAACAACCCCCCAAAGTTACTATATTCTTGCTTATTAATGATCTCAATCATTACCTCTTGTTTCTTGATTTTTTATAAGTTCCCCCCTTGTTTCACCATCTATGAATTCTAAAACATAACATATTCTTCAAATTATTTAGCTAAAAAATCCATTTTTGTCAGTCCTAGAAGACCCATTGGTCCCATTATTTTGTTACACACTTAGTTTTCAGTATCATTGCTTATATCCCCAGTGGTTATCCATGCCCTCCATCAATTTGTTAGGAAATTTAAACCATTTAATTAACATTATTTGCTAAATATACTGTAAAGGGAAACTTGTGTTAGTTCTTATTCATGCCTTCTTTTACAAGTCATTGGATCATCCAAGTTCAGAAACATTCAACAATTTTTACACTACTCAACGAATAAGGACAATCTTGTGCAACGAGTTATATGGAAGGCCTCTCCAGTGGAGCAAGTACAACAAATTTATCTTCCTTAACATTGGCCATTCATTATAGACCAATTTTGATCAAAGACATATGACATTCCTCTGTAAATGAGTCATAGACGGCCTTGGGCATTGTCTATTGTCTAGGGGAGTGGGTATGATTGGGTTTTAATATGTTTCTAGTTCAGATTTTGCATTTTTGAACAAGATATAAGTAAAGTTGTAGACATTCTCTTCTCATGGTCATCTTGCAATGGAATGTGTTTAAGGAACTGGTGTAATACGGAAGTAAATTAATATAAATAACAACAACAACGAAGAGGAAACTATCTCAACTATCTCTCTAAACATTCTTTATAATTCTCCAAAGTCTAAATTACAATATGAGGCCAAAGGCCCTATTTATATAAGAGGTTAGCTTGCTAATCAAGCTAAGCCTAAAATGTCAAAACTACACTTCATTAATTTTACTATATGTAGGAATACTAGTAAAGACAAAAATATCCTTTATATACTAAGGGCTTTGAAAACTATGTATGAACTCGTAAATGCACTAAAAAAGGTCGTATCCACTACACAAGGCTCCCGCTTAACTGCAGGGTTTGGAAGAGGTGGATGTCGGCTTCCCTTACCCCCATATATGGAGAGGCTTCTATCATGTCTCGAACCCGAGACCAACCGTAACTTAGGTGAGGGCACTTGCCATTTCACCAAGCTACACCTCTACTTAAAAGACAAAAAATATCTGCCACTTTCCATTAACAAAATTGACAGCTCATATGATATCTATGCTCTTGCATCACTCCTATCACTAACTACGAAAATGCCCTAACTTATTATGAAAACTTTCCATTAAAAGAACATTCCCTTATTTTATTACTAATAATAACATAAATATCAAAATTTAAAATATTCTTCAATTATGGGCTTGACTTCATGTGTGCTCCATTTTCAAACTTATTTTGGAAACCAAGTTAATGTATTACCAATGCTTCACTATCTCCATATTTTGTTTACTATTGATTGGGGTCTTATTGTGGAAACCAATGGTTGTCCACCACATTGCTTGTCATGATGGTTCATTGTTGCTGTTACGTAAAAGACCATTACCTTCCTCATGATGCACGCCTCTTGAATGAAGCACAATTTTGGAGGAAACACATTGCAATACACGTAGGCAGATTGAAAGAGAATAACATTGTTCAATTGAGGACGGTGACTTTCGCTGAATTAGGAGTAATGGGTCCTATTAATTCCTGAAGCCCAAGGCATGTAGTATTTAGGTTGTCCTTTGAATAAACAAAAGGGGAGATAAAACAAGTAGAGTTAGGAGCAGAAGAAGAGGGGGAGAAAGTGTATTTTTTTACTCTGTTTGGGTATGAAAAAAAATGGAGAGAAAGTTAAGAGGAGTGTAACTTCCTTTTGTTTGGTGAGAGAGAGAGAGAGAGAGAGAGAGAGAGAGAGAGAGGTGGCCTAGTTTTTCCTTCAATTTATTTTTTTAGCACAATCTTTCTTTTCAACTTGTCACCAATATTCAGCTAAAATAAAGGGTGTAGGCCCAAAAGAAAATTCATGATATATTTTCTCATCTTCTTTCATCTGTTTTCTCCCGTCAAGTTGGATCCATACAAGAATTGTAAGAGAAACGAAATTTCCCTTCTCTTCTATTCCCTTCTCATCGTAGAAAACAGAAGTTCGGAATGAGGGAGAACGTAATTAGTCTGTTCACCATTAATAGAAAAATACAGTGAGCAATCGGATGCTACTTAGTAGCATAAAAGTATTGTTTGAATAGGATTGGGAAATGTTCTAAAATATGAACTTTCATTGTAACTGGTTATGATGACACTGTAAAAGTAGGTAGGTCCAGTGTTTGAATTCTTGGCCCTCATGATGAGGAGCTTTGTCAGACCAGCTTACTTTTCCTGAGAGCATGAAGATAATAAAATGCCCTTTTTTCAGAAATTTTTGTGCCTTGAATCTATTTTCTTCTTCTATAACTTGGTTCATTTTATCCTTTCCTTTGTACCTATGTAGGAAAAGGTTCCTCACTATAGCAATGCTTGCTTCTGGAGCTGGTCTTTTCAGTGCATTTGCTCCAAATTTAATTTCATTACTTATTCTCCGTTGTTTGGTTTGTTTTGGTTTGGGAGGTGGACCTGTACTCTCGTCCTGGTTTTTAGAGTTTATCCCTGCTCCAAGTAGAGGCACTTGAATGGTTGTTTTTTTAGCTTTCTAGACCCTTGGAACGATTCTTGAGGCTTTGCTTGCATGGGTAGGTTATGGCGCCATTTTTTTTTCTTTTGGTAGGCAGCAATATTATATTTATATGAAAAAATTTCACCAACTGGGGGAAAAATATGAAACAAAACTAAAAAACCCCTCATGTCACAATCTCTATCTAACTCAAAAGAATACAAGCACAAGTTTTGAGAAGGAAACCCTAAAGAGATGATAGCAAATTAATTATCTTTCAAATCAATTCTCATCTCCTTGTTATCGAAAAAAATGTTTCAATGTTATCATACGTACCAAAAATAGCTTAAATAATAGATAAATAAAAATAAAGCAATCAACCAAAACATAGTATGCCCAACCTTTAGCAGAGCTATTTTATCATAGACACTAGGTACCAACTCCACTCACATGAAATTCTTGAAACAACTTATTACAAATAAACCATGTAATCCTACTATGAAGGAACAAGTGGTCTATGCAGCCTTCTTTTTTGAAACACCTCTCAAGTTTTTACCATGGTACCGACCACTCACATACCTGAATTTTTTGAGTTGCTAATAAATTTCACTCATTAAAACTCCCCCCACCCCAAATTAATAGTTCATGTTTGAAAGTCAAACTTTCAAAGAAAACATTGTAGGCTAATTAATGGCTAAAACTAAATTTTACTTGAATATCATGAAATTTGATATGTTGGTTTTCTAAGTTCACTTTCAATTTGGGACGTCCTAAAATGACATGTCGGACTCTTAACATGCGAAGGGGGGAGTACATGATTTCTGCATTTGTTATATTCTTTTTCTCGACATATTCTCCTAATTGCAAGTTGTTATAGGGGACATAGAGATCCAAAAATCCCCAAGTTTTTATGATATTGTACTCATTATTTCTATGTACAACTTAAAACTTTTAACTTTTTTCTTTTCTTTTCTATCCACTGTCCAAGAAACTTGATACATTAGTATTTGTTTCCTATTGTTTTATTTTACCAACCAAAAATGCCTCTTCTCATCGCTTGCATCTTTACTAAATGTATACGAGGGTTCTGTTTGAACAACTATAGAACACTGTCTATCATCCAATATTTTTTTGTTATTTGTTTAATGCTGCTCTCGGAGGAGTACGTTTTTAAGAAAAGTGAACAAAAGAAGAAAAAGAATGTTTATGCAACGACCTTATTGACATTATCTCACCCTGGTTACCATAAAGCTTATTAATTCGAGCAGATGCCTCCCTTTTAACCTTAATAATCTCTCCAAAATAATCGTGATTATTTTAGCCGCAAGCTTTTGATTGATGGCATCTCGTTTCCTGTAATTCTCCATTTGAAGTTGCTTGGGGACTTCTTTTATTTTTGTTATCTATCGTCAAACCTTCTCAATGTCTGAAATTGTTCAGGATTAACTTGTGGTTGTCCCATAATTGTTACTTGACAGATGCGAATTGCTCGTTGTAGAGGTTGCATGAATTGGGCTCAATTTCAAACTCTTTGATGGCTTGGATAAGTTGGCACCAAAAGGAGTGCTATGGGATTCAATAGTATCATTATCTCATGGGCTTGTATCCAGACCATTTATTGAGTTGTCGGTAGATATTGCCACTCAATTGTATCATTCGCAGTAGATATTGCCACTATTTTGGAGATGCCAGCCAGTTATTTACCCAATGTCAACTAATTTATCCTCAAAAAATCATGCGATCCCATCTTATCTGTGAATTCAGTAAGATACATTATACCCAAAATTTCAAACGCGACTTATCCAACACTGTAACTATGGGAGAGATTAATGGAATGACTCCGATATACTTGCTTGGGTTACAAGAAAAATAATACCGTTTGGCAAAATCTCAATCAACACTTCCCTTCTATACCAGACATATGAATATTCTTATCGCCAGCTAAAATATGCATCGGTATTATTCCTGCACCTGGTTCGTAACAGGCATATGATGATCATGATGTTCCTCTAAAATTTGGTGTGGTTTCAATGTCGAAGGTTCTGCATTGGATTTGGAACTGTTCAGAACTGAAGCACCGGCCACAGGACTTTACCCATCAGCAGACATTATTGGATTCTAGGAAGGGAGCTTTCTCATCATTGTTGAAGCTCCTTTCACCCGAATTACTTACATCAGCACTGCTTCGGTGGGTGGTGTTTTTTGGGAATCCATTTTCGTACAATGGGCTCGTTCTGTTAACGATAGAGTTAAATAACAGACATAATACCTGTTTTCCAACCGAAATGCAGTCTAAAGAGCCCTAGTCCCAGGATGTTAGTTACAAAAATGTCTTCATTGCTAGTTTTGCAGGTACATCCATCTCTCTCTCTCTAACACACACACAAATATATATATATAAATGGTCATCTTTGTGTGAACCCTTTTATAACTATAGTTATTTTTATTTTTTGAATGAGAGGACGAACAATTAACAATAAAATTATGTGGGATCAGACTCAAAAATTATGTTCATACGAGACAAAATTCCTGTTATCAATTTATTTTACTCATGTTCAACAAGAAAAAGTGTTGAATGATTTGGTGTTTGGCCTCCATTAATTTTTTATTGTTGACTTTGGCCCCCAACCTTTTCATTTCTTGGGGTATGGTCCATAAATGACTTTTAATGACGCAAAAAGTGTAGGTTTTACAAAGCGTCGCTAAAAGTCATGTTAGGGTCAAACCCCACAAAATGATAACTTGGGTGCTAAAGTTAGTATTGAAGAATTAAGGTCGGGAACACACCAAATGGCACAATTTTGTTCTCATTCTCATGTGATTTTGACTATAATTTTAACTTTGATTTGCTTCAAGAGTTTTCGGGGATTCTTCTATCAGCCACCGCAATTGATAAGCTTGGTCGTAAGTTCACGATGTCGGCTATGTTCTTCCTCTGTTTCATCTTTTTTCTCCCGTTGGTGTTTCATCAGCCTGAGGGTATAACGACAGGACTTCTATTCGGTGCTCGCATATGCATTACAACAACTTTCACTGTTATCTATATATATGCTCCGAAGGTAAGTCAAACACATTATTTTATAAATTTCATAAAAATCTAGGGGTGGAAGTTCATTTGCATCATGTCATTTCGTGTTTGTGTTAGGTATCAGTCGACATGATTAACCAATCGTGTTAAATGAGCAAACACTAACCTGGCCTATTTATCAATTGTCGACACAAATGCGCGACACGTGACCCAAATTGACATTCATAAAAATGTAGGATGCGGACGCGAACATGTAGACTATCATTTATATTTTGTATATATTACTAGGCAAAAAAAATAACATTGTTCAGGTATTTTAAAAATACTATACTTTGACCCCTTTAATTAAAAAGGGTTATTTCGTTTTTGTCCCCCATTAGTTTTGTCCGTTTGGGGATTAACCCCCAATTAAAGACTATTGTAGGATTAACCCCTATTTTTCATTTTCAGTGATACTTTTTTTGAAAAAATGTGTCACTAAAAATATCAACAAAATTCAAGAAGTGTTGCTAAAAGTGAAAAATGAGGTTAATCCTACGATTTTTTTAATTGGGGGTTAATCCCCAAAAGGACAAAACCATTGAGGGCCAAAACCCAAATAACCCATTAAAAACACATGTTTACCAAAAAAAAATCACATTTTGAGCTCTTTTTTATTGGGAGTAATTACATTAGTCTTTGAAAGGTTATGAACATGTCCTCTAGCATGTCACAATGTGTCAAAATATAAAAGGCAATTTATAACACATTAGGTGTGTTTGAAAGGTGTTGGAAATGGACACCTGACCTCTGGGAGAGTGTCGGTTTTCTATTATACCACGCATAGCTCATTAACCACAAAATAAGTTTAGCATCCTATTTTTTTGGCAAAAAATCATACCACTCGTCCTTTTCGAAAACTAAAATTTCATTGATTTTAAATACGAGGTACATATTCGTAGAATATCATCATCTAGAATTTTATGTGATAGCAGAACAAGATATATGCATTCTCATAAGAATATTAGTTAAAAATTGATAAGTAATATTATGTATACCCTTTTTTGTTACCCATGTGTCAAACACACATTGACTGGTGTTTGTAATGGGTTCATGTGAATTACAAACACCAGTCAGTGTGTATTAGACACATTAGCCAGGTAACACAAAAATGTCACAGAAAAAGAATATGTAGTATTACTCAAAATTTATATTTGTATCATTTTTGGGTTATTTGTACGTGATGCCAACCCGAACCTTCTATTATATGCGTTAGTAGTCGTGTTATTTTTTCGGTTTGCGTCGAGTAATGGTCAACCCTAATCCGCTAACTTCGTGTCGTGTAAAAAATTGTCACCCCTAGAACAACTGATAATTATTCATTTGAACCTATTTTGTTTGAGCTTTTTAGTACAAAAAAATTAACTTGTGTTTTTTAAACTGTCAAGATACCCTACTTAAGTGAGAACAACTTACTTCAGTGAGAACAACTGGTGTTGGAGTGGCAAGCTCAATGGGAAGAATTGGTGGAATGATATGTCCTCTAGTGGCTGTAGGTTTGGTACATGGGTGTCATCAAACTGCATCCATTATTTTATTTGAAGTTGTAATTTTTGTCTTCGGTGTATCTGTATTGCTTTTCCCACATGAAACAAAGGGACGTGAATTAAGTGATAATTTATGTAGTTCAATACATGTTAATACATTAGACTGAATTGAGCAGTGTGTTTGTTCATTCAAGTGATATTCAATTGTAAAATGACTAAATGTGACATTTTCTAGTTCATATATATTTTACTAGGGAAATTTAAAACCAAAGACATTTCCTCACCTATATGCCCTTGTACTCTTGGGTCGTACATGTTACGTATCACGTGAACATGACGTGCAGGGTCTCTCAGAACGCATTGTTATTTACGTACACCTTACACTAATTATCGTTTTTGAGATAACACTAGGATTTCAATAATTACACATATCGCCTTATGGACTAATATCTAACCTTAATTAATATTTCGAGTTGTGTACTCCATAACCAATTTTGGGTGGAGCAAGTTCCCCACTTCAAGTTTCTGAATTACACTTTTTTTCCTTGTTTATTTTATCATTTTAACAAAGCACCCTACTCACAATTTCAATTAGTTTCCATCTTCTATCGTGTTACTCGTAAAGAAACACAAGTCAAAATAATTGAGTCTTCACTAATGAATTTTAATCAATGAATGCAATATTGTCAGGGTTATTGAACACCACTTGCCACGATTTAGCTTTTCAAGTTCATCAAACTATTATACACGAGAGAGGTGCTACATGCAACGGTTTTGTGTAGCGGGTGTACAAAATGCTTGTACCGTTGTCTAAAAAAATATACACTTTATTTTTTTAGTCAACGGTACAAGCATTTTGTGCACCTGGTGCACAAAACCGGTGAAACTATCATTTTTCTATACACGGTGTAGGCCAACTGAGAGCATTACTAACAAATGTATTTCCTCACTAATGCAACTGTAAACCATAAGCTTATTGATCAACTAAACATAATTTAATGCATTATTCTACGCAATGACTAACAAAATAAATACTAAACAATCCACGCTCATTACCCATGGCCATGGACATGTCTTGAAACATAAGTCCATGTAGAGCTATATTTGTATAGATATACAAACATATAGTGTCTAGCTCAGGTGCGGACGTGTCCCATGTGGACACGGTACAAACGGATTTTTAAAAAATAGCTCTCGATATTTTTTTGAAGTGATTTTCTTATAGGTTATGAACATTTCAATGAACCCAGAAAAAAAAAATCAACTCAAAATAATTTTTTTGCTGTTTTAATAAAATCCCTCAAAATCTGTTGATTTTTTTTGTGGGCTCATTGAAATGTTAATAACACATAAAAAAATACTTCAAAAAATATCGGGAGCTATTTTTTAAAATTTGTCTGCACCATGTCCGCATGGGATACGTCCGCACCTAAGATGGATTATATATATATATATCCAATGTTTAGGGCATTAAAATCAACACTAGTAAATTACAATGTTAATATATTTCTCAATGTTTTCAACTTTTGGACTTCACAACCCAAACAAATCCCAATTGCTACATGAACAAATAGAAGACTAGTTTTCTTAAGGGTGGCAATTTTTGGCAATTATTTACTTGCTATAACCGAGTTGAAGAAAGAAACAAGGGGGAAAATGATAAATTTTCATAATGCCTCGATGATTTGGATGCCAAAATAACCATGTTTTCAAACACTTCTTTTGCATCTAGCATTCTCTAGTTTGGTATTAAAATTTGACAAATCCAATTGAGATTTCTCAAAGATATGATACACCATTGTTGATCTTTCTCACCAATATTATCTCCTTAGAAGTCTTCAATGAATGCACTAAGAGACTAGACAAATAAAGCAATATCGCAAACTACGATTGCCGTTTTTCCTACTCATTATACTAAAAAAACGAATAACTAACCTCCCCATTTTGCCAGATATTGTCGAAAGACAAATCATACTTGGTTGATTTTCACATGAGAGGGTCAATCATCATCCGAATGATTGCTGGAAATCACACAAAAATACCATATGAGGCCTTCAGTCTGATCACTAAAAAAGCATGCTCGGACCCCATTCCCTTGTTGTCACTTCCGATGAGTTTTCTCTTTCCAATTATACGGGATCACCTATCACTGTCAGTGATCTTAAAGTAATTTTCAATAGGTTAAATGTACATATGATTCATAGCCCCTACCCTGGTAGTCACCTTAAGTAATTCTTCATGAATTCTTTATTTAGCTTGTATTAATGACATGATATCTAATACTAATGTCTTATCCTCCAAAGTTACTACTCCCCATACACCATACATTCATACGACCGACATATTATATAGGCTTATTAGTCATATCAGAAATATCTCTATCTTAAGTGTCTCGCCCTTTGACACTTTTCTTATACCTAAAATTACCTTAAATCTTATATATGTTGACCGATTATGAACTTGGACTTACAGTCATCTTCTCTTATTCTGGTTATCATATGAAGGATCCTCAAAGAGGAAAGACCCTCGGGATATTTCATAAAATTTACTGCTTATTCGAACTCTTTAAACTCTATACATTCCCTACTACTCTTCTTCCATAGTTAAAATTGTTAAATCAACATATTCCACTTCGTATTTAATCTTTGGCATGAGCAGTTGGGTCATGTGTCTGTTGGGCAACTCACTCTCTAGTTTTTATGGGTGGGTTAGGATCTCTTAAAAATAATGAGGACACATGTTTGTCTTGTGAGCTTGTAAAACAACCAACTATATCTTGTAACATAAGAAATTTTCTTGTGGTTGGTATCTGCTATCACCCACAGGTTGATGGTCAAATATATATGCATTACAACAACTTTCACTGTTATCTCTCTCTCTCTCTCTCTCTCTATCTCTCTCTCTCTCTCTCTCTCTCTCTCTCTCTCTCTCTCTCTCTCTCTATATATATATATATATATATACTCCGGGGGTAAGTCAAACACATTTCTTTATTAATTACATGAAAATTTAGGGGTGGCAATTCATTTGTATCATGTCATTTTGTGTTTGTGTTAAATATCGGTAGACGTGCTTAATTAATCGTGTTAAATTAGCAAACACTAATCTGGCTTGTTGATTAATTATTGACACAAACACGCACACGACCCAATATGACATTCATAAAAGTGTAGGACGCGAACACGTAGACTGTCATTTATATTATATATATATATTACTAGACAAAAAAATAACATTGTTCGGGTATTTTAAAAATATTGTACTTTGAACCCTTTAATTAAAAAAAGGTTTATTTGGTTTATGGCCCCCATTAGTTTTGTCTATTTGGGATTGTAGGATTAATCCCCATTTTTCACTTTCAGGAACACTTTTTTGAAAAAATGTGTCACTAAAAATATCAAAAAAATTCAAAAAATGTCTGTACAAGTAAAAAATGGGGTTAATCCTACAATTGTTTTTAATTGGGGGTTAATCCCCAACCGGACAAAACTATTGGGGTCCAAAACCCAAATAACCCATTAAAAACACACTTTTACTAAAAAAAATCACATTTTGAGCTTTTTTTTATTAGGAGTAATTATATTAGTCTACGAAAGGTTTTGAACATTTCCTCTAGCATGTCACAGTGTGTCAAACTATAAAAAGTAATTTAACACTCTAGGTGTGTTTGAAAGGTGTTGGAAATGGACATATGACCTCTCGGAGAGTATCGATTTTCCATCATACCACACACATAACTCATTAACCACAAAATAAGTCTAGCATCCTATTTTTTGGGCAACAAATCATACCACTCATATCCTTTTCGTAAACTAAAAGTTCATTGATTTTAAATATGAGGTATATATTAGTAGAGTATCATCTAGAATTTTATATAATAGCAGAACAAGATATATGCATTCTCATAAGAATATTAGTTAAGAATTTATGAGTAATATTGTGTATACACTTTTTTGTGACCCTTTTTTTATACCTGGATGATATGTCAAACACACATCAGTCGTTGTTTGTAATGGGGTCATGTGAATTAAAAACACTAGTCAATGTGTATTAGACACATCAACCGGGTCACAGAAAAAGGTATACGTAGTATTACTCAAATTTTATATTTTTATCATTTAGGGGTTATTTGTTTTTTATGATAACCAGAGCAGTCTATTTTATGCGGTAGCAAACATGTCATTTTTTCGGTTTGCATCGAGTAATGATCAACCCTAACCTGCTAACCTCATGTAGCTTAAAATTTTGACACCCCTAGAAAAACTAATACATATTCTTTTGAAACTATTTGTTTTTAAGCTATCATGTACAAAATAAACTTGAGCTTTATTTTTCAAACTATAGATATACCCAACTTCAGGGTGAACAACTGGTGTTGGAGTGGCAAGCTTAGTGGGAAGAATTGATGGAATGATATGTCCTTTAGTGACAGTGGGTTTGGTACATGGGCGTCATCAAACTGCATCCATTGTATTATTTGAAGTTGTAATTTTTGTCTCTGGTGTATCTGTACTACTTTTCCTTCATGAAACAAAGGGACGTGAATTAAGTGATGGTTTATCTAGTTCAATACATGTTAATACATTAGACTGAAATGATCAGTGTGTTTGTTCATTCAAGTAATATTTATTTGTAAAATGACTAAATGTGACATTTTCTAATTCATATATATTTTACTAAGGAAATTTAAAACGAAAGACATGTCCTCACCCACACGCCCTTGTACTCTTGGGCCCTACATGTTACGTATCATGTGAACATGACATGCAGGGTCTCTTAGAGCGTGTTATTATTTACGTACACCTTACACTAGTTGTCATTTTTGAGATAACACTAGGATTTCAATAACTACACATAGCCTCTTATAGGCTAATAGAGACCCTGAATTAATATTTAGAGTTGTGTATTCCATAACCAATTTTGGGCGGGGCAAGTTCCCCACTTCAAGTTTTAGAATTATAGTTTATCGTTGTTCATTTTATCATTTTAACAAAGCACTCTACTCACAATTTCAATTAGTTTCCATCTTCTATCGTCACCTGTAAAGAAACACGTATCAAAACAGAAGAGTCTTGACTCATGAATTTGAATCAATGACTGCAATTTTGCCAAGGTTATTGAACAACACTTGCCACAGTTTAGGCTTTCAAGTTCATCAAACTGTTTTACACGGGAGAGGTGCTACAAGCATCAGTTTTGTGCACCGGGTGCACAAAATGCTTTTACCATTGACTAAAAAATACACACATTATTTTTTTAGTCAACGGTATAAGCGTTTTGAGCACCCGGTGCAACTATCATTTTTCTATACACGGTGTAGGCCAACTGAGAGCACTACCAACAAATGTATTTCCTTACTAATGCAACTATAAACCGTAAGCTTGTTGATCAATTTAGTTAAATTTAAAATTGCATATTAAACAAACATAATTTAATGCATTATTCTCCGCAATTACAGATAGAATAAATATTAAACAATCCATACTCATGGACAAGTCTTGAAACATAAGTCCATGTAGAGATATATTTGTATATATATACACATATATAGGGTCTAGCTCAGGTGAGGACGTGTCATGTGCTGACACGGTGCATACGAAATTTTCAAAAATAGCTCCCGAGATGTTTTTGAAGTGATTTTTTAAGGGGTTATGAATGATATACCCGCATATACCCTCGGCCAGGCCGAGGGAGTACTCCACCTGGGAGAGGCCAGGATGACCCCTCATCAGGCACCCGACGACCCTTCAAGGGGTCGACCCCTCATCAGGCCCAGACGACTCTTCAAGGGGCCGACCCCTCATCAGGCCCAGCCGACCCTCTAAGGGGCCGACCCCTCATCATGGTCCAGACGACCCTTCAAGGGGTCGACCCCTCATCAGGCCGAGACGAATCTTCAAGGGGCCGACCCCTCATCATGGTCCAGACGACCCTTCAAGGGGCCGACCCCTCATCAGGCCCAAACGACCCTTTAAGGGGCCGATCCCCTCATCATGGTCCAGACGACCCTTCAAGGGGTCGACCCCTCGTCAGGCCCAGACGACCCTTCAAGGGGCCGACCCCTCATCATGGTCCAGACGACCCATCAAGGGGACGACCCCTCATCAGGTCCAGACGACCCTCCGAGAGTACGACAGTACAAGGCCTAAATTATGCCAGACTCACTACCTAAAGGAACTTTGCCCTCGGCCTCATATCATAGGCCGAGGATGACATCATCACAACGCGTGGTTTGGGAGACGCGTGGAACAGTGCACGTGAGACTCACATAGCACGTGGAAGATCGTTATAATAATATCACCCCCTCACGGGAAGGAATATTATGTCATCATTTGGTATCTACAGGTGTCAATAGGAGATTGGCTAGATCATCATTCACATGCACCATCCATACTTGGGGGATACACTACACCCCCCAAGACCTATATATACTTATCACCTACAACCCTACAAAAGGACCGATCGATAATTGAAAACCCTAGCTAAAACTCTGCTTGTACACACAGTAGAGAGAGAAAGTGAACTTATGTGCATTGTATCCAAGGCCATTAGTTCCCATACTTAGTGGATCACATACTCACAGTAGATGTAGGCCTAATTGGCTGAACCACTATACATCATTGTCTTATTCCTCTTATACTCATCTCCTTCTACACACTTACACACTTATACATGTACATCTCTATGGCTGCCATGGTTACTTCTGTTTGAGCTCATCATCACTTATCTGGTGGTGCTGAATCTAAGCATCATCAGTTTGGCGCCGTCTGTGGGAACGAGAAGACATCTCTTCCTTTATACAGCTTGACCTTACTGGGCACTCTGGTGGTAAGCCAGCTCTCCCCCTGTGTGGAGACGTTTCATCATTGAAAGAGACTGACCGAGCGGAAGAAGTGTGTTCATGTGAGGACACAATCGTTGTGTGTTTCGCCGCCGCGATACAAAAAACCTAAGCTACTACTACACTTGACAAGCAAGCACAGCGGTAAGTCGGGTATCGTAAGAAATCCACATGGAGTGATTGAATTTTAGATTTTAATTGTTTAATTACTTCTGGAATAAAAGTGTAAAATAAATAAATGAAAAGGTGATGGTTGGGAATGGTGACAAAAGAAAAGGAATAAGTTACGCTACGCAAAAGTAAAGCGAGGATCGGGATCACATACACACATTCACGGGCTAAAAAACTACTAATTAGAATTTCGATTCGAAAACATTTAATCGATCATTTTCAATTAAGCATAAACATCACGCAATAAGGAATTTAAGCCAAAGTTGCGAGATTAAACATTTAATGAAAAATGGTCACACGCGGATTAAATTCGGATTATCGCTATAAACACTAAAGTTGCGTGACAAATAAAGTTAAACGCATAACAATCCAACTTTAATACACGCGGTTTCAATTAAATGCAATTTTACACGAAACCCTAACTTTCGAGGTCCAAACCCGTAAATGGCGTAACGAAATCCCGACCCTATTTATCTAAGGGCGCGACATGGAAATAAACTAAATTAAACTAATTAAACTAGGAAAGCAAGAAATAAAGCAAGTAAACTAATTAATAAAGCATGTAAACTAATTATCAAAGCAAGTAATTAAGAAATACAACTATATTAATAAGCTTACATACATCAAAGTGGGCAAAACACCCAAAGTGGTGGAGTAGAGCAAAGCTCCATACAAACCCTAAACTAATGTGAAATGTAAGATGATCTCCTCAAAAGGAAGAGAAAGAGTATTTATACAAAAACAAATCCCATGGCAAAATTATAAATAAAAGGGAAAATTGCCAAATATCAGCAGGGCCGAATCGATTCGGCATTGGGCCGAATCGATTCGGTTGGAGAATATCTCGAGACTGCCAGCGGGGCGAATCGATTCGGGTGAAATCCGAATCGATTCGGAATGGTGGGCGAATCGATTCGGAATGGTGGGCGAATCGATTCGGAATGGTGGGCGAATCGATTCAGAAACAGAGGAATTGGCATACTGTCTCCAACCGAATCGATTCGCAAAAGGGGCGAATCGATTCGGACCTACAGGTCTTGAATTTTTCCTTGATTTTGGTTGGTTTGAAATTCTCTTCCGCTCAAAAGCCCGTAACTTCTTCGTTCGGACTCGGAATCGCGCACCGTTTGCGGCTACGCGAAGCTTGTTCAGAGGGCTTCAACTTCCGTGAAGACATTGGGTCAGTTGCCCAAATTTTAAAATAACTAAATTTCCCTTGCGCGTGCGATTGTGTACGGAACTTCGCCGGAATGCATCCAAACTTCATACTAAGCATCCAAATACCTACAAAAGCTCAATTAACCCCTTAAAAACATGTTAACATGGAAATCCGAGGTTGTCTGGTTAACGAGCATAAATATAGGGATTAAGATACCCGAGGGGGCTAATAACGCGTAGGTTAACGGGTGAAATACGCAATATTTACGCTGTATCACACCCCCTAACTTACACATTTCTAGTCCCTAGCAATGAAATAGGAAACAATAAGAACTACAAGAAAACCAAAAGCAGGATACAAGTACAAAATGGGATTAAAAAGTAATAAAAAGATAAGGCCACTTTCGCGGGTGAACGATTGCATTTAGCATATGCAATTAGCCGTTAAACCCCTAGGTTACCCTAGTGGACGAGTGTCGTCTCGTGAGGGTTTTCAGGGATGAAACCCACAAACATCATATGGTTTCCTCAAAATATGCCCAACCCAACATGCGACAAACTCAACAACAACGAAAAAGATTTCAAACATGTAATTAGCACATTGAACGAATTCAAGCTAAAGTCCGTTGTTATTAACAAGTTGAATGCACCTCATAGAATTGAAACTTTAAAAGTGGGAGGGGGAGAGAAAATGCAAAATATGATTTGGCAAAAAACTCATATAAATCGGATACTAATCAAAGCAAGCATACATTCAATCCTCACGGGCATTACGCTCAACAAATGAAATCACTCGGAATGGGAGGTAATACACGGGACATGCGGGCATAAAGAGTAAATGTAAATGGAAACTAGGCCGCACACATGTCACAAATGAAGAACGCTATATATAAACTGAAAAATTGTAATCTCAATGAAAGATACCACTCATCAAAAGAGGCGAAATGCATTTTCACAGATTATCAAAACTATTATGACTTTTAAATTAAATGCACCCTAAGATCACATAAGACTTTATAGGGTTGTAATGTAGGTTTGGGGTTAAGGTACGAAATGAAAGGTATATGTACGGATTCAAAGTGTTCGGAGATGAAAACTTGGAATAATGGGAAGGATGCGGGCAATATCAAAAATGGAAAGTAACTTCCAAACAAGCATTAGATATAACAACTGGAGAGTAATCAAAGCTTATTGAACTATACACAACATATATGACTTTCTCTTTCTTTTCTTTTCTTCTTTTTCTCACTTTTTCTTTTTTGTTTTCTTTTGCTTTTTGCTTTCTCTTTTTCTTCACTTTTTTCACATCACTTTTCTTTACTTTTCAAACTCTCATATGCTTAAATTGCAACCACACTACAATAACATCATTCAATCCCAAGTATCATTCCAAACAAAGGTATGGAAAGTGTATGTATGGGCTAAAACTCCAATGCGGAGTTGGTTATGGGAATGGGGTTATGAAACGAAAGGCTATATTTTGGCTCAAAGGGGTTGACTAGGGAAACATATAAGGTGAGGTCAAGGATAATGTGGGTGATATAACAAAGAGGGCCTATGATCATTTCCAAAAGATTACGAAATTCTCAAGTCAAAATAATATATGAAAATCATGTTCAAGTAAAACATTTCGAGTATGAACTCAATTAATGAACGGTCAAATGAAAGAATAGAGAGATTACCGAAGAATTCAACGTTTTCAAAGAGAAAAGAATAGTGTATAACACTCACAAACGACGAAAAGTACAAAGCATACTCGGTGTAAGTATATACAATGCAACAAAAGATTCCCGAGTTATAAAAATATTAAACCAAATCAATAGAACAAGGAAAGTGCATATGCTCATGGGATAAAGTTTAATTCATGAAGTTATTCACAATATCAATGATTTGAGGACTAAAGTCTAATAACTTCTAAAATCGAGAACATGCATCATTGAGTTGTCAATCGGAAAGGGCAATTATTAAAATTTATCATCGAAAATAAGGCAAAATGCCCAACAAAGGAGAAAAAAGAAAGAAAATATTTTTGAAAATTTGCAATTTTTCTAAGAAAAGCATACTTAGTAAATAAATGGTGAGTAAATCCATGGACTACACATGAAATGGATAGAATATCCTACACCCCCTAACTTAAATGTTGCATTGTCCTCAATGCTAATTAAGAACAAAACACACAGATAGGAAAAGAACGATATTACCCAAAATTGGAGTGAACTCCATAAGCATGAGTCCAATGAAATCTACAAAACAAGTTAGTACCGAGCATAGCAAAAACAAATAACAAAAAGTTAACTAATTACACTAGACTAAATTAAAAGGAAAGAAAAATAGGAAAGAAAGAAAATTAAAAAGCTAACTATTTACAACCTACTATTTAGGCTTCACACTAACTATAAACTAGAAGTCTAAATAGTTGAGGGTCCACCCAAAAAGGTATTTGACTTTGAAAGATTAACGGTGGACCCTCCAAAGCGAACATGCCTCCCGAAAAATAAGAATTCCGTTTGAACAACGGAAGGCATGTGGGTGGTGAAAAAAGTGAACCATCGCCAATTTGAAATTTTGGGCGGACGATGGGGGATTTGGATAATAAGGGGGAAAGGTACACTTGAGGTCCAAGAAAAATTGACTCATCTCCCAAAGATTTTTCAAATGGAATAGGAGATGGTGCACACGTGGGTATAACATCCATCGAAAACAAGTCCTGTAAAGAGTCCTCATCGGCAAAAAGTGTAGAAGTTTTGAAAGTTTCTACCGACTCATAGGAATCAACCGGTAATTCTAATGGTTCAATGATGGAAAACGTATATGGTAATGAAATAAATTCAATCTCCGTCAACATATCGTCGGAAGGAGATTGAATTTCGGGGGAGAGAGATTCACATTCGATGAGAAATTCTTCAAAAAATTTAGGTGAAACACAAGTTTCCACCGCCTCGTTGTTTTGTGCATAAGAATTCATCTCATCGCAAAGTTCTCCAAGTCTCATTCCAGCATCATTTAGGCTTTCCAAACCTTGGGAGTAAAGAATAAAAGTTTCTTCCAAAGTAGGCTTCCTCGGCTCAAGAGCCTCGAACTCCTCATTTGGTAAAATCTCATCTTCTAAATCATCGGAATAAAAATCGTCATTGGTTTCAAAATATGAATCCAACTCAAACTCCCAATAACGATTTTCATTGCGATAAATGTTTTCAAGTCTTTCATTTTCAAGAAAATCTTGAAAATGAAAAACTTGAAAACTATCCCCAAAGTATGAATCATTAGAATGACCGTAATAACTATAATAGTAGGACATGATTACCTCGTTGTTTGTAGTTGGAGAATCCGAGCAAGAAAGTGAGCAACCGCGAATCAAAGTTTCTTAGTGCTCAAATATGTTATCCTGCAAAAAAGGTTAAAACAAAGAATACAAATACAAAAGGAAAAATACTACGAAATAATAAAACAATTACTATCTAAAACACACTCCCCGGCAACGGCGCGATTTTGTGACCGAGCGGAAAAAGTGTGTTCGTGTGAGGACACAATCGTTGTGTGTTTCGCCGTCGCAATACAAAAAACCTAAGCTACTACTACACTTGACAGGCAAGCACAGCGGTAAGTCGGGTATCGTAAGAAATCCACAGGGAGTGATTTAATTTTAGATTTTAATTGTTTAATTACTTCTGGAATAAAAGTGTAAAATAAATAAATGAAAAGGTGATGGTTGGGAATGGTGACAAAAGAAAAAGAATAAGTTACGCTACGCAAAAGTAAAGCGAGGATCGGGATCACATACACACATTCACGGGCTAAACAACTACTAATTAGAATTTCGATTCGAAAACATTTAATCGATCATTTTCAATTAAGCATAAACATCACGCAATAAGGAATTTAAGCCAAAGTTGCGAGATTAAACATTTAATAAAAAATGGTCACACGCGGATTAAATTCGGATTATCGCTATAAACACTAAAGTTGCGTGACAAATAAAGTTAAACGCATAACAATCCAACTTTAATACACGCGGTTTCAATTAAATGCAATTTTACACAAAACCCTAACTTTCGAGGTCCAAACCCGTAAATGGCGTAACGAAATCCCGACCCTATTTATCTAAGGGCACGACATGGAAATAAACTAAATTAAACTAATTAAACTAGGAAAGCAAGAAATAAAGCAAGTAAACTAATTAATAAAGCATGTAAACTAATTATCAAAGGAAGAAATTAAGAAATACAACTATATTAATAAGCTTACATACATCAAAGTGGGCAAAACACCCAAAGTGGTGGAGTAGGGCAAAGCTCCATACAAACCCTAAACTAATGTGAAATGTAAGATGATCTCCTCAAAAGGAAGAGAAAGAGTATTTATACAAAAACAAATCCCATTGCAAAATTGTAAATAAAAGGGAAAATTTTCAAATATCAGCAGGGCCGAATCGATTCGGCATTGGGCCGAATCGATTCGGTTGGAGAATATCTCGAGACTGCCAGAGGGGCGAATCGATTCGGGTGAAATCCGAATCGATTCGGAATGGTGGGCGAATCGATTCGGTTAGAATACGAATCGATTCGGAAACAGAGGAACTGGCATACTGTCTCCAACCGAATCGATTCGAAAAAGGGACGAATCGATTCGGACCTACAGGTCTTGAATTTTTCCTTGATTTTGGTTGGTTTGAAATTCTCTTCCGCTCAAAATCCCGTAACTTCTTCGTTCGGACTCGGAATCGCGCACCATTTGCGGCCACGCTAAGCTTGTTCAGAGGGCTTCAACTTTCGTGAAGACATTGGGCCAGTTGCCCAAATTATAAAATGACTAAATTGCCCTTGCGCGTGCAATTGTGTACGGAACTTCGCCGGAATGCATCCAAACTTCATTCTAAGCATCCAAATACCTACAAAAGCTCAATTAACCCCTGCAAAACATGTTAACATAGAAATCCGAGGTTGTCTGGTTAACGAGCATAAATATTGGGATTAAGATACCCGAGGGGGCTAATAACGCGTAGGTTAACGGGTGAAATACGCAATATTTACGCTGTATCAGAGACCCATTAAGGTTCTCAAGATCACCAGTCTTTTCTTCAGATCAGCTCTACATATCTCAAACACATGGCACCAGAGATTCCACCACCACCACTTCCTCCACCGAATAGTGGAGTAGGACCCAGTTCTAGTCAGCCACCACCTCAGTTTGAGATGGCTGATGTGGCAGCAGCCCTGAAGTCTCTGGCAGCAAGCTAGCAGATCATGCAGGAGCAGTTCACAGCTCTAAGCCAAAACATACTAAGACCACTAGGGGTCTCGCCTGAGATGATTACTCCGGCAGCGGCACCAGGGCAGCATGAGGCCAGGGGACCACCCTAGGCACCACGCAAAGACTTTCCACCCCCACAGCGGCGTAGGGATGTTGCTGACCCCCGGCATCTACGCCTAGGGAGGCAAGGAAACCCTTGCCTTGAGGATAGGTATGATGATCTGGAGGGAGAGGAGGCCCCCATAGAGTGTTGGGAGCCGTATGAGGTCTCTAACAATACTGTACGACCTCTCCAGGAGAGCAGAGGGAAGTGTGGAAGGAAAAATCCTGACGATCGCCCGAGAGGCTCTGCTTTCGATTGCCTGAGCAGGGGGTCGGCCTTTAAAAGGCTCGGCCAAGTAAATGACCTGGGAGAAAAATTATCCAGATCGAGGAGTGCTGCGAGGTCCAGAAGGAAGGTAGCAGATGGCCGACTCCACGGGGTCTGACCCCTAGGATGGGACGATGGTCAGGGGGAAGTAAATAGCTGACACAGGCCTGCCGCTGCAGAACCCTCTTTTCACCTCAAAGAGGCGGAGGGGGATAACATCGGCCAAGCCGACCCTACGAGGCCCTGGAATGACTCGATCCAGCGATTGGAGGATAAGATTGGCGATATTTTGAAGAGACGGGACCCTCTTCAGAGAGGATACTCCATAGGCTCACCCTTTGTGGCGAAGATAGTCAACTTCCCCATGCCATCCAAGTTCAAGCCACCAGTGGTCACCCCTCGGTATGACGGGAGTACCAACCCTGTCCACTATATTGAGATATACCAATCAGCGGTAAACATATACTCTATCTCAGATGAGATGAGGTGTCGTGCCTTTTCTAGTACTCTGACTGGGGCTGCATATGTTTGGTATATGTCTCTTCCAAAAAACTCCATTGAAAGCTTTAAGCAGTTGGCAGACCGATTTATCCATAACTTTTGCTTTGGAGTGAGGCCACAGAAGAAGACCACACACCTGCTCTATGTTAAGCAAGGGAAGAATGAGAGTCTAAGAGACTACATAGCCAGATTCAACAAAGAAAAGTTTGAGGTAGAAGACTATGAGGAGAGCATAGCCATGACCGCCCTCATTGGAGGGCTCCAAAAGGGGAAGTTGCTATGGAAGCTTGCTGAAGACCCTCTGAGGACGATGGTTGAATTGTTATCGACGGCAAGAAAGGTGATGAACGTCGAAGAGGCGACGGCCGTAAAATACGAAGATGAAAAAGGAGGCACTAGTGGGGGTAAGTACCATAAGAAGAACAAAGAGGGTAAGAAGAGGTCTACGGACGACAAGTTCGCTGATTACACCCCTCTAACGGTCAGCTGTGAACATATTCTCAATGAGATAAAGAGTGACTGGTCCATGAAGTGGCCTGAGAAGTTGAGGGCAGCCCCCAACAAGAGGAACCAAAACCTGTGGTGTGAATTTCACCAAGACTATGGCCACGTGACAGATAAATGATTTGCACTGAAAGATGAGATTGAGAAGATGCTGAAAGAAGGGAAGCTCAGGAAGTACGTTAACAAAGGTGCCCTCAAGAGGGGACGACCCTAGAAAGAAGCGGGGTGAGGCATGTAGAGAATGTCCTTCGAAAAGAGGGGACGACTATTCTGATGATGAGGATGACCCTGATCTCCCTCCAAGAGACGACCACGGCCCTGTCAAGAAACTTAATATGATCTCTCTCGGTGTGGGGATGATCTCCGGGGGTCTAACAGGAGGAGGGTCACAGGTCGTACACAAGAAGGCCCATGTAGCTTAAACCAAGGCAGTGACAAAAAATGTGCACTCAACCTCTTTGGAGGCAAAGTCAGAAAAGAGGAAGAAGGTCAATATGGATACTCTGATAGTGGGATTCTAAATAATGGACTTCAAAGGCCTCTTAGCCCCACATGATGACCCTCTCGTCATCACTACTACGGTGCACGGGTGCGAGGTGCCGAGGATCTTGGTAGATGGGGGTAGCTCTGAAGATGTGATGTTTTGACCATGCTTCAAAGCCTTAGGTCTCAGCCGTGCTAGACTTGTCCCATACCATCACCCATTGATTGGGTTCAGTGGGGAAAAGGTCCATCCCCTTGGAATGTATAAGGCCGATGTCAGGATGGGGGATGAGTGGCCGAGATGGCTTACCAAGAAGGTTAGCTTCTTTGTGATGGATGAACATGTATTTTCGGCCTACAACATTATACTGGGGTGGTAGCCCTCAAGGGGTTTGAAGTTGTGCCGTCTACGGTCCATCAGATGATTAAATTTCCAACCCCTAATGGGGTAGGGGAAGTTCAGGGAGACCATACGACAGCACGGGAATGTTATTTTAACTCCGCCGAAGAAAGAGAGACACACAAGAAGGCAACAACCACTTACAATATTGATACCCTTGACCCCAGGGACGAGACAAAGTTGAAGAAAGGAGAAGTCGCGGAAGAGGTAGAATCCATCATCCTCAATGAGCATGAGCCATAAAAAACCATCCAAGTCGGCAAGACTCTGAAACCAAACATCAAGGAAGACATCATCAAGTTGTTGAGGAGAAGATAGAGCATATTTGCATGGAGTCATGCAGATATGCCGAGGATCAACCCCGAAGTAATGTGCCACAATCTCAACGTGGTAGAGGGTGCAAAGCCAGTGAAGCAGAAGAGGAGAATTTACTCTCGAGAAAAATATGAGGTCATTAGGGATGAGGTCAAGAAGCAGGAAGATGCTGAGTTTATCAGAGAGGTCATCTACCCTGAATGGTTGTTCAATGCAGTCATTGTCCCAAAAGCCAACGAGAAATGGAGGATGTGTGTAGACTTCACAGACCTTAACAAGCATTGTCCCAAAGACAGCTTCCCTCTCCCCCGCATTGATCAGATGGTAGACGCTACCGCAAGCCATGAGCTCATGAGCTTCATAAATGCCTATTCAGGGTACAACCAGATCTTCATCAACCCTAGAGACTCGAAGAAGACAGCTTTCATTACCGACAAGGGGACATACTGTTATAGGGTAATGCCCTTTGGCCTAAAGAACGCAAGGGAAACTATCAGTGCCTTGTAAATAAAATGTTTGAAAACAAAATTGGGAAATCTATGGAGGTCTATGTAGATGACATGTTGACCAAGAGCTTGAAGGCAGAGGATCATGTGTCTGACCTTGAGAGGACCTTTAATACGATGGACAAGTACCAGATGAAGCTCAATTCGGCCAAATGTGTCTTCGGGGTTGGAGCAGGGAAATTCTTGGGTTTTATCGTGAATCAAATGGGAATTGAGGCCAATTCGAAGAAAATAAAATCCCTCCTAGAGATGAAGACCCCCAAGACCATCAAAGACGTTCAGAGGCTCAGGGGACAAGTGGCTGCTTTGAATAGATTCGTGTCCAGAGCCACAGACAAGTGTTTAACGTTCTTCAAAATTCTCAGAAAGGCCTTCGAATGGAGTGAAGAGTGTGATGAGGCTTTCAAGGAGTTAAAGTCATACCTAGGGTCTCCCTTGCTGTTGTCACGACCGGTACAGGGCGAACAACTACACGTGTACTTAGCCGTCTCAAAATCAGCCATCAGCGCAGTAATCGTCAGAGATAAAGATGGGGTACAGAAGCCTGTGTATTTCAACAGTAAGGCACTTTAGGGGGCAGAGCAAAGATAACCAAGGATGGAGAAGTTAGCCTATTTCTTGATCCATGCATCAAGAAAGATGAAGCCATACTTTCAGTCCCATACAATGGTCATCCTCACTGACTCTCCTCTTAGGCAGGTCCTACACAAGCCAAAAAAATCAGGTACGTTAATGGCCTGGCCTATAGAGCTGGGGGAGTTTGACATTGTGTATCAACCTAGGACGGCCATTAAGGGTCAAGCATTGGCAGATTTCGTGGTTGAGTTTACTTGGGAAGATGATGAAGCCGAAGATGAGAGCCTCGAGAAGACAGATACCTTACAAGGCAGACTCACCGACACACCTACAGATAAGGCTGAGACAAGCACCGCTAAAGGGAAAGTGGCCAAAAATGAAGAGGTAAAATATCTCTTTAGATAGGGGTCCCTCACCGAGGGAAGTTTCTTAGTAGAACAGACTGTGTGGAGCCTCTTCATTGACGGGTCCTCCTGCGATAGCAGAAGTGGAGCTGGATTGATAGTATCAGCACTCGATGGCACAGACATTGAGTACGCCCTGAGGTTCAACTTCAAAGCCTCTAACAACGAGTCTGAATATGAGGCCTTGATAGCAGGGCTCTCCTTATCCAAGTCTCTTAGTGTCGGCCAGATTTTGGTCCATAGTGATTCAAGGCTAGTAGTGAATCAAATACTACGGCCTACGAGGCTAAGGACGAGCGGATGGCCAAATACCTTGAGAAAGTGAAGTCACTATTGGAGGGATTCAGAGAATTAAAATTGAAGAGGATACCTAGGCTCGATAATGGCCGAGCTGATTCACTTGCTAGGTTAGCCTCGGTAACTAGGACAGATATCAGGAGGACAGTCCCAGTAGAAATTTTGCTTCGAACAACGATCGATGAAAAAGAGGGAACACTTGGCTCTTGCTTACATATCAACAGGTAAGCTTCGTGGATGGACCCTCTAGTCAGATATATTAAAGAGGGGGAGATTCCAGAAGCAAGGCAAGAGAGGAAGAAGTTAAGATACAGAGCTGCGAAATTCACTGTCATCGAAGACACCTTGTACAAAAAGGGTTTTTTGCTCCCCTTACTTAGGTGTGTGCACCCTTCTGAAGTCCCACACATTTTGCAAGACGTGCACGAGGGGTCAAGTTCAAGCCACATTGGAGGCAGATCTTTAGCGAAGAGGGTGGTCACCCAAGAGTACTGGTGGCCGACCTTGGGGAAAGATGCCACGGCATATGTAAAAAAGTGTGACAAATGTCAAAGATTTGCCACCATCCCTTACCAACCCCATCGGCCTCTTACCTCCATTATATACCCATGGCCATTTACAGTGTGGGGGATCGACCTAGTAGGCCCCTTGCCTAGGACCATCAATAACTATCGGTTCCTCATCGTGGCAATTGACTATTTTTCAAAATGGGTGGAGGCAAAGCCGATGGTCATGATTACCGAACAGAAGACCTTCCAGTTCATCTGAAAAAATATTATATGCAGATATGGTCTCCCCAACACCCTCATCTAGGATAACGGGACTCAATTCAAGAATACAACTCTAGATAAGTATTGTGAAAGGGTGAGTATCAAATAATTCTTCTCTACCCCAGGCCGACCTCAAGCCAACGAGCAAACGGAAGTTACAAATAAGACAATCCTATATGGGATCAAGAAGAGACTTGAGGAGGCAAAAGGAAGAAGGGTTGAGGAGTTATATGTTGTACTGTGGGCCTACAGGACAACGGCGAAGACCTCTACTGGATAAACCCCGTTCGTGCTGGCTTATGGCTCAGAAGCCGTCATCCCTATCGAGAATGGGTTTCCTACTCACAGGGTCCAAATGTATGACCCCCAGAGAAATATGAAAAAGATGAGACTTGACTTAGACTAGATTTAGGAAAGGAGGGAAGACGCCGAGATAAGGCAAGCTGCCTACCAGCAGAGGACTACAAGGTTTTACAACCATAGGGTGAAGTAGAGGCCAATTGCAGTAGGGGACTTAGTCCTCAAAAAGACTTGGCAGAAGCCTAACAAGCTCCACCTAAATTGCCATGGCCCATATAGGGTCATCGATGAAGTGGTTCCTGGAACCTATAAACTAGAAAACCTAGAAGGGGAACCCTTTTCCAACCCCTGGAATGCAGATCATTTGAAGAAATACTATCAATAATTTTGTAAAGTCCTATCGGACCACAGTTGTAATGAATGTGTTGCTCTAACAGAACACTTAAAATGTTAATGATAATGTCACATTGATCCCTCATTTTGTGTTCGATTAATTCTAATGTGATTGGGGTGATGCTCGCTAAGTCCACCCTCGGCTATGATGAGGGTCAATGGTGGGGACGACCCCTCATTTACCCTCAAGAAAGACGAGGGGAGACTTGAAAAACCATTAAGTTGGTAAAAACCACCCTCGGCTATGATGAGAGTCAATGGTGGGGACTAGGGGTGCACATGGTTCAATTTGGGTCGATTTTGGTACTAATTCGAGAACCGAACCGAGTTGGGTCGGTTCTGAATTTTTTGAATCGGAACCGAACCGACAATTATGCAAAACTGAACCAAACCGAACCAACGGTTCTCGGATCGGATCGGTTTTCGGTTCCAAAGTCCTATTTCAAACTTAGTAAAATCTTAAGATTAATGTATTTCATAAATAATTTTTTTTAAGTTCAAAATTAATTTTGATCCTCAATAACATAAGTTAATAACTCAGGTAATCACAAAAATATAAATTACAAGTGTTAAATATATAAAATAAATATATATGTAATTATAAATCGGTTCGGTCCCGGATTGGTTAGGATCGGATCGGTTTTCGGATCGGATTGATTTTTTTTCCTTGGAACCGAGAACCGAACCGCAGTATCGGTTTTTTTTAACCGGAACCGAACCATTGAGCAAAAAAACCGATCCAAACCGAACCAATGCAGTCGGTTTGCTTCGATTTATCGGATTTTCGGTTTCGTTGTGCATCCCTAGTGGGGACGACCCCTCCTTTGCCCTCAAGAAAGATGAGGGGGGACTTAATTGAAAAACCATTAAGTTGGTAAAAACCACCCTCGGCTATAATGAGGGTCAATGGGAGGGACGACCCCTCCTTTAACCTCAAGAAAGATGAGGGGGGACTTGATTGAAAACATCATTAAATTGATGGAAAGCCACCCTCGGCTGTAATGAGGGTCAATGGTGGGGACGACCCCTCTTTTGCCCTTAAGAAAGATGAGGGGGGACTTAATTGAAAAACCATTAAGTTGGTAAAAAACACCCTCGGCTATAATGAGGGTCAACGGGGGGGACGACCCCTCCTTTACCCTTAAGAAAGACGAGGGGGGACTTGATTGAAAACATTATGAAATTGATGGAAAACCACCCTCGGCTATAATGAGGGTCAATGGTGGGGACGACACCTCCTTTGCCATCAATAAAGACAAGGGAGGACTTAATTGAAAAACCATTAAGTTGGTAAAAACCACCCTCGGCTATAATGAGAGTCAATGGGGGGGACTACCCCTCCTTTGCCATCAAGAAAGACGAGGGGGACTTAATTGAAACATCATTAAGTTGGTGGAAGCCACCCTCGGCTATAATGAGGGAAAATGGTGGGGACAACCCCTCCTTTACCCTCAAGAAAGACGAGGGAGGGGTTAGTGATATTGTTAATTTAAAAACATCACAATGCAAGTCATACAAGAGACAAGTATAGAAGACAGCAAGAGACAAGTATAGAAGACAGCAAGAGGCATTATATTACAGAATGTTAATATTGGTTCAACAAAAGTAAGGTACAAAAATATGGGTTACATGAAGAGGGTATGGGCTACAGATAGCCACCCTATGGAGAAACGTCAGAGGGCAAGGCCTCAACATCTACGGGAGATTCTTTTATGACCAAGGCAGGTCGAGCCTCAGACATGCCTGTGCCTTCTACATGTTGAGATTCCACTTGAGCTAGGGCTTCAGCAATAAGAGGATCGTCCAGTTGAACTGCCTCAAAAGATGGGAGGACAGATGATACTGCATCAGCAAACCTAAGGACGACCCACCGACAGGCCGTCCTAATCCCCCTTTCTAAGTATTCAAGACCGAAGCCTTGAAACTCATCTAAGAGTTTATAGGCCTCCACAGCATCGACCTCACCTTTCTTGACAGCCCTCTCAAGATCAGTCTTGAATTGAACCCCCAAGTTGATCAAGGCCTCATCCTTCTCTTTTATAAGCAAGTCCTTGGCCTTCAGGTTTGTATCATGCTGCTTCGTCAGCTCGTCCAGGACCCTTGCATGTTCAGTCCTCGTACTCTTCAATTCAGCCCTTGCAGTCTCAAGCTCTGTCTGCAGGTCAGCCTCGTGCTGAATGTCCCTCTCGGCTTCATGAAATTTTTATTGGTTTTCAGCCATCCACTTAGTGGCCGAGGTAAAAGCACAGACAGACTGCACAGAAAAAGACACTTGTTAAGAGGTCGAGGAAACAGTTGGTGAAAAATTCAAACTAAGTGAAATGAAAACAAATACCTGAGCCAGAGTTTGCAGACCGTAGTCATACACCTTGGCCGGGGGCATCTTCGACAGGAAATCATAGTCGGCACTCGAGAAGGCAGAGAACATAGAAGCTTTGGCCACCCTCAGATTGGCTATCAGGGAAGACAACTCAGCCTTCAAAAATGCTAAGTTTTGGGACCAGAAGGCCTCCATGCTGGAAGAGGAACCAGTCCCCTCAGATGCCTCCACGCTTGACCTTGTCTTAGAATCCGGCCGAGGGTCAGCAGGGACTTCAGGCTCTTTCCTTTTATGACTATCGATGGTCAGCTCATCATGTATCGGCCCCACGGCCTTTGACTTCCTCAGAGCCTGCTGAGGCTCTTTACCTTTCTTATTACCTAAACTAGATAATAAGCTTGGGGCAATCATTTCCCAAACATAATCAGAGATACCTACAGGATGACCTGAAAAGGAGATGACACATCAGAAAAATACATAGGCAAAGATGAAACACTTGGAGAAAAGCAAAGATTGAGCAAAAAATAATAATAACTCACATAACTCTGTCAAGGGGCCGACCCTCAGACCAGCTTCTTTGAGGAACCGAGGGGTCATGAGATCTTCAAACTTTGCAAGTCCACCCTCTTTCCCTCGTTCTCTCATATACTCGACTATGTCCTTTTCATCCAGACTAAGTCCAGGGTCTGACCTAGCCTTCATAGAGTGATTAGACCATCTCCTTGGAACTCTCAGACCATCGTCCAAAGGCTGAGCCTCGGCAGCAAATTCCCATTCCCCAGATATGAAGAAAAATCTCTTCTTCCAGTCATGGTTAGAGGTTTGTGCCACGTGGAGAAGTTTTTTATCAGACCTCCTCGCCCCCAGATGATAGTACCCAGGCTATTTGGACGAGGAAGTGATATTATAACAAGCCAAAAACACATCGGCTGAAGGCTCGTCAGTGAAGGTATTCTTTCACAAAGAGACATAGTCGAGGATCGTCCTCCAGGAGTTGGGAGGAAGCTGAGAGGGGGCAACATCGAGGGCTGACAATATATTGACTATAGCAGGGTGAAGAGGGAACCTAACACCGACCTTAAACATCTGTTCATATACTGCAATCTCTACCTCGTCACCCTCAAAGAATTTCTCAGACTCAGAGGGGACCCTCATACTTATGTTGGGGGGCACACCAAATGTATGCCTCCATAGTAGGAGGTCACGATCCCTAACGGAGGAAACATAAGTTGAGGCATGGGAGGTGTCAACTTGGTTAGCGTCTGAGTCCTCACCATCATCCTCAGTCCCC
Organism: Sambucus nigra; assembly: GCA_949130495.1. Classification (NCBI taxonomy): domain Eukaryota; kingdom Viridiplantae; phylum Streptophyta; class Magnoliopsida; order Dipsacales; family Adoxaceae; genus Sambucus; species Sambucus nigra. The sequence goes on along the minus strand of OX422213.1, from coordinate 685,711,373 downwards.
TCTCCCTCGACCTCATCACCTGTCAGGGGTCCATAAGTAAAGGCCATTTAGAAGGTATGAGGGGATAAAGTTGTCATAGGAATAGCCTCGAAAGGGACCACTCCCTCGGCCTGTCGGCCTGGGCTAAGATCAGACGTTTCTATCCTCCCAGAAGGGCCAGCACCTGTTGGTGATGATGCTCTCTCATCCATCTCTCCCTAGCACGATTGACTCTCGACAAGACGACCGGACAACCCATAGGACTCAGAGGGTACGATAGTGGCTAATGGAATGGGAAAAATGGGTCGTACCCAATTAGGGTCGGCCCCTCGTCTCCTTTCGTCCTCTTCCTCTATTCGTCTAATCTCTACGAAGAACTTCTCTCTCAGGGATGGGAATTCCTCGGCTAAATTGTAAAGCCTCCTAAGCATTAAAGGGAAGACCCTACATTTAAAAGAATAAGCTAACTACAAACAATCTCGCAGTTGACTAAGTTGGACTTTTGGATCAAAACCAAGGTAAGGAAAAGGTTTTGATCAAGAACACTCAAGAAAGGGAAGAACTCGACTTACCAGAGAAGGCACCGAAAAAAAGAAGAAAAACCTAGAAGCACTATAAGGGGCGTCAACCCCAATGCATGAAATGAAAGCGAAGATTAAAAATAGGATTTATGGCAAAGAAAAGTACATGTAGACGAAAGCAAAAGGCTGAACGAAGCTTGGTACAGAGAGGTTGCAGAAATGGCTATGGAAGATGTTGAGAAGATAGAGAGAGAGAATTCAGGCGCGAAGAAGAAGAAGGGGAAATAACTTCAAAAATTATTTAAATATCTTGCTAATGAGTGGGCCTATTAACCAAAGCAGAGCACAGCCCACGAGGAGGGCATCATTAGGGCACAAAGTCCCAAGCAAAGTGTGCAACCATCATGCCTGGGAAAATGGAACGACATTGGATATCTGCCTAGGTGTCACATCATCTTGACAGGTGTCATTCATCTAACTTACCATACACTCGTCTCAATGGAAACACTATCCCTCAGCCATCTCAACAACATCGATGACTAAGAGCTGGGGGTGATTGATATACCCGCACATACCCTCGGCCAGGATGAGGGCGTACTCCACCTGGGCGAGTCCAGGATGACCCCTCATCAGGCACCAGACGACCCTTCAAGGGGTCGACCCCTCATCAGGCCCAAATGAACCTTCAAGGGGTCGACCCCTCATCAAGCCCAGACGACTCTTCAAGGGGCCGACCCCTCATCATGGTCCAGATGACCCTTCAAGGGGCCGACCCTTCATCAGTCTCAGACGACCCTTCAAGGGGCTGACCCCTCATCTGGCCCAGACGACCCTTCAAGAGGACGACCCCTCATCATGGTCCAGACGACCCTTCAAGGGGACGACCCCTCATCAAGCCCAGACGACCCTTCAAGGGGCTCACCCCTCATCATGGTCCAGACAACCCTTCAAGGGGCCGACCCCTCATCGACCCAGACGACCCTTCAAGGAGCCGACCCCTCATCATGGTCCAGATGACCCCTCATGGGGCCGACCCCTCATTAGGTCCAGACGACCCTCCGAGAGTACGACAGTACGAGGCCTAAATTAGGCCAGACTCACTACCTGAAGGAACTTTACCCTCGGCATCATATCATAGACCGAGGATGACATCATCACAACGTGTGGTTTGGGAGACACGTGGAACAGTGCGCGTGAGGCTCACATAGCACGTGGAAGACTGTTATAATAATATCACCCCCTCACGTCAGGGAATATTATGTCATCATTTGGCATCTACAGGTGTCAACAGGAGATTGGCTAGATCATCATTCACATGCACCATGCATACTTGGGGGATACACTACACCCCCCAAGACCTATATATACTTGTAACTTACAACCCTACAAAGGGATCGATCGATAATGGAAAACCCTCGCTAAAACTCTGCTCGTACACACAGTAGAGAGATAAAGTGAGCTTATGTGCATTGTATCCAAGGCCATTAGTGCCCATACTTAGTGGATCACACACTCACAGTGGATGTATGCCTAATTGGCTGAACCACTATACATCATTGTCTTATTCCTCTTATACTCATCTCCTTCTACACACTTACACACTTATACATGTACATCTCTATGGGTGCCATGGTTACTACTGTTTGAGCTCACCATCACTTATTTGGTGGTGCTGAATCTAAGCATCATCAATGAACATTTCAATGAACCCACAAAAGAAATCAACTCAAAATATTTTTTTTTCTATTCCAATAAAATCCCTCAAAAACTGTTGATTTTTGGGGGGTTCATTGAAATGTTAATAACCCATAGAAAATCACTTCAAAAAAATATCGGGAGCTACTTTTTAAAAATCTGTCTGCACCATGCATGCACAGAATACATCTGCACTTGCATTGGACCCTATGTCTCTCTCTCCATGTATATATATATATACACACACACACACACAATGTTTAGGGCATTAAAATTAACTCTAGCACACACACACACACACACACACAGTGTTTAGGGCATTAAAATTATCTCTAGTAAATTACAATGTTAATATATTTCTCAAAGTTTCCAACTTTAGACTTGACAACCCAAACAAATCCCATTTGCAACATGAACAAACCGATGACTATTTTTCTCAAGGGTGGAAATTTTTGGCAATTATTTAATTGATATAACTGAGTCGAAGAAAGAAACAAGGGGATAATGACAAATTTTCATAATGTCTCGATGATTAGGATGCCAAAATAACCATGTTTTGAAACATTTCTTTTGCATCTAGCATTCTCTAGTTTGGTATTCCAATTTGACAAATCCAATTGAGATTTCTCAAAGATATGATACACCATTGTTGATCTTGTTCACTAATATTAGCTCCTTATAAGTCTTCATGGAATGCATCAAGAGCCTACACAAATTAAGCAACATCGCAAACTACAACTGTCGCTTTTCCCACTCATTATCCTAAAACAACAAATAACTAACCTCCCCATATTTGCACATATTGTCGAAAGACAAATCATACTTGGTTGAGTTGTCCACAAAGGTTATGCATAGTTTTTCACATGAGATAACCAATCATCATCCGAAAGATTGCAGTAAATCACACAAAAATACCCTATGCGGCTCTCAGTCTGACCGTCACTAAAAATTCATGCCAATACCCCATTCCCTTGTTATCACCACCAATGACTTTTCTCTTTCCAATTATACGAGATCACCTATCACCGTCAGTGATCTTAAAGTAATTTTCAACATGTTTAATAAAAATATGGTTCATATCCCCTTCTCTAGTAGTCACCTTAAGTAATTCTTCATGGATTCTTTTTTTAGCCTGTGGTAATGACATGATATCTAATCCTAATGTCTTCTCCTCCAAAGTTACTATCCCCCATACACCATACATTTATACGACCGACATATTACATAGGCTTGTTTGTCATATTAGAGATATCTCTACCTTAAGTGTCTCACTCTTTGACACTTTTCTTATACCTAAAATTACCTTAAATCTTATATATCTTGGTTGATTATTAACTTGGAATTGCGGTTATCTTCTCTCATTCTTGTAGTCATATGAAGGATCCTCAACGAGGAAAGACCCTTGGGATATTTGATAAAATTGACTGCTTATTTGAATTCATTAAGCTCTATGCATTACCTACAACTCTTCTTCCATAGTTAAAATTGGTAAATCAACATATTCCATTTCATATTTAATCTTTGGCATGAGCAGATGGGTCATATGTCTATTGGGTAACTCATTCTTTAGTTTTTAAGGGTTAGGATCTCTTAAAAATAATGAGGATACATATTTGTCGTGCGAGATTGCAAAATAACCAACTTTGTCTTGTAACATAAGAAATTTTCTTGTGGTTGGGTACCTCCTACCACCCACAGGTTGACGGTCAAATAGAGTGGGAGAATTAGGTGTTAAAGAATATGTTACGGGCTTGTGTTATAGATTTTAAGTGCAGTTGGGAGAAGTACTTACTATTGGCAGCGTTTCTTACAACAATAGTCATCAACCAATGATTGACATGGATCCGTTTGAGGCATTGCCTGGGAAGTCTTTTGTTCTCTCGTATACTGTATAGAAGTAGGGGAAAACAATCTTCTTGTATCAAAGTACATTTAAGACACCTTAGAGAAGGTGATACTTATGAGGGACATGATGAGGATTGCCTAAAGTATGAAGAAGAGTATGTGGACCAGGGAAAGTGATAGCTAGAGTCACTACAAGAAAAATGGGTATCAGAGATGGTAAAAATCCATCTCTACAAGAAAAAACTTTGTCATCAAAGAGTATTTAGGACGGTTTTTGTAATAGCGAAAATTCGTCCCTTATACTAGGCGTAGTAAATATTTTAGGGACGGATTTTACCATACTGAATTTTAATTCATGGATGATTTACATTTGGAATTATGGATGGATTATACTCTCCCAAAAGGTATTTACGTAAAAAAAAAGTATCTCCCACAAAAGGAGTGATGTGGTTTAAAAAGAAGGGAAATTTAGTGCCTCGATATGTGGGACCATTTAAGATTATCGATCAAGTGGGACCAATTGCTTATTGTCTAGCCTTATCAGATTCCCCGTAGCATGTGCAAGACATGTTCCACGTCTATATGATGTAGATATTCCTTTGTTCCATATGTCGTACTAGCATATTGATCTTGGTGAGAAAGGGCTTCACTCTGCTTGTTACGAGGAAAAACGATTTTCCATTTTAGATCGTAGGGAGAAAAATTTTCACTCCAAAGTTATTCCATTGGTGCGTGTTCAATGGGTCACCACAACGATGCAAAGTCTATATAGGAGAGGGAGGATGACATGTGAGATAAATATTCTGAACTCTTCTATCCAAATACATATCGAATTTCAAGGGAGGAATTCCTTTATTAGGGGAAAGAATGTAATACCCCATATTTTATTTAGTAATATTTATTAATTTATGTAATTATTATTACTTGTGTGAAATAATAATAATTTTTGCAAAATTTATGTGACATTTAAATTTACACATTATGTGACATTTAGACTGCATGCTATAAATTAATTAATCGATGAAATTACTTATGAGAGGGTACTAAAATATTTAAGTTGTGTTTAATTTACGCTGTGATGTATTATCATTCCAATCAGACTCTAGGATGGTACATACGCCTGAATATGTATCGCTAGTGTGTTAGATTGGGTCCCAAGGGTAGGTATACCTTTGAACTAAATTTTAGGTCAATCAGGGTATCATTTTGGGCTCATATGGGGATCCAAAATTAGTCCTTTCATGGTACTGTGGGATTTAGAGCACAAAAGAAGCATAAAACTCATTATTTATTCATTGGAAATCTAAAACACAAATATTAGAAGTATTAGAAATTTGGGGAGAGCTAAGGAAGACTTTTAGGAAGAAATAGGAATCATAAGCGATATTCAAAGATGGGCCTTTAACCTCTATAATCAGAAAAGAAATATCTCACTCTATCACAGTTTAATATGTAATTTATATATGTTTTGGCTATCATATTAAATCAATTTGCGACTACCCACATGCTAGGTTTTACTCTAATTCATTATTAGGTTATACCTTGGTGATTACCTGATGAGAAATTAAATCTGGTGTATTAATGGATTATATGTTAGTTATTATGATGATTATATGCTTAGAAATTGTTTTGATATTTGATAAATATAATTAGGTTGATGAATTATATATTTAAAATGAACTTTGATAATTTAAGAATCACTTTAGTGATTAAACTCGAAACTAAGACGAACATTAATTTCTTTCAAGCTAAAATTGATTATATTAACCCTATTTTGATGTTTTGATCTAGATAATGATCATATATTGTCAAAAATATGTTTAAAAACATTTAAAAATCACGATTAAGGTTTTGATTTAGCTCCAAGATAATGCTAAAGATGATCAAGCATGAAGAAATTCAAGTTGGAAAGGCTTTGGGCAGTTTGAATGTTTTAACCCCGTTTTTAGTTTGATGGGTTGCGTATATGGTCCCTTGCACATGGTTATAAAATAGCCCCATGTGTGTATATGTGGATAAAAGGTTTTGGGATAATGTCATATGTTCTGGGCTACAAAACATCCCTGTGCGCACGGATTAGGGAATATTGTTTGTGTCTTTTACTTTTGGTTAGATACTTTGCTTTCCCTTTGGAATTCTCCTACAGGTTTTGATTAGGATATTAGGAATTCTAATCTTACTATTTTTCACGGGGCCTATGGTTGTGAGATTTAGGATTAGTCACGGGGATGCATGAATCCGTTAGGCACGTTTAAGGTATAACGTATTTATTGACATTGTTAGAAGGATGTACCATATTTGTGTATATGCATGGGTGAAGTGTTATTTGTGAAAATACCATATGTACATACTTAGCTCATGGGAAATCTATCGACGAGGGTTGTGGATGTAAATGGACTATGAGACCTGGTACTACGCCATGCTTGTGTGCTATTTGTGAACATACCATATGTACGTACTTGGCTAATAGGGAATCTAATGCGGGGGTTATGGATGCAAATTTTGTATGGGACTTGGTACTGCACCCTTGCATGGTGTAACAGGCAGTGTAGAGGTCTATCTTTTGATCTTGTATCAAACTGATCGGTGTTTCATAACAGAAAACGTGGATAACTTAATCCATCTGGTGGTTTGGTACGTGACTACACAATGGTTTGGTTTTATAGCAATCTCCTCGTTATTTTGTGTGTGTATATTCTGAATCCGTTAGATTCCGGAGCCCTACGGATTTACCAATATAGGCACGAGGATGTCCCTGAAGGTGAAGCCTTTGTGTGGTTTATGAGAAATATATATTTTGATTAGTCCGTTAATGGACATAAGGGTGGAAGTGGTATGGGTTTTTACCATACCGTACCGTTTTGGTCCGAAAAAAAATGATTTTGGTTTCATATATTAAAATACGATAAATCGGTCTTACCGAAACCGAAATTACCGCAAAAAAGTGGGTTGGTTTTGGTTTTAATATTTAAAAAACCGATTTACCTAAATTACCGTACCGTACCGAATTTACCAAAATTACAGTACTGAATTTATCGAAACTAGAAAAAAGTTAGTTTTGGTTTGGGTTTTAATATTTAAAAAAGTTGGTTGGTTTTGTTTTTGTTTTTTTGGGGCTTTTAGTGCTGTTTACCAAAACCAGAAAAAACCGAAACCAGAAACAAGAAAAAATCAGAATTTACCGAAACCAGAAAAAATAAGAAGAAATCAGAAAAAACCAGAATTTATCGAAACCAGAAAAAACCGAAATTACCAAAAAAACCGAAATACCAGCCGGTTTGGTTTTGGTATTGACTTTGGTGTACAGGGTGGTAAACTGGTACGGTTTGGTTTTACCATCCATAGTTTGGTTTGGTATTGGTATCTACTATTTACCGACCAAACCGTACCGCTTACACCCCTAAATGGACATGTTATATGAGGAGATTGTGTTACACTAGTGTGCTCATTGTGATATTGTGTACATCTTATTGTGTGGGTGTCACATGGGGGCTATGATAGTTTTATCCTTAGTGTATGGATAGGTCATTGTTTTGCTGTAACCGTATAATAGTATGAGGTAACTTACCTGTTCGTCATGGAGTTGAGACTATTACGTTAATAATTGAGATTTGGTATAACAAAGGCGGTGTATCTTTTGCAAGAGAGTGTAGGCGGGTTGGTATCATCACGCAAATAAGTCACATGTTCTTATTGTCAGGATAAAGTAAGTATTTCTTGAAACTTTCAGGCTTTCACCCATTTATTATCTAAGCAACGCTTATGTATCTCCCTAAGAAGGAACAACAACACTGAGTAGTTAGACTTGCCTTTCTTCAATTTTTCATTTTTCATATTACTTAGTGTAGGTGATATTTCTTTCTAGTTATTCTAGCCAAACTTATGCATTTAATATTCAAAGATTTATTTATTTTGCTACAAAGGTTTAAGAGTTATTTATATTTCGACTTGTAAGGACAAATTTTCAATCGAGTCATTTGTTATATTGGCTTAATTCCATTGGACAAAACATTTTTGGGCCATACTGCATCAACGGTCATTCAACACAAATATTCAAGCATCGGATCCAAAGTTCACGCATTATCAATATTCATGCCGTGCTATTTATCCTACGAAGGTATATGACCAAAATACAATTTTATATGTTGGAGTACTTTTGACTAATCAAGAAATTTCAAATAAGAAAATGTTCATATATAAGCTATATTAATTTTGAAAAAGTCCTTGAATTAAATTGGAAAATTTTTGGCAAAAATCAGATTCTCGTTCGAAGTTTAACCCAGGTCGTTCGAACGACCTGGTTCTAACGAAGTGGTGCCTCGTTAGTAGTTCGTTAGAAGTTCGTTAGAAATGTCGTTCGAACGACCTCGTTCGAACGATATTTCTAACGACATCTAATCATCCTAAACTAACACGCCGTTAGATAAGTCGTTCGAACGACATGTCGTTCGAACGACATGTCGTTCGAACGAACTCGTTCGAACGAGTTTCGCCAGAATTGATTTTTTAAGCTTATTTTTTAATGCAGTTTTTTCCTACAACTATTTTTTGCCCACTACTTTTTCAGTTATTTTCTAATGGACGAAAATTCAGTTTTATAACTTAAGGAAGATCATTTTTCAAAGAACTTTTTCCATAACTTCCAACCTTTTTGATAAAAAATCTCTCCAACATTTTTATCAATTTTTTCAAATCAAAACCCCTTCATCAATTCACATTCAACAAGCAAGATTGCGGTGGATCTCTGCATTCAAGCTTCGAGGAGACGGTGGTTTTGGGCTTCGGTGGATACCGCAACACGAGGAGTGTTGAACAACGCATTGGAGTTTCGCGGACTACAACTTCAGAGGTCGAGGACGGCATAAGCATGTCTTGAGTGAGTCAATGTCTGTAAGTCTTTTGAGTCTCTTGTAAAACCTTTTGTTGTAGTGGATTTTGTCTAGGCCCAGCCGTCCGAGGTTTTTCCCATTTGGGTTTTCCTCATACATCGGCGTGTTGTGGTTGGGATTTTCGCACTTTCATTTTATCATATCACCTAGATGCATGCTTAGGATAAAATGAATTTAATTGGAATTTGTTCTTGCAAATTTGTGAAACTAAATTTAAAATAGTTAGAAGAATACATCTTTCATAGAAATAATAAAATTGGATTAAGTGTGTGTGTGTATTCTACGAATTAAACTAAGACCATATAACCCTGCAACTTCAAATTGGTATCAGAGCTTGTTTCTATAAGTTATTTAGATGAATCCTGGAGGTTATATGGATATTTTTTCGTCGAATAGACTACCTTTATTTGATGGATCAAATTATACCTATTGGAAAGCACGTATGAAATCCGCTCTTAAATCTATTGATGAACGTGTTTGGGTCACTGTTGAAAGAGGATGGTCCCCTTCTACAATGGTTGTTAATGATGAACGTATTTTGACTCCTGTTGAACAGTGGAGCGAGGAAGATTTAAAATGGTGTAACTTTAACTCAAAAGGATTAAATGCCTTATTTGGTGCCGTGTCTCCCGATGAATTTCTTCATATAATGACGTGCGAAACATCAAAGGAAGCTTGGAACATTCTCCAGGTTCCTCATGAGGGAACGAGTGTTGTTAAAGCATCAAAACTTCAAAACTTAACTACACAATTTGAAACTATCACCATGAAAGAAACTGAAACTTTTGATGAGTTTTATGCTCGTTTATCTGACATAGTCAACTCTTGCTTTAACTTAGGTGAAAGAATACCTGAAAATCGTGTGGTTAAGAAAATACTTAGATGTCTTCCTAAGCGTTTCATTCCCAAAGTCACTGTACTTAATTCTTTAGGAAACCTAAATACCTTAAAACTTGAAGAACTTGTTGGTGATCTGCAAACGTATGAACTTGATATGTTTCCTAAAGATAACAAAGGGAAAGATAAAGGAGTAGCTTTAAAAGTTAAGAAAGTTGATGTGTCTGATTCTGATGAGTCTGACTTTGATTCTGATGATATAGCCTTATTTGCCAAAAAGTTTAAAAAATTTCTCAAGTTTAAAAAACAAAACTCCAAATTTGAAAAACCTAAATTTGAGAATAAAAACAAAGGAGGAAATAAAAAGTTCACTAATCAGGATACAAAGAAGTTCAATAAAGACAACTTTAAGAAGGATGATTCGGAAAGATGTTTTGAATGTGAGGGACGTGGTCATAGAGCTTTCGAGTGCCCCACAAAACTTAAAAGACAAGGCAAAGAGAAAGCCGTTTACAATGCTACTTTAAGCGACAGTGATAATGAGTCTGAAGACTCTAATGACTCTAACTCGCCTAGAAATAACTTCACTGCCTTTATGGCGAGCCTTGCTAGTAATTCGTGTGAGTCAAACCTTAATGTTGACAATTCTGAACATAATCTAGAGGTGGTTTCTACTCATTCTACTAGTAGTGATGAAAAAGAGAGTGATAGTGATATAGATGAGAGTGAACTACAAACTGCCTATTCCGAACTCTACAATGAATCTCTTCGCATTCAAAAAGTCAACAAAAGATTAACCTTGAAAGTTTTAACTTTAGAAAAAGAGTTGAAAGGCCTGAAGGAGAAGGAGGCCTTAGTCAGTCAACTCGAGGCTATTAAAATATCTCTTTCTGAAAAACTTATCGTGATTGGCAAAGAAAAATGTGACTTGATTATCTCCTTAGAAAGTGCTAACAAAGAACTTAATGAGTCTCATGAAATTAGAACATCTCTAGAAACTAAAATAGTCCAACTTGAAAAAGATCTCGAGTCCTCTCGTGAAGTTAAAGTCACACTCGAGGACAATTCAGGAAGAATGGGAAAACTGTTTCTAGGTCCTGTTTTAGGATATAAGGAGAAAGGGTATCAAGAAAGAAAGGGAATAGGATATGAAGAAGGAAATTCTTCAAAAGTCAAAACTGAACCTGTTGCTAAGTTTGTTACAAAATCTAATGTTCCTAAAGATAACAAATCTAATGTTCCTAAAGTTAATCCCTCTAAGAAACATTTAAAAGCTGGCCCAAAACAACCTTATGTATGTTCATATTGTCACAAACAGGGTCACCTTAAAGATTTTTGCTACAAACTTGGAAAGAACCCTCAATTCACAAATTCAAAACAACCTTACAGCTCCTTAGCTAATCTTAAGAGTCAAGTTGAGTACCTTGTCAATACTTCTAAAAATCTAATGGAAGAGTTTCTTAGGTTCTCTAATGTCAAAAGAAATAACTCTAATTATAAGACTAGAGCCAACCAAGGGAAGAAAACTACTCAAACTTGGGTTAAGAAAAATCAAATCAAGAAAGCTTTTGTCGTTCACGTTGCTCTTAAGGCACAAAATACCTCTCAATGGTACTTTGATAGTGGTTGTTCTAGACATATGACGGGCGATAAATCTCTTTTTACCACTCTCGAAAACCATAAAGATGGTAAAGTTACTTTTGGGGATGGTAGCAAGTCCCAAATTATTGGTAGAGGTTCTATTGAAATCTCAGGTTTCCCTAAACTTGAAAATGTTCTTTATGTTGAGGGTCCAAAAGCTAATTGGTTAAGTATTAGCCAACTGTGTGATGATAATCTTGATGTGAAATTTAGTCAATCGGAGTGCATCATTTATGATCAATCAGGTGAACCGATTTTACATGGTGTTAGAACCAGTGACAATTGCTATGGAATCATTCCAAAATCTTCTTTAGTCTGCAATAATGTAAAAACCTCTTCTACCGATCTTTGGCATCAAAGATTAGGTCATGTTAACTTTAGAGATCTTGACAGACTTGTGAGAAAAGAGCTTGTTCGTGGCTTACCGCCACTAGGAAAGCCAACATCCACCATTTGCGGACCGTGTCAATTTGGTAAACAAATCAAAAGTCCTCATAAAAAGATAAACTCGATAACAACATCTCGTGTCCTAGAATTGATACACATGGACCTTATGGGTCCTACTCGTACCGAGAGTATAGGAGGAAAAAGATACATCTTGGTTATGGTGGATGATTTCTCTAGATACTCTATTGTAGGCTTTTTGAGAGAGAAATCTGAAATAGTTGACTTTCTTACTGTTAAATGTAGAGCTCTTTAAAATCTTCACGGTGTTACTATAAACCGCTTTAGGAGTGATAATGGAACCGAATTCAAGGAATCCGGTGTGAATGCCTTCTGTGATGAAATAGGAATAAAACATGAATTCTCGGTCGTTCGAACCCCTCAACAAATTGGTATAGTTGAACGTAAAAATCGAACGATCCAAGAAATGGCAAGATCCATGCTCCTTGGAAGAAATGTGGCTCGTAGGTTTTGGGCCGAAGCGGTTAACACTGCTTGTCACACGGTTAATAGAGTTTATTTGCGTCCTAACACTAACAAAACTCCTTATGAATTGTAGACGGGTAAGAAACCCAATTTGTCCTATTTTAGAGTGTTCGAAAGTCCATGCTATATTCTTAGAGATAGAGAACTTCTAGGAAAATTTGACTCGAGGAGTGATGAGGGTATTTTCCTAGGATACTCTCAAAATAGTAGAGCTTTTAGAGTCTTTAACTTAAGCAACTCTAAAGTAATGGAATCCATTAATGTGGTCATAAAAGATGATGCTCCGGCCACACAAATTAATAATGAGGAAGATTTATCATGTGAGTGTGATGTTGAGTCAAATGATGAAAGTATTGCATTTCAAAATGATTTGGGTGTTCCATCTACCGATAAAAGGGAAGTTACTCCTTGGGTGCGTAAAAATCATGATACTTCACAAATTATAGGAGATCCCGAGGTAGGTGTCGAGACTAGGGCGCAATTAGAAAATGAAGTTACTTATCTCTGTTATACTTCTACTATTGAACCTAAAAACTATAAAGAAGCCCTAAAAGATGAACATTGGATAAATGCTATGCAAGAAGAATTGTTTCAATTTAAAAAAAATGATGTTTGGGAATTAGTCCCTAGGCCTTCTAATACCAATGTCATTGGCACTAAATGGATTTTTAAAAACAAAATGGATGAAAATGGTGTCATTGTTCGAAACAAGGCTAGATTAGTGGCTCAAGGGTATACTCAAATAGAAGGTGTTGACTTTGAAGAAACTTTTGCTCCTGTTGCTAGGTTAGAATCGGTTCGTCTCTTACTTACCATCGCATGTCATCTTCAATTTAAATTATATCAAATGGATGTCAAAAGTGCTTTTTTAAATGGTATTATCCAAGAGGAAGTATATGTTGAACAACCAAAAGGGTTTGAGGACCCAACTCATCCTACTCATGTCTTTTTTTTAAAGAAAGCTTTATATGGCTTAAAATAAGCCCCCCGTGCTTGGTATGAAAGACTCACTTCTTATCTCCTTTCTCGTGGCTTTTTAAGAGGAGGAGTAGATATGACACTTTTTGTTCGGCGTGATGAAAAAGGTATTCTTGTTGCTCAAGTTTATGTCGACGACATAGTGTTTGGGTCTACATGTGATAAACATACTCAATTTTTTTCCAAAGAAATGCACAATGAATTTGAAATGAGTATGGTAGGTGAACTTACCTTCTTTCTAGGTCTTCAAGTTCGTCAACTCAAAAATGGGATATTTTTGTCCCAAACTAAGTATTCTAAAGACCTTGTTAAGAAATTTAATATGGAATCCGCTAAACATGCTCGTACTCCTATGAGCTCCTCTATTAAACTTAGTAAAGACACCGATGGAAAAGATGTAGAGCATACACTCTTTAGAAGTATGACATGTAGTTTACTTTACCTAACTGCGAGTCGTCCAGATATTTCCTTTAGTGTAGGAGTTTGTGCTCGTTATCAAGCCGCACCAAAAGAGTCTCACTTACTTTCTATTAAACGTATCATCAAATATGTTAGTGGGACCCTGTCTTTTGGCATTTGGTACTCCTTTGACACCAATGATTGTCTATCGGCATATTCAGACGCCGATTGGGCAGGAGATGTTGATGGATGTAAAAGTACATCCGGCGGTTGTTTCTATTTTGGAAGTGCACTTGTCTCATGGATGAGCAAGAAACAAAATTCTATCTCCTTGTCCACGGCGGAGGCCGAATACATTGTCGTCGGGAGTTGTTGCACTCAACTCATTTGGATGAAACAAATGTTGGAAGATTACGGCATTTCCCAAGGCACTATGACTATATATTGTGATAATACTAGTGCAATCCATATTTCCCGTAATCCCGTTCAACATTCTAGAACCAAGCATATTAAGATCCGTGAACATTTCATTCGTGACTTGGTTGAAGAGAAAATTGTTTCTCTAAGCTTCGTTCCTACCGATCAACAATTGGCCGATATCTTTACTAAACCTCTAGATGCCCTTAGGTTTGAAAACCTTAGGAAATAATTGGGGTTTGCTCCATTGATTGAGATCGAAGTCGTTTATCTAGTTTAGGTTGCTTCTCTTGCATATCTATTTACCTATGAACTAGATTTCCTTTGTATATATTTTATTCAAAAATCTCAAAAATATTTTTTATTTTCTTCATTTTCAACGAAAACGGGAATGGTTAGATAATGCTATCAAAACTTTTGTCCATATGGCTTTGTGGTCGATGTATTCAAATCCCTATCTTTTTCCATGTTCAAGTGGCCTACGATGAATAGTTAATCCATACATGGTTTATCTTGTGCACAATAATGCTTTGTTTTATGATATATAATGTTGTGATTTCCTCACATATTTGCCCTTTGTACACACCATACACGGAATATTTCGAATATCTTGTTCACATTGTACTTGCAAAGTGAGATTTGGTGTTGTCTTCTCAATCCTGTCACATCCATTATAAGCAATCGAAATTGTGCATGATCATCCGTTGCCCGGATTGAAACAAAATGACTATCTTCTTCCGGTTGATTTCCATTTCTAGCAATGGAACCGAGCTGCGAAAAACATAAAAGTTCTTGCGTGAAAAGCCTCCATTTGCATATTCAGATGTGTGACTAAAATAGAAGCATTGAAAATGATAGATATACAATGCAAAGCCAAAATAATAGGCTTGATTGAGTCTTCAAAAGATTCGTCTCAATCTATTTGATATTTTTGGGAGATATAAGTTGAAGATCAACGGGCATGCACATTTCATTAATTTATTGCTTTCTTCTTGTGACTTTATTGGCGAGAGAATCATCTATTTTGTATGCTTGTTACATTCGTGGTTAAGTGTTCAACAATATTTCATTTTTGACACAAGGCTAATCTGAGTGAATATTGCTCGTATATATTGTTTGGCATTACGCACTTGTACAAATGTTGTGGCTAAAGACTTTCACGCGTATTGTTCACACCCCTACATTTCCGCTCCCACCATTTGGATATGTTGGCTCGAGCTAGGATTAATACAATCACATTTTTGGCAATGATCTGGCCATCCCAATTCCTGATATTATGGTATTTTTCAATCTATTTTATAATATATTTTTTTCAAAATTTTTAATTTTCGTTAGAAATTCTCGTTCGAACGAGCTTTCTAACGACATTTTTTAGCCCCATACTGTCTCGTCGTTCGAAATATCGTTCGAACGACAATTTTCGTTCGAACCACCTTCTAACGAGGTATCTAATGACCCGAGGCTGTCTCGTCGTTCGAACAACAATTTTCGTTCGAACCACCTTCTAACGAGGCATTTCACGACCCGAGGTTGTCTCGTCGTTCGAACGACATCACTCGTTCGAACGAGCTGCAGTTAAAACGGTCAGTTTTTTTTTCCTTCCCCATTTCTGCAGCACGTTTCCCAATTCTTCTCTCACTCTCCCACGATTTCCCTTCACCCACTCTTCCATTTCCCCTCTTCTCTTTTATCTAACCCCCCACGATTTTTCCCACTCTCTTTCCCTATTTCCCTATTTCTCTCTCCCTACCCACCTTTCTCCATTTCTTCATCCTCTTCTCTCCGATTTCTGCTGCTCCTACCTCCTCTTCCATTTCAGGTATCTTTTTTGTTCTTTCTCTCTACCGCAAATATATATATATATATCTATAGATATATTCTATCTATTATATATATATATTATATATATTATATATATATTCTATATACTATATCTCTATATCTCTAAATCTATATATATATATATATATATATATGTGTGTATATACCTAATGTTGGGGATCTTTTTCAAACTTGATTCTCAACCATTTTCCCCACATTACTCTATATGCATGTGTGTATATTTTTAAATGGGGCTCTTTTATTGTGTTATTTATTTCTATTGCCCCTGATTAAAATACCTCTCATGAATATTTTTTCTCAAAATACCAATTCAGTACTATTCATGGCATTTATTTTAATCAAATTTAATTTTTTTTTCGCATTTTTTTAAGGAGGATGGGAATTATGCTGATTGGTGTTGGATTTTTTTTTGGTGTAATTGGTGGTTCGGTTGGATTGTCTTCGGGTAGGTTCTAGCTTTTGTCATCTTTCCATGGCTCGTAGTCTCCGCCAACGCCGACTTAGCGATTCCCCTGAGGAACACACCACGTCCTCGGATGAGGAATCCCGGGGTATTCCCGACCTAAAACTACGTTGGCGCACCCTTTCCCAACATACCCGCTATCACACCCAAGGGTTTGCAACCCGTTCTGTTGTACGGGAGAAAGTGATTAATCTCCCCTCCCTCCACGGCACAAACGTGCATTCATGGATATCTGATTTAGGGTGGGACCCACTCTTCTCCCTCACCGATGTTGTTTTTCCCGACATAGTACGGGAATTTTATTTTAGCCTGATTAATAGGGATACTCATCTTTACACTCGTGTGCGAGGTCGGGAGATTCTAGTCACTCCCGACTCGATTGCTCAAATCCTTCCCCTCCCTCGGGTAAATAATCCCTCTTTTCCATGGACATCCGAGACCACCTCCGATCCTACTCTAGTTTTTAACACCGTTTTTAGGATTCTTCCTTCCGGCACGGTTACTATTTTTCATAAAAATTTACATCCCGATTTTATGGTCCTTAATTGGATCGTTTGTGCCTGCCTTCTCCCTCGTGCCAACACCACCCAAATCACAAATCAGCACGTGGATCTCATGTTTGCTATAAGCATTAGGGCCCACATTGACCTTCCCTCCTATCTTTATAGCGTGATACGGTCTGTTAGGGTTCTTCCCGCCAGCCCCACTCGCCAGGCCCTCCCATTTGCGGCCCTTATCACCCGTATTTGTCTTGCCACCGGTTGCCCCCGTGTGTCCACCGATATCCCCACCACTAAATACCAAACCGTTGACCTCACCTCCATTAGTCGCTCCCGTGGTCATTTGCCACCGGATACCCCTCACCTCACCCCCTCCGCCTCCTCCCACTCCGCCACCTCATCTCACCCCGCTCCCAGTCGTCCAGCTCCCTCCCGCTCTGTCCATCACCCCGCCCCTTCCCAGCTTCCCGCACCCGTCGCGTCGGAGGATTTTATGTTTTTGCGTTCACAGGTGGAACAATTTCAGGAGGACCGCCGCCAGGACCGCGCACTTATGCAGGAGCTCATTATGTCTATGCAGCAGGACCGCGAGGCCCACGCCCGTCGAGACGCCGCCCGGGATGATGCTCAGGCACGTCGGGATGAAGCCCAGGCTCGTCGGGACTCTCTTCTCTTAGAGCATCTTGCTGCCCTCCGCCATATGGAGCTGCGCCGCGGGGCAGGCTCTTCCGGCACCGGCTCACTCCCCGATGACACTCCACCTGCTGATCCTGCCTCTTGATTTATTTTGTTCATTTTCTGTTTCTTTATGTTTTGTGAGGATGAGTGCTTTCATACTATCTTGTAATTGGATTTATTTCCCTTGGTTATTTAATTGTCTGACTCTTAGCTATTTCCCCTTTACCCCTTACTTAATGCATGCTCCCTCTTTTCATTGTCATGATTCATTATTTCTATTTCCTGCCTTGTTATTTATTCTCATTTCTTTTGCAGGCCCCCTTATCCCTTTGTCTTTTTCGGGCAAAACGGGGGAGAAAATTTTAATTAATATGACTTCATATTTAGGGGGAGTTTGATAAATTTGGGTAATTTAATTGACATTTCATATTCATTGCAATTAATAATAATTTAAGGTAATTATAATTGAATTAAGTTATTATAATTAAATTTCAAAATTGATTCTAATATTGCCCTTATGCACAATTAAGGGGGAGTTAAACTGTTCATATTGAATATTGAGGCATTTATGCACCATGCACAAAATATTCTATCGCATTGTCTTATATATAACATCTCTCTATTTCCCCATGCGTTTATGAATTTGTTGTTTCATGTGTGTAGGATACATCTCCTACTCCTTTGCAGCTCGTCAGTCTTGTCTTTGTGTCTGTATTTTTTTTGGGTTTTTGGGACGGGACTTAGATACGGCTTGACGGCTGGCTTAGCAAATTCAATCTTTTATTTATTTTTTTTTTATTTTGTTTTGTCCCGGAATAGCCAAAGGGGGAGATTTGTAAGGACAAATTTTCAATCAAGTCATTTGTTATATTGGCTTAATTCCGTTGGACAAAACATTTTTGGGTCATACTGCATCAACGGTCATTCAACACAAATATTCAAGCATCGGATCCAAAGTTCACGCATTATCAATATTCATGTCGTGCTATTTATCCTACGAAGGTATATGACCAAAATACAATTTTATATGTTGGAGTACTTTTGACTAATCAAGAAATTTCAAATAAGAAAATGTTCATATATAAGATATATTAATTTTGAAAAAGTCCTTGAATTAAATTGGAAAAATTTTGGGCAAAAATCAGATTCTCGTTCGAAGTTTAACCCAGGTCGTTCGAACGACCTGGTTCTAACGAAGTGGTGCCTCGTTAGTAGTTCGTTAGAAGTTCGTTAGAAATGTCGTTCGAACGACCTCGTTCGAACGAGATTTCTAACGACATCTAATCATCCTAAACTGGCACGCCGTTAGATAAGTCGTTCGAACGAGTTTCGCCATAATTGATTTTTTAAGCTTATTTTTTAATGCAGTTTTTTCCTACAACTGTTTTTTGCCCACTACTTTTTCAGTTATTTTCTAATGGACGAAAATTCAGTTTTATAACTTAAGGAAGATCATTTTTCAAAGAACTTTTTCCATAACTTCCAACCTTTTTGATAAAAAATCTCTCCAACATTTTTATCAATTTTTTCAAATCAAAACCCCTTCATCAATTCACATTCAACAAGCAAGATTGCGGTGGATCTCTGCATTCAAGCTTCGAGGAGACGGTGGTTTTGGGGTTCAGTGGATACCGCAACACGAGGAGTGTTGAGCAACGCGTTGGAGTTTCGCGGACTACAACTTCAGAGGTCGAGGACGACATAAGCATGTCTTGAGTGAGTCAATGTCTGTAAGTCTTTTGAGTCTCTTGTAAAACCTTTTGTTGTAGTGGATTTTGTCTAGGCTCAGTCGTCCGAGGTTTTTCCCATTTGGGTTTTCCTCGTACATCGGCGTGTTGTGGTTGGGATTTTCGCACTTTCATTTTATCATATCACCTAGATGCATGCTTAGGATAAAATGAATTTAATTGGAATTTGTTCTTGCAAATTTGTGAAACTAAATTTAAAATTGAGTTAGAAGAATACATCTTTCATAGAAATAATAAAATTGGATTAAGTGTGTGTGTGTATTCTACGAATTAAACTAAGACCATATAACCTTGCAACTTCACGACTTTTAAATTAGTCATTTGTTAAAACTTGTCAGTTGTTGCCATTTAGTTTATGGAGATAGTTATATTTATCTCGGTTATTCATTACGTTACGTGGATGATTTACATTATTCTTATATTTATATACTCTTTAATGCTAAGAATGATATAAATTTATTGACACTACCCTATTTTTGGCGTATAGCCACCTGGTCTGTAAAAAATAGGATGTGTTACACATCGATCCAAATATTTTCAAAAACGAATGAACTTTAAGAAACAAAATGCTCAGCTATATGTGATTGACTTAGTAAAACTTTTATATGATGTGAATGATATGAGTTCTTCTCGGTTGTTTCTGAATGCGATTTAGTGGGAAATATTAAGGAATTAATAATGGTTGGACACTTGTAATACTCGCTACATATGTTCCAATAAATGAATATTCTCAATATATAACACAGTGGATCATGAAGAAGAACACTATATGGGAAATGCGACATCATCAAAAGTTGAAGGATATGGAAAGCTGAAAATAACAAGTGGCAATGAGCTTACATTCAATGATGTTCTTCACGTTCTTTATATTCGCAAGAATTTATTGTCTAGATCTTTGCTTGGCAAGAATGGTTTTAAGTTGGTCTTTGTGCCACACAAATTTGTCCATACTAAAAATAAGATGTTCGTAGGAAATGTTTATTGAGCGATGGGATCATTAAGATGTGTGTAATGACCGTTGTACCCCAAAATCTTGATGATAATAATAATAAGTCTGATTACTTTTCAGAGTCTGCTTATAATACCTCATAATTGTGAAAGGATTTAATAATTAATTAATTAAAAATTTTAATTAATTGATTGGGAATTCGAATTAATTACATAATTTAAATTTGTGAATTTAAAGTCATTTATGATATATTAAAGATTAAATGAATTTAATATGAATATAGAGTTTATTTTATAAATTACTAAAGTTTTTTGGGCTTAAGTTTAATTATTTCAAAATTTGAGGCTTAAAAGGTAATAGTGTAATTTATAAAGTGATTTGGTAAATACCAAGGGTATAAATGTCCTTGGAACATTTCTCATGTTAGAAGTTTAGTGTTATAAAGAGCGCATGAAGAAATAAACCTAGGCAACACACATTTGGAATGCTTCCCTTATAACAGGCTAACCAAAACCCCAAAGCCCAAAACCCAAACCCTAAAGCCTAAGCTTTCGGGGGTACAAGCCGTTATAAAGGTCTTGGAAGCCGCTATAGCGAGCAATAATTATTAAATGGGCTTCAACCCATTTTTCTTTCCCCTTATGCACTCCAGGCTCCATTCTCTCGATTGATATGGCATTGCTGACCTCGAACGACGGTACTCCCTAGGGGAGAGAACTTGCATTTTATGAATGGTGAGTGTGGGAATGCTGGTATCCCACTCTGATGCCTCCCCCGAGGTCGGGTTATCAGTCTGACATGGGTCGATGACTTGCCTGAGGAAGATGTTAGACACTATATCCAGTTTATTTGAACGCCCCGAGTTTAGACGGAGCCATTGTGTTTTGTTCAAAGGGGTTTGTCTATTGTTCAGAGTAGACAATTTGTTTTACATAAAAATAAAACGTTCAGGTTATCCCTTTCGGCCTAATCCTAAGGAATATTTAAATCTTCGATTGGTCCATAGATTGTCGTTGTGTGGGTTCAGGAACTGGGTTACAAGTGGGGAATATGTTAAGCACCCCACTTGTTCTTTACAATTCCTTAATTACATTCTTATTATCTCTCTTGACACATTTGATTACTTTTTATTTTATTTTAGAACATATTTATAGACCTTAGTTCGATAATCCCTTAAAATAAATATGGGTGCTTAAGTTAGAAAATAGTAGTGTGAGAATAGTAAAACTTTAATTTATTACACTAGACTATAATTAAAAAGAAAAATAAAACAAACTACTTAGTACAACCTACAATTTTAACTTCTAACGAACTATATACTAGAAGTTGAAAGTTTTGAGGGTCCACCCAAAATACAATTTGACTTTTAGGGATAATCGGTACACCCACTTTTAAGTGCATGCCTTTCGAAAAATAAGAATTATGTTTGAACAATGGAAGACATGTATAAGACGTAAGAAATGAACCATCACTAATTAAAAGTTTTAGGCAGATGATAAGGGTTTTGAATAAAATGGGGGACAAGACCAAATCAATCTCAAGAAAATTAAAATCGCCTCCCAATGGTTTTCCAATTGGAATGAGATGTGGGGCAAGTGTGAGTGAATTGTAAGTTATATTTTATAAATGATTCCCAAGATCTTTGAACAATATGATAATCACGTCAATAGACATGTGAAAAGAGTAATTTTAAGTACCTCCTTTCGGCCCCATGAATTCAGTCCCGCTGTTGAACGTCGTCATTGAGTGTGGTCGGTGTGATCTCCTTAACAATCCTTTAAGGGAGAATTTGGCTTCTCTATCCTTGCCTATAAACCTTTAGGTATGTGTTTTAATTGGGATGTCTTGGATTACCTTTTGATGGAGGAAAGGCATCTATTTATAGGTGGAGAGAGGGCTAGAATTCCAAATGTCAATTAATCTCAACTGTCCATCAAAGTTTGAGATTAAGTGGAATTTTAACTCTTTTTTATTCTTTATTTCGTGTGGAATACGAACCATTTATACAGGATATAACATGTATTCTTTATTAAAAATGGATTAATAAAGACCACATTTCGGGGAAGGAAATAAACCAAAGGTTAATTTAATAATTTCCTTACAGTCTCCCACTTAGTCGTTAGGTTAATCCATAAATGTTTTTAATTTAGAATCATAAATCGCGCATGATATGCTAAATCCTTCAGTCATTGGTTTTCATAAGTGCCTTAGTTAGTCCAATAGTCAATGGGAGTCATGGTGGTTTCATATCATTATGCAACATGATCCCTTCCATGTACTACATCATTGACAACCATCTTAACTAGGCCATAATTAGGAGTTTACTTAATGGTCCCATAATGTCTTGAAGCAGACAATTTTCTGTTACAATTCATCCAATAATAATATGTGTACACAATGGAAAATAGAATATAATTGATGTAGAAATCTTATTAAGAGCCTAATAAATGTCAAATAAATGACAACTTTTTCTCTTCTAACATCTTGCTTTAGTGAGAGATACTTAAGATCCATGTGTTTGGATCCTTTAGATATTCTATCATGCTTGGAGAAAAATATTAATATGACATCAACATACAATACCAAAAAATATGAACTTACTCCAACTAATCTTGAGGTATATATGCGGATCAACGATGTTTTGTTTGAAATCGAAGTTCATAATGATTTCATCAAACTTTAGATACCATTGCCTTGAATCTTGTTTCAGTCCATATAGTGGCCTTCGATTATGAAGTCTTCAGGTTGACGCATATAGACTTTCTCTTGTAAGTCTCCATTGAGAAAGGCTTTAAACTTTAATTAACACATAATAAGATTTGAATATTTACGACATTAAAATTAGATGCTCTTGTGGGTAGTTATCATATATTTTAACGTAATACCATTAATGGTCGTAATATTCAACATGCATAATTGAGTGATGTATCTATTTAATTTTAATAAGGTATATGTGGATATCCTTGGTTTACACATGTACAAACACTCCTTAATCGTGTATTCAACATATGATTATAGTATACCTATGGGCAACAAATTGATATCTGTTAAATATACAAATTTAAACATTATAATGGTAATAAATGGCTAATTTGGAACTTATAAGCATTCCTTAATTGTTTATTCAACATATGATTATAGTATACATGTGGGCAACTATTTAATATATATTAAATAAACAAATTTAAAAATCATAATCATTTGGAATGAGTAATAAGTATCACTGTGGTGATATCTAACTTTAATAATGCAATTGCATTCATTCAATAATTTAATATAAATACTTATCCATATTTTATTATAAAATTCCAAAAGTCATAAAATTACATAATTGTAAAATTCTTGAATAGCAAAAAGGTGTACATTCTAGAATTTCATAAGTCTAGAATCCCCAAAGCTTAGAATTTGAAAAAATCATTTTTTGGTTTAACACATGATTATAGTATACCTCTGGGCAACTAATTGATATGTGTTAAATAAAAAGATTCAAATTTCGAGAATTTGAAAAGACATAATTTCAAGAATTCCAAAAGGATATAAAATTTTGAAAATTCCAAAAAATGCATAATTTAAAGAATTCTAAAAGGCATGGTAGCATGAATTCCAAAAGTCATAATAGAAGGAATCATAATACACATAATAGCATGAATTCAAATAGACATAATTCTAAAAGACATGAATTCTAATAGACATAATAGTTGGAATTCTAATAGAGATAATACTTTTAGACATGAATTCTAATAGACATAATTCTAAAAGACATGAATTCTAATATACATAATTCTATTAGACATGGTAGCATAAATGAATGAATTCTAAGGGACGTGAATTGTAATAGTCATAAGAATTCTAGAAGTTATGAATACTAAAAGTCATAAGAATCATGAATACTAAAAGTCATAAGAATTCTAAGAGTCATGAATACTAATAGTCATAATTTCCAGCAAGTGTCCAAGCCATAATTTTCAATATTTATGTAGTGATTTATACCATAAAATATGGAAAAATAATTTATTTTTTCCCAAAATGGAAAATTTTGAGTTATCACTACAATCACGTAAATAATATTTCGAGGATCACTCTCCAATTTGCGAAATTATAAAATCAAATTTTAAACGAGAGTTATAAGCTTTGACATTATTACCATTATTACCAAAAATGACAAAGACGCATTTTTGAAGGTCTAAACGGCGTCAAAACGCAAAGCTGGGGTGGGGCCCATTGTACACAATGGGTTTTGTTTATTTTGACCATTCCAATCGATCATGTGAGTTTGGAAAATTTTGATCAATTTTTGACCTTTCACATTCCGACACCAACAACATCATTATCTTTTTTAATGGAAAATCATATGTTCTTAACATCTCACCTCCTTTCGACACCATGGATTCAGTCCCGTTGTTGAACGTCGCCATCGAGTGTCGCCGATGTGATCGCCTTAGAAATCCTTTAAGGGAGAATTTTGTACCACCTTTCGGCGCCATGAATTCAGTCCCGCTGTTGAACGTCGCCGTTGAGTGTCGCCGGTGTGATCTCCTTAACAATCCTTTAAGGGAGAATTCAACTTCTCTCTCCTTGCCTATAAACCTTTAGGTATGTGTTTTAATTGGGATGTCTTGGATTACCTTTTGATGGAAGAAAGGCATATATTTATAGGTGGAGAGAGGGCCAGAATTCCAAAGGTCAATTAATCTTAACCGTCCATCAAATTTTGAGATTAAGTGGAATTTTAACTCCTTTTTATTCTTTATTTCGTGTGGAATACGAACCGTTTATACAGGATATAACATGTATTCTTTATTAAAAATGGATTAATAAAGACCACATTTCGGTGAAGGAAATAAACCAAAGGTTCATTTAATAATTTCCTTACATGAATAGACCATCAAATGAAGCATCTCAAAGTAATATTCTCATTTGAGAATCGAGTCAAAGTCCTCAAGACTTTCATTTGAGTCTTACGATAGTTGAAATGGTTCGATAGTTATAAGAAACAAAGGAAATGAAGGTACTCAACCTCTAAAGAATTTGAAACATTGATAAGAGGTTGAAATTCAAAAGTGCTTGGATCACTCTTAATGGTTTCTTCTACAAAAATGGGGGAGATGAAACGTAAGTTTTAACCTCAACCAAGATTCTGGAAGAAGAAGTCTTTTCATCGAGTTGGACATTTTTTTCATTTACCAAGATTTATAACTCTCGAATTGATCGTTCAATTCTTCATTCCCACTTTGCAAAGTTTCCCAAGAGCTTTGTTGAACTATCTCATTTTCAAGAATTTTCATGTAATCACACATCCTCATAGGTGCTGGAGAAATTTTTTCACGCTGCATTCTTTCATTTTCAAGAATTTGGAAGAATTCAAGCATAGTCTTGGGAGTGTAACTTTGAAAAGTGTTATCATAACAATTACCACTAGCTAAGGAGTTACAATGAGACATTTGAAAGTGGAAAATTTGAATATGCAACAAACACCAAAATTTCAAGTTTCTTGAAACAATTTAGTATAAGTCACAAAGCAAGTAAAAAGAATATACAAAATATATAAAATATTAAAACACTAAAATCCTAGAATGAAACATTCCTCGATAACGGTGCCATTTTTTATGAGGCATAAACTTCGTATTTAAAACATGTCGTTGCGTATTTACGACCTATACAAAACAATACCATAAATTGTCACACTATAAATGGAAGTGTAGCGACAAGTAGGGATCGAATCCACAAGGAACATACTTAGGATTAAATTTGTCTAACACTTAAAAAGGGTGAAAAAGAAAAGATGATATGTTGAGGATACATTTAACACTAAGAAATATGTAAACTAAATTAAATTACAAAAATGATATTAGGATCACATCCCCACCATGGGATAACAACACATAATTAGGGATTTGATTCTGAAAAATTTGACCAAGCATACTCAAATGATTATAAATATCAAACATGAAGAAATTTATTTCAACATTGAAAGATTAAACATTCAATCAAAAATGGTCACAATCGGATTCAGGTTGCAATATCGCTATGAATACTAACGTTGCGTAACAAAGGCCGTTAAACGCATAATATCCCGACTTCACTACATAAGGTTTCAATTAAAAGCAATTTAAATCCAAAACTTAGATTTCATAGATTGAAACCCATTAATGGTGGATATATGATCCCAACCTTTAAACTAACTAATGCACATGGTAAGAAAAATAAATACAACTACACAAATAATCAAAACAAGTAATAAGCCAACAAAAACTATTTTCAAACTAGTGACTATTTAACAAAGCAAGTAAACAATAAATACAACAAGAAAACTTATATAAATGGAAGAGATAATGAAAAGTATTACATACAAAAAAGAGAGAGATGGAAGCCAAAGAGGGATGGGGGAAGGGATCCCAAACAAAACCTAAGCTAAACTATAAAATTTGATCTCTCCAAACAAATGAGAGTAAAAGTCTATATAAACAAAACACTAGGGGGAAACTTATAAATCAAAAGGTCAAAATCTACAAGGCCAAATCGATTCTTGTCATAAGGCCGAATCGATTTTACTAAAGTGTAAATCTAACTCTGGTCTAATCCGAATCGATTCTCCCAAAATGGTCGAATCGATTCTCCCTTGACAGGTCTGCATTCTTCTTCATGAATCACTATACGAAAAATGCCATAACTTATTTGTTATAAATTGGAATTAGGCGTAGTCGAAGGCTACGCGAAGCTAACTCAGAGTAATAAAACTTCAATGAGACTTTAGGCTATAAACCCAGATAATAAAATAAATAAATTCCCTTGAATGTGACCTGTATGAAGGAACTTTCTCCAAAAGTGGCCAAACTTTACGCTAAGCACTTTAATACCTACAAAAACTCAATTATACCCCGCAAAGCATATAAACATACATAAAAGAGCTTGTATGGTTAATGTGCATAAATATAGGGATTAAGGCACCCGAGGCGGATAAAATCCGTAAGTAAAAAGGGTAAATAAATGCAATATTCGAGACGAATCACCTTCTGCTGAGGATCGATGATTTTATTGATAAGTTACAAGGTGATTCTTTATTTTTGAAGATAGATTTACATTAGGGATATCATCAATTAAGGGTACGAGAGGAGAATGTACTAAGGAATTCCTTTTTAACTCAATATTGCTCGTATGAGTTCATGGTCATGATAACTTGCTTTTGCGTGTATGTCGTTGTTGTTGAAAGCCAAGTTAGTCAAAATCCTCAAATACCTACAAAATATAATAACTCAAGCATAGAGGTAAGTCAGGGTATCAATCCACTTTCTAGGGAGTAAGCTAGAGACAAATTCAAATGTAATTCACTTTTTATTTTATTTTTGTGCTTTTTCACTTTTCTACTTTTTTTTAGCTTTTTCAAATTGTTGATACCAAATTTATTCTGCTGACGTGGACCAATTATGTGGAGACACGTGTCAATCTACATGGCACTCGCAAACACTTTTTGAACAACACCTTGACTCCGAGGAACTCAACCTCCCCGACCAACTCAGGCGCTCCGAGCAATAAGTATTCTCCGAGGAACTCTATTATAACCGAGCAACTCATGAATACCGAGCTACTTAGGCGGTCCGAGCAGCTTAGGCGGTTCGAGCTGCATCTCGTACAGAGCATTCATATCCGGATAATTAAGAGAATGATTACGCATTAAATGCTCATTATTATCACACAGACGCACACACCTATTGGATAGCTGTGGATTATTCTTTCATTTGTACCGCCTTAAGGCTATAAATACATTATAACCTCCTCATTAGCAGGGGACTCGGAATTTCTTGGTAAACCCATTATCGAGAATTCTGCAAACAGTTAGCAATAACACAAACTAGGGGTGTTCAAAAAACCGACTGGACCGACGGACCGAACCGAACCGAGCCGAACCGACCCTTTTTTCCGGTCTTTTTTCTTAATCGGTCCGGTCTCGATTTATTTTTTTGGTGGACCGGCCTAGTCGGTTCGGTCCACGGTTTACAGTTTCAAAAACCCTGTTAGGACCGACCCGAACCGACTGTATATAAAATAATATATTTTTACATATATATGTATATATATAAGATAAATAAATAGTAAAAGTATATATTTCAATATTTGATTAGTTTAAATTATAGTTTAATCCAATAGTAGGTTTGTTTTAATCACAAATTTTGATATTTTTTAGTTTTTAATGTTTGAAAAAAAATAGACTCGGGTATATTTGTATTATTATAAATGATGTAATTTATTAATGTGAGGACCGACGGGTTATACCGGACCGACCCTATAAAAAACCGAACCGACTAGGGTCGGTTAACCGACATTATCGGTCCAATCTCGATCCATTTTTTTAGAGGACCGACCAAGTCGGTCCGGTCCAAAAAAAACCTTAAAACCGAACCGGACCGGACCGCGAACACCCCTAACACAAACAGTGGACGTAGGCCATTCTTTCAAGGTTGAACCACTTTAAAAATCTTTTGTCTTGTTTATTTTTTATATGTGATTAAATAATTAGGTCAAATCTAGTTTTTTACATCAACAGATTGGTGCCGTTTGTGGGAAGCGACTGTAATTATCGTTTTTCACTAAAACAATTCATCACCAATAGCTGATAATCCTGAATCCAGTAATCGAAATGCTGGAAACCCCCCAAATCCATCCACTCCTCCAGTGTCCAAGATTTGGCTGGAATAATGGCTAATTTGGCTCAGGGCCAGACCTCCATGCAAGAAACCATTCGAATCCTCATGCAAACTATCCAGGGTGGAGCACCCGCTCAGTCAGGACAACGAAGCATTCAGAGAAATATACGATTGCATTCTTCGCAAACTAGATGAATGTCACTCCCAGAAGAATCTCATTCTAAACGCACCGATTCATATCGTACTGAGAGATCCAATGATCCTTCTTATCATCCTGGAAGGACTTCCTCGGTACGAGCTACAGACACTCAACAAAACGTCACTCCATCTCCAGAAATGACCAGTGCTCTTAAAAGATTAAGTAGAGTCTCTCCCTTTGATCGTTTGGGTCCTAGGAGGAATAAAAGTCCCCCTAGGATGGTGTTGAGGAACTCCCAATGATCTTTTGATTTAAAGGAAGGTTATGCCCAATCCCGACCAGCTGCTCGTCGTGAAAGATCCCAAGAGGCAAATTCAACACGATGAGTTGCTCGGACCAATAGGCCCGAGGAGGGAAATGATGCATGGAAAGGCTCTATTCAAAGGTTGGAGGATAGACTAAGGGAAATGGCTAAGGCCAAAAATCCTCTACAAAGAACTTTTGTCCATGGGACACCTTTTATCCAAGCAATTGTGGATTTTCTCACACCATCAAAGTTCAAAGCACCTGTTGTGACTCCTAAATATGATGGAAAAACTGACCCTGTCCTTCATATAGAACAATACCAAGTTGCTGCTGATATCTATACCGTTCCAGACGAGATGAGATGCAGGGCATTATCGGGAACTCTTACCGGATTGCTCAAATATGGTACAATAATCTTCCTTGAGGGAAGATTTCAACTTTCTTTCAACTGGTCGAGCTCTTTATTGGAAATTTCTATTTTGGGTCAAAACCAGTTAAACGAGTAGCACATTTGTTAAGTGTTAGACAAAAAGAAGGTGAGAGCACCAGGGATTACATAACTCGTTTCAATAACGAGAAGCTCGAAGTTATTGATTACGAGGAAAAGACAACAATTACTGCTTTGATGAGTGGACTATTGCCAAATAAATTGTACTACACTTTGGACAAAGATCCACCTAGGACCATGTCAGAATTAATGGCAAAAGTAGCCAAAATCATGAATGCCGAGGAAGCTATGGCTGCAAAGAAGAGCATGGACACTAAGGAGACCAAAGTTGAGGCCGAGAAGATTGAGAAGAAGGATCAGAAGAATAATGGTGGTAACAAGCAGTCAATAGAAAATCAAGCATTGGAACAGTTGAAGAAATTTGGAAACTATACTCCTTTGAAGGTAGATATGAATCACGTTCTGGAAGAGATCAAGAACAGCGAGGAGTTAAACTGGCCTGAAAAAATAAAGATAGATCCTGACAAAAGGGATAAATCCAAATATTGCGAGTTTCAAAAGGATCATGGTAATATGACCAAAACTATATAGCTCTCCAGAATGAAATTGAAGAGCTCATCAGGCGAGGAAAATTGAACAAGTATGTGGATCGCCGAAATGGTGGAAAAAGCAACGACCGACCAAGGCAGAGGTCTAGATCTCCTCGACGAACAAAAGAAGATAAGAAGAGAAATCACGAAGAAGACCTGGATGAAGATCAAGACGACCCCGATCTCCCCAAAAGACCAAAATAGCCAGAACGTGAGGTATTTTCTATCCGTTTTGGATCATTTGATTGCAATGTTATTACTGGTAGAGATGCAGGAGGTGGAGACCTTACTGCAGAGAGGAAAGCTTACCTCAATGAGGCTCAAGCTTGTTCATATATTCAAAGGATAAATCTAGCTGAGGATGATCGCCCGAGGAAGGTGAACAAAGATAAACTGGTCATCGGTTTCTCTAAGAATGACCTCGCAGGTGTGCTATATCCTCATGATGACCCATTGGTGATCAAAATAAGGATTAAGGAAGCAGTGATTTCACGAGTCTTGGTGGATAATGGTAGCTCGGCAGATATTATGTTCTACCCATGTTTTGATAGTTTGAACCTAAAGCTATCCCAGTTGGAGCCATATCATCGACCCCTCCTCGGTTTTACTGGCGAGAAAGTTTTTCCACTTAGGACGATCAAGTTGGATATGTTCATCGGTATATGGCCTGCTTGTCGAATAGAAAGAGTGCGCTTTTTCGTGATGGATAAAAATGTCCAATCAGCTTATAATATCATCATGGGAAGGGTAGGTTTGAAGAAGTTCGAAGCAGTCCCATCTACAGTACATCAATGTTTAAAATTCCCAACCAACTTTGGATTAGGAGTGGTGAAGGGCGACCAAAAAGTAGCTCGGGAATGCTACTATTCATCTGCCGAGCAAGAAGAGCGTGAAGAATTCAGAAAGAAAACTACTACTTATCAGGTTGATGAGATAGAAGACACAGAGATTGAGACTTTAGACCCAAGAGATGAGTCTCAGCTCGTTAAGGGTCAGGTCATGGAGGCTACTGAAAATATTATTCTGGACGACGAGCATCCGAAACGAACAACTTAAATTGGTGCTTCGCTAGAAGTGTCAATAAAACAAGAGCTGATAGCATTTCTAAAAAATAGAAAACAAAGTTTTGCATGGAGCCATGAGGACATGCCAGGGATAGACCCAAATTTCTTATGTCGTGAGCTCAATGTGAACAAGGAAATCAAGCCAGTAAAGCAAGGAAGAAGA
This sequence comes from Sambucus nigra, assembly GCA_949130495.1. Lineage (NCBI taxonomy): Eukaryota > Viridiplantae > Streptophyta > Magnoliopsida > Dipsacales > Adoxaceae > Sambucus > Sambucus nigra. The sequence goes on along the minus strand of OX422213.1, from coordinate 685,679,710 downwards.
GTGTTCAGCCCGAAAAGAATCAAGCTATACAAGAGGAAGTCGAGAAGCTACAGAAAGATTGCTTTATTGAAGATGTCAAATATCCAAACTGGTTAGCTAATGTGGTGATGGTGAAGAAGAAGAACAACAAGTGGAGGATGTGTGTAGACTTCACCGACCTCAACAAGGCATGCCCAAAGGATCATTTTCCTTTACCCCGAATTGATCAATTGGTGGATGCTACCTCGGGGCATGAATTGCTGAGTTTTATGGATGCTTACTCTGGTTACAATCAGATTAAGATGAAGCCTGAGGACAGGGAGAGTACCTCTTTTATTATCCCTAGGGGAACTTATTGTTATAATATTATGCCTTTTGGATTGAAAAATGCAGGTGCAATATACCAGCGACTGATGAACAAGGTGTTTGCAGAGCAAATCAGTTACAACATGGAAGTTTATGTTGACGATATGCTGACAAAGGGAAAGAAAGTTGTTGATCATCTAATTGAATTAGGTCAGACCTTTGATCAACTAAATAAATATCAAATGAAGTTGAACCCTACCAAATGCATATTCGGAGTACGAGAAGGCATGTTCCTCGGGTATATTGTTAACCAACGATGAATTGAAGCAAAACCTTAAAAGATCAAGGCTCTATTGGGGTTGCGATCTTCGATGACGAAGAAGGAAGTGCAAAGTCTCACAGGGCGAGTTGCAGCACTTAATAGATTCGTATCACGAGCAACTGACGGATGTCTACCATTCTTTAAAACACTCCGAAAGAATTTCGAGTGGAATGATGAATGCGAGAAGGCCTTTCATGAATTGAAGAAATACCTGGGAGCACCTCCATTGTTGTCCAGGCCAGTGATGGGAGAAAGTCTATACTTGTATCTGGCTGTCTCAGAAAATGCAGTAAGCTCGGCGTTGATAAGAGTGGAGGATGGAGTGAAAAAACCAATCTATTACACAAGTAAGGTTTTCTGAGGAGTAGAGATCAGATATCCAAGGCTGGAAAAGTTAGCACTAGCATTGATCGAAGCAAGTAGAAGAATGAGGTCGTACTTCCAAGCTCATACTATAGTTGTGTATATAGACATAAGCCATTAAGGCAAGCTTTGCACAAACCAGAGAAATCAGGAAGATTGACGTATTGGGCTGTAGAGTTGGATGAATACGACATAATTTATGAGCCTAGGTCGTCACTTAAGGGGCAAGCAGTGGCAGATTTTATTACAGAATTCACCTATCCAGATATCTCCAAAGAGCAGAAGTTGGATACCGACCAGCCTGTGGATGTTACACGATCATTAAACTTAAACCCCGACCAACTTAAGTCAATAGACGAGCAAGAAAAGATGGTCGACAAGCAACAAGAAGTGCTAGAGGAGGATATAAGGAAGCATCAATTATTTCACCGAGGAACTCTGTCTGACCAAGAGTTTGATAATGAGATACTTGTGTGGAATTTATATGTAGATGGTTCTTTGTGCACTACAGGCAGTGGAGCGGGGATAGTTTTAAACAGCCCGGATGAAATCGATGTGGAGTATGCTCTCCGCTTTCAATTCAAAGCCTCTAATAATGAGGCTGAATATGAAGCTATGATTGCAGGTTTTAATTTAGCAAAAACCATGGGGGTAGAGCAGGTCATTGCATTCAGTGACTCACAGTTGATCGTAAATCAAATGTTGGGAGTGTACGCAACAAAGGGAGAATTGATGATCAAGTATTATGCGTAAGCAATCGAGATTGTATCGAGCTTTAACGATGTGCAATTAATTAGAACACCAAGATTAAAGAATGCAAGAGCATATGCTTTAGCTCGGTTAGCCTCAGCCACACGCACCGAGCTACGAAGAACAATCCCAATAGAAATTTTGGCCTGTAGGAGCATCGACGAAGATCTGATGATGAACTTTATTACCCTTGATTTAGGACCATCTTGGATGGATCCCATTAGGGCATATATTGAGGAGGGGGTTTTACCAACTGATAAGCTCGCGGCCAATAAACTGAAGTTTAAAGTTGCTCGTTATGTAATAACTAATGGCATTTTATATAGACGAGGAATTATAGCCGGTCTGCAAAGATGTGTGCATCCCTCCGAAGTGAAAGATTTGATTGAAGAGGTCCATGAAGTGTCCTGTGGAGCTCATGTAGCAGATCAGACGCTTTTACAAAGAAGAATGACCCAGGGATATTATTGGGCGACGATGAGGGCTGATTGTATAGCCTATGCTAAAAAATGTGACAAATGTCAACGCTTCTCTTCTATCCGAAGAACTCCCCAGGCATTATTGACACCCGTAACATCCCCTTGGCCATTTGCCATGTGGGGAATAGACTTGGTCGGGCCACTCCCAACGACAAGAGGAAGGTTCAAATACCTCGTCATCGCTGTGGATTATTTTACTAAATGGGTAGAAGCTAAACCTCTTATTGATATGACTTATGATAGGGTATATCAATTTATTTGGAAGAATATCATTTGCAGATATGGTCTTCCCCATGCATTCATTACTGATCATAGAACCCAATTTGACAACGAAGAGTTTGCTGCATATTGTCACCAGTCAAACATATTGAAAACCCACTCTGCACCAGGCCATCCCCAGACCAATGGACAAACTGAGGTGACAAACCGAACACTGCTGAATGGTTTGAAGAAAAGACTGGATGATGCGAAGGCAAATTGGATCAACGAGCTACATTTTGTACTGTGGGCTTATCGTACTACACCACGAGCAGCAACAGAAAAATCTCTATACATGCTGGCATTTGGAAGTGAAGCTGTTATACCTTCCGAGCTAGGCCTCCCCACACACAGAGTGCTGAATTTCAATTCTCCTATCAGTGACTTGATGAGAAGATTAGACTTGGATATGCTCGAGGAAGTTAGAGAAAAAGCAGCAATCAGGAATACTGCATACCAATAACGAACAGCTTTGTTCTACAACAAGAGAGTAAAGAAATGTGATTTGAAAGAAGGGGACTACGTGCTAAAGAAAGTAATTCAAAAGAACAATAAACTGGAAGCTAACTGGCATGGACCCTACAGAGTAACAGAAGTTTTTCGTCCAGGAACCTACAGGATTGAAACCTTAGAAGGAGAAGAATTTAAGAATGCATGGAATGCAGAACATCTACGCAAGTATTATCAGTAGTTGGGATTCCTATATAAATGAAGTTTACTTCAGTATGAATAAAGTGTTGAAATTTTTATCCATTTCTCTCCTTTTGATGAAATTTTTTCGGAGTGTTAGTGCTACACACTACGCATCAAGTTCAGAATAGAAATCCACCAACTACGGTTGGTCGGTAAAATAAACCCTCCCAACTACGGTTGGTCGGTCCACCAACTACGGTTGGTCGGTAATATAAACCGTCCCAACTATGGTTGGTCGGTCCACCAACTACGGTTGGTCGGTAAAATAAACCCTCCCAACTACGGTTGGTCGGTCCACCAACTACGGTTGGTCGGTAAAATAAACCCTCCCAACTACGATTGGTCGGTCCACCAACTACGGTTGGTCGGTAAAATAAACCCTCCCAACTACGGTTGGTCGGTCCACCAACTACGGTTGGTCGGTAAAATAAACCCTCGGTCCACCAACTAAGGCTGGTCGGTAAAATAAACCCTTCCAACTACGGTTAGTCGGTCCACCAACTACGGTTGGTCAGTAAAATAAAACCCCCCCCAACTACGGTTGGTCGGTCCACCAACTACGGTTGGTCGATAAAATAAACCCTCCCAACCACAGTTGGTCGGTCCACCAACTACGGTTGGTCGGTAAAATAAAGCCTCCCAACTACGGTTGGTCGGTCCACCAACTACGGTTGGTCGGTAAAATAAAACCCCTCAACTACGGTTGATCGGTCCACCAACTACGGTTGGTCGGTAATATAAAAATCCACCAACTATGGTTGGTCGGAAACAATTGTTTAAGCAATATCATGGAATGGAAATCGTTTCGTGGCTTATAATTAAAAAGTGATTAGTCACTATAATCAAAAAATAAAACAGAATTTCTTTACTTATGGTATATCAAATTACCACCAACTATAAGTTGGTCGGAAAACAAACTCAGAATAGTCAACAATAAATTTTTTCCAACTCCAGTTGGTCGGCAATTTAAAATAACACAGTAAATTTTTGTTTTCTTACAAGATATACATACACATTCATCGGAGAATAAACAGATATTTTATAAAGTAATGACAAAAGACAAATGATGTGAGAAATGTATTTCATTATCAAAACTTTTCATTCAAATCGAGAAGGATTACATATGATATGGAAAGTAGAAATCATTACATCAAATATCCTATTCTATTGGCTTTTTCCCTTCTGCCTTTGAAACAGACTTTACTCCAACAGGAGGATCATCTAAGGTGTAAGGAGAATTTATGAAGTTCAGATCTCTAAGCATCCTGACATTCATTACTGATGGCCGAACAAGTAAGTGCTCCGGGCGAGATATCTCAAAATTATAATGAAGATTGTAGTCGCCAAGATACTTTGAGATCAGGCACTGAGGAATTGCCCGAGCAGGAATCCAGCTCATATCAAGTTTGAAGGGTGGCACGGACAACTCGAGCAATCCAGGGTCATGGTAATCCCAGAGATAATGGCCCTTCTCCAACTTTAACACCCCCAGCGCATTCAGCCATCCTTGCTTGTAACCCTCGTCATTTGAATTCTAGATCCGATCATCGAGGTGATAAAGGGCTTCATTATATCCAGCCATCCAAAACTCTCTGGGCTGTTTGTGAAACTTAAAGGTCAACCTCTCTAGTTGCTCGTGGAGGTTCTTCACTAAAAGTTCTTTATTCTCTAAGGCAGAGCTTTGTGGAGAGATTTGCTCGTCGAGGTTCAGAATCTTTTTGGACATCTCAGCTAATGCTTGATTCTTCGCCATCAACTGGAATGCTTGATTCTCCAAAGCTACTTGAGTTCTAGCTTCTTCAACAGTAACTCGAGCAGCTCTTGTTCATCCCCGAGAAGCTCTTGCTCGTCCGTGAGCAGATATAGAAGGTCCAATTCTCTTTAAAGTTTCTAATTCGTCTCTCAAATTGGCATTTTCAACCTCCAAGAAAGATAAACCTTCGTCATTGATAGGGACCAAGGCTCCCGAGGTAGATGCTGCAGATTTCAGTTGGGATATCTCTCCTCACAAGTTATTATTTTCCTGCTCCAGCAGTTTCACGATCTGCCTATGCTCTTCAACCTCGGTCTTCAAAGTCCTTTCCTTAATATCATAAGCAACGATGAACATATCATATCCTTTGTCAGCATTTAGTTGTTGATACTTTTTCTCATACCCCTGATGCAAAAGGGCAAAAGATTCCTTGTATTGTTGATGACGTTCCTCGATGATACCCTGGAGATCTTCAATCATCTCATAGTATGCCACATTATTGGCAACTGCACGGTCGAGCAAGCACTTCAAATATTGATAGGCTTCGACTGCTTGTTCAGAAGAATTTGGACCGAGGATGTCAACAATTTGAGCTTCATTCAAGTCAGCATGGCCAGCCTTGAAGTAGTCATTGTATTTTTTCATCAGTTCAGTATCGTGGGCTGACAAGAGCTCCATTCTAACCATAAACTAATAAAGAAAAGAGACAGAAAGAATCAATAAAGATGCAAACATAGCAAGTAGAAGAAAAAGTCAATATGAACAGCCGAAAGTTCGAATTTTATTATATCACAAAGAGAAGTACATAGCCCAGAATTACATTTAACAAAAAAGTAAAAATAAAGGTCCGAATAACTCTACACCTTCTCCTTACTTCCTAAGACTTCCTCGGAAGGCTTAGAAGAAGAGGTAGGTTGCTCGGGGGGCATAGAAATTTGCTCGGAAGATATTGGCAGTTGCTCGGCTAAGGTCCTGGTAGATTGAAGCTGCTCGACTGAAGTATTGGTGGGCTTGAGTTGCTCGTAGAAAGTTTGAACAACTGGAACAGGATGAATCTGATCTACAATCACCAAGGAGGATTCCTCAGAGGCAGCTTCGTCCTCTTCTTCTCCAGGAGAGGGAGGAGGACCATGAACATGTCGCTGGAACAAGTCTAAAGTCTCAACGACCTTTAGCTCCTGCAGAGCTGCAACCCATCCATCTCTGAAGTATTTAACACTAGCAAACTCCATCTGGGAAGACATGGCAGCTAGACCTTTGTTTCATCCCTTGTCCCAGCCAGCGCTGAAGGACTTTTTAACTGCAAGTTTTCTCTTTGCCTTCTCCGAGGAAATCCTCTCAGAAAGAAGTTCCTCGGCAGCCTTCATCTTCCTTTCTATCTCCTGCTTCTGACGATCAACATCTCGAAGTCTAACAACTTCCTCCTCAGATTTCTTAAGCTTATTTTCAAGCTCTTCAGTGCTCTTGAGCTTCTCCTCAAGCTCATTATTTTTCTTCTCAAATTCTTTCACTTTTCTCTCCAACTCCTGGGAGGCCTCCACAGCACGGTCTTTTTCTTGCTCGATGGACTTGAGTCGTGTCTCCCAGGGCTCTTTATCTTCATCATATTTCTGATGAGAATCCTTTAAAGACTGAGTCAGTCCTACAAAAGCTTCCTCCACACCTCCCGAAGAGCTCGAAGCTTTAATAGCTTCATCCTTTTTCAGAATAGTGTTGAAACAGGTTACCAGCTGGAAAAAGAAAATAATTGTAAGTCAGTGCAGGGACATAACATTGAAAAATGAAAGTTTAGATTAGTAATACTTACTGAGGCAATATGTTGAGCTGCCAAGGTGGTAACCCTATCCCGAGAAAGAATGTCCTCAACACCTTGGATCTCGAGAATAATCCAAGACTTCACCGAGCTCATAGCAGAGCTTGGAGGAACAAAGTTGGGAATACCACCTTCAACATTTAAAGACTGAGAGACTGCTTCAACTGGTCTCTCAAGAGAGCTTTTCTTTAACCTCCTCGTAGGAGCAGGAACATTCTCAACCAAGGATGTTGTCTTGGTCGGTGATATAACGATAACCTCGATTGGAGGAGAAACAGCTACAACCTTGCTCGGAGCCACAGGGGTCTTCTCGACAATCTGCTTAGCAGTAGCAGGAGCGGATGCATCAATATTTCTCGTCCCTTCTTTTGGGACATTCGGCTTATTTTTCTTTGCCTCACCAGCAGTAGAGGCGGACTTATCAAAGAATGCAGGAGCTCTTCTTCTCTTCATTCTGTCACTCAGAGGAATATTTGATTCAGGGGAGGAACCTTCTGAAGCTGGTATTGGGTCGATGTCACCTACCACTGGACGAGCAGTAAACGACGAAGTGTAGCTCTTGTACTGCAACAAGTACGAGGCTGATCTGATATGTTTGTCAGCAACAGTTTGGTGCAAACTCCAGATAAGTTTCAAGTATCTCAAATTGACATCAGTCTCTTTGGGGGATTTTCTTTTGCTATCAACTGCAAATAAACAAAAATTAAAATGTCAATGACGCATTTTATCAAACACAAAGAAAACACAATCTCAAAAATAAAATAAAAACAACATATCCCATTGCCATAGGGAGGGCATCTAGGACCCTGATACACATCATTTCCATTTAATTGAGCATGTTACCAATTTTTCATAACAATTCCATGCTCGAAGTAATCCCTGTTGGCATCTGGGAGATTGACAACTAAAGCCCTATTTAAAAACCTAGTTTTTAAATAAAAAGTACTATCGCTGACAACCCATCTATAACAAAACATAATTTCTGGAATTCCTAAACGGGTTCCATGAATTTGATTTAACCTATGAACTCCATTAACTATTCTCCAAGTGTTTGGCGCTATTTTTGCAAAAACAACATCAAAAAACTGACAGAACTCCAAACATAAAGGATTTGGAGGAAAGGAAAAGCCGCATTCGGTCACAAAGAGACTGGAGAACCAATGTCCCTCAGCCAGACGAAAATAGTCAGAAGGTTCAGAAAGTTCTTCCAACATGACCCATGAAGGAATAGAAAAATCAGAGCAAAATTTATCAAGCGACTCTACAAGGTAAACCATGATGAACAGAGAAAATAAAAAAGAAGGAAGAAGATCTTACAGGAAAAGGGTGGATCAGTTGACAACGAACAATGGAAGAAATGAACGCACAAGATAGAGAGGAAGTAAAGAAGTTCTAAGATGCAGATTTGAAAAAGTAAAAGACGATCGAATTTTCTGAAGCGTTTAAATACTTTACCTCGGGAATAGAGAAAAACAATGATTACCAGGATGGACGATTGCGTATCCGGCGGCTAAAAAGAAGAAAAGGGCACAAAAAACGAAGCGATTATGGAAATTCAAAATATTTATAAAGACTGATACTGTGCAATTATAAAGGAGTTATATACAACGAATGCCTTTCTAGAAACCATACAAACGAAAATCTAAGCAGCAGAATGTTCCATACTTTTCTTCAACATCAAAATACGAAACATTGGGGGCTTCTGTTGATACCAAATTTATTCTGCTGACGTGGACCAATTATGTGGAGACACGTATCAATCTACATGGCACTCGCAAACACTTTTTGAACAACACCTTGACTCCGAGGAACTCAACCTCCCCGACCAACTCAGGCGCTCCGAGCAACAAGTGTTCTCTGAGGAACGCTATTGTAACCGAGCAACTCATGAATACCGAGCTACTTAGGCGGTCCGAGCAGCTTAGGCGGTTCGAGCTGCATCTCGTACAGAGCATTCATATCCGGATAATTAAGAGAATGATTGCGCATTAAATGCTCATTATTATCACACAGACGCACACGCCTATTGGAAAGCTGTGTATTGTTCTTTCATTTGTACCGCCTCAAGGCTATAAATACATTGTAACCTCCTCATTAGCAGGGGACTCGGAATTTCTTGGTAAACCCATTATCGAGAATTTTGCAAACAGTTAGCAATAATACAAACAGTGGACGTAGGCCATTCTTTCAAGGCTGAACCACTTTAAAAATCTTTTGTCTTGTTTATTTTTTATCTGTGATTAAAGAATTAGGTCAAATCTAGTTTTTTACATCAACACAAATATTAAAACAATAGGGTGAGGTGAGGTCTTAAACTAAACTAAACTAAGTGTGATATGACAAGAACTAACTAGAAAATTGACTAAAATGAAAAATAAAGTCTAACAATAAAAATAAGAGATAAGTGAGGTAAATAATTGTGAGAACAATCAAGGAGTATGATTACACCACAAGTTTTAGTTATTCTAATTAATTAATTTAATTATTTGAATACTCCCAAATTAATATCAAAATTACACACCAACTCTCGTTGCAAGTGTAATTATAATAGTAATATTTTAAAAAATTAAGTTTAACACCGCACAACTCTAGAAAATTAGATCTACACTCATTTTAATTAATCACCCACTAGGATCGATTAATTAGAATTTATGTCAATCTTAGAAAATAAATTTAGAGTTGAAATTCAAGTTATAATACCCCACTTAAGAAACACTTATCTCTAGTTCGAATCTAAAATGGGTATTATAATTAGAATTTCAATTTTCTTTCGAAAATCATTTACCCTATCTCGAGGCGTAAATCTAATGGTGAGGGATCAAAATTAACATTCAAAAGGACTTTTCAAGTAATTAAACTAATTAAAATAAAATAACATCAAATAAGAGTTTTACCCCACCATTTGAAAGGGGATTTAGCCTAACATGGTATCAAACATAACAAACGAATATTCAATAGGCATTAATATAATAAAAGAGTAGGGAAAGAGAACAAATCTTCAGAAGTCTCCTTGAAATTGGCAATTTGAACTCTATCCTTGAAATTGAAGAATACAACCCTCCAAGTGAGTGATCAAAGTAATATGAAATTAAAATCAACACTCAATTAAATCTCAATCAATATTTATCCTCACAAATATCTAAAAAAAGAATAAAACAAAACTATTTACAAATGGTGTTTTTCTAATTTATTTTCTAAACTAAACTCTCTCTCTAAAATTTTTCTTCCTATCTCTAAGCCTAGATGATCTTCAAATGGCTTTGAGGTCTTCTTTTATATGCAATTGGAGCTAAGGGGTTAAATTGTTAATTGGCTATGGTGAACATGTGGAAAAGGTGAGAGCACATGTGCATGGGGGTGTGAGGATATTAGGAAGTAGGGGTGGCCGTGGGCCGGGCCTGGGCAGGTCGGCCGGGCTCGGGCCGGGCTTGAAAAATTAAGTGTTATCCCAAGCCCGCTCGGGCCTAGATCGGGCCTTATTATGTAATCCCAAGCCTGCCCAGATTTGAAAGCTCTTTACCCAGGCCCGCCCGATCGGGCCCTATTATGTTAATTAAAAGATTTTTTTTTAAAATTAAAATACCTATTTTTTTATTTAAAGACCAATTTTTTTAATTAAAAATCTGTTTTAAACTCCATATATAAAGTTTCTCACTTTACATGAAAAGACTTGGTATACGTTTTTATATTTATAGAAATCCCCCCCCCCCCCCCCCACACACACACATATATATATATATTTCGGGCCTCGGGCCGGGCCGGGCCTCATCGGGCTTAAGAACTCATGCCCAAGCCCGCCCGAAAAAAATCGGGCCTATAAAATTTTGCCAAGCCCGCTTTGCGGGCCTATTTACCTTACCCAAGCCCTATTTTTTTATTGGGCGGGTTGGGCGGGCTTGGCGGGCCTCGGGCCTATGGCCACCCCTATTAGGAAGAGGGAAAAAAATCAGATTTGGGGATGAGAGGTTTGGGGTCATTTTGGGTATTGAGTTAGAAAAGATTAGTTGGGGGGTTTTTAAAGGTATAGTGGGAAAAAGGGTAAAAGTGGGTTTCATTTGGCACATGGGTTTTAGTTTGGTTTTGTTGGCAGATCGTGGCTTAAGGGAAATGGGTCTTAAATGGGAAATGGGTTTTGGCTTGGTATGAAATGGGTGTGAATGGAAGGATTCTCAGACTCGGGTTGGAAGAAATGGGTTTGGGTTTGGTTGGATACCCGGTTTGGAAGCGGGTTCAAATGGGTAGACCATGGCAGGGTGTAAGGTCGGTTTTGAATGGAGGTCCGGTAGGGGAGTTTGGAACGCGATCGGCGCCGGAGGTGTTGAGCGAGCAGGTGGCGGCTTCTCGGGTTTAGTATGCCGGCGGGTTGGGAGTCAAAAAGAGGTGGCCGTCGACGATGGTGTGCAGGTCGGAGGTGGTCGGAGGTTTGAAGTCCGGCGGGGGTGATTGAGCTTGGTTGGGTTGTTGATGGGTATAGTTGGGTGGAAAGATGATGATGGTGGTTGAAATGTGAGTTGGAGTTTTGTTAATGGTGGTGGATTATGGAGTTGGGTTTAATGAATGGATGAGAGAGAAAGAGGTGGGTGTGTTGGAGAAGATGATGGAGTGTGGGGTTGTGTGTGGTAGGGTGTAGGATATTTAGGTGTGGGTGAGTGTTTAAGTTGGATTTGTTTTGGTGTGTGTGTTTAATTTGTACCTAACTAAAATAATAAAAAGACAACTAACAAAATAAAAATAAAAAATAAAATCTACTAAAACAAAAAGAATTAAATAAATAAATTCTTAACTCTAAAAATAAAAAGATATAAAATTAAAAATTAAAAACCTATTAAACTTAAAAACAAAAGTCCTAAAAAAATAAAATCTAATAAAATTAAATTCCTAAAAACTAATCCTAATAAAATAAAGTAAAATAAAATAAAAAACAAAATTAATAAAAATCAAAATAAAACTAATCCTAATAAAAATAAAATAAAATAAAAATAAAAATTAATAAAAATAAAAAAAATAAAACTAATCCTAATAAAATAGAAAAATAGAAAATAAAACCTAGAAAATACTAAATAAATAAAAAATAAATCCTAAAAATAAAATTGACTCAAACTAAAAATCTAAAAAATAATAAAAAGACACAAACAAAACACACACAGGCTTGGGGTATGTTTGGGCTAGGTTTAGGCTCGAGTTAGGGTACGAGAGAGGGAATTAGCTCCATTCTAACTGCAATTGGCTTCGAAATGTAGCTTGTGACACTGCAACTGCAGTTAAGCCTGCATGATAAATATTTAAGCACATAAGACCCATATTGTCGAGAATTAGCAACAAAAGTACGTCTATTCGGGGTATAAATTGTACAGTTTTGAGTGTTTATCAGGTCATATTTTTTACGCTGACCAATGTCCACCCGTGTTTATGGATTTTATTAACTAGATGTTTGGGTCATTATTGGATTAATTTATCATCATCTTCATTGATGACATATTTATTTACTCACGAATCGAGGATGAGTATGTGGAGCACTTGAGGCTTCAGCTTCAGACACTCTAAGAGCATAAGTTGTATGCTAAATTCAAGAAGTATGAGTTTTAGAGACTATAAGAGCAAATATTTTAGTTTAGGATTTTTATTTGTATTTATTTTCACTTTAGCATATTTGGCGTATCCCGTTACAAACCTTCATGCACCGACACGTCGAACCAAGCTCCAATATCTCTAAGTTCAAAAGACTCCTCTACATCTGATGAAGGTGTAAAACTTTTAGGAGTTCTTAATTATTCATATTTATATTTGGGATTTTTTTTTAAATACCGAGGATGGATATTTAAAGGATTTTTTTCTTTTATCTCATTTGAACGAGTTCTTGACTAGTTAAAATGACTTTGTCTTCTCGTTCGATTAGAGCATCAAACGAACTTCGAATCAGAATTCTCTGCATATCAACATTTTTTGTTAGAGGCTCATTAGAAGTTGGTTCATACGAGATTGTAGTCTCATTCGAATGACCTAATTTTTTTTTAAACGAGATGCTATTTTTCGTTCAAGGGACTTCAGTTTTTCGTTCGAACGAGCCGTCACCTCGAAAGTTTTGTCAGGTCTATAAATACCTATTTTGAAACCTTTTTTCGACGGGACTTTGGAAAAAATTTGAACACAATATCTTTGTTAAGGTTTTTCATCTTTTGTGTTATTAAAACACTTTTGATTCACAAACTTTACATCACCAAATATTTTGTGAATCCTTTTGAAACCCTAAAAAGTATTTGTATCTTACATACACCTTGTGGAGAGGATTCTCTATGGCTAAAATTATGACCCGAGGGATTATGATTCGAGAAAAAGAAGGAAGGATGATCGGTGGATACCGAGGGTAGATCACTACCTGTGGACGACATTGGATTGAGTTTTTTTTCTTTAGAGGTTTTTTGAAGACTATACATTATACTTAGTTGATCTAAGTAGTCTGTAAGTTGATTGTCTTGTAAAACATTCTAAAGTGTTGAATACATGTTTATCCCTAAAAAGGGATTTTTTTCTCGTCTTTGAGTGTTTGCATTTTGTTTTGATACTACAATTATATACTTATAACACATATTTGCATGCACACCAAATTTAATCAAAGATTAAAATTTGACTAAAATTGAATTTTTTTGAGATTGGGATTTATATTGAAAAAATAAAAAAATAGAATTTTTTATTGTGACCATCCTTGTTGTGCATGTTCACATGCTAATAAGTGGTATCAGAGCGGGATGCACTAATTTATTATGTAGATTTTTGTTTAGTGTTGTTTAGGGTGGTTATTTATCCTTCTCATTTGGGTTTATTTATTTTTCTTCGATGGATTCCCGTAGTGATAAGTTATCCAACGTGTTTAGTGATGACCAGTTTTATATCCAGGAGGAGTTTAATGAGCTTTATAACCATGCTGAAAAATTAAATCATTTGACTTCGAAGTTTGCTAAAAGAATTAAAAATGTTGAAAAAGAAAACTTTCATTTTAAAGTTGTAATGGAACTTTTGCAAACTGTTTAAACTCAAAGAGATTTCTTTCATAAGAAGTTTGTGGACATGAACCATGATTTAAAAAAATTAGAACTATCCAAGAAAGAGAGTGACTATAGAGTTAGGGTTTTAGACAAAGAATTAGAGGACTCAAAAATTTATAGGGTTAGTTTATGTGGCGATGAGGATAAGGAAAAATTGATTTTAGATTTGAAAGCTCATGAGAAGATTATTAGGCATAAGTTCGCTTGCATTGAGGGGCAACGAGATAACTGTGACACCCCGTCTAATTAAATACCTGGTAGCTACTCCTTTATTCAAATTAATACAAAATGTCAAGTTGGTTCAGTTCATAGCATCACTGTCGAAAAATATTTTTACAATTACTAGCCACCTAATATTTAAAAAGTGAGTTGTCAATTTTAATTAAATTAGATCAACATGCAACAGGTTAAATTATGAAATAATGATACCACGGTCACATCACAATCACAGTAGAATACTAATGGAATAAAAATGAATCTGGAGGAACACTCCTCTGAATAATCCGAATACTGAATAAAACAAATACAAAGTCTGAAACACTAATTAATTTAATCCAAAACTGAAATAAAACTGAGTAATTAAGTTGTCACTAAGAGAAAAGGGGGGACATGCCCTACAGATGAATAAGTCTGGAATGGAGTCAACGTAGAAAGTGGAGGCGTCTATTATCGAGGTCCTTTAACTTCCACAGCAGCTACATCGCGTCACTAGAATGGAACTCTTACGCTTGGTGTCCTTGTGACTGGGCACCTAAAAGGTTTTTACAATAAAATAGATTTGAAAACAAACGGGTCAGAGCCCGATTGTGAAAACAGTTTAAAATATAGCAAGTGTCTAATATCATTAAACAGTGAATATAAAATACATGATAGTGCGTGCACTCACATGAGTTCCTAACCTCTCAACTAATTGTGCACTCCTAATGTACCCGTACCCGTTCTAGTTATTCCACTATCTCACTAGTCCAATTCATAATCTAACTCTACTTCACAATTCAAAGTTCAATTCCCGACATCTTAATATAAACTGAGAGTCTTACTTTTAATACTCAGAATTAGTTATAAGAATTACTAAAATTTTCCATCTTTAACTCTACTAAAAATGTTACAATCATTCACACTTACACTTTAATAAACAGTCCATCTCAATTATCAGTATATTAATCTCATCATAAATATACAATAATGGCAGCCCTAGGCTAAGCTGTGGTGCACACATACTCTGCTATCGAATCCTAGTCACGTACATAAGGACCACGTGTTCCGAATCTCTCAGGTTACGTTTCAATAAGCAACAAATACACATAATGGAGGTGAACATAGTTCACATACCCATGGGTCACGCACATACCTACACTCCCATGGTCAGCTGACTTATTAACTCACCAATAAGTCATTCTCTGACCTATGTCCTTGAGGTACCAATCTAAATCCCCCCGTAGGTACATAAAGATTAGATGGCCCTGATCGAAAGCCGTCCTCCCGTGATAGTAAGTATGGTAGGTATGTTATACACATATAAGTCCATATACTAAGCATTCACACATCTTAGATATCTTATAATATTAATAGAGGTATATTCCACCCCCTTATAACGTCATTCAAGTTTGGACATTTATAAGTATTTGGATAATATACAATATAGGCCGCCAACACATCTCTCGTCGTAAATCTCAATTACTTAAGTCTTATATGCATTTCTCCAAAGTAAAATCCTAAGTTATACTCCGGTCTCTCAAATATACCTACTAGTCTTCCTCGAGTCTAGGTGTTCACAAAGTTCCCAATATCAACTCTCTAGGGTCAAAATTATGGAAGTTCTCCTAAAAATAATACCTATAAATAAGCCTATGTGAAGTCCGAAACAAAAATCGGCCGGACAAGGTCATTCTGTCAACTCGTTAGAAATATCATTCGAACGAGGTAGTTCGAACGAGTGTCGTTCGAACGAAGGGCTTCGAACGAACTCGTTAGAAGGGGTACTGGAATCTCGTTAGAAGCTCGTTCGAACGAGATCGTTCGAACGACCTGGGTTGGTCTTCTAACGAGATGGCAGAGAATGCCCATAATTTCCCCAACTTCGTTTTTCTCAACTATTCCCTTCTCCAAAGTCATCACAAATTCATACTAATCAGATTTTAAGTTGTTAAATTATTCTAAACCACCCTAGATCACTTCCTAACATTGATTTTGGGTTACTTCCTTCAAATCAACATGTAAAATCCATAAATCC
Source organism: Sambucus nigra (assembly GCA_949130495.1). Taxonomy (NCBI): domain Eukaryota; kingdom Viridiplantae; phylum Streptophyta; class Magnoliopsida; order Dipsacales; family Adoxaceae; genus Sambucus; species Sambucus nigra. Next base: position 685,663,718 of record OX422213.1, on the reverse strand, counting down.
CCAAATTTTGCCACAAACCCTAACAACATGAACTCAAAATCTAATTGAACATAGGAACACCTTTTTAATCCGTTTTCAAATCATCAAAAGTTTTATTTTGGGTACTTAATTCGTCCATAACCATTCTACATGCAATCCCTATCCAAAATTATGAATTCCACAACAATCCCATAGGGTTTTCATCAAAACTTTCAAGGTATATAAAGTTTCCACACTAAACATGGAGGAAATATTCATTGAAATTAATAACATCAAATCACTTGCCTTAAGTTTATCCTTCTGATTTATTGTTGGTGATTATAGGCTTATTCTCTCCTCTTTCTTATCACAAATCCTTCCAGAATGGTGGTGATGGGTGATGGTTTTGGTTTGGAACCTCTCTCCAACTTCTCTCAAAACCCTCGTAGCCCACTCTCTTGTCTTTTGCTGATAATGGCCTTAGTGGCCTCTTCAAAAATATGTAATTAAGCTCTAAAATTCGTGGGTTTTAATTCCTCAATTTTTAAAATTATCAAAATACCCTTTCTGGGTTGTCGGTTTGGCCTAAAAGTGCCCTGGGACCCAAACTAAACTCCCGGCTAGTGTTTTCTGACTATTTCGACCCTTCCGGATACGTTGACGCACTCAAAATGACCATTCAGTTGATAAAAATATAAATTACTTTTTAATCTAATTAAATTTATTCGTGACGCGACTGACACGCGAGTCCCAACTAAATTTCTCAAATTATCGTATTTCTGTCTCGCGACAATTTTAATATTTTCAATACTCGTTTATTACCATATATTCTCAATAATATTTTATTTTAACATCATAATCAAATACCAATTCACATCTCGCTAGTATTTACTTCCTGATTAATTTCCAATTAATTCTCATTTAATTCAATTAATCCCTTAAATAAAAATCAATAAAATTACGGGGTATTACAATAACCTTTTAAGAATGATTAAAAATTTAAAAAAGGAGTACCTAAAACTTGAAGAGTTTAATTCTTTGCTTGAGTTTAGAATTTTGAAGTTAAAAGATGATTTAAAAGATCGAGTAGTTTTTGTAGTGATGGTACTGGCTCCCATGATTATATTGCTTCCATCACCAAAAAAATACCATTGTTTATTTTAGAGGGTCAACCACACCTAAGGACGTTATAAAAGGTCAACCCGAAGGTAACATTCCTTGCATTTACACATGTTCGCGTTGTGGTAGGATAAGTTACCTTAGGCCATTTTTTTATGATATTGGAAGAGTTCCTAAGAAGTAGAAGTCTAGTGTCTCTTTGGTTCCCAAAACTCGATGCATAAGGTATACATCTATCTGGATTAAGAAAAAAAATAATAGGCGCTAAATGTTCGACTACTTGATTCTCATATGCTTGCTCATGACTCTTCACATGCTATATCTTATGGTTGATTGCGTACATGATTTTGTTTGTCCTACTCATCTACATATTTTTTTATTATGGGGGATTTGTGCATGTAAGAACTATTACCCGTGAGCTTTATTTGATTAATATTGAATAAAATTTGAGGGTGCACGGGAAAAGGGATACGAAAGGAGCAAATCTCCTTTGCGGAAAAGCCACCGTTGGCTAGAGCCTAATGAAAATATTAAAGGCAACAGAAATAGAAAATTTTTCCAAAAAGGGCCAACATAGTTTTAGTTTTTCAAAAAGAAATAACTGCAAAAGAATCAAGAAAAGAAAAGAAAAGAAAATAAAATATGACATATGTTTATCTTTTGAGGATTTTAGTTAGAGATCAACGGGTTTGCACAATGAATACTAGTTATGTTTACTTTTTTATGACACTGTTGATTTACGAAATCATCAATATTCTAGGGTTGTATGCATACTGCTTGTTTGTTCATTAATTTCAATTTTACTTGTCACTAAAGGCTAACCTTAGTTTGATAAAAAAAATTTGATCAATTAGAACTTCATGAACATATTTGAGTGTTTGAGTCATAATTCATTTGTATCTAGTTCATGCCTATTCATTCCATCTCACATGTTTAGACACATCGATACTATGCTAGTGTGTAAAGCTTATGTGTTTTGTGACAAGTTTTGTGATTGTTTATACCTATTTATGTATGCCGAATTTTTATTGGTATATTTTACATATATTATATACAGTATTGTGTTTTGACTCTTTGCGGTTTACATTTAGTCCATGGCTGTCACATACTTGATTATAGTTTGTATTATTTGTGATTGATTGTCGTGTTGTATTTGCAAAATCTTATACTTGGGAAAATTTTGAAAAATTTCAAAAATAGTTGTTTAAGATTTGACTTTGAGATCATCATTACACATGCATTATTTACATATCTATCTGATGACATCTCACTTCTTATTTGTGATCCTTTATTCTTCATGTTTAGCTTCCACTCCTTTTCCTGCTTTGGACAAAAAGGGAAGAACAAATTAAGGAGGAGTCTGATTTATGGGGAGAAAACGCATTATGTGCTGTTATTTGTTATTTTTTCTTTCAAACTCTATGCATCATGAGTATTTTCTTTGTTTCATATGTGTAGGTATCTAAAAGGAAGAACATATTACATCGAATGAAGACAAAGTTGTCCAAGGGAAGAACAAGATAAGATTAAAGACAAAGTTTCACCATGTTGTTCCATTTATAGGGTTTAGGAAGGGTTTTAGGATTTTTTTGTCTTAAAGGCATAATTATTGTAATTTGGGTTTTTGGTTAGTGATTCGTATCGAATATTGCCTTTAATTACCCTTGAACTTATGCATTTTCGCCCCCTCGAGTACCTTAATTCCTATATATATGCGCATTAACCAGACAACCTCCGTTTTATATGTTAACATTCTATACGAGGTATAATTGGGCCTTTGTAGGTATTTAGGTGCTTGGCGTGAAGTTTGGTCGCTTTTCGAAAAAGTTCCGTTGATTATTGCAGTTTTGAGGGAATTTGAGTAATTTTTGCATTCGGTTTTTAATCCTGAACCCTTCACAGAAGTTGAAGATCTTTGATTTCTCTTTGCATGGCCGCCTATGGTGCATGATTCTGACGTATAATGAATGAGTTAGGCATTTTTATGATTTTTTCTTCAAATTCACACTCAAGGGCACATCCAAGGGCATTTTAGTCATTTCATATTTTGTTTTTTTAGCCTAATGTCTTATTGGATGTTGTATCCCTTTGAGTTATCTTCCCGTAGCCTCCAGCCTTTTTGCCACAGATTCTACTTTTTTCTCTTCCCCTGTTTTCGAATTGATTCGGTGTGGCCCGAATCGACTCACTCCCCTATTTTCAACCTTCTTTTTTACAAGTTTTCCATTTAGGGTTTATGTATAAAATAAATTCCATCTCATTTTGATGGGAGATCAATGATTTTAGCTTAGTTTTAGTTAGGGTTTTGGGGTGTTGAGAGCTCATTTCTTCCTCCTCTTTGGTGTTCCCCATTATTGGGTTGTAAGTGTACTATTCATCATCCCTACCATTAATATAGTTGTAATTCCTTATTTTCCATGCTTTCCATTTTCTTCCATGCCTAGATAATTTTAGATTTAATTTATATAGCATTGCTTAATTAACTAGTTGCTTTAATTTAGGTTTTCATCATGTTTAGCGGCTAAAGTAAATTAGGTTGTGTCGATTGAACTCACTGAGGGTTAATTAGTTGCTTTGCTTTGGTGATGGATTTTATCCGTTTAATTCGATTGTGTTGTCCTTATTATTACTTCTAGGGGATTTAACGATGTAAATCACGTATGCCCCGTATTTACGACCTTGCGTGTGTAATTTATGGGGTGTTTGTTGACACCAAAATCATATTAGTCTTTTATGCAGATTTAGGGTTGTGACAACTCTTAATTTAATTAATCGACGAAACGAGACTCAAACTTATTAAATGCGTAGAACCATGTAACCATTTATACGCGTTAACTCAAGGTGAGGGATATCCGACGCAACCTGTAGTTTTTATTCATTTTGTTAATCTAGTTTAAATACACTCATGCCTAGATTACCTTTTCTTTCATTTTAGTTAGCAAATCACATTTTACACTTTTATTTTAGGATTATTAAATCTAATGAATTCTAGCACCACTCTCTGTAGATTTTTTTGATACCCGGACTTGGCTGCTATACTCCCTTAAAAGAGTGTAGTCAATAGTTTAGGTTTTTGTATTAAGCGGTGAAACGAATTCAACGATTAACATTTTGACGCGACGCTACTTTTCACGCCCAATCAGTTAGTTTTGTACTAGAATAGCCAAAGGGGGAGATTTGTAACCACAAATATTTTAGCTTAGGTTTTTTTGTTTGTATTTATTTGTACTTTGGCATATTTGGCGCATCCCGTTACAATCTGTCACACACTGATACGTCAAACTAAACTCTAACATCTCCAAGTTCAAGACTCCTCTACATCTAATGAAGGTATACAACTTTTAGGCGTTCTTAATTATTCATATTTATATTTGGGACGTGTTTTTATAAAAATCGAGGCTGGATTTTTAAAGAATTTAAATTATTTTTGTTTTGTTTTATCTCGTTTGAACGAGTTTTTAACTCGTTAGGACGACTTTGGATTCTCGCTCGATCAAAGCATCAAACGAACTTCGAACGATAATTTTTTGCATTAAAGGTCTTACTTCATTAGAAGCTCGTTCAAATGAGATTGTAGTCTCGTTCAAACGAACTAAGGTTTTTGTTCAAACAAGATTCTATTTTTGTTCAAACGACTTCGGTTTTTGTTCGAACGAGTTGCGCCTCGAAACTTGTGTTATGTCTATAAATACCTGTTTTGAAATCCTTTTTCAATGGGACTATGGAAAAAATATGAACAAAATATCTTTGCCAAAGTTTTTTTTATCTTTTTGTTCTATTAAAACACTTTTGATTCACAAACTTTACATTCCTAATTATTTTGTGAATCCTTTTGATGTCCTAAAAAGTTTGTATAACTTGAATACGCCTTATGGGGATGATTCTCTGCGACTAAACTTGTGACCCGAGGAATCACGGCTGAAGAAGAAGGAAGATGTAATACCTCGTATTTTCACGCATAATTATTTTTATGGAAAATAGGGATTAATTAAATTAAAGAGAGAAAATTTAAATTACAATTAACCAGATTTTATGATAATAATCACTAACTGGATGAGAGTTAGTAATTATTGAAATAAAAGTATGGCCGGGAATGAGATACACGGCAGTTATGTTAAATATTTGGGACGCGTATGAGTCGCGTCATTTGTATATAATTAGGGGGTTAAAAGATAATTTATTTTTGTATAACTCGGACGACTATTTTGAGTGCGCCAGAGTGTCCGGAAGGGTCGAAATAGTCAGAAAATACTATTCGGGTATTTTATTTGGAGTTCGGGGCATTTTAACCCAAAACGTCACCTCATAGGGGTATTTTGGTCTTTAGGGATTTTAGGGTAATTAAATGGACGAAAATTGGGTTTAATTAAAAGGCATTTAGGGTTAGTGGCCGTCAGTTTCAACCTACGTGAAAAGAGAGGAAAAGAGAGAGAGAGAACCAAGGAAGAAGAAGGAAACTCCATTAGAGCCCTAAGCCAAGAACTCAACCTTTCACAACAAAAAGTACACCAGCGCGTAGATCGTGTCAGGAGGATCCTTCCTGTACCAATTTCAACCCGCGAATCAGAAGTTCATATTAAGGCAAGTGATTATCTTGCTCTTCTCTTAGCAATTATTACTCTTGTTAACATGTGTTGAGGTTTTAGAACAACAAATATCAAATTAGGTTTACATATGATGAGATCGTGTAGGAAATTTAGAAATCTGGTGGGGGTTTGCATGTAGAGGATTTTCCCCTTAAAAGAAATGTGAAATTTGGTGAATTAGATGTTAATCACGAAATAAAAATGGAGTTTTTATAGAGAAATAATTATGGGTTTATGCTAATATAGTTTATGGTAAAATTTAGGAACTTATTGAAATTACATGATGATTAGAAGGATTTGACCCCAAAACTATGCTAAAAAGTGTTATAGGGTGACGTAGAGTAGTTAGGAAACCTTACATTTGGGTTGGAATGGGTTTAGGTTGAGACCGGAGAAGAGGAAATCTGGTAAAATAAACTTTGGAGATGAACTGGGCGACTTCGAAAATTTTGTTAGAAGTCCAACCCAGGTCGTTCGAATGAGACTTCTAACGAGATTCCAGTAGCCCTTCTAACGAGTTTGGTGGTTCATTCGAACGACCCTCGTTCGAACGACCTCATTCGAACGAGATTTCTGGGTCTTCTAACGAGATTCCAGAATGACCTCTTTAGGCCCGATTTTGTTTTGAACTTCCCGTAAGCTTATTTAAATAAGTGTTAAACGAGTATGATCATCGAGTGACTTGTATTAATAATTATTAGTGAGCGGAGAATATGTCAACCCTCGGAATGTATAACAATCCATAGAATTAAGGTGGTGCGAAAATACAAGGGAGAGTATAAAACGAATAAGGTGCGAGTTATAATAAGAGATATAATATACGTACTGAAAATACTAGCCCGTGGGAAAGCTAATGAATTTTATATAAGTTGTGTGCATGCTTATTGTTAAAAGTATTATGTGTATAACATACCTAGCTACTGGATATCGAACGGAGGTTAACGCGTTGTGGACGACCAGATCCTGTGTGCCTTTGGGGGATTTAGAGTCGTACCACTAGAGCATGGAATCTAGGTATGGGCTATCAGTGAGAATGATAGTGATGACGGTCGTATGGGTGCACAGGTATGTGCGTAGGCCATCGGTTTGGGACTATGTTCGCCTCCAATAGGTGTTTATATTTTTATTAGTTCTCTAGAGATTAAACCTGTTGTCCTCTATGCGTGAGTTTGCAAATGGACTAGATAGCCGAGTATGCGTAGCACGAAGGGTTTCTCAACCAAGGGTGCAATATTGCTATATTTATATAAATTATTATGTATACATAAAGCGAATAATGTGTGTATACCGGAATCATGTTTGGTGTCTTATGTGGATGACGTTGTTTTGTAAATGTACACTTATGGTATTATTAGTTGGGCATTTAGAATAATACGAGAATAAACTAAAGAAATCCTAAATCTATATCGAAATCATAAGTACGTTGATTTTGAGTTATTTAGGGAGACTTTCAAGCATATTATTATATACTTAGTAGTCAGTCAGGGTATCATAACTAGTATGGGTAGTTAGGCTCGTTAGACGTGCACACTAGATCGAGAGGTGAGTATCTCAAGTGAGTACGCTAAGTTAACTTGAAGAATAATTGTGCTAATTGAATCAATTTAAGCACTTGTTATTTTAAACTGTTTCCAACTCGGGCTCTGACCCGTTTTCTGTATATCTTTATATTGTTCCATTATTTTAGGTGCCCAGTCATAGGGACACCAGCCTTATGAGACTCTATTCAGTTGCCGTGTTGTAGCTGCTGTGGAAGCTGCAGGATTTTTGCTAGTAGACGGCTCAGTTCATTTTTTCCTTTTCAGTTATTCCATTCTGTTGGACATGTCGTCCTTACTCATGTTTACTTTCAGAGATTTAGTCGTTTTAAATTATCTCTTAGATTTTATTTCTTTCATTCGATTTATTATATGGGATTGTATCTGGAGATGTTTACTCCAAACATTTATTTTACTTCAGTCAGACTTTACTTATCTTATTGTGATGCATGGTATTTGTTGGTATTATTTTGGTAGTAGTTAATGACAAGATAAAATTTGGACATCACCCTTTTTAAATATTAGGTGGTTAGTTTTATTAAATTAAAAATTTGAGTTTTCGACAGTGATGCATTATCTGAACCAACTTGATATTCTGAAATTGATTAATTAAGGACTGATCACCCGGTAATTAATTAGGCAGGGTGTCAGAGAAGAAGGTTGATCGATGGATACCGAGGGTAGACCGCTACCTGTGGACGATTTCAGACTGAGTCGTTTTCTTTAGAAGTTTTGTGAAGACTGTGCATTATACTTAGTCGATCTAAGTAGTCTGTAAGTCGACTGTTTTGTAAAACTTTCTAAAGTGCTGAATATAGGTTTTGCCCTGAAAAATGGAGTTTTTCTCATCTCTAAGTGTTTGCATATTTTTTTATACTTGCAATTATATATTTAGAACACATATTTGCATGATCCCCTAATTTAATCAAAGACTAAAATTTGACTAGAATTGGATTTGTGTTTGTTAGGATTTATATTTAAAAAAAATACAAAAATAGACTTTTTGATTGTGACTATCCTTATCGGGTGTGTTCACGCGCTTATAAGTGATATCAGAGCATCCACTCTAAAAGAGACATAGGGTGTACTTTTTGAGCCATATAGTCTCGGAGTCGATATTATTAGTGGATCCAAAGAAGGTGTTAGCCATGTTGAATTGTGGAAAACCCATAACACATACAAAAGTTCATAGTTCTTTGGGATTCACCAACTATTATAGGAGGTTTATTCTAAGGCTCTCGTAGATAGTGTATTCAGTTAATGCGGACTATGAGGGGTCATTATACTTTCCACATTATCAAGGAGAAGTAGACTTAGACTATAGTTTTAGGTCGATCAAGTAGTGAGGTTGATTATTTAGTCTCTACTGATGCTTCCCTATAGGGACTAGGTGGGGGTATTGATGAAGGAGTGTCATCCTATTGCCTATGCATCTTGGAAGTTGAAGCCTCATGGGGTTAAATATTTAACACATGATTTGGAGTTAAGACGCGATATTTTACACACTATATGGCTGGAGGCACTATATTTGAGGTGAGAAGTTTAGGCTCTTCAGCGATCACAAGAGTCTTGAGTATCTATTCATGTAAAAGGATTTAAACATAACAAAACGATGGTGATTAGAGCTCTATAAGGACTACCAGTTTATAATTCAGTATCACCTAGGGAAGGACAATGTGCTGGCACATGCTTTGAGTCGATGATCGAGTGTTAGTTTTTCTACTCTTGAATTGACTGATGTGGATTCTGTTCAAATGATTAATGTGATTTTATGGGGATTCTCACATTGTCTCCTAATTTCATTACGAGGGTAGTCTGATCACAGGTAGATAAAGTGGCATTCAAAGAGAAGGTGGGAGATCTTTTATCTACTGGAGTAGCTCATTACACTAATAATTATGATGGTTGTTTGAGGTACAATGGGAAGGTTATAGTACCTTCAGACGAGGAGTGACATAGGGTCATCAGGCAGAAGGACTATAAATCACAATTTTTGGTACATCTCGGTGGTAAGATGTACCAGGATATAAGGAGACAGTATTGGTGTGCAGGTATAAAATGGGAGGTTGCTACATTTATGTCCCAGCGCATCACATGTCAGATGATGAAGGTGGATCACTAGGGATCGCCATGTACTCTTCATCCCTTAACTTCTCGATGGACTTCATTATAGTATTACCTTTGACACTCAAAACACACGACACTATTTGGGTTATAGTTAACCACTTGACAAAGGTTCAACAATTCTTACCTATCTGCATAGATTTCACAGCAAATCATATATGCGGTTATATGTGTCTGACATCACTCATTTGCATGAGATACCTTTATCGATCATCTCTGATCAGGATCGAACTTTTATATCTCGATTTTGGTGAAATTTTTAGGAGGTTATAGGGATGTTATTGAAATTGAATATGTCTTATCATCTTCCGAACGATGGGTAGACGAAGAGAGTGAATGAAATTTTGGAGAATATGTTGTGAGCCTGCATTTTTTATTTTCAGGGTGCTTGCGAGGTGCATTTGTCGTCGGTGGAGTGCACCTACAATAATAGTTTTAATAATTTGATCAGTGTGGCATTGTATGGGTGACACTGTATATCACCCATGTAATATTGGTTGGACTCGATCGATAGTAGCTTGTTAGTATTTGAGTACGGTCGGGATATGACTGAGAATATTAATATGAATCGGGAAAGGATCAAAAATATTGAGAGTATGGAGAATATCTATGTGAACTTGGATTAGAAGGACGTGAACTTTCAAGTGGGTGATGAGGTGATTCTCAAAGTGTCACCAATGAAAGGGGTGATGCATTTTGGGAAGAAAGGGAAGCTAGCCTCGAGATAGTTGTAGAAATATTTCTTGTTGTATATGAGTTGATAATGCCTCTTGTGAGTTACTTATTTGAGTTATATAATATCACATCCATATTGTTACTTGTTCCATTTGTTTTCTTAACATGGTGAAAATAATATTTAAATTATTTTTACAAGTTGTACATTTTAATGTTCAGAAGTGATCAACCCTAATGTTAAAATATATCTGTTAATACACTTCTCACATATGGCATTTAATATTAGGACATGTTAGTCATGATAAATTAAAAATGTTGATTAATTCAAATACATTTCCTAAATGTGAATCACATCCTAATCACAAGTGTGAAATGCTTTTGGAATAAAAAGTTGTATGAATATCATATCGTTAAGTTAAAAAAAATTACCAACCTTCTACAATTAATTCACAATGATTTCTCTTAAATGAAATTTGTTAAAACTAGTAGTGGTAAATATTATTTTATTACCTTTATCGATCATTGCACTAAATATTGTTATGTGTATTTACTAAAAAGAAAATATAATGTAATAGAAATGTTGAAACACTATAAATATGAGTTTGAAAACGGACCCAACAAAAGGATTAAAACATTAAGAAGCAATAGAGTTTATTAATATGATTCAGTATTCCAACAATTTTATTTGGAACACGATATTATTCACCAAACTACCGCTCCCTATTCACTTAAATCAAATGTTGTTATTGAATGCTAAAAACAAACATTGAAAGAAATGGTGAATGCTATGTTAATTAGATCAAGTCTACTCCATACCATGTGCATGTGTGTGTGTGTGTGTGTGCGTGGGGGGGGGGGGGGGTCTTTGAGAAAAATATTCTTAAAAAATCCCTCATAATAAAACCCAAAAAATTCCTTATGAGTTAAGGAAAGGTTGTAGAACTAACTATATATACTTTTAAGTATGAGGGTATTTAGAAAAGTGGTTGTTCTTAAACCCAAAAGGGTTAAGACATAACCAAAAACCATTAAATATTTTTTCATAGATTATGAAAAACAACATTAGTGCATAACGATTTCTTGTTCACAACTTTAAGATATCTGCCCTGCATGCTAGTCAAATTATTAAATCTATAGATTATAAATTTTTTGATAATATTTTCACATATAACATGTTACGTGATGCAAATTCACTTAAAAGATCTCATGATGCTATGACTAGTAATAGTTAAGAATATAGACTCGGTGTCTATAGAAAGAAAAAATCATATTGAACTTAAAAATTAAAAGAGGTAAATGACTTCAACAACGTTTGGTCTTGATTTTCTAACATATTTGTTAAAATTTGACCCTCAAACAATCAAGCAATAAATGTCCTTTACTGAAACTTCATATTGGAAATAAGTTGTCAATAGTGAAATTAAATCTATTATGCAAAACCACACATGGGAATCAGTGAATCGTTAGGTCGTAAGTGGATCTTCAAAAAGAAAATGTAAGATCCGTAAAACGATACGTAATTCAAACCTCTCTCTCTCTCTCTCTCTCTCTCTCTCTCTCTCTCTCTATATATATATATATATATATATATATATATATATATATATATATATATAATTCTTAAAGTTAAAAAACTTTAAGTATTAGCTACATGAACCTTGGAAAAATTTAAATTAAGATGTTATCCTAAAATTTTAAATATTACAAAATAAGCGCTAACGATTTTATTTAGCTTTTAAACTTTCTAAATGAGTTATAAACCCCAAATTCTTTCCATACTTGACTTTGAAACAATTCTATTTTATAAATCATCCCTTTAAAATACTTTACTTAGTTTTGGAAATTACACAAAAGCTCTCAGAGTTTGAAAAAGTATAGAAAATGAACTAAAAACTTAACCAAAACCTCCCAAGGACTAAACCCTAATATCCTAAACCAATCCTCACCAGCTAAGCTGATGAGAATGCCATAAAAGCTGCCATTAGAGCCAATAGCAACAAGGTAACACATGCCATCATATGTAACCCTATGTTCACTACAAATTTCTCTGCAATACCAACTAAAAACCACCTCTCAATCCACTAATAAACTCTCCCTAACTTACCCAATAAAAGGCACACTAAAACATAGAGAAAACCACTAGTTCTATAGAGATAAAACAAACTCAAAAAATTTGCATTTTCAGGTATCCTCACATTTTATGCATAAAGCTTAGATTTATCAAGTCCACTTAGTTTCTACAGTAGTTTAAAATCTATTTATGCTTTTACGTGTATTAGTTTGCGTAAGAATATATAACTAAGGGTCAATTTTTAGAAAACACCACGAAAAATTGAGCTTTAATGGTGAATTCATTGTTCCTGACCTTGAACCAGTTCCAAGGTGGGAATAATTGTCCTTAGACCTCTATGAACTCAAGCATAATGTTTGATTTGATTATAGTATAAGCACATGTCTCAAAATCATTTTTTTTCATTTCAACAGTTAAATTTTCAAAGTTAAAATTCTTCCTGTATACTATATATTAGAACCTCAAACAAAAATCATTTTACTCCAAATTCACACAAAAATAAAACTATGTTACTGCCATAGTTCGAATTACACTGTAACTCTACGAATATGGAACTGAAATTTTCCAATTTTTACAGTGTATGGAGAAGTGTCTACAGTTCACCTCAATCCATGAAAGTTATATTTTGGATTCCTTGTGAAAAATTAGAAAGAATGGCTTTTGAATCATCTAAAATGGTATTTTGTACTAGATTTAATTGAAGGTCAAAGTTTGTAATCCTAAGGTCAAATTGCGAAGGTTGAAGATGAAGCGGTCAACATGAGCACGAGTGAGGTCAAATGCATCGCCTTGTGTCCCTCAGCTGAAAGGACTAGTGTATTTATCATGGGTGGAAAATCAAGAGGTGGAATACCTTTATAGCTTCAAGCATTTACACCTTTACATAATAATATGTGTCTGAATGTCGTTCATGCGCATATGCATAATGACTCTTGAATATTCCAGGTGTGCCTTTTCATATAACTAATGACTTATCTTCCTGATGATTGCTTTATTGGTCAACGTGACCAAATATTTTCAGAGTACAACAAATATAATAGTTTTAAAATAAGATATTAATTTATGATATATGATATAATAAGACAATTTTAAAACGTGGATACATACCGAATTTCTGTTAAACCCGTGTTACTATTTGTCATGGTCTAAAACAAGAGCAATTCTAGATGGCCCGCCTGGCAACCGCATTTCACCTTTTTTTAAAAAAAAATTCTTATTCTTTTGTTATAAACAAATGCTATAAAAACAGTTTTTTTTTTAATATTAAAAAAACAATTTTTAACACTTTTTAATTTATAAACAATTTTTTATATTAAACAGTTTTTTTTAAAACAAAATAAAAAAACAATTTGTTGAATGTGGGTCGGCGTCAGCGGCAGTAATTAATCGCGATATTTTTTTAAAAAAATATTGCGATTAATTAGTGCCGCTGGCGCGGATCCACATTCAACACCCAAAAACAATTTGTTGAATGTGAGTCGGCGTCAGTGGCACTAATTAATCCCGGTATTTTTTCAATATAATATCGCGATTAATTAGTGCCGCTGGCGCGGACCCACAATTAACAAATGATGTGGGTCCGCGCCAGCGGCACTAATTAATCGCGATATTTTTTTTAATAAAATATTGCGATTAATTAGTGCCGCTGCCCGCACTCATATTCAACAAATGATGTGGCCCGAGAATGTGGGTATGCGCTAGCGGGACTAATTAATTTCATTATTTTATTCTAAAAATATCGCGATTAATTGGTGTCGCTGGTGTGACCCACATTCAACAAATGATGTGGGTCCGCGCCAGCGACACTAATTAATCGCGATATTTTATTGAAAAAATATCACGATTAATTATTGCCGCTGACGCGGACTCACATTCAACAAATGATGTGGGGGCGGGAATGTGGGTCTGCGCCAGCGGCACTAATTAATCGCGATATTTTATTTAAAAAATATTGCGATTAATTAGTGCCGTTGGCGCGGATCCACATTCAACAAATGATGTCGGTCCGGAATGTGCGTCCCTGCCAGCGACATTCATCAATCGCAATATCATGTTAATAATTTTTTTTTATTTATGAAAAAAAATATTTTTTAATTTTAATAAAAAATTATTTATTTAAATACTTTGTTACGAACCCTACACCACACGATGTGTTTGAGTGCGTCTAATCGAGTTGAGGTGGATTGGAGTAGAATAATAATATATTTTCCATATTTGGAGAGAAAGATGCAGTAAAAGAAAGATAAGACAAATTTGGGCAAACCCCCAAAACAATCCCGTCAAGATGTCGCCTAAATTTTCATCATCTTCATCTTCACAATTTTGGAAGGAAACAATGAGTGAGAGTGGGAGTGGATGGGCCAGTTATACCCTTTTTGTGATAACCCTCTTGTTCATATTCCAGTTAATCACAACCAAGAGGTTTATATCTTTGTTCAGATTTTTCTTCAAATCAGACGGTGTTGTACCTCACAATCACAATCACAATCCCACTGTTTCTCAACAACCCAATACCCAGAAAGCAAGGTAGCTCTTCTTTTTCTTCTTATTTTGTGTCTTTAAGGGTAAGTTTGGTTGTGTTAATTTGGAACGAGTACTTCTACACGTACTGAGGAGAATCGTCTGTACGTATTGCGTCCATATTGGTCCGTATCTTAGGTCCACTCAAGATACGGACCAATACAGACACGCTGTGCAAAGATTAAAGGGCTTTTTTTGAGTTAATCCCCACTTTTCAATAAGATATTTGGCTTAATCTCACTTTGCTAATCTATTTGATATACCCACCACGATGTTATTTCAAAATATTGAATTAAAGGGTCATTTTGCCTTTTTGACTTAACCCCAAATATTAATGCCAAATTTGACTATCCTCATTTTCATAATTATTTGAATTTGCCCCCAACATAGCGGGTTAAGTCTAATTTGACATTATAGAGAAGGGTAAAGTCAAATAAATCGTTACACTTGACCTCTTATTTTTATTCAACATTTTGAGATACTCCTCGTACAGGATATATCAAAGAGATTAATAAAGTGGAGTTAAGTCACTTATCGTATTAAAAAGTGGGGGATAAGTAAAAAAATCCCTTACAAATATTGAATAAAGGGTCATTTTGACTTAACTCCCAAATATTAATGCTTAATTTGACTTAATTTCTCGTTTTCATAGTCCTTTGCTTTGCTCCCAATATAAGGGGTTACGTTTAATTTGACATTATAAAGAGGGGGTAAACTCAGATAAATCCTTAGACTTAACTTCCTATTTTTATTCAATAATTTGAGATCCTCCTCGTGCGGGTATATCATAGAGATTAACAAAGTCGGGGATATAAAGTCAAATATCATATTAAAAAGTGGGGGTTAAGTAAAAAAAACCCTATAAAAATATTGAATAAAAGGGTCATTTTGATTTAACTCCCAAATATTAATGCTTATTAACTTAACCCCTCGTTTTCATAATTCTTTGACTTTGCTCCTAACATAGGGGGTTAAGTCTAATTTGACATTATAAAGAGGGGTAAGTCAAATAAATAATTATACTTAACTCTCTATTTTTATTTAATATTTTGAAATACCCCTCTTGCAGGGTATGTCAGGGAGATTAATAAAGTGGGGGTTAAGTCAAATATCGTATTAAAAAGTGGGGGTTAAGTAAAAAAATTCCTTAAAAATGTTGAATAAAAGGGTCATTTTGACTTAACTCCCAAATATTAATGCCTAATTTAACT
This sequence comes from Sambucus nigra, assembly GCA_949130495.1. NCBI lineage: Eukaryota > Viridiplantae > Streptophyta > Magnoliopsida > Dipsacales > Adoxaceae > Sambucus > Sambucus nigra. The sequence continues at coordinate 685,647,916 of OX422213.1, read as the reverse complement.
TAACCCCTCATTTTCATAATTATTTGAATTTGCTCCCAACATAGGGAGTTAAGCTATGAAGCACGGATTCGACACGTAATATGTGTTTCGACACGACACGCGACGCGTGACTTTTACAAAAACTAGGATACGACACGCTAGGATACGTATAATATATAATATATGTTAAAATATATAATATATATTTAAATATATATATTAATGAAATTAAACAGATTTTTTTTCCATAAAATACATTATTAGAGTATTCTTAACATGAAATTATGAAAATGAACCATACAAAACAAAATTCAAACACACTTTAACATTAAAAATCATAAATAAGGCAGAATCACGATCATATAAGAAAAAAAATTTAAAAAAAATAAAATAAAAAAATGTCCTTTTACGTGTCCTAGCGTGTCGGCAACGTGTTCCAGCATGTCGGCAACGTGTCCCAGCGTGTTGACAACGTGTCCCAACGTGTCGGAGCGTGTCACGTGTTCGTGTCAAAGCTGACTCGTGGCTTCCGGGAGAGTGTCGGTGCTTCATAGGGGTTAAGTCTAATTTGACATTATAAAGAGGGGTAAGTCAAATAAATCCTTAAACTTAACCCCCTATTTTTATTTAATATTTTGAAATACCCCTCCTGCAGGGTTATGTCAGAGAGATTAATAAAGTGGGGGTTAAGTCAAATATCGTATGAAAAAGTGGGGGTTAAGTAAAAAAGTCCCTTAAATATATTGAATAAAAGGGTCATTTTGACTCAACTCTCAAATATTAATGCCTAATTTAACTTAACCCCTTGGTTCCACAATTATTTGACTTTGCTCCCAACATAGGGGGTTAAGTCTAATTTGACATTATAAAGAGGGGTGAGTCAAATAAATTCTTAGACTTAACCTCCTATTTTTATTTAATATTTTGAAATGCCCTCGTGCACAGGGGTATATCAAAGAGATTAATAAAGTGGGGTTAAGTCAAATATCGTATTAAAAAGTAGGTGTTAAGTAAAAAAAATCCCTTAAAAATATTGAATAAAAGGGCCATTTTGACTTGACCTTCAAATATTAATGTCTAATTTGACTTAACCATCATTTTCATAATCCTTTGACTATTGTACTAACATAGGGGGTCAAGTCTAATTTGATATTACATAGAGGGGACAAAGTCAAATAGATCCTTAGACTTAATGCCCTATTTTTATTCAATATTTTGTGATACCTCTCGTACAGGGGTATATCAAAGAAATTAACAAATTGGGGGTTAAGTCAAATATTATATTAAAAAGTGGGGTTAGGTAAAAAAAACTATAGAAATAGGGGTGATGTTTGACTTAACCCCCACTTTGTTAATGTCCCTGCAAGAGGGTGTATCTCAAAATATTGAATAAAAATAGGGGGTTAAGTCTAAGGATTTATTCGACTTTACCCCCTCTTTATAATGTCAAATTAGACTTAGCCTTCTATGTTGGGGGCAAAGTCAAAGAATTACGAAAATAAGAAGTTAAGTCCAATTAGGCGTTAAAATTTGCGGGTTAAGTCAAAATGACCCTTGATTTAATAGATTGTAGATATATTTGTTTGAAATGGATTTATAATTTAATTTATGTCACGGACGATTTGGTTGTCCGTAAACTTGTAAAGAGATCTTAAGTATTTAGGCCCATATGGGTTGATGTAGTTTGGCCCGCAAATTTTAATGCCTAATATGACTTAACCTCCCATTTTCATAATTCTTTGACTTTGCCCCCAACATAGGAGGTTAAGTCTAATTTGACATTATAAATAGGGAATAAAGTCAAATAAATCCTACTTACCCCCCTATTTTTTTTTCAATATTTTGGGATACCCCCTCGTGAAGGGGTCTATCAAAGAGATTAACAAAGTGGGGGTTAAGACAACCATCAATAAAAGGTGTGGGTTAGGTAAAAAAGACCCATAAAAATAGGGGTTAAGTTTATAATGTCAAATTAGACGTACCCCCTATGTTAGGGGTGAAGTCAAATTAGACTTACCCCCTATGTTAGGGGTGAAGTCAAAGGATTTTTAAAATGTGCAGTTAATTCAAAGCATTAAAATTTGAGGGTTAAGTCGACCCTTGATTAAATAGATTGTAGATATATTCGTTTGAAATGAATTTATAATTTAATTTGTGTCACGGACCGTTTGGTTGTCCATAAACTTGTAAAGAGATCTTAAGTATTTAGGGTCATATGGGATGATGTAGTTAATTGGTCGATAAAAAGAAGGGTCTTTTTGACTTAATTTGCAAATTTTAATGCCTAATTCCCAACATAGGAGGTTAAGTCTAATTTGACATTATAAAGAAGGGGTAAAGTCAAATAAATCCTTAGACTTGACCCCTTATTTGTATTAAATATTTTGAGATACCTCCTCGTGCAGTGGCATATCAAAGAGGTTAACAAAGTGGAAGTTAAGTCGAACATTATTAAAAAGTGGGGGTTAAGTAAAAAACCCCCACAAAAATAGGGGTTAAGGTTATAATGTCAAATTAGACTTTATAACATATGTTAGGGGCGAAGTCAAAGGATTGTTAAAATGAGGGGTTAAGTCAAATTGTGCATTAAAATTTGAGGATTAAGTCGACGCTTAATTTAATAGATTGTAGATATATTCGTTTGAAATGGATTTATAATTTAATATGTGCATGGACCATTTGGTTGACGCAAACTTGTAAAGAGATATGAAGTATTTAGGTCCATATGGGATGATGTAGTTAAGTGGTTGATAAAAAGAAGGGTCATTATACTTAACCCGCGAATTTTTATGCCTAATTTGACTTAATTTTTCATTTTCATAATTTTTTAACTTTGCCTCCAACATAGGAGGTTAAGTCTAATTTGACATTATAAAGAGGGGGTAAAGTCAAATAAATTCTTAGACTTAACCCCCTATTTTTATTCAATATTTTGAGATACCCCCTCGTGAAGGGGTATATTAAAGAGATTAACAAATTGGGGGTTAAGTCAAACATTATTAAAAAGTGGGGATTAAGTAAACCCCCCCATAAAAATAGGGGTTAAGTTTATAATGTCAAATTAGACTTACTCCCTATGTTAGGGGCGAAGTCAAAGGATTATTAAAATGAGGGGTCAAGTCAAATTGTGCATTAAAATTTAAGGGTTAAGTTGACCTTTGATTTAATCGATTGTAGATATATTCATTTGATATGGATTTTTAATTTACTTTTTGTCACGGCCCGTTTGGTTGTCCGTAAAATTGTAAAGAGATCTTATGTATTTAGTCACAAGTGGGATGATTTTTAGTTAAGTGGTCGGTAAAAAGAAGGGTCATTTTGACTTAACTCTCAAATTTTAATGCCTAATTTGACTTAACCCCCGTTTTTATAATCCTTTGACGTTACCCCCAATATAAAAGGTTAAGTCGAATTTGACATTATAAAGAGGGAGTAAAGTCAAATAAATTCTTAGACTTAACCTCTTATTTTATTTAGTATTTTGAGATACCCCCTTGTGCAGGGGTATATCAAAGAGATTAACAAAGTGGGGGTTAAATCAAACATCATTAAAAGTGGGGGTTAAGTAAAAAGCCCCATAAAAACAGGGGTTAAGTTTGTAATGTCAAATTAGACTTAACCGCCTATGTTAGGGGCGAAGTCAAAGGATTATTAAAATGAGGAGTTAAGTTAAATTGTGCATTAAAATTCGAGGGTTAAGTCAAAATGACCCTTCTTTTTATCGACCACTAAACTAAATCATCGTATATGGGACTAAATACTTCAGATCTCTTTACAATTTTATGAACAACCAAACGGGCTGTGACACGATCTAAATTAAAAATCCATTTCAAATGAATATATCTACAAACTATTATAAAAAGAGGGTAAAGTCAAATAAATCCTTAGACTTAATCCCCTATTTTATTCAATATTTTGAGATACCCCCATGTGCAGTGGTATATAAAAGAGATTAACGAAGTGGTGGTTAAGTCAAATATCATATTAAAAAGTAGGGGTTAAGTAAAAAAACCCCATAAAAATTAGGCTTAGGTTTATAATGTCAAATTAGACTCAACCCTCTATGTTAGGGGCTAAGTCAAAGACTTATTAAAATGACATGTTAAGTCAAACTATGCATTAAAATTTTAAGTTAAAATGACCATTGATTTAGTAGATTGTAGATAGATTCATTTGAAATTGATTTATAATTTAATTTGTGTCACGGCTCGATTGGTTGTCCGTAAAATTGTAAAGAGATATCAAGTATTTAGTCCCACATGGCTCCGTTATTTACCATGGATTGTTATTTAGTCAACCATGGCCCATGGTCTTTGGCCAATAAATATATCTTTTAATTTTGTACAAACTGTGTGAGAAATTGAAATTCCACCCAGGTTATGTGCCTCATTATTTATATGCCTCATATCATGCGCCGGATAAAAGAGTAGGTTATCTCATCCCAACGGAATAAAATAATCCCATCCCAATTAGTGTTGTAAAACGAACCAAGCTACTCGAGGTCGGTTGGTGTTTATTGTGATAGAAGCTTGTTTGGGACAAGCTCGTAATATATAGGAGCCAAGCTTGAACATATTTTTAAGCTCGTTATCTTGTTGAGCTCGACTCGAATTCGTCTCAATTAATAATGACCATACTAAAATAGTATCTAACAACCAAGATAAATGAGTGCGGCTTGTCTTCGTTCACTTAGAAGCACGTTCAAGCTCGGTTCGTAGAACAAACAAGTCAAGCTTGAACATTTGTAAGCTCGTTAAACTTTTGAAACCATGATTGAGCAACTTTAAGCTAGGTTTGGCTTGGCTCGACGCAACTCAATTGCACCCCCTATCCCATTCCCACAACTCATGGGATAAGAGGCTTATTTGGGATATATTTTATCCTACCTTAAATCCAATCCCATCCAACACCAAGGATGAGGGTTGCGTTAGATAGCTGATTGCGTCTTAATGTATCCTTTATACACTAAAAGTATCCTTATGAACACGATAGATGTGTAGGGTTCACTCTGAACGTGTAGACAATAACCTAGGATAGACTATGATTAGTAACTTGAAAGATAGAAGTAGAGATGCAGCTAGTTGATACAAAGGTTAGAATCGGTTTGGGAGAAATACACTCATATTAGAAACAATTTGTGAGACTCATCTGTTTTCCCCATTTTTTTTGTAGAACAAAGCTTGATCATATACCACCAATTTCCTTTATAAAAGAAATCAATAATCTTAATTGTTATTAATCCAACCACGGTCGATTGTCTGCGTTTGCTAATGAGTATATATTTTTTTGGTTCAAACTGGTGGCAGAAATTATAACTCTGCCTTCGTGTTAGTTTCTCATATCTTATACACCGGTCCCGATCCTAAATAAAGGGCGAGGGTTGCATAAAACATTATCCAATTAAAGCATTGTGAAATTTTACATTTTGTTAGATCGGAACATGAGTTTTATACGCCCTAATTTTCCCCCTTAAGCAATGCAGTGCGCTTGTCATTGGGTGCCTCAAAATATGAGAAGGTTGTCACGCCGGTGCAATGAGAAATGGGCAACTGTATTGCACCACTCTAGTCGTGTGTGGGTAAAGCTAGTCCAGCATGATAAGTATGTGAAATCGTAACTCCGCCCGTGACTTGTACTAAGTTTCTTATATTGTATACAGCGGTTTAAGCCCAAAGAAAGCATGGGTTTGTTGTAGGTATTTGCCTAAATCTTTGTTTGCCGAAAGGTAGTGTGATCCTTATGAACATGAGTTCTAAGAATATACGCGCTATTATTACTCTTACGCAATGCGTTCCGCTTACCAGGTGCCTTGAAATATAAGCAAGGGCATCACAACAGCTTATGGGTGCCTCTGAATGTGCGCGGGGGAATAGACTTAGTTTAGCGTTTTGACATTTAAAGAGATGAAGCTAGGTCATACATTGGGAGAGAGTGATTGATATTGTAATTGGGAATCAATTTAGGGGAAGCTAATTCCTTAATGTCCTTGTCGTAGAGGATGAGTGGTACGTCAAGTTGATGTTTGGCCCTTTACTCGGACCGCTCTAAGGTTGCTTATCTTTACTCAAAATAATGTTCTACCATAATGGATTTTGATAGGTATGCTATGTTGGATGCTAAATGTCAATAACTGATTGGATGGTTGTTTGACCTATTTCAGTGTCTATCCTAAATGAAAATTCAATCGTAAACTTGTTAGCTACTCCTTAATTTCCAACTTACTCTACCATACATCAGAACTAGCACCGTAACGTTCACAGGTAAAAAACGAATCCCTACAAGATTTGGTTCACGTGGTTGTTTTGTTCATATGAAAGGTTTTATTTCTTCATGCAGGATTTCTGGGATCATATCGGATTTGGATCTGAAGACTTTGATCGATAATTTGGATGAAGAGTTCCATGAGAATGAGAAATGGGACAATGTCATAGACAAAAGAACCAATCTTTTTTCCTACAATGCAAAGTGTTGCAAACCAAAGGTTACTTCTTGTGCTTAATCTATGTGCTACACAAAGATGATAAAGATTCTTTGATTGTTAGAAACTGGCCCACAGCTTGATATCTCTTGATGGCATAATATACAAGTCATTTCCATGAAATGCATGTACTTTGTCCTTTTAAGTTTTCATATTATTCCAATTATTCAATATGCTTACATATCAGTTTTGAAGTATCTCTTGACACTTGAGTTCACCTATTGAGTATTCATAAAGTCATAATATTTTCTACACCTAGATATATTTACTGTATCAGAGAGGACTGAATCTATCATTGCAATGCGTGTGTACACCGCTACTTGTTGCTTGCCTTCAGTTTCATTGTTCAAAAGTCTGATTTAGGAGTGTAATTTTTCCATGAAGGATGGTCCTCTGAAGTATATGAGTGTGACAATATTCGAGGATTGCTCTGCTGAGATGCTGAGAGACTTTTACATGGACAATGATTACAGGAAGCAGTGGGACAGGACTTTGATTGATCATGAGCAGTTACAAGTTGATGAAATTAGCGGAACTGAAATTGGTTGCACAATAAAGAAGTTCCCGCTTCTGACACCCAGAGAATATGTACTTGCTTGGAGGCTATGGGAAGGCAATGATGGATCCTATTACTATTACAGTAAGGTATTTACCATAGAAATTATTTTCGGCTTTGCTACAAGTTTATTGATACGCATTAGCTTTATCTATCTTTCTTTAGTGCATGTAGTGCTTTGGACTGGACTTGGCTTCTATCTATATATTTATACAAATTTTGCGAATCTCTCTCTCTAATTTGAAGTTGGTACCGATGAGTTCAAGCACAAACACCCGAATCAATCTCATTTGGGTTAAGCAAGAAAATTGAGGCTTTCATTGATAATGCTCAATGACTAAAGATTATTTTGTTATAAAAATGATCAAAAGGAAACTGCTGACATCCGCCTCTCCCAGACCCTGCAATTAAGCGGGAGCCTTGTGCACTGAATACGACCTTTTAATGATAAAAAAATAACTAAACATAACGGCTTACACTACTCTCAAAAGGAAACAAATAACTCAAAATAACAACAAAGATATAGATAAAAATACTAACAGCAACAACAACAACAAAGGCAGTACTAATAGTAATAATGAACAAAAAAACAACTCTCCTTTTAGCCTATCGCGTGCACTGTCAACATACATCCTTCTTAACTCACCTCGAGTTTGTGTAAAAAACTTGCAATTTATGTGCTGACAAAATAAACTATTTTAACTATTTGCATTAACCTTTCTTCCACCTGGTACTCTTCAAACTTCCATTCCCAAATTAACATAATACTTACCGATTGAAATTTTAGAAGAACGTCAAAATTGCCAACTCCAATAAAATCAGTATCTTCAGGCCCAACTGTTGCTGGTATCATACGTGATGTGGGATATGTTACTATGCAGAATGTTTTGACGGGGTTATGACGGGGCAAGGGAAGTGTTGCAGCTGTTGAATGCATTCTTGCGGCTCAGCGAATTTTCATTGGCATTGTTTTGTTGTGGTGGGTAGGTGAGCTTTAATAACCACTGCAACAACCTCCTGCATCGTGGTGAAGGCCTTAGCTCCGGTGTTCGGCAATATGTGGAGGTTGGTATTTGTCAAAGGGTGCCAGCGACTTAGTCGATGTTTGGAAAGAGGCATCATGGTCGAGACTCGATTCTCACCAAAGCAGCCACGCTTTACTTGATCAATTTCGACACTGGAAGCGATCCATACAGTTGTTCAAATTTTATCCCTCGTATAATCTTCTTTATCATATATTTTCTAAGTGCATCATGGACAGTGATTTAATAAGCGCGCGATTGAGCTTTTTTGGGCAAAAACGCAATATAGCTCTTTCCGATTTGTAATAGATAGCGTGCGCGATTGATGATGTGGCACGCTTTTTGGACGCTATTTGGATTTTAAGGTTATTTAATTGAAAATGCACAAAACTTTGTAGTTTTGATATTTTCTTCACTTGTTCTTTTTTCTTTTTTTTAGCCTTTAGAAATTGAGAAGCCCCACCTGATCAAAACACAAACCCACCTGATTAAAAAATTAATCATTTAAGGCACAAAACCAAAAACTCTAGCCTCGGCTACCAACTCAGAAAACTTCTAAAAAAAATCCTAGCCTCTCTCGTATCCATTCTGCACTTGTACCATTCGTTCTCCGAGTCTTACGCTGAGTCTGCTTCTCCAGTCGTTCTTTGTTCGAGTGGATATCTTGCTCCAGCTCTTGCGCTGGTAAATATCTTTACTTTTATCTTTTTTAAAATCCAAATCTTCTTTATTTTATTCCCTTCTTTCCTTTTGTTTTTTATATATATATATATATTTTTTAAAACCCTATTTCTTCATTGTATTCTGTTTTTTTTTCTATAAGACCTTTTCTTTCAGCTGATTTTTCTTTGAAATCTGCTCCAGTCGATTTTTGTTCTTAAGTTGTAAACCGAGTTATTTTCTTTTACCAGTTAACAATGTCCAAAAAAGATTTATGCTGGAAATATAGTTTTGCAAAAGAGGGGGAAAAGGGAGGGCATATTTGCAAGTCTTGTAATCATAGATCGAAGGGAGGTATAAATCGTTTGAAATATCATTTGGCTCTTCATATTTTTCTGTTGCCTTGTGAGCCTATGACTCTATTTCAAGTGACGTAATATTTAATTTGGAATGCTTTTTTGAAGTTATTTACTATTTGTATTTTTAATTATAAAATTGAAACGCAAGAATTGCTTGCGCGAGGCGATTTACGCGAAGCGCACCTGTCACAAAAACGCGACACCTGGCGCGATTGCGATTCAGAACTCTGGTCATGGGCGCTGACGCAAAGTGGGCTATAATGCATGGACACTTCATTAGGGCCCCCGTGCCGTATACACATTGTGTAGATGGATACACAGATACCTGCCTGATATGTATCCAAGGCGTGTCCAGAAGAAACTATAAAATAAATCAGGATACGGGTATGATACATGGACCTGTATCCTGTATGTATACTAGTTTATCTTTTATTTTTCAGATGCGTTGTGGATACTTGAGAAGGTATGGTGGTGAGATAACTGGGAGATACGGTGGGGGCATTTTGCAATTTTTGAATAAATCCAATTGTGATTTAAATATACTTGTCTAATATAAAGTAATTTTTAGTAAGCTGAACTCTTAACTAGTGATTGCTCTCATTATAGAACAGAAAAAAACGTCATAAACTAAATTAACTCTCTCCAGCGGCCTTGCCACTTTGCATGTCGTTAAAAATCATTTGAACATTTATGATGAATATGAATTATAATTTCTCTCAACTATTAGAACAAACTTAAGATATATTTTTTTTAATCAAAAAAAGGAAACTTCAATTAAATTGAAATAAAAAAGATGCATTGATGAAGTAAATCAGTCCACTTACATAACAAAAAAGGAGGAAAATCTATACAAAACAGCTTCAAAACAACACAAAATAAGCAAGAAAAGAAAAACAACAACAAACCACTTGAGCAGAGCTGCGATTCTCTATGTGCAGCTTGAAATAAACGTGCTCCAGATCCTAGATCGCAATCCCAGCCGAAGCCACATTCTTCCAGTTCAAGAAAATTAGATTCAGGGGAATATCGATGCCCACAATGATGGTATGAGCTTTACCTTCTCCGCACCCATTCTTTTCTCATTAAATATTTTATTAATTACTTCAAGCCACATGTACCAAAATAGCACTAGAACAAAGAATAAACTTAACAATTCGAACTAAGTCTAAGTAGTTGACAGTAAATACACAAAAATAGTAGCCATATACATATATATGTGTGTATGTATTTGGGAATAGGCGAGATGGCAGAGCAGTGCCTAGGTGGGCTGGAATATTTAGTACGCTGAGCATAAGCACACAAAATAATCTCAGTATTGATTCCAAGCTTTAAGCAAGAAACCAAAGCTTTGATTGACATCTCACAATATTCAGAGAAAAGCTCAAGAATCATCAAAGAATAAGTTTTGAAAGAAATATTATTTGTTTATACTTCAGTTTTATATATTGGATTTTTATATTTTTATTTTATCGTCGAGGTGTCATCTATGCATTCTGGCCCATCAATTTAGAATTAACATGTCGGTGATGTATTGTACCCGTGTCCCATGTCCCATGTCCAAATGATATCCTTTTCACATGCAACTGGTTTGTGACCATGCCCATAATATACTAATGTGCATGATCAAGTATCATTCTAAACATCTTACAGATCATGCATTTCCTTTTCTTTTACAAGATACCAGGAGAATAGTCTACGCATTCAAACATATCTTTAAAAATTCTTAATGTGGTATACGTGCCACAAAATATACACGTATACATATAAGCATGGAACCTCATACATGTTTATACACATAATATACTAGGGCAGTATGAATATCCCGTCCCAAGTTCGGCTCTATCCAGAGACGACCTAGAAACCTTCATTTTTAGATGGACTCATGCTGTATCCACATCTTGTCCTCTAAATTAAATCTGCTGAAATGTTTGCATATTGCTTATTCATTTAAATATTTGTTTCTTTTATAGTTTTACATTGTTATTTGAACTCTGGTGTTTAAGGGAATTTTCAATTTGGAATTCATTTCCGTATGGCATGTTTTCTTGCAGACAGAACCATTCCCATTATTTATTTTTTATATTTTGAAGAAGTAAAAAGAACAAATTGCATTGCATGTAGTTTTCCAGTAAGTTGCATACCATTGGAGTTGGAGCCAAATTCATTGTTTCAAAAAGGTTAGTTAGCCTTTTTTCCCTTGCCAAGTTATTTTATATCACAATGGGATGGCAGTCGAGGTGGCTTGATCTAAGGTTATATGGATAAAACATGCACTCAATACCATATCTATAACTTTAATACTTATGATTCACAATATCCGTCCTTTGGTGCGTTTGTTTCCTACTTATTATAGATATTCCCCAAGGTTGGAAAGAAGCCTTTATCAATACCGTTGAAGGAGGCTATACTTGTTCATTTCTCTTCGAGCTGTTAGCAACGGGTTGAAGGAGTTGTTGAGAGATATTGGGGTAAACGGTGTCAATTGCAAACAAGAGCAGTAATTCTTAAAATATCTAATAATGGACTGATTTCCCTAAATGAGGTAGTACACTATTCATGGGATAAAAGGAAGAATCTACAAATGGACCATTACTTGCTCTTTAAGAATGCTCGCATCCATGTAATGTCATGAGTGATATCACTAAAGGTTCCCACCGTGACACCCCATGGCCTAGAACATAAGAAAATGCCCAAAATACAATTCACATCACACTCCCCCACTTAAAACCAAGCTCGTCCTTGAGCTTTGAAACTTAAGGGAGTCGTGTGGAAATTCTGAAATATAGTATGGCCCAAAGAAAGTAGCTCTCTCATTTTTTTTACACTTAGCTAAAACCAACTTTTTGTGGGTTGGGAATTCTAACTTTGGCACAGGCCCAAGGTGGGATGAAACTGGTTCTTAAAGCCCATTCTCTATATAAATTAAAAGCTAAAAATGGGCCTTGTTTATTGTGAGGTTGGAATGGGCCAACATAGGCCAAGAGGTACTTCAAACCCAAAAGTTTATTGTTAAAACACACTTCTTCCTCCTTTGCGTGCTTCTTCTCTCTTCTTTGCCGGAGATCAACACCTTCCGGGTCGAAACACGCTTGCTTCAGGCAGCAAGCTGCTGGGCTACGCGACCCCATAGGGTGTGACAAACTGGAGGGCAGCCCCCAGGGGTTCCATTTGAAGCGCATCTCACTTCGACATTAAGAACCAAACGACGCCACTCTGACAAATAGAATCCGGAAAAACAATATTCAGTGGGGCGCCGGAGGGGCCCCTATTCTCATGAGCCTTCCTCTCTCTCCTCTTTTTCAGTTTTTCTGAATTTGGATTGGTGGGTCTCACCGATGGTTGCCGAGGGCTTCGATTGCGGGGCATCGGTGATGGAAGCGGTTTACCCTCTGTGTTGGTGTCTTGGGATGATTTGGACAATGATGGCGGTGGAGTTTGTGTTGGAGGTGGTAGTCGTCGGTATAGGCTGAGAATATGGTCGACCTTTGCATTGAGGAGGTAAACCATTTCCTCCAATCGAGTTCCTGTAATAGCCGAGGTGGTGGAGAAATCGTGAGGTGGTGGTGGGTAATCGGCTGAGAAGACAGTTGACTTTTCAGCAAGGATGACCACGAGTCGAGTGGTCCGACGCTTAGGTTGGGTGCTTCTCTTCGTTACTATTGTTGATTTGTTTATGATTTTTGTACACCACCACAACAACAGGTTGAGCGACTAGGCTCTAAATACTAATTGACGTAAACGATGTCAATGACACAAAAAAATTGCATTCAAAATAAGAACAATAATACTCAGAATATCTATTAATGGAATGATTTTCCCAAATGGTGTAGTACACTATTTATCGGATAACACAAAGGCTCTAGAAAGGGCTCATGACTTGCTCTCTAAGAATGCTAGTATCCATGTGATGTCATGGGTGACATCATTGAAGGTCCCCACCATGACATCACGTGGCCTTGAACATTCTTTATTACAAAATACCTAAAATAACCCTCACTAAACGAAATAGCTACAACTAAGAATTAAAAATAATGAAAGGAAAATTACACTAACAAAAATAAAAAAATGCCGATGATACAGTTCACATTAGATATAATAAAGCTAGACTCGTTGCAAATAGATTTACTTAGATGTATGGTAACTTACTACGAGGAGACTCTCTAGTTGCAAAGACGAATTTCATACACGATAACGACTTGATTTGACAAATGTTTTCCTTCATGGGAATTTAGAAGAAGATTTGCATGGAGACGAGGCGTAAGCTTCGAGGAGGAATCAGGCTTAAGCCTAAATTTGAAAAAAGTCAAATTTTATATTTAAAAAATCTAATAAAATCACGAAAATAATGTATCATGGCAGTCAATGCTGAAATTCTGATGAGGGTGGTAAATATGACTCGTTATTTTAATCTTATCAATTGTAATGGTTAAAAATTATTGCACTATTGTGCAATGTTTAAAAAGGCGTTTGAGGTTTACGCCTCGAGACGAGGTGGGTAAAAAATGCCTCGAGGCTTAAGTCTCATGGTAGAATTTGAGGCTTACGCCTCAATGCCCCTCGAGGCTTACGCTTCGATGCGCCTCACGCCTTTTTGCTGAGGCGAGAAAAAAAAAACTCCTTTTCTTCTTCCATCACAAAGTCTTTTTTTAAAGGTTAAAGTTCTTCATTTTTCTAAAATTGCACTTAACTTAAAAAAAATTGTTGTTTTTACCATCTCTTATTCTTTTTTTGTTTTAAAATTGCACTTAATTTTTACTATTTACTATTGAAACTTGAAATAAATTTTTAAAAAATAACCAATATGTGATTGAAACTTAAAAAATTGATTTTGCATTGATTAATTTATTGTCATATTATAAAATAACCAATGTGAATGAAACTAAAAAAAATGATTTGGTCAATTTGATTTTGCATTGATTAATTTATTGTCATATTATAAAATTAACAATATGTAAAAAAGTCATCTCGGGGGAACAAATTTTTTTTTTAACCACGTGATAAAGTCCTCAATGATGTTTTTTTTCCCGAGCTTTATTTTATATTTCTTTGTTACTTCATTTTTTATGGTTTTATTAGTATTTTTATAATATTATTTTGCTCTTTTTTTCTGGGTGAGGCTTACGCCTCAATACGTCTCAAGCCTTACGCCTCGCCTCTCGCCTTTTTAAACATTGCTATTGTGGAATTCGGTGCATTGATTTTACAAACATAACTCTTTGTTTTAAAAGTTCCAAAAAGAAAAATGTGGTTCTTAATTTGAAACGAATGAAGTATATAAATTGAAATATCCAGATACTTTAAATATACGTTGTGTTGTGTGTGTATTTAGATATATTATGTGTGCAGTGTGCCTAAAAAGAAAGGAAGGATATATTAATATGTTAAATTTATTTGCGTGTTAAGAGAACAATAAAAAATTGCACGTCCCCTCTCTCTATTCGCACAGTTTGAGTTCTCTCAAAATAAAAGATTAGAGAGATTAATATAAATCCATGTTATATGACTAACAATAAATACAGAACCATTAAGGACTATTCGGATTTGCACTTCAGTTTTGTGTTAGGTCTTCTTCAGTTTTGCACTTTAATTTTGCATTAGAGCTTTTCGATTTTACACTTTGATACTTCTACGATTTCGCACTTTAATATTATCGATTTCCTGTTGAGTGCAACGAAAAAAAAACAGAAGCAAATGCCTCGAGGCGATGCCCCCGATCCCCCTTAATGGCCATAGAGGTGTGGGCTGGGTGCAAAAACCGCCTTGTTAGACCTCGCGAAACGAGATACGACACAACATTATATTCTTAACGTATTCGGGTCGTTATTGGGTCTACTATTCAGACTCTCATTCTCCCGGTAAGAACCGTTGAACCCGATGTTTATCAGATGGCTGGTGTCACGTGACTTGATATGACCCAATAAGGCCTCACGAAGGATACAATAAGATTAGCATGTCAAGCTTAAATGACGCGAAATGACACCTTTACTTAATGGATAGCGGGTCGTGTCTCGTAACATGATAAGGAAATGAATTGTGTGTTATTTGTATTCTGAACCCTATAATAAAACAAAGAACACGATAAAACCTAACACAAATACAACCCAGACGGGCCAGGTCTATCACATTGAGATGCACCGAGGCTTGAGCCCAAGTCACCTTTTAAAATTATTCGGTATAATTTATGTTGCAAGTGTTGTTAGTCAGTATGACATGCTCCCATCTCACGTTGAAGCTGCTTATGGCATGATAATATGTCTCAAGTCAACCTCAAGGGATATATTTTATTCTCTAGACATGGTCACTTGAGACTAGAAGCCTATATTGATGCTTATTGGGTCAAATCTATTAACAATGAATGATTTACCTTAAGGTAGTACCTTTACAGGGGGAATCTTATCACTTGGCTCAACAAGAGGTAGGCAGTGGTGGATCTGAGTACAGGGTCACATGGGGAGTGCAAGCTTATGTGGCTTCAAAATCTACCGTAAGACCTAGGAGTTCTATGAGCAATACTAATGGCAACTTCATTGTCACAATATGATTTCCACACAAAAAGCTTGACAGTGTCATTCGTCACTCCTCTTTTATATAAAAGAACAAGATGTCAACTGTGCCGGGCACGCTCAATGAACTTCAACATGCAAGAATCATAATACAATTGACAGCATTTTCATTTATAACCCCCCTTAGTATTTGATCTAAATTCAACCAATTCGTGTCATAAAATAAAATCATTAATATGTTAACAAAGTAAAATAAGTATAATTCAAACAGTAAACTTATAAAATAAATTAAAACAATTACTTAGTTTACTTTTAAGTAAATAGTGTCAAATTAATAGTATTTTCTTTTAGGTGTCTTTCCATGTGCTCTCTTATACAATTGGCGGCATAAGAAACACCTACAAAAACAAGAACAAAATTAATGTCAATCTATAATAAATATAACCAAAAATAATAATTTGGATGATGTTATTTTATTGGTTAATCAAGAAAATGAATTAACTGATGATGTATAGTACTTTTCCTTCATCCATTTATAAACCTATAAAATTATAAATAAAAATATTTATTATTGGAGTGCCCTTTATTTTTACACAAAGTTATAACAATTTATAACTAATACACAAAGGGTGGTGCTAAAGGCACAACCAAAACTTATACTGGTCCTCTCCAGTTGATTAGATAAGAACTACGAATGCTAAGGACCCTTGAAATGTGTTTAGAGAAGTAGCCGAGAAGAAAAGATAGAATAGGAAAACGGATGACTTATCGATCCTGTACAGACAGAGAAGGAGAAGCAAAGAAGATCGAAGGCTTAGCTAACAACACTTTTAGTGCCCAATATAAATTTTGGTGGTGCCTTTAACACCACCCTTTGTGTATTGGCTATAAATTGTTATAAGTTTGTTTAAAAATAAAGGACACTCCAAGTTTAGTCTTTGCATTAAGGATCTTTGAATTTCATCTATATATCTAAGTCTAACCTATATAGTTAAATAATTACAAACCTTAAAAACAGAAAGAAAAAAAATTAGGGAAAGAAAAATTATAGCAAAATCTGCCTTGGCTATGAATACGGAGGAATTATCAAGTGAACCAAGCATTCTCAAAAGATGTACAATTAACTAAACTAAATATGATATATATATATATATATATATATATATATATATATATATATATATATATATATATATATATATATATATATATATATAATATTAGCCGAGTTCAGGGTTAGGTGGAAAAAATTAATTCGGGCCGAGCTTGTGCTTGAGCTTGGGTAAGATAGTTCTGGCCGAGCCTGAGCAACCCCAACCCCGGCTCACCCAGCTAGAGTTGCAATCCTATATATATATATAAACAAGAGAATTTATATATATATATATATATATATATATATATATATATATATATGCACTCATACACCTACACCAGAGTAAAGTTGTTTTGTGGCTTTTAATGAAAAAGTTACATTTGAAGCTGGTGTGTGTACAATTCAAAAAAGAATGTATAGATTACAATCACGCCTACATATTCCTACATATTACAACATTTCATTTTTACATAGTGAACCTGATGGAAATTGGTGAAGCTTTAGGGATAGTTTATTAATTTTGAAATATTTTTAGTCTTTTATTTTATTAAGTTTCATTTATTTTTATCACGTTTGTTGCTTGTATTATAGGCTAGTGGGAAGCATTCTAGAAGGGGCATTTTATGAATATATTGTAAAGGGGGTGCTCCTAGGTCATGTGACATCACATGGGCCTAGGCCAACTTTCCTATTTAGGGTTTTGATATCGCCCTTCTAGATCCTTCCCACTCCCTTATAAATATCCAATTATCCCAATGTTGTAAATCATTCTACGCTTCTTCAAATTGAGCGTTAATTCTCCCACTCGAGTGTCGTTCTGTATTGTTATTGACGGTTATATTTACGTCAATTGGTATTAGAGCAAAAACGCTCCACCCTTAGTTGTTGTTATTGTAATATATAAAATCGTAAAAACAAATAATCAATGGCGCCAAGGAAATCCACTTATGCTGAAAGAAGGAACTCCCGATTAGAAGAAGCTGTAGCCATGTTAGCCCAAAAGGTTGACTTCTCCAAGAACACAACCACCCCACTGCCGAAGCTTCGCCATCCAGCTGCCATCTAAGGACTTGCCCACCTCTCGAGTCCAACCGACATCCCGCCCCTCCCTCCACTGCTATTGAGCCCACCCTTGTTCATTGCCTAGTTAAGGTCCCTATTGAACCCGCCCTTGACAAAACCCATAACCCTCTTGAATGACAGTTCGTCATAGCAACCCGCCCTCTGACTCCGAGCAAATTACCCCGATAGAGCCTTGGGTACCCCACTACTACCCTTGGGAGGGAACCCCCGGACAACACTGTTCCTGAATCTCCTTACCCAGCGCCCTTCTTTACGCATCCCGCCTTTGACTCCCATTGCACTCCTTAGCTCTCCCCATTTTCGAGCCACCCGACCCGATATTCCCTAGGCCCTCCCCGCCTCTTCCCATTTTCAAACCTACCCGCCTAGAGCACGGACCACTGTCGCACCCCTTCTTGACCCCTCGCCTAGCAGCACTACCTTCCCCACCACCTTTTGGACACCCTGACCCAGGTGACCCTGAACTCTTCACCACTTAGCTGCCCTTGCATCACCCTCCAAAACCCAAACACCCCCCGCCTAACCCGACCCCGTCCCGAGGTGAGCCCACCACAACCCTTGTCAGATCCGAGCCCCTCATTACTAAACCCACCGGATTTGATACCTACTCAAAATCGAGCCCTCCTTTAATAAACTCGAGTCCCCCGACTTGATTTAGTGTGGATACCCGCTTTGCCGTCTCTGCCTCAAATAATCCACAAGACTCCACTTGAGATTGTCACCAGCGAGTAAAAGAATGGCTGCATGAACCCCTGAATTTTGATTTCCCACGAATACAATTTGTGCAATATGGAGAGGGAGTCCAACCACCAAAGCCCGTGCCTCTCAATGGGATGGTAGAGTCCTGATGCCTGATGAGTGGCGCACCAACAATTCTTCATTTGACTGTCGTAGTCCCAAGGTAGCGCCCTTTGTGCTGGTTGAAGATCACCACCACTGTTTTCTCTGTTATGAGCGTGGTTACTTAATGGATGATTGTTTGTACTATTCACCTGAGGATTCCGAGGATCCCATTTATAATGACACCCCTGATCCGATTGAGCCACCTACGTCTCACAGGCGGCTGCCCCATGCTAGACCCGTGCAGGAGTTTATTGAAGATGAGGATGAAGACCTGGTGGATTCTCCACCGGGTAGTGACCACCTGGCTCTAGCACTTAGGCTTCTCTCCAAGGTCCTCTATGGTGATATTAGGGTGGATGTGACGATGTTTGACCGTCACTTAGATTTGAATGCCCTTGTCGATTGGATTGATGTGATGGAGACGATTTTCGACTACAAGCGCGTCACGGGGCGCAAGTGTGTTCAGTTAGTTGCCACTAAATTCCTTGAATGTGGTGGAATAATACAGTGCAGCGACGTGCAATCTCTGAGCTTCCTCTAATCTAAACTCACGATCAGTTGAAGGCAGAGTTGTGGGCATTTTTCATCCCACCGACATATGAGCTCGCCACACGGGTCCAGGGCTTTCGGCAGGGCACCTCCTTAATTCTCACCTACACCGAGCAGTTCTAGCTTCTTTGCGCTCGGGTCTGTCTAGGTGAGACAGAGACTCAGCAGATCAATCGCCACATCCAGAGACTCCAACCATATATTCAGCAGGACTTGGGGTTGCATGAGATACCGTCCTTTATCAAGGCGGTCCAGTACGTGACCAAAGTTGAGGTCTATCGCCGCACTACTGCCGTTCCAGCTCCTTGACGTGCTTCCTCGACAATATCCCTACCTCGGATATTCGGCTCGCCTCCTGTTGCTATGAAATGTTTCAATGGTGGTGTGGTTGGCTACCGAGCAAGAGTGCCCGAAGCACGTAGGAGGACCTTGCTGATGAGTCAGAGCCACCAAACGAGGAGGCAGTCCAGCACCACCAGGAGTTGATTGCCACGATCATTCTCATTGAGCCTGAGTGTGATGGTGTTCCCCCTTGAGTTTGAGGTCGAACTCTTTTTATGGAGGGGAGAGTGATGGAAATTGGTGAAGCTTTAGGGATATTTTTGTAATTTTATAGTATTTTTAATAATTTATTTTATTAAATTTAATTTATTTTTATCACATTTATTGCTTGTATTATACACGGCTAATGGGAAGCCTTCTAAAAGGGGCATTTTATGAATATATTGTAAAGGGAGTGCTCCGAGGTCATGTGACATCAAATGGGTCTAAGCCCACTTCGTCACTTTTCTAAATCCTTCCCACTCCCCTATAAATATCCAATTATCACAATATAGTAAATTATTCTATGCTTCTTAATACTGAGTGTTAATTCTCTTACTCGAGTGTCTTTCTGTATTGCCATTGACGATTTCATTTACATTAGAACTTATAAACACTCACACACTCCCTTCTCTACAACCCACCACTAACTACCACCACACAAATATCACCAACAAACTTCAACCCGTCAAACCCTGCTGGCGAACACATACTAAGCCTTACCACCAGCACCTTCAAGCTCCATAAACCTAAAATTTCACCACCTATCTTCTGTAAAACCCCACTGCCACCTTGAGGCATGGAAATTGGGGAAAAATTCATGGACAGAGGAAAAAATTCGGAACCCAGCTTGCGCTGTTGAGCTTTGATCTGTGTTATGGTGGAAGTGTTTGATATGAGTTGAGAAAGAGGTGTTTGAATTGTGGTTTAGATGGTGTTCGATCGGTCATCTCAATGGTTATTGTGGTGTTTCATCGGGGTTAGAGAGGGGGTGGGGGGAAGCACCACCGTAATACCCCTCTTTCAAAACTTATATCAAACACTGCTGTAAAAAATAAAATTCAAGTGTTGGACATATAAATAACTAGTAGCTAAACGAAATAAAATCCTCTTCATGACTTGACTACAAATCTTCTCACAAGTGACAAGTATAAGATTGAGAAATGAATCGGTTAAAGCTAAAATTATGGAGAAATCATTTCTAATCTCATTGCAAGTGCATAGAGGCAATACGTAGTCCTTTATAAGAAATTAATTCATTGGAAATTGTTTTTTCAATCACACATAATTCCAGCATTTGAAAAATGGAGAAAAATTTAGTATTCCAAATAATTTAACCCTGTACCTTTACCAAGACTTTGCTCTAATGTTTTGATGCAAAAGAAACCAAAACCAAGTGCTCCACTGCACCCAAAACATTTCAAATTCGGAATTTTATGCAACACCTAAATCATTTCAAGTTCAAACTATCCCAATGTTGGTTTTGAAGCAGAATCTATAAAAATATAATTTAATATATATGAATCGTGCAAGTGTGAGTTCTTTATTATATTTTAAAATAATTGGATTGATGTAATCTCCTTTGGAGGATTACTATACATGTTTATAGTTTAAGAAAAACTGTATAGATTAAGAAAAACTTGGGTTCTGAATATACATAAATTAGTCAAGCCAATAGAGGGTTCTGAATATACATAAATTAGTTAAGCCAATAGAATAAATTTTCATTGGAAGAAATGCTAGCCATGAACTTCGAACAACGAAACACCGCACAACTGAGGCCGCTTTAGCAAGAAAGTGTTGAGAGTTGAAATATGATGCAGTAGCATGGGGACATGGGGGTCCTCTTTTTATGTTTTTTTATTTTGTTCTTCTTTTAGCCTTTTTGTATGATTAGTATAAATAAATTGAGGGCCTTCTTTTGTAATACTTTTTGCCATTTTGAGATTAAGAGTTTAGAGAGAGAAATAAGAAATCCTCTTCCATTTTCCAAGTTGTTGTGTAGATAACTTCTTCTTTTCACGTTTCTGCACCTTAAATTACATCAAATTGGTATCAGAGCCTCGTTTGCTCTTGGATTGAATGTCGAAGATTGGAAGTCAGATTGGATTCATCCCGACGAAATACAAAACACTCCCACACTTGTCCATGAAATCCTAACCCTAGAAATCAAGAATTCAAGAAACCCGAATCTTTCACCACCTAAACTTGATATTACCAAACCCGAAACAACCCAAACCCTACCAAGATCTGAAACGCCCCTTCCAAATACCCCAATCAAGCCACCCGCAACTGATTTCTGCCCCGGATGTGATAACAAAGGGTCGGGCAGCACTAATGACTGTTGATCGAGACTAACCCTGGTCGAAATCCAACCTGGGGTCATCTCCGGCCCACGCCAAAGTTGGTCGATCCCACTGACCCCACTAAACCCTCCGAACAAAACCAATTGCTCCTCTGGGCCTGACCACCCCTCAAAACCACCCGAACCAACCCCTATTTCGTACCATAATCCTATAAACAACCCTAAACCAAACACCAAAGATCCAATGATCAATCTAACCCCATCAACAAAGATTGTCCTTCCTATTCCCCCCCATGTTCCATTGTCCTCCGCTCAGTTTATTTGTCGGAGAAAAGACTCATTTTGCCATGAACAAGCAAAATGCGCGGGAGTTTCCACCACTTATATGCACACCGTGATGGTAACAACACCCGTTGATCCACAAACCATTTCCACCTAGCGACGATACTTGGATCCGATCGAATATTTTTTTACTCGATGCACCACAAAGGGAGACTATGCAAGGTGATTATCGATGGAGCAGCTAGTGATAATTTGGTCCCGCAAGATATGGTCGACAAGCTAAACCTTCCCACAGAATCCTTGCTTACCCCGTGTCGTATTGAATGGTTGGGAAATAAATTTACCCTAGCTCCTAGCCGACAGTGCCTGCTGACTTTTTCCATCGAAGATTATCGCGATGAGGTTCTATGTACTGTGGTTGATATGCGAGTGTGTCACCTTCTTTTGGGAAGGCCGTGACAATTGGATCATTGCAGCTTGCACGATGGCCGAGCAAACACCTATTCATTTGTGCATGAGGGGAAAAACTTTCTCCTCCGTCCTATGTGACCATTTCCGATATCTTGACCTTCGGCCCTGATAGTTTCACATGAGGAGTTAGCTATAGAGGCCGTGGAGGCAGGGTTGTGTTATGCTCTCATTAGCCCTATCACCACCCCGGAGGCAACTGCTCCACCGTGTGTTCAGAGTTTGTTGGATTCTTTTATCTATGTGTGCACACCCCCAAATGATCTTCCTCCTCATAGGGATATACATCATGCCATTTATTTTATCCCCGGGGCGCAGCCCCCCAACATTACCCACTACCGCTTGTCACCCATGGAGCATGCAGAGTTGTAGAGACAGTTTATAGAGCTCTGTGGCAAGGGCTATATTCGGGAGAGTGTCTCCTCGTGCGGTATCTGCCCTGCTAGCGCCAAAGAAGGATGGAAGTTGGCATATGTGTGTTGATAGCCGAGCTATTAACAAGATCACCGTGAAGTACAGATTTCCTATTCCTAAGTTGGAGGATATGCTAGATCAACTCCACGATGCGAGGGTTTTATCCGAATTAGACCTGAAGAGTGGCTAGCACCAAATTCGCATGAAACCAGGAGATGAGTGAAAGACTGCCTTCAAGACGAATGATGGGCTATACGAGTGGACGGTGATGTCTTTTGACCTCTCCAATGCCCCATCTACCTTCATGAGAGTGATGGCACTGATACCGCGCCCTTTCATGGGTAAATTTGTGGTTTTTTATTTTGATGACATCCTGATTTATAGTCGGTCGGAGGAGGAGCATCTAGATCATATGGCTCGGGTATTAGTGGTCCTACGAGTCGAGCGCTTCTTCCTTACGTTGAAGAAGTGCGCTTTTATGGAACCATCAATGACCTTTTTAGGATATGTGGTCTCAGATAACGACATTAGGGTGGATGATGCCAAAGTTCAGGCAGTAGTGGATTGACCTCCACCCTCTTTGGTCTCTCAGGTGCGCAATTTTCATGGCTTAATTGGCTTTTATAGGCGCTTTATAGTCGGATTCAGCACTGTCATGTCTCCTATCACAGATTTGATGAGTACTTCCTCGAGGACCGAGTTCAGGTGGACACCAGAGGCGGATGATGCCTTTAAACACATCAAGGAGCTGATGACGACGACCCTATCCTAGCTTTACCCGATTTCGATAAGTTATTTGAGTTGTCTTGTGATGCTTCTAAGATAGGGGTGGGTGCTGTTTTGAGCCAGAATGGGAAACCGATTGCCTTCTTCAGTAAAAAGTTAACAGGCGCCGCTCTACATTATTCAATTTATGATCTCGAGTTCTATGTGGTGGTTAAATCCGTGAAGTTTTGGTCGCCCTATCTACTCCACAAGGAGTTTGTCATCAAATCAGATCACGAGGCCCTCCGTTTTTTACATTGTCAGCGGCGTTAGTGACAGACACGCCAAGTGGACCGCTTACCTCCAGCGTTACACTTTTCACTTGCAGTACAAACCGGGGAAGGGGAATCAAGTGTCGGACGCCCTTAACAGGAGGGCACATGCGTTGGTGACTTTGAGGAGTCAAGTATTTGGATTTAATGAGGTCCGTGACCTTTACCCGACGGATGTAGAGTTTGGGTCAATTTTCGTAGCTTGCCAATAGGGCAATGGAGTATCGGGCGAGTATCTATTACAGGATGGGTTCCTACACCGCAGTATGGCCTTAAGCATTCCATCTTCGTCCCTACTGGAGAATATAATTTCTAATATCCACGGGGGAGGTTTAGCCGGCCATCTGGGACAGGCGTGTACTCACGCGATGCTGAGTGACCGATTTTACTGGCCGACGATGAGGAGAGATGCCAACGCTTTTACTAGGCGTTGCTATACTTGCCAAACTGCTAAGGGCCGGCACACCAATCCCGATTTATGCACTCCGTTGCCTATTCCCGAGTGCCCATGGTAGGATGTATCGATGGATTTTATAGTGGGAGTATCCCGTACTTCTCGTGGCCATGATTTCATTCTTGTCGTGGTGGATAGGTTTTCCAAAATGTCCCACTCCATCCCTTGCTGTCGCACGACAGATGCATCTCATGTTGCTTCATTATATTTTCAGGAAATTGTTCGTCTTCATGGTGTCTCACGTATCATCACCTCAGACAAAGATGTGCGATTTACAGGACATTTCTGGCGCACACTTTTGCGACGGTTACGGACGGAGTTATAGTTCTCGACCGCTTTTCACCCCAGACAGATGGCCAGGCTGAGGTGGTCAACCATAGTGTGAATGACCTATTGAGGTGCTTGTCTTCCGAGTATCCCCGTTGGTGGGACATCATGATCGTGCAGGCCGAGTTTGTTTTCAATAATGCTATCAATTTGTCTAGTGGCCTTTCCCCGTTTCAGATTGTCTTGGGATAGTCTCCTACTATGCCCATTGATCTTGCCGAGCTTCCACCGACAGCACCTATATGCCCTTCAGTCGAGGATTTTGCGACTCGCCTGACGCCCATCGAAGTTCATGTTCGCGCTCAATTACCGACCATGTATACCTCTTATAAACCGCGGATTTGTTTCCTTCTGCCCGAGTGATTTAGTCATGGTCTATCTCCAGAAAGCGTGCAGGCAAGGTAAGGGTTCCAAGCTTCTTATGCGCCGATTTAGACCTTTTTTCATTATCCGTGCTTGTGGCAAGAATGCTTATGAGATTGATCTCCCCGATGAGTTTCCCATGCACCGCACGTTTAACGTGGCCGATCTTTCTCCATTCCGCAACACTCATGCCCCACCGATTCCCATTCCCATGAGCACCGGCCACGCAGTCCGTTCCCATGTTGACCGCATTGAGGGGATTCTAGATTCCGAGCACGTGTCTTCTTCCTCGGGTGATTATACTCGTTATTTAGTTCGTTGGGTTGGCCGTCCTAATGCAGAAGATTCATGGATCACCGAGGCTACCCTTCAGCACATCGACCCCGATTTCTATTGACAATATACGGAGTATATGGAGTCTTCTCGGGGGAGAGTGATGCAGGAGCATAGGGACATGGGCGTACTTTTTAATATTCTTTTATTTAGTTCCTTTTTTTAGCCTTTTGTATGATTAGCATAAATAGACCGAGGGCCTTCTTTTGTAACACTTTTTGCCATTTTGAGATTACGAGTTTAGAGAGAGAAATAAGAAATCCTCTTCCATTTTCCAAGTTGTTATTGTTGTGTAGATAACTTCTTTTTACGCTTCCGCACCCTAGATTACATCAAAATATTTTGGGAGTACGGGTTTTGTGAGTTAGCGAGATTTTTGGAGTTGTGCATTTGATGGTCCTAGGGTAAGCATTCTAAAATTTGGGTGGCCATATTAAAATCTGAATGAAAATTAGAGAGTTGGACATAGCATAAAAAGTGCCATTAGCTTTGGATAATTTTAGACAGTTAGATTCAATCTTCCCCGTCAATAATCCCGCACAAAGAAAACCTGTATGTTTTATAATATAGGTTGCAGTGATAGTTTTTCCCCCCAAACCGGCTCCAAGAAGTTCTCTGCAGTCTCTCTCCCTCTCCCTTCGATTTCTTTTAGTTGTCCACCTTTACATCTTCACATTGCATTTCAGTTGATATATATCTATATACTGCTAGATACTTAGCAAATAATAAACTTACGATTGTTGATTGTTACTGTTCTAAAAAACCCGCCTAGGCACGCCTAGGCTTGAGGCTTGGGAGAAACGCCTCGCCTTAAGTTTTTCACGCCTTATTCTTGGTAAAACCCTTAAGGCGCATTTTTTTTTCTAAAAAGAACAATGCTTTAGTGAAATAATATCGTCTTTTAAAGAATTTTTTTACAAACCAGACCATTATCTCATCCAAAATAATCAAATAGTATTTTAATTTGTAAATATTCAGACGTATTTTTATGATATGTACAATTTTAGTTTTTTAATAGCCTTGTTATGGTTAAAAAATATTAAAATATATTAAGAAGGCCTAAACGCCTTTTGACGCCTTTTTACGCCAAGGCCCGCCTAGGGTTCAAAGGCTTAAGGCTTGGCCTCCACGCCTCGATCACGCCCCGCGTTTTTTAGAACCTTCCCAATGCTATTTATGTTACCAGTGTATGCCTCTGACAATTATATTTTGCTCATGGCCATTGTTTAGGAATGTGAACATTCTTTAGTCCCAAGACAGAAAAAGTATGTACGGGTCCGGTTCTTCAGATCTGGTTGGAGAATCAGAAAAGGTAAGTTCCCTACTCAGCCTCATACTCTTCTAATTGTTTTCTAATGGATCAATTTTGTGAAATACTCCCTCCTCCCAAATTAAGTGTTCTATTGTCCTTTTTGGTTCGTCCTAATTTAAGAGTCCTTTTTTCTAAAAATAGTACATAAAGTTAGGTGAGATTCCAAAGTTACCCATCCCAACAATACCCATGGGTGAGCAGTTATCCAAGTATTTATAGTTCTTTGGAGGATATATTTGCACAACATTTTTTCTTCTTAAAATGTTTTGACTTTCAATCTGCACTCTTATTATGGGACGATATAAAGACTTCAACTTGAAATGGATTAGTTGTTTTGTCTCCGTATGTGTAGCTATCTATATATATAAAACCGGGTTACTCTACATTTATGCGGCCTTAACCTCAATTTATCTTTGGGGGTAACCCACGAAAATGAGAAATAAAGTTCATAAAATTATCAGTATTGCTGATTGATTTTCCTTGTATTTTTTCTAGTGATTTGTATGAATTCTCTTTTTTGCAGTACCTGGTAGAAAAGCATGTGAGATCAAAATGGTACACCAAGAAGATGCTGGTTTGAATGTCGAAATGGCAAAGCTGGCCTTCGCGAGGGGAATATGGAGTTACGTGTGTAAGATGGATAATGCGCTTCGCAAATACCCTGCAATCTGAAGTCTTCAATCCACTTCAGCTGTGAATGCAATCACTCTCATTCAGAAGGTGCGGAGAGTTTCTACCCATATTTTTACTTGCAATGTGACGTAAATTAGTTTCTTATTCCCAAAATATATAAGATCATGTTGATATAAATTAGTTTCTTATTCTCAGAATATATAAAACCTTGTCCTTGGTTAGTTAAAGGTAGTACCTTAGAGGGATGCCAAGTGCCCTGGCCCTAGCTACGGTTGGTCTCGAGTTCTAGACATGAGAGTAGAGCCGGAAAATGAGTGGATATCGGCGGATTGAAAATGGTTTGGGTTGAAAATGGGCGTGTTAGAAATGGTTCGAGGCGAGTTGCGGGTCGGATTCGGATGGTTATTTGGTTTTCCCATTTTTTCTCTTATTTTTCGAGAACCCAATTACCAATCTATGCCCTTCTTTAAAAAAAAAAACATAGGAGAAAATCGCTGATACTACAACTCGCACATGACCCTTTTTAACTCGCACCTAAACCGATCTATTGGGCCATTAAACCCTTTTAAACCCGCACAACATACTTACTAAAACCGAATGGTTTGTTTCCGGGTTAATTTTGGGTGAATTTGTAATGCTATGGGTGGATTTGTAATGCTAAACCCATATTGCCAGGCTTACATCGGAGCAACCTCTATATATGGGGGTAGCAATAAGCTGGACATTTGTTGGATATTATATGTTTATATATAAAATAACATAAAAATTATATTATGTCAATAAAGAATTCACATTTATCATATATCCACAATATAATATTTTGGCAATGTTGAAGAGAAATTTAAATGAACTACAATAACAATAATTGTAATATAGGGTAAATTCCATTCCATTTACCTACCCTATATATTGGTCAAAATCCAGAACATCGTGTTTTGCAAAATGCCACAAATCTCCCCAAAGTTTAGATAAATTCAGCACAAATGGACAAATCCCCCTTATTTGAAAAAACTCGTTAGTTGACAGTTAAATATTTAAATGAAAAAAATACCCTTGTTGACACTGTTGAGTGGGCGAAATATTTTTTAAAAAGTAAGCAGACAAATACCTTCATTATATATTATGGAGTTGAGTTTTTATTTATATACGGTAATTTTGTTTTTTGAATTAAAATTTCCGAATTATAATACGGAAGGGTGTTCAATTTATTATGCCCATTGCCCACCAACAGTTTACTAACAAAAAGGAGGCTTGCGGTATTTTTTTAAAAACTAAAAGGAGATATATAGCATTTCACGAAACATAAGGGGTCTAAAATGAATTTACTCTTGAAATATAACATGGAAATTTTAACATCAATCATAATAATATATAATAGGCATATAAAAAAATGTGTTTGAATGTGCATGTAATGAATGTGTATATATAACTCAACTCAGCAAAGCCTTTTTCCAATTATTTGGGATCGATTACATGATATCATGTTTTTTTTACAAAATCCCACCAAGTCAATTTAGGTCTACCTCTACCCTTTGCGTTACCATCAGTACAAACTAAATCACTCTTTCTTATGGGAGCATTCATTGGTCTACACTTGATGTGTCCAAATCATTTAAGCCAATTTTCTCTCAATTTATCTTCTATAGGAGCTACTTTTACCATTTCAAGAATTTGTTCATTTATAATTTTATTCTTTCGAGTTTTATCACACATCTTAGCATTCGCATATCTGCCACGATCATTTTTTACACATTTTGTTTTTTGGTTGCCTAATACTCCGTCTCATATAACATGGCGGGTCTAATGGCCGTCCTTAAAATTTTCCCTTTTGACTTCAGAGGCATGTGTCAATCACACAATACGCTGGTTACAATTTTGCACTTAACCTAACCCGGTTTAATCATTGAGTAACATCATCACTAATATCTCCTTCTTTTTGAATGATCGAGCCAATGAACGAAAATGATCATTTCTAGGTATCTCTCGACTCTCCAACTTCACCACATCCTCGTTTGTTCTCCTGTTATTACTAAAATTGCATTCCACATTCATTTTAAGTTCAACTTATTTCAAATCATCTTGTTTTTAGAGTTTCTCCCCACAATTCCAATCTAGTATTTGAGAATTCACTATTTTTTCCAGCATACATATCCTTGGTCATATTAATATCTACGAGAAACTCCTTTTTTTATGTAAAACCTACCGTAATATATCACTTGGTATCCTATCACACGTCTTCTCCAAAATTGTAAAAACCATATAAAGATCCTTCTTTTTTTCTCTGTACCTCTTCTTTAATCTCCTCAATAAATAAATAGCTTCAATGCATAAACCCAAACTTCTCATGTTTTCGTCCGTGAGCCTAAACGTTTCCTGAAAAATGGTTATTTATACAACATCAGCTAAAAGCCGAATGAGGTTCAATCTCCAAACATTCCAGGGTTTTCAGAAAATAGATACCTATTCAAGTCAAAAGAGAAAGCATATACATATATGGAGAGGAACTTGCAGTAAATAGATATAATTTTTCCAATCTCAATCTATGAACGTGTATATACACGTATATATAATTATATATGCAATTCCTATTTGTTAAACTGGAAGGCGATGGATATATAAGGGGTTGATATAGTTTAGAGTGAAATCTTGTGATTTTTTCTTTCATTTTTGGGGTTTTTCTTCCTATGTAATTATTCTTTTCATCCTTCATTACTTAGATTTTTTTGTTTTCAGTAATTTGTAATTGTGCTTTTTATCCCTAATTACTTACCTAAGAAGTACGGACACTTCTCCGAAGGTGATGCGCCCGTGTCGGACAATCGTTGTAGTATTTATTCATCATCACTTATAACTTACCCGTGTACACATTGAGGGAATTCTGAGTTTTGAGAGAGTTGTAACTCTTCCGAATTTAATCAAAGAAAGGAAGTAATCATTATCCATGGACGTAGACAAATTGGTGAATCACTTGCCTCTTGTATTGTGCGATGTGTGTGATTTCTCTCAAGTGTCTCATTGCATTTCATTTAGATTATATTTCCCTTGTTATCTATTTCGTTTGTTATTCATATTGGATCTTGAGCATGAATGAATCATTCTAATTGTAATGCCCGTTATTTTATTTTTTTTAAAAAGAATTACGACACTCCGCGTGGCTTGGCAGCCTTGTTTGCCATTTTAAAAAAGGGGACGCTTCACGAACACGTCCTGGACACTTCGTGGACAAGACGAGGTGCCAAAATTAAAAACACTAAGAAGAAATTATAGTGTCATCTTTTAAAATTAAATCGTGTAAGGGTGTATGAATAAT
The DNA here is from genome assembly GCA_949130495.1 of Sambucus nigra. Classification (NCBI taxonomy): domain Eukaryota; kingdom Viridiplantae; phylum Streptophyta; class Magnoliopsida; order Dipsacales; family Adoxaceae; genus Sambucus; species Sambucus nigra. The sequence continues at coordinate 685,617,229 of OX422213.1, read as the reverse complement.
AATAAGAAAAGTTAAAAGAATGAAGTTATTGTCTCACCTAATTTAAATGCATATTTTTTTACTTACGATTTAGCTGTCATTATGAAATATTATGAAATACTGGAGCATGTTAATTTTAATAAATTAGTTTCACAACTATTTTTGTTTTTGAAATGCAAAGCAGATGAAAGTATATATATGCAAGTATAAAAATATATTTATACGTCGCCGTGTCTTTGTCGTGTCCTAGTTTTCTAAGGTTTGTTGTGTTGGCGTGTTCGTGTCGCGTTAACGCCGGCAAATAAGCGGGTGTGGGCGGATTTGGTCACGTCATTAACGGGTTAGGGTCATGAGTCGGATTAGGGCTGTCAACAAATCGGGTCTGGACCGGATCGGGGTCGACCCTAATCCGTTTAATAAAAAAATTGGCGGATCAGGTCTGACCCGATAATCCGACGGATCTTTAAAATTATGTTCCGGACCCGGATCTGTTAATGACTTGATTCTCCGATCCGTTTAATTTTATGTTTTTATTATTAAATTTATGTCTTGACAGGTCTGATTATCCACCAAATCCGATTACCCGATCCGTTTATTTTTATCCTTTTATTCTGCTTTGTTTTTAAGTGAATTTCCACATTCCACAAAATCAAGTATTCTATTTTGACAAAAATTGAAACAAAAGTTTACACATTCTGTACCTGTTTAGTTAAACAAAAGTTTACAAAAATTGAAACAAAAGTCTACACATTCCACAAAATCAAGTTTACACATTCTTGTAAACTCACAAACAGCCCACTAAACATTTTGTACCTGTTTAGTTAAATTTTAATAAAAAAAAAGTTTTGCTTAATTTCAATGCCACTATAACAAGCATAAGAAAAAAAAAAGTCTTTCAACACTAGCTGGTTCAAATTGAACCATTCAATAGCTTTTCCTTAATTTCAAGCAGTAGCTTTTCCAAAATTTCAGCCAACAGTCTTAAAAAAAAGTCTTCAATCTAAAAATAAAATACCAAAAGTAATTATAGTTCAATTACAAACAAAATCTCAAAACAGAAGATAAAATATCCAACGCGCAGAAGCCCTTTTGAACATAACACCACCAACTCCAAATCTGCGAGACTTCAATTACCTGAAATAATAAAAAAAATAATGAACAAAACATATTTTGAGATTATCAAAACAATACTTGAAACATATTTTCAAACGACTTACATATTTTGAGATTATCAAAACAAGCTTTCCAATGTGATTCACAACTTCCCACTATCAGATTCATCCACATCTGAAAAATATACAATCTGAATGAGAATACATGAATTTGCCAAGTAAATAAAATTAAAAAATTTATATTTACAAACTTGACTTCCTTCTTGACTCAATCCAATCACTTGTAGTCACTATAGTCTCCACAATTTCTGGAAGCAATGAGGAACGTGTCTCATCAATCACCCTACCCCCAAACACTAAATGCCGACTCTGAAGCAACGGTTGTAGCCGGAACAGCTAAAACATCACGAGCCATCTTAGCTAGGACTGGAAGTTTGGGACTACTAATTTTCCACCAAGCCAAAATGTTGAAATTCTCATTTCTTGGAAAAACAGGTTCTTCCAAGTATTGATCAGCCTCAGACTTTTGAAAGGAACGAATATTAGACGAACGAGATTGAGTCAACCATTTATCAAAATCAGACATCTTATCATACGGGTTGGAACAAGAATTTGACGCACTACTAGAGCTGCCATCACTAGTATTGTGTCCAAAAACATCCATAGACAAACTAGAATCACCTCCGTACTCATTAAATAAATCTACGGACCCTACAAACATAACTACCCGCCAGATCTCCGTATATCTTGTCGTAATAAAATTCCACTAGGTCTAACTTAAACCTTGGATCAAGCGCAACAGCAATGGCCAAAACCAAACTACACTCCTCCCAATATTTTTAGAACTTTTTCCTCATCGGACTAGCCATAAAACGGAGACAAGAATGCTCACAATTTTCCCAATCCATCAACAAAAGCCGAATGTTACATAAATCAGCAAAAAAAAACGTTTGCTGTTGGGAAATTTGTCCCGCTAAAATGGCGTGTTGCATAAAAAAAAACCTTTAAACAATCCTTTATCAAAAAAGCAACTTGCCACTCTTCTTCCGATGGATTATGATTATAATTCTTACCAATTAAGGCCAAACGACACACAACTTCCTTCATTTCCAATGCTGTCTCGAGCATTAAATAGGTTGAGTTCCACCTATTTGGGACATCCATTGGAATTTTCTTCCTACATCTCTCCTTAACTTGATTGCATGAAAACATCAAATTTTTGTTTACCGTAAGGGGACTTGTTCAAGTACCTTACGGTATCTTGTATTTTAGTTACAAGTCCCCCAATTTCCTTTAAACCATCTTGCACAATCAAATTAAGAATGTGGGCGCTACATCTCACATGAAACATTTCTCCCCCATAATAAAGCAATGATTTATCACAAAGATAACTTTTTAAAAGCCTAGTCATTACATCATTTGCCCCGGCATTATCCACCATCATTGAGAATAACTTTTTATCTATGTTCCACTCCAAAATTAAATCAGAAATCAGCCTAAACAAAGTTTCGCCATCATGTGGCCACTCAATCCACCGATAATTAAGTATCTTCTTTTTTAGTCCCCATTCTTCATTAATAAAATGAGCAGTCAAACATGCATAAGCAATGTTTTGATGGTCCGATGTCCACAAGTCAGTGGTACGTGTGATTCTACAAGACAAATTATCTAACAAGCTATAAATCTCCCTCTTTTTTTCTTCGTTCACAACAATGCAATCAGCCCTAGATGTGCTACGAGTTGGAGGCTTAAAATTTGGATTAAGACCTTTACAAAACTTAATAAAATATTCATGTTCAACCATGGCAAAAGGATAAGCATGCTTCATCATGATAATAGCAGGATCTTTTCTACTTTCAAATTGATCAAACTTGTAATTCTCAATTTTAGTAGAACCATCCGCTATCCTTTTGGATGCTTGTAACATTTGTTGCCCTATATCCACCTTGGTTCTAGTGTTGCACCTACCCAAATGTTTTTTCAAATGGCTTGTTCCCTTACGACTATCTCCAGCAAAAGATTTTTTACAATGGTTACGTTTTGCCAAAATATCCCCATTCGGCCCTTTAAATTTAGTAAAATCACTCCAAACCACATAAGTTAATTTTCTTTGTTTTTTTTCCATTTACCTCCTGATTTTCACTACTGTCTGCGTGATCAAAATCCTCCTGAGTTGTGTTGTTTTCGTTCACACCTGGGCTTCTTACGTTTTGACTTTGATTTTGATTTGTTCCCGCCGTAGACATTTTAAGGTTCTGAAAATACACAAAAATGTCACTTTTAATAAGAATGTAGTCTACTATTAATACAAAATATCAGAATATTTTTAGATCAAATTAATAATCAGAATATATGTAGTAATATAATAAAAAGTCTACTACTGATATAAAACAGTTTTTATGAGACTCCCATTTATTTATATATATATATATATATATATTTTTTTTTGAGAAGAGGGATGATACCCCCACACATTATAGAAAATTAGAGAAATAGCCTCTCCAAGTGGCATAATAGTAGAACCTGCCTCTACTAAATGGCTTACAAGACTTGACCTGGCTAAAAAGCTAAATATACTAAAGCGTAAATGAATCCACTTTTACCAAGCCCCTTAATTGATTTGGAAAATCCCCCATATCATGGGAGAACACATCCTCTTTATACTTGCTACCTCTATTTGCCAAGAAATCTGCCACTTGATTTGCTTCCCTATGTGTATGGACGGTAGTGTACTTAAGCTCCTTCAAAAGTTGTGTGGTGCAGTTGATTGTCCAAGCTATTTTCTAAGGAATTTGGGCCTTTCCTTGGAGAATATCTATAAGAACTTTGGAGTCACTCTCTATTATAATTTCATACTGCTTCAAATCCTTGAAGAACTCCACTCCTCTCTTTAATGCTAGAGCCTCAGATTCTATGTTTGAGAGCACTAAAAGCCCACACCATTTCACCAATCTGATTTCTAAGAATGCCTCCAACTCCACCTTGACCTGGGTTCCCAAGAGCGCTACCATCAGTATTGAGTTTTAAATTCCTAGTGGAGGGGACAACCATTTGATCTGCAAGCTTGAAATAGAATGTTGGAAAGCTTTCTTTGGGCTATGAAGAGTCTTGAGGTGTAAAACCTGAGACAAAACAGAATTAGAATTCAGACTTCCATTAGCATACCTGCCTTTTTTCCTATGCTGCCATAAGCATCAACATGTCAGGGCTGGGATAAGGTTATTTAGCACTGGATCAGCCTTAATTCCATGGGACCACCATTGAAAGAGTATGTTTCTAACTCCTCCTGAAGTAATTTTTTGACTCCACATTCTTGAGGTAAATGACCCCATACTCTAGTAGCGACCTCCCCATGCACAAAGATATGATCTATGTTTTCTTCTGATGGACTAGCACAACAGTTACACTTAGATGGCCCTCTAACTCCAATAGATCTAATCTTGTCATCTGTAGATAGATGGCTGTTTAACATTTTCCACAAAAACACTGATACTTTTAATGGAATAATAGGATTCCAGATATACTTGGCACTGATTTGGGAGGAGGATTTAAGTCTGCAAATCTCCCAAGCAGATTTAACTTGAAAAACACCTGTAGAAGATGGTTTCCAGATCAGTTTGTCTGGGATATCATGCCAGATCTCAGTGAAGCTACTGATTTTTGTTGTTACTGCATATGGAAACTTCGAATCCAGCAAAGACCTATCCCAAGTTTGATTAAGTCTCCAGAAACTGTTTATAGGTTGATCTGCTACTGATTGCAGGTTCTTGCACTCTTCGACTCCCCAATTATCCTTGTAAATGCATATGTCCCCTTTGCCAGAACATGTTATCTTCTGTATCCTCTCTCACTGAACACATTCGATTCCATACGTGGGCTCCACTTTTTCTTGGAGCTATTGTTGGGTGGTGAGTTCTACAGTATGCAGCATGCATGTACTTGGCCCAAATAGACTCTTTGGTTCTTAAAATCCACCACAATTTCATGCTCAAAGAATTAATAATGTCCTGAATGACTCTGATCCCCAAGCCTCCTTCATTAACTGGTCTTGTAATCTTTTCCCACTTGCACCAATGATGCCTATCCTCTCCAAAGTTGGATCCCCAGAAAAAATTTGCTAGAGCCTTGTTCAATTTACTTATAATTGACTTTGGGGGAGATAAAGCTGCAAGGAGGTATAGATTCATAGATATGAGCACTGATTTTATGAGCACTAACTTACCCCCTGTAGATAAACACTTTGCCTTCCAACCAGCTAGTTTTTTCCTCACCTTTGACACCATATTTTCAAAATAGCATATTCTCTTTCTCCCACTATATAGGGGGCAGCCTAGGTATTGTAAAGGGCCTTGTTTTATCTGAATTTGAGAAATCAACTTCAAATTTGAAACTGCTTGAGGCTTGATCTTGTTAGATATAACTATTGAACTTTTCTCCTTATTGATCAGCTGACCCGAGCCCTGCTGATAGAGATTCATGACTTCCATTATCTTCTTAACTTCTCTCTTCATTTCTGAACCAAAAATGATCAGGTCATCTGCGAAAGCTAGATGATTAAATTTGGGACATGAAATTGGCATTTTAAAACCAACATAACCATTACTTTGCACAAGATTATGTAAGTTTCTGGAAAGCACATCAGCCATTATCACAAAAGGAGATGGGGATAATGGGTCCCCTTGCCTTATACCCCTTGTGGCATGAAAGAAACCTACGTTTTTCCCATTGACCATAATTGTTATCCGGTTGTTTGATAGGATCCTCAAGATTAAATCTAACCACTGCTCACAAAAGCCCATCTTCCTCGTAACTTTGATCAGAAACACCCAATTTACTTTATCATATGCCTTTGACATGTCCAGCTTCATAATGATATTGCCCCCAACATTCTTTGAATTAATTCTTGACATACATTCTTGAGCTAGTAAGACATTTTCAGTTATGGACCTCCCCTTAATAAAGCCTGATTGAAGAGGAGAAATTATAGAGGGAAGAAACTTGGAGATTCTATCATTTAAGATCCTTGAAAATATCTTATTAATGAAGTTTTGGATACTGATAGGCCTAAAATCATTGAAAGATTTTGGGTTATCTTTTTTAGGAACCAAAGCAATTCTTGTTGCTGTGCATATCTTAGGGAGGCAATTACCTGCAAATAAATAATGAACTGCCTTCAATAAGTCTTCTTTAATTTCTCCCCCGTATGTAGTGAAGAATTTGCCATCAAAACCATCAACTCCTGGACAGCTGTTTGAATTTAGCCCCTTAACTGCATGAACCAACTCTTCCATTGTAGGCCACTGAACAAGAAAATTATTCATGTCCTCTGTGATTTGGTGATGAATTATTTCCAATAACTTCTCTTGGCAAACTGGATTCAGTTCTCCTTCTTGGGAAAATTTTTGTGCAAAAAAATTTATAGCTTCTTCTTCAATTTCTGTTGTGGAATCAATCCAATTTTCATCATTATTTCTAATCCTCTGAATATTTAGCCTCTTCTTCTTTCCTCTCACAATACTATGGAAATATGCTGAATTTTTGTCCCCCTCAACTACCCATTTTCATTAGCTTTTTGACTCCAGAAATCTGACTCGATTTTGAGCATTTTGTTATACCATGCTGTGGTTCTATGAAGTTCCTCTCTATTCTCCTCTGTTGGATTCTGTTCATCTGAAACCTCTGCATTGAGTGACTCGTCTTCAGCATTTCGAGCTTTCTGAAAGATATCACCAAAAGTTGATTTACTCTAAATACTTAATTTCTTTTTAATGTCTTTAAGCTTTAAGGAAATAACAGTAATTGGATTTGGGCACGTCTCTTGACTCCATGTGCTCTTAATTATATCACCACATTCTTCTTTGCTTGTCCAAAAGTGGAGGAATCTAAAGCTTCTAGCTGAAACATTTGTCTGAAATTCTCCTCTAAGGAGCACTGGAGCATGATCAGACACTTTTGTTTAGATGAGACACCATCCATTTGTACTTTAGATCCATACAGGCTTGATTCATCATTACTCTATCTAATCGACACCAAATACTATGATCCACATCCCTTTTATTATGCCAAGTAAACTTTGACCCCTGATATCCCACATCAATAAGCCCATTCAGCTCAATACATTCAACAAATTCATACATGGCTCCTAAATTAACTTCATTACCACCTGCTTTTTCATTTGTAGAGGCCACTACGTTGAAATCACCCCCTACCATCCATGGAATATTTGATGAACTTTCATTGAGATAACTCCATAATTCCCTTCTTGCATTCCTATTACAGCTGGCATAAACCATGCTACACTGTATTGCTCTGTCATCCAGATTAAAATTAAAAGTGATACATTGATTCATATCAGAAATAATTTCCCACTTAATCTCCTCCTTAAAGAAGCACCAAATTTTGCTGTTAAGGTTTGATACATAGGATTCAAAACCTAATTTCAAGCAGAAGGACTTTATTCTACTGGCATCTAGCTTTGGCTTAAGCACAACTAACATTTGAAGACTACGGATCTTCTTTAATCTTTTGAGTCTCCTTATAGCTCCTTTCTTTGATATACCTCTGATATTCCAAATTAAGGCACTGATCATTTAGACTTACTAAGAGATGCAGATTTTGAGTTAGATCTTAGAATTCTAATGGAGCCATACGGATGTTCTTTGCTTCTACTTCCTCTGCCTACCTTGTTTTTCCTTGAGACAACTGTGAAACCATCTGCAAATTCAGCATCCAGAGAGTTATTTGGAACTACAATATCTGGACTTTTGCATATTTCTGGCTCTAAATAATTCCCATGCACAACTTCCTGTATAAGACCTTTAGTTTGACCTTCCTTTATAGTGCTTACATCAAATTTCCCCATATCGCTGCTGTCCTCATTTAATCCTTGATTCAATTCTGCGACTACAACTAGATGATTCTCCATTTGCTGATCACGGTCATGACTTTCCTGCACTTGAACTACCAATTTAGTGGGCTCATCAATTCGTGAATCATTTTCTTTACTGTGTTGAATCTCCTTTACTGCTTCCTGTTGAATTTTTTTTTTCTTTTTCTTCCCATGAATGATGTGATAAACATTTGTTTAGCAACTTTCTTGTGTGTCTCACTTCGGAATTCTCCTTCTTCCAGGTTTGAATTATTTTTTTCCATATCACTGCTGTCCTCATTTAATCCTTGATTCAATTCTGTGACAACAACTAGATTATTCTCCATTTGCTGTTCATGGTCATGACTTACCTGCGCTTGAACTACCGATTTAGTGGGCTCATCAATTTGTGACTCATTTTCTTTACTGTTTTCAAACTCCTTAACTGCTTCCTGCTAAATTTTTTGTCTTCTTCCCATGAATGATGTGATAAGCATTTGTTTAGCAACTTTCTTGTGTGGCTCACTTCGGAATTCTCCTTCTCCCGGGTTTGAATTATTTTTTTTCCCACTTTTGTGTAGAAAGTTTTTTGAACCCATGTTTTTGTGGCCTCTGTGACCTGCTGCACACCTGTAGCTTGAATCTTGGGGCATTTATCTACTTCCTTCTTCAAAAAACAATTAACTTGAATATGGCCTTTCTTTTCACAATGAAAACAAAATGGGGGAAGGTCTTCATACACAATAGGTTGCCAGAAACCTGTTATTTTATCTGTATTGCCAATCCATACTCTTGATGGTAATATTTTCTTTAAATCAACCTCTACACACACCCTAGCTTGACTAGGTCTTGCTAATGAATCTGTTGAGGTATCAACTTTGAGGGGAGATCCTACCACTTGGGCTATTGAGAACAAGGCATTCCTGTTGAATAGGTGAATAGGCAGAAGGGGGAAAAGGATCCAAGATGGGACTATCGAAGATTCTTTGTTGGGGTGAAAATCTATATCCCATTTGAAGGTTCTCATGGGATAACTATGAATATACCAGATATCTTTCAACCAGATTCTATGGTAATCGTCCTCATGGTCTAGTCTGATCAGGACATGCTTTTGGTCTATCAATCCATTATGTGAGGAGGTTTTTAAATGGAGTGTAGAGAAGAACTTACGAATATCGTCGATTGGTGGTCTTCCATGAGAGAATTTCCCTACTATTGTATGCTTAAAAGGTGTAGCCATTGCTTGTCGCTTGACATCTTCATAAAAAATTGCTGGTTCCCCTTTATACGAGGTGACTTCCTGTAGATCAATACTTGTTTCCTCTTTTGAGCCAAGAGCTTGTGCAAATGATCGAGGGTTCTGCTGTTTAGAGGCTATAGTTGTGTTGTTTGGAGCGTGTTGGGCTGGTGGTGATAAGGATAATCCTACCCCCATGATGGAGGTAGGTTGGGCGGCCATCCATTTATTTATATTTAATCATCAAAACTGAGCAAAATATATTACTGAGGGAAATCAAATTTTACAATCCTATTCAACTAGCAAGGGTACAAATTAATCCACACATTAGAAAGAGGAGTAGACAAGGCATGCATAACAGTCATAAAAAAAGCACATATCAAAAACATACCTGTGGATGATCTTAACGGCAGAGGCAGTGGTGGGGGAAAATCTCCAAAGCAAAAGGCATATATCCGAAATGAAAACCCTTAGTTTTAAATCTAAAGAAAAAACAAAGAAACTTAAATTGCACATATTACACACAACACAAGATCTGGGTTTAAGCCCTAACAAAACCGAAAATAACACAACTCATATATTTGTGGTGAGTAATGGGTTTAAGCCCTAACAGATCCGGATATGGATCGAAAAAAAATTGTTCGTGGGTCTTTATCATAGAAGTTTAGTAGTTTATTTGTGGTGGTAGTTTATTTGTGTGGTATGGAATGAGTCCCATTCAATGAGAGAGAGAGAGAGAGAGAGAGAGAGAGAGGGTTTACCTTGTTTTGTTTCTCCCTTTGCCGTCGAAAGTGACGGCAAAGAATGGGTGGTGGGTCTTTGATTAATTCTTTAGGGTTTTGTTACAATCCCACTTTTTATTATTTTAAATTTTTATATAGGTTAAAAGATTATATATATATATATATATATATATATATATATATATATATATATATATATAATAAATCAGGAAGAATGTATGTATGATATTCTTGCTCTTTTATGCATGATATTTTTTTCTTCTTATGCATGATATTTCATGTGTTGCATGGGTGCATAACATACATAAACGCATACATACATACATACATACATGCATACATAACAAATGGGCTGGGCTAATGGGTTGGGCTTTTAATTGGGCTGCGCTAAAAATTTGGGTTGAGCTTTTATTTGGACTGGGCTAAAAAAATGGGTTGGGCTTTTAATTGGGCTGGGCTAAAAAATTGGGCTGGGCTTTTATTTGGGATGGGCTAAAAAATTGGTCTGGGCTTTTAATTGGGCCAGGCCCAAAATAGTGGGTTGGGCTTTTATTTGGGTTGGGCTAAATCGTGCCATAGGCACGGGCATGGGCTAGTATATATATATATATATATATATTCGGGTCGGGTCTTAATCAGATCAGAGCTACTAGTATCCATATCCGGTCCATTAACTAAACGGGTTATCGGGTTACCGGATCTAAAAACTTGTACCAGATCCGGATATATGGATCAGGTCCTTATCGGGTCCGGGTCTGGACCCGGTCCATTGACAACCCTAAGTCGGAGTAACCATCGACCCGCTTTCCCATTCAAAATTTTTAATTACAAATCCTTAGTTTATATGAGTAGGAAGGATAGAGGGCCATTTCTCAACCCACCTAAACCCGCAAATAATCGGTGAGTTTTTAGTGACCCATATGCTAACCGACTGAAACATATGTGATGGGGCTCATTTTCAACCATTGCGGGTAAAAATGGATGAATGATATTGTTTGGGTCCACTTTTACCGGCCTTACGAGTCGGACGTGACACTCCTATCCACGCCCGTGCTTCATAGTTACTTACAAATTTTGTTTCTTATCAAAAAAATTATGACGAGTTCTCTCCACCCGCTTACTTCTTTAGTGTAATATTTTATAGCTCATTCTTTTTTTCTCTGATATAGCCTTTCATTTGAATTCTCTTAATTTTTATATTTCTTCATTGTGCCAAAGTAAAATGGTTTATATGGTATCCAGTGTGTGTCATTCTCATGTTGGCAAGTGTCCGATACGTATCTGACTTGTATATGTGTTCTAGGTAGAATTATCTTTGCGTCTTCGAGTTAAACTTCAGTCATTAAGTAACAGGTAATCAACATTGCTTTTCTTTTTGGGTCGTCCCCTTCATTACTGAAGGTTTGCACCAAGGTAATCAACATTTCTTTGCCCAACATGTCTCTTAGTAATGTTGGGGAAAAATTTGTAGTAGAGTTCAAGGTAAAAGTATATTTTATACAGCTTTGGCCACCTTGAGTTGGGGAAAGATATTTAAAAAAAAATAGTTTTGTTTGAAGCCTAATAATATAGCATCTGTATATGGTTGCGTTTTAAGAGGTCGTACCTTGGTGCGATGGCAAGTGCTCTCTCCCAAGCTACGGTTGGTAATTGTGCTTTTTATCTTTCGTTACTTTGTTTATCAGTAATCTGTAATTATGCTTTTGTATCCTTCATTACTTACATTTTTCGTTTCTTATCGAAAAAATTACGAGTTCTCTCCACCCACACGCGCACTTCTTTAGTGTAATATTGTATAGCTCATTCTTTTTTTTCCTCTCATATAGCCTTTCATTTGAATTCTCTTAATTTTCATATTTCTTAAGTGTGTCATTCTCATGTTGACATGTGTCCTAGTAGCTTCGTATCTAAGCACTCAAAATTAAGAATTTATCCGTTGGGTTATAGGCTTGTAAAAAATCTATTGACACCTATCCGAGAGTATCTGCACAATATCAGTGTTCGATATGTATCTGACTTGTATATGTGTTCTACGTAGAGTTACCTTTGTGTTAAACTTCAGTCATAAACAGGTAATCAACGTTGCTTTTCTTTTTGGGCCGTCCCATTCGTTACCGTACGTTTACGCCAAAATAACCAACGTTGCTTTCCCAACATGTCTCTTAATAATGTTGGGGAAAAATAGGTACTAGAGTTCAGGGTAAGAGTATATTTTATACAGCTTTGACCACCTTGAGTTGGGGAAATATATGTGAAAAAAATAGGTAGTTTTGTTTGAAACATAAGAATATAACATCTCTATTGCAGAAGGCTCTCGCTTAACTGCTGGGAGAGGCGGATGTCAGCTGGTCTTATTCCCATATATGGAGAGGCTGCTCCCATATTTTGAACCCGAGACCAACTGTAGCTTGGGCGAGGGCACTTGCCATCTCACATGTACATGAAAATTTAAGTTCACTTTAATTTTTGCACTAACACTTACCAAATGTAAGGTTTGTCGTTCTAATTAGAAAGTTAAATAAACGCGTATTATATTCTTCGGCGACCTTAAACTAACATAATCAATTACATATGAAAAGCAAGAATTCATGTGAAGCAAAACCTATGTCCCAAATCCCACATGCTCGTCATTTATATTTTATTATATGTTTTTTTGATGAATAATGTTTCGTTTTTTCTTTTAGGTCCCCCCCGGATTGGATATTAACAACAATGCAATTGTCACAGCTCCTTCAGAGACCTTAACCGAAATGTTCGTATCTTCCCAAATTGTTGCTGGTGAATCCATCAAGAGGAAACTTTCAAGAAGGCCTTCAAATAAATTTATAGCCAAGGGACTGCTAGTTGCTGGCGGTGTAATTTGCCTGTATCGCGGTCACTCTAACTTGGGCGTCAAGGTTGCTGTGGCATACGTCTTGAGTAAGCTCACCAAACGCGGTGTTACATCAACCCAAAATGCGCAACCCTCTGTATTATAAAGGTTAACTATATGTAACATGCTGCATATATTACATAAGATCAGTCACACTTTCATATTTCATGTGATATCCTGCTGTACATATAACTGTAATTGTAAAAATATGTATATCAGGTATATACCTACTTCTTCGAAATATAAATGAAACAAATTACATGATAGTTAAATAAGTTTTCTTGACCCTGTATGAAATTAGTGCTTCTTTAAAAAGTTTGATTTTTGGAAGGAACTCTTGATTTGATAAAAACCAAAAAATAATGAAAAAAAAATACAGAAAGCGAATAAAATCCCAAAAATAATGAAAAAAAATTCAGAAAGTGAATAACCTCCCAAAAAAATGAAAAAAATCCAGAAAGTGAATAAAAACCTAAAAAAATTGAAATAAATCCAGAAAATGAATAAAACCCCAAAAATAAAAATAAAAATCCAGAAAGTGAATAAAACCACCAAAAATAATGAAAAAAATACAGAACGTGAATAAAATCCCAAAAAAAGAAAAAAAAATCCATAAAATGAATAAAATTAAAAAATAATGAAAAAAATCTAGAAAGTGAGAAACCCTCGAAATAATGAAAAAAAATTCGGAAACTGAATAAAAACCCAAAAATAATGAAAAAAAATACATAAAGTGAATAACCCCCCCCCCCCCCCCCCCCCCCCCCAAATGGAAAAATTCCAGAAAGTGAATAAAAAATAAAAAATAATGAAAAAATTCTAGAAAGTGAGTAAAACTCCCAAAATTAAAAAACGTGAAAACAAAAAACCCCAAAAATGAAGAAAATTCTAGAAAGTGAATAAAAACCCAAAAAGAATTAAAAAAAATCCAGAATGTGAAATAAAACCCAAAAAATTATGATTTTTTTTTCCTGAAAGTGAATAAAACCCCCCAAAAAATGAAAAAAATCTAGAAAGTGAATAAAACCCCAAAAATACTGAAAAAATACAGAAAGTGAATAAACTCCCAAAAATAATGAAAGAAATTCATAAAGTGAATAAAATCCCAAAAAATAATGAAAAAAATACAGAAAGTGAATAAAAAACACCCAAAAATTTATTAAAAAGTCCGAAACTTATTAATTAAGAAAACAAATAACAGAAAATTTAAAAAATACAGAAAATAAAAAAAAGACATAAAATAAATATTAATCCCAGAATTAATTTAAAAAAACACCAGAAAATAAAAAAAAATGATAAAAAACTAGAGAAATCAATAAAAACACAAAAATAATGAAAAAAACACAGAAAATGAATAAAAAATAGAAAAAAACATTAACCCCTGAACTAATTTTAAAAAACACCCAGAATTTTATTAAAAAGTCAGAAATTTATTAATTCAAAAAAATAAAAGATAATAAAAAAGCGCTCAAAGAATTTAAAAAATGGAAATGAATAAATACCCTTGAAAACTAATAGAAATGCAAATATTTGAAAAAAAAACAATAGAATTAAAAAAAAAAATACAGACTTGGCGACACAGGGGGGACGAAACAGTTGGGGGTTGAGATGGGGGTGGGGTGGGTGGGGTGGGGTGGTGGATTTGGTTTTGTTCATTTTTTATTTTTTCTAAATACTGCGAATACATTTTTTTCGTTTTTTATATTTGATACCCGGTTAATATTTAGTTTCTGGTCTTTTATTCATTTTGTGTGTTTTTAATTTTTTTTTGGTTATTTTATATAAATATTCTGGAATTTTTATTAATTTTCTACTATTTTTTATTAATTTTCTGGGTTTTTTTATTAATTTTTTGTTTTATATATATATTTTCTACTTTTTTTTCATGAGAATATTGGAAATCAAACACACAAAAATGGAAAATCGAACATTTTCCACCTCGAAAATAATTGCAATCATACAGCACCAACAAAATTTTTCCATGGCAAATATTTTCAAGTTTTCAATTCCATGAAAATTGACTCTTAGAAGTTATTTTCTATCTTATTTATCAAACACACCCTTAGTTAATTGTACCAATAAGTGGAAATTGTAAACATCATGTACGATTAAGGGTTTTACTAGGGAACCGATCCATATTTCCTATGTAGTATGGTGGGTAAAATGCGTTAGTAACCCAAGGTCCTCCATAACCGTTATGCATTGCTTATTTTGATTTGACTTGGGTGGTTGACCCTAATTGGCCAATATGTCATGCACATCATCTTCTCGATCAGAGAAGGCATCATCAATACTAGCCAAGATGATATTCACAAACCTTAGGGACATTGCCCTTACAGTAAACCATGGATACCTCTTTGTCCTTAAGTATGGCTTTGTGTGCTTCATTATTTAAAGTGAATTGATAAGACAAGCACACAATTAAACAATTAACACATATAAATTACCGACCTTTAGATAAGAAAAATGTATGACAACAATCAACCTCTTTATAATAAAACTGGGAAAATGGTGCAGTGATGATTTGAGAGTAAATTTTCGAGTATGTTAAGTATGAATAATTATTAGTATAATGAACCAAATAACCAAAATTAGGACTTAAACCATGATTGCGTATAACAATAGATTATGCTAGTCTCAACTCTCTCAAGATATAAGCAACGACAAACTTACCAACATTTGGACTATGTATAATAATTGATTCAGGTATGATCGTTGCTTAGACCCTGATTGAGGCATATGTGTCGTTTTTTAAAATACATCTCACTCGGGATGAACACCCCAAGTATGTCTAGCCAATCTTGGTATGGGGGCCCGAAGTTGTACAAAATTTTTACGTGTTCCATTTTCTTTCATGGTGGTCCATTCTGGTTGAATGTCATACTGTTAGTGTTTTTTTACAAAATTATGATCCTTAACATAATCAACTTTTTATCCACACCTTAAATGTAAAGTTTTTCTTTACTGCATGACAGTGTTTTAAACCCTAACACAAGATCAATTGTATAAGTTAAGCATGGATAACTTATTAATCTGGTCCTAAAATTCGGTCTTGGGCAACATAAAAATGTTTCAATGAGTGAAATAGTAAAAGAAAGGAGGAAAAAAAGGAGAAATGAAAAATTTTCCACTTTAAATACGTGGGTGCCCATCTGTAATAATATGTAGCAACATTTCCACTTAGTGGAATTGAATCTGGCAATTTTTTATTGTATCAACAGGTACCGATGTTACAACTCCATTTATTTTTCTTATTTGGTGATGTTACAATTTTAGGATTTCTGATTTGTTTGGTGTAAATTGCAGATGGAAACAACCACTGTTTTTCGGTCTTCTTTTGACATTTGTTACAAACCTTCAAATTCATTCACCCGATAGGCCTTTTAAACTTCTAATGGACCCCATTCTCTTCATTTCACCACCAAATCTATCCTCTCAACTTCTTTGTTTAGGGTATGTTATATATATATTTTTTGCATGTAGATTGGGGGTATCACTGTTAATTGTCTTTCCTCATATTCTACAGATTTGGATTTTGTTCATTTGCTATATGTTTTGATTATTAACTTTAAAAGTAGAAAAGTTTAACTTTTCTACTTTTGTCATGGGTTTTAATTATTATTTGATTTTTACAAGAGATTTAAGAAAGTTCATTGCTTTATGGAGTTCTCGTTATAATTTTGAGTTAAACCTTTTCTCAGTAAAATTTAGGTTAAATTAAGCTGGAGCTTAACTTTGGGATTATATTTGAATATAGTATATACTCACTAAGGGTTAGTTGAATTTATTCAAATATAGATTATTAAACATTAAACGTCGAGTGTCTTTTCTCCTCCCCTCTCTCTGCCACTAATTACTTTCGAGTTTTGGCTTTACAATTTCCAAGAACGGTATCTAGAAAATACTCTAAAACGCCCATTGTCTTCGCTCTTAACATTTGAGTGTTATAGTTTTAAAACATATAATATGGGCATCTGCATTTTGTTTCTACACATCCATTGAAAGGACAAGAGCTTATTTTTTTGGGTTCTTTTTTATTTTTTTTCTTTTCGTTTAAAATGTATATTTCTATATAATGCATGTTTTTATCCATTAATGTATGTATTGGATTCTTTATTCTGAATATGTTTTGTTTAGTTTGATCATGAAAAATTAATTTATTGGCAAGATTCATAGTATACTCACAATGCCAATGGATACATTAGTGATTATTGGTCAAGCTTTTTCATTCAAGGAACTTGGAAGTTTGATCACTTCACTTTATATAAAAATAATAACATCATAACAATTTATAAGTCATTATTTTGACAATTTCATGCCTAAAACCACCTCCCGAACACGACACAAAATGATATAGTGTGTAAATGTTGGACCAAATTTGGATTGTATCACTCCGTCGTGCCAAAATTGTCACCATAATTTTGAATAATTGTTTTTACTCATAGAATAAAAAATAAAGCATAATATATACAAATTCTATCAACTATTATCAATTTATATTGTTAGGATTGTTTTAAATAAATTTGAAAGTATCTTTTTCTATAAAATGCCCGCGCGATGCATGCTAGTTAGTATTGATAAGGACACACAAGATTAACTAATTTCCTTCTTAGGGTAAAGAATATGTTTTACACAAGCATTGAACAAAATTACACTCTCGAGATGATTTAATTTCCAGGGTTATTGCATCGCCGTTAGCGAAAAAAGACATGTTTTAATTTCCTACTGTACATCATTTTTACAAAGTAAAATGACAAAACATTGTAATCGAGATTTGAGACATATTGCAAAAAATGTGAAAACTGATATGTAAAGGCATGTTTGATAGTATGGTTTTGTGTTGACAAATATAAAAAAATAGGGAAAATCTGATAGATCAAATCTACCCATTAATTATTTTTCACCTTTAGAAAATAAACAATACCTCTAAAGCACATTTTCCACCCAACATGGTTTTCTTTTCCAAATTTTGGTGGCAAATGAGTTGCCTTTTTCTATTTTTTATAATTTTCTTGATATATGTATATGTACATAATTTATTCCAGAAAATTAATAATTTTATTATTAATTCCAACGGCATGCTTTCCCGAACATTAATTATGCATTTCCAAAATTTAATGTTCCACTAATTAATAATAAAAAAGAAAAAATTACTGCCAACCCCCTGAACTATAGAGGTTTTGCAGATATCCCTAATTTAAAAAACCCAACAAAGAGCCCCGCCCTACACTACTGAATTTTGACACCTAACACATTTTCATTGAAAATGAGTTGATAAAAACATGATTTTATGCATAAAAAACGTTAAATTTCTATGAATATTTTTTAGGTGTCAAAATTCAATAGTTTAGGGGGCACTTTGTCAGGTTTTTAGATTAGGGGACTATTTGTAAAAACACTATATTAAAAAAATTCACATTTTTTAATGCCACCTTAATAAAAATTTAATGTCAATTAATATTAATGCTCCACTAAAATATTGACGTTATTATTAATATTAATGTTGAACTAACATATTAATGTTATTATTAAGATGAACGTCCCACTGAAACATTAACATTATTATTGATATTAACATTCCCCTTAAATATTCACTTTATCATTAATATTAACGTTCCATATATTTTTATAAATATAAAAGCATTTTCTTGAATATTGCCATATTTGCTTCTTTAAAGTTTTTCAGAAACATATATTTTTCATAAATTAAAGTCAAGCATAATAAATTTTGTAACAGTAGTTTATTTTCCAGCTTTGTTATTCGATAGAAGGGGGAAATGAGTTATTTTTCAAGTTCTATCAAGGAGACAAAAGTAACGAAATTCTGTTTTGCTAGTGGAAATTTGTATTTTTCCAATTTTCTATCAAAGAGGTTCTATGGTCCTGGGAAAAGCTTTTTTTAAGGAAACCCAATGGTGTAATGCGTAAATAGGAAAAAAATTTGATGTCTTTGAGACATCAAATTATTTGAAGTCTTGGATTCTGATTGGTCAATAGTGTTGGTAGGAACTCACATCATTTATAAAAATGGGTCCGCGCCAGCGACATTGACCAATCAGAATCCAAGACATCAAATAGTGTGATGTCTCAAAAACATCAAATATTGTTACAGTAAAGCAATATTGTCATTTTGTTAACGCTTCCCAGAACACATATTTCCGACCAAAATGATATGCCCATACTATGTTCTTCTCAAACACAGTGCTACTATATTTTAGGGAATTGCTATGCCCGATGATAATATCCAATACCTAAGAGAGAGAGCATTCAGTGTAATCACACGGTACCAATTGTTAAAAAAAATTCAGTGCTCAAATGACATAAAAGAAGATTTCATAGTAAATTAAATTGAAATGGAGTCGTTTTGAAGCGTAAAAAATAGTGGGTATTAATAGATAAGTTTGAGATTTTATTTATGTATATAAATCTGAAAAGCACTGTATTCCGTGGGAGATCAAATATATAAATCTCATTCTGAACAATGTGTTCCAGAAGAAGATGTAACTGCAAAACGTCTTAATGATATAGAAATATGTGGAGGCAAATTTATCCAGTTAGTTTATTTAGCAACTCTTTGTGGTACCAACATAGCGTTAGTTGAGAAGAGCACTAATAAAAATAAACTCGTCCTAAACTATCACTTGGAATTCCTCTTATTATCTGAGATATACGGTACCTATCCTATCACCATCAGAAAACAAACCTACCTTCAATTCGCATAGCTAATCATGAAAGCCCTCCGGAGGCCACCACCTTGGCCTGGGAGAAGTCAACCCGCGTTTCTTAGCCGTCTCAAAAAAATGAGTTTCCTCTGAATCATCATCACTATATTCAAACATCTTCACAGCATCCAAAATACCCTTCAAAACTTGCTCTTTTCTTTAAAACAACAATAAGAACAAACCGCAGTGTTCTCCACCGGTTTAATCACTCCACTCCACTGGCAATGCAATTGTTTGTCTTTGTTGATTTATCAAATTGAGGGGCCTCACAAAGCCTCGGTTTTTTTGACGGACCCTCAAATTTCTCGTCCACTTCATCTCTATTTAGTACGTGATTTGCTTTTGGTCTCCAAATTACAAAATTTTTGGTGTTCCTCTCTGCCATTGTCTCAAAAAGAGGGAGGAGGGTGTGCAAGTATTTATTATTGTCTCAAGTTGAAACGGTTTAGGAGAAGGATGAACAATTTAGAAACCAAGGATGGGTTAGAAATGTAAAGAGACAGATGATATAGAAATATGCTTTGTCAGAAGATAATTTCCCAAACTAACGAAGATGATGATGTTGATTTTTTTTTCTTTAAGGTCTTATCATAGTTATTGGATCCATATCATCTATACTCCACATAACGGGGCCATTATCAGTACTTAGTTCAGGGTGTTGTGGACATGTTTCTTCTCAGTACTGAGTTCTTAAACTCATATTGACACACCCCAACCCAGTTACTTATAATTAAGTCTGAAAGTCAAAGTGAGTCGAACCATAATTAATCTAACCAAACCATAAACACGAGTTTTAATTTCAGAGTCATCATTGTAAATCCATATAACTGAAAACCTTTTTACAACCTCAGAGTAGTCACACTTGTACGAACTTGCTTGAAGGAAAATTTAACTTAATTACATCATTTACATTTACACAAAATCATAGTTTCTCCCATTCCTGGCTAACCCAACCCGACCTCTTAGATTTGGCAGTGACATCGCATTACCTGAAAAATGTGAACATAGGAACCATGAGCAAAAATAGCCCAGTGAATGCATCACTACTAAACTACTGCATGAATTTAAATGCAATAATTCATGTCCATATACTTATATATTAACTTATCCGGCTCATTCATAATGAATGACCAACTTTTCCGAATCATGATTCACATATCCTGTCTAAATAGACAATTCTCCCCCATTCCTCGTCGAGGAGTAACCCCTTGTCATTAATAGACAAATCTCCCCCATTCCTGGTCGAGGAGTAACCCCTCATTTCGGTAAACCGAAATGAACAATTTTATATTCATAACATTATGATCACATTCGTAACAGTATACAAATACATCATTCCAGTGAGTACACTCACCTTGGTTGACAACTATGTATTCACGTTTCCTTCTGGTGGAGCTGAACTGGGTTGATTATACCTTACACCTGTCAATCCAACTAAATCAGTATTGAACCTCAATCGTAAATATTATCCTAACATAATTATGTAACTTTCCATGACTATACATCAACAATATAATTCCAATTAAGTCACATGCCATAAAATATAGGTAAAGGCAAAACAATGATATACATGTTGATAAAGTTACGGACATTCAACTGTAGGAAATACCTTATAAGGAATTTATAACCAAAGTCAAGTAAACATGAAATTATACTCCTCAATGTATATACACATGAAACATGTACTCAAAGTACCCTTTGTAAGGACGAAATACAAACATTCATTCAAGGGGTACCCAGTATGGCCTAAAATTATGGTCTTACATACTTAACCATCCTATATTCCTAAATTGTACAAATACAGGGGTCCAACCTCATCAATATGAAAACATAAATGAATATACTATCCAGTACAAGTGACGGTGTAATTTTTCAAGCTTCCTAGGGCAAGTTATGACCATTTCTCTACAACACAAGAAATCTACCCTACAAGCTCCTCTATTGTTCCTTCAACTTCCAAGAATTTTCATAATTTTTCTCCAGCATAACTTTCCATGATTTTCAACCCATTTTCAGTACACATACTAAATAGTACAGAATTAAAGTTTCATAATTGTTTGACTTCATTTGCTATCTCAAAAGCTTGATTAAACTCAGGGCATACCGAAATGAAGTATAAAAACAGAAACCATGTACCAACTTGAAATCATCATTACGGCCTAACCACAAGGAGATAAATTCTAATTTTCAAATATGTTATTAATATATGAGTCTAATTTCATATACAATTGGAATTTCTCAATTCCAGTAAGCACACAAAGAGATATTCAAGTTTGAATACAAGGGGTTTCAATACAAAGCAATTTTAAGGGTTTCTACATTCAACTTAACATAAACTTGCATCTAACCATACATACATATAAAGGGCTGAAACTTTCGTAAACCTATGATGATTTATATCATATAAATCAGTAATATAAGATAAATAACAATAATTTCAATTAGGATTACCTTCAGGGCTTTTTACGTAATTTCTACGGACTTTTCTACACTTTTTCTCCTCACTTTTTCTTCCTAAGCATCAACTTTCTATTTCCTCCAGCTAACAACACTTGAAACTGAACCTAGGGATTGTTTTGCTGAAGAAAAATGTTAGAGGGAGGGTTTTAAGTCGGCCAAGGCTGCATCCCAAGCCAACCAATCAATTTAAAACATTTGGTTTAATAAAAGATAATTTACCACTTAAAGGGAATGGACCAAATTGCCCCTTGTTCGTAAATTCAGTATAACTCTTTACTCGGGCATCCATTTGATGATCCGTTTATTGTGTTACAACCCTAACTCACATGTCTACAACTATCTAGTTTTCACCTCAAGTCATTTATAATGTTATAAAGGTCAAAACTAGTCTCTAACAGGAACCTTTCTACCGAAAACAACAAAATTTTGTGTTCGTAAATAATTCGACCTTTCATGATTTATGAAAGTAGGATTATAATAAACATAATCAATTAACATTAGATATACTAATAACAAATTATTCATATCACATAAGATAAGCATGGTTTAAATATAATTTATCATAATTATATTCGGGCTGTCACAACTTCCCCCCTTTAGAAAATTTCGTCCCCGAAATTTAATATAAATGTCACTTACCAAACAAATGGGGATACTGCTTCCTCATGCTATCCTCCATTTCCCAAGTTGCTTCTTTAACTCCATGGCTCATCCACATAACCTTAACTAAGGGAATAACTTTATTTCTCAATACTTGGTCCTTACGATCAATAATTTCCATTGGTTCCTCGATGTACGATAAGTCTTCCTTCAGTTCAATTGGTTGAGTTTTCAACTGGTGAGATGGATCTGCCAAATACTTACGAAGCATAGATACGTGAAACACATCATGTAACCGAGATAAATCTGGAGGTAAAGCTAATCTATAAGCCAGGGGCCCAATTCTTTCCAACACTTCAAATGGTCCAATGTATCTTGGACTTAGTTTCCCCTTTTTCCCAAATCTCATAACACCTTTCCATGGTGAAATACGCAGGAATACAAAATCTCCCTTCTGAAATTCCAATGGATGCTTCCTCTTATCTGCATAAAATTTCTGCCTGCTTTGCGCTATCTTTATCCATTCCCGAACCATTTTGATCTTTTCAGTTGTCATATCTATCAATTCAGGACCCAAAATTTTCCTTTCACCCACTTCATCCCAACACAAAGGCGTTCTACATCTCCTCCCATATAAAGCTTCATAAGGAGCCATACCAATAGTCGACTGATAACTATTATTATATGAAAATTACATCAATGGAAAATGATCATCCCAACTACCTTTGAAGTCAAATACACAGGCTCGTAACATGTCTTCTAATATTTGAATCGTCCTTTCTGATTGCCCATCAGTTTGTGGATGAAACGCAGTGCTGAACTTCAAACTTGTGCCCATGGAATTCTGAAGACGAGGCCAAAACTTAAAAGTGAACGTTGGATCTCTATCGGATACAATTGACACCGGTGCCCCATGTAAACGGATAATCTCATCAACGTACATACGTGCATACTTGTCAACAGTGTAGGTGGTCTTAACTGGGAGAAAATGAGCTGACTTCGTCAATTGGTCTACAATCACCCAAATAGAATTATGCCCCTTTGGTGACCGGGGTAATCCTGTAACAAAGTCCATCGTTATATGCTCCCACTTCCATTCCGGAATAGGCAAAGACTGCAACAATCCTGCCGGCTTCTGATGCTCTACTTTCACTTGCTGGCATACTAAACATTTAGCTATGAACTCTGCAATCTCACGTTTCATATTGTTCCACCAGTAATACTCTTTCAAATCTCTGTACATTTTGGTACCTCCCGGATGCATAGAGTAAATAGAACTATGTGCCTCTTCTAATATATCTTTCTTTAAAGGTGGATCATTAGGTACACAAATCCTATTTTTATAACACAACGATTCATCATTCTTAATTTCAAAGTCACTCTCCTTACCATCCAGGGCATCTTGTTTCTTCTTCTCAAGGAATGGATCACTCGTCTGTAAATTTCGTATTCGTTCGGCCAATAAAGGTCTCACTGTGACATGTGCTAATAATTCTCTGCTTTTTGAAAACTTCAATTCAATCCCCATCGATGCCAAGTCAAGAATATTTCCAACACGGGCACACCGTATGCAACCAAGCATCCCTGATGATTTTTGACTCAAAGCATCTGCTACCACATTGGCCTTTCCAGGATGATGATGAATGGTACAGTCATAGTCTTTAATCAGCTCTATCCAACGCCTCTGTCTCAAATTCAGTTCCTTCTGTGTAAACAAGTATTTCAAACTTTGATGATCCATAAATATCTCACAAGTTTCTCCATACAAGTAATGTCTCCACAACTTTAAAGCAAAAACAATGGCCGTTAGCTCCAAGTCATGTGTAGGGTAATTTCGTTCATGCGTCTTTAATTGTCTGGAATCATATGCTATTACCTTCCCATTCTGCATAAGAACACATCCTAACCCCTGAAATGAAGCGTCTGTATAGATCACAAAAGACTCATTCCCACATGGAATAGTAAGTATAGGGGCTGAAACCAACCGATTCTTTAATTCTTTAAAACTCCTCTCACATTCTTCATCCCATACAAACTTCACTTCTTTACGAGTCAACTTTGTCAGTGGTAATGCTATTGCTGAAAATCCCTTAATGAATCTGCGATAGTAACCTGCCAATCCTAGGAAACTCCTAATTTCTGTCACATTCTTAGGACTTTCCCATTCAACAATTGCTTCCACTTTCTTTGGATCAACATAAATCCCATTTCCCGAGACCACGTGCCCTAAAAACACAATTTCATTCAACCAAAACTCACACTTGCTGAATTTAGCAAACAATTTCTTCTCTCTCAAAATCTGCAATACAAGTCTCAAATGTTTCTCATGTTCCTCCATGCAACGCGAATAAATCAACACATCGTCTATGAATACAATCACGAATGAATCAATGAAAGGGTGGAATACCCGATTCATCAAATCCATAAAAACTGCTGGAGCATTAGTTAATCCAAATGGCATCACCAAAAACTCATAGTGCCCATATCGAGTCCGAAAAGCTGTTTTGGAAATATCGCTATCCTTCACTTTCAGTTGGTGGTAACCCGATCTCAAATCAATCTTTGAAAATACTTTGGCCCCCTGTAATTGGTCAAACAAGTCATCAATACGAGGTAGAGGGTACTTATTTCTAATGGCCACCTTATTCAACTGCCGATAATCAATACATAATCGCATTGTCCCATCTTTCTTTTTCACAAATAACACTGGGGCTCCCCATGGCGAAACACTAAGCCGAATGAACCCTCTACTTATCAGATCTTGTAATTGCACTTTCAATTCCTTCAACTCTGTTGGTGCCATTCTATAAGGAGCAAGGGAAATCGGACCAGTACCTAGAATTAATTCAATAGAAAACTCTACTTCCCTATCAGGTGGTAATCCTGGCAATTCTTCTGGGAAGACATCAGAAAATTCTCTAACCACTGGTATATCTTCAACTTTAAGTCCTTCCTTACTAACATCAACAACATAAGCTAAATACCCTGTAAAACCTTTACTCAATAACTTTCTACTCTTAATGGCTGAGATAAGACAATTAGGGACAACATCCCTTTCTCCTATAAACTGGAACTCAGGTTCACCTGGCAGATGAAATGTAACTTCCTTTCAAAAATAATTAATGGAAGCATGATACGACGATAACCAATCCATCCCCAATATAATATCAAAATCCCGAATGGCCAACGGTATCAAGTCAACATAGAAATCTCTCTCACCCATTCGTAAGACACAATCTTTATAAACATGCTCAACTAGAATTACACTTTCCATTGGGGTAGAAATATATAAGGCACAATTGAGGAATGAACATGGTCTACCCAAATATGAAACAATATCTAATGCCACAAATGAATGCGTAGATCCAGGATCAATGAGAGCATATAAATCTTTGTTTGCAATAGAAATGTTACCTGTAACCACTTCAGGTGTAGCATGGGCATCTTGTAGCATCATCGCAAACACTCTTCCTCCCGCCCTCGATCCAGTTCTAGTGGCACTGCCTGGAGAAGATCCTTTATGAGGCCCCACACTACTGACTGAAACTGTTCTCGCCAACATAGGACAATTCTTTCTCAAATGACCCTTCTGGTGGCAGTTAAAACATTCTATATTCAGTAACTTGGGGTAATTTCTCTTTATATGACCTGATGCCCCACAAAAGAAACAAACATTCGGATCTCTTTGTGCTGAAACTCCTGAACCTCTTCCACCACTAGCTTCACCCCTTTACAAACTACTTCCACCTCTACCCTGTTGGAATTTCTGCCATCCAAACCTCGAATATTCTGTACCACTACTCTTTTGATAATTTGGATCAAATCTGCTTCTCTTTACACCTCGCTCTCGATTCCCTCTAGCTTCATTCACGTCCCTTTCTACTAGCATGGCTTTGTTCACCAAGGAGGAATAGTTAGAAGTCTCTAAAGCCGACAATCTAGATTTAATGACTAACTTAAGCCCATCGAGAAATCGGCTGCACATATCTTCCTCATTTCGTATAAACCTCGAAGCAAACCGAGATAAAGCTGTAAGTTTAGCTTCGTATTCTCTAACTGTCATACTCCCTTGATTCAACAGGAAATATTCCTTCTCCTTTTGTTTTTGATACATTGGGGGGAAATACTTATCATACAAAGCTTTGAAAAAAGCATCCCATGAGATCAGATTCTCACCTCTTGGAGTAATCAACAAATGTTTTGTGGCATCCCACCAGTACTTAGCTTCTCCTTTCAGCATATACGTCGCCAAGGTTACTCGTTGATTTTCAGGCGTTCTCATTACCCCAAAAATAAGTTCAATCTCTTTAACCCATACTTCTGCCTCTGCTGGATCAACTGCTCCTTCAAATGAGGGTGGATTCATTTTAATAAATTTTTCATGTGAAGTACTCCTTTCTTCCCGGTGTATCACCTCCTCAGCCCTGGCCAATGCTTGTGCCTCCAGTTGCCTGGTCTGTTGTTCTTCCACATGAGCCATAAATCTAGCTTGTTGCTCTGCCATTAGGGTCATAGCACGCGCCATTTTTTGCATGTCTGTCAATTGTTCCTGCTCGGGTTCTACATTTCCATGAACAGGTTGCTCAACCTCCGCTTTTGCTGCCATATTTGAAGCCTCATCATCTATTCCCACATTCACATTCCCTCGTTCCATTCTCTTATATCTGAAATGAATCAAAGATATAACAACATGCAAATATACATATCTTTCCTAACATAATCGTTAGTATCAAATAAAATATATTTCTATCATTTACTGCCAAATCTAGACTCTTCTCACTCCAGAACCTCTAAAACCTAGGCTCTGATACCAAAAGCTGACACACCCCAACCCAGTTACTTATAATTAAGTCTGAAAGTCAAAGTGAGTAGAACCATAATTAATCTAACCAAACCATAAACACGAGTTTTAATTTCAGAGTCATCATTGTAAATCCATATAACTGAAAACCTTTTTACAACCTCAGAGTAGTCACACTTGTACGAACTTGCTTGAAGGAAAATTTAACTTAATTACATCATTTACATTTACACAAAATCATAGTTTCTCCCATTCCTGGCTAACCCAACCCGACCTCTTAGATTTGGCAGTGACATCGCATTACCTGAAAAATGTGAACATAGGAACCATGAGCAAAAATAGCCCAGTGAATGCATCACTACTAAACTACTGCATGAATTTAAATGCAATAATTCATGTCCATATACTTATATATTAACTTATCCGGCTCATTCATAATGAATGACCAACTTTTCCGAATCATGATTCACATATCCTGTCTAAATAGACAATTCTCCCCCATTCCTCGTCGAGGAGTAACCCCTTGTCATTAATAGACAAATCTCCCCCATTCCTGGTCGAGGAGTAACCCCTCATTTCGGTAAACCGAAATGAACAATTTTATATTCATAACATTATGATCACATTCGTAACAGTATACAAATACATCATTCCAGTGAGTACACTCACCTTGGTTGACAACTATGTATTCACGTTTCCTTCTGGTGGAGCTGAACTGGGTTGATTATACCTTACACCTGTCAATCCAACTAAATCAGTATTGAACCTCAATCATAAATATTATCCTAACATAATTATGTAACTTTCCATGACTATACATCAACAATATAATTCCAATTAAGTCACATGCCATAAAATATAGGTAAAGGCAAAACAATGATATACATGTTGATAAAGTTACGGACATTCAACTGTAGGAAATACCTTATAAGGAATTTATAACCAAAGTCAAGTAAACATGAAATTATACTCCTCAATGTATATACACATGAAACATGTACTCAAAGTACCCTTTGTAAGGACGAAATACAAACATTCATTCAAGGGGTACCCAGTATGGCCTGAAATTATGGTCTTACATACTTAACCATCCTATATTCCTTAATTGTACAAATACAGGGGTCCAACCTCATCAATATGAAAACATAAATGAATATACTATCCAGTACAAGTGACGGTGTAATTTTTCAAGCTTCCTAGGGCAAGTTATGACCATTTCTCTACAACACAAGAAATCTACCCTACAAGCTCCTATATTGTTCCTTCAACTTCCAAGAATTTTCATAATTTTTCTCCAGCATAACTTTCCATGATTTTCAACCCATTTTCAGTACACATACTAAATAGTACATAATTAAAGTTTCATAATTGTTTGACTTCATTTGCTATCTCAAAAGCTTGACTAAACTCAGGGCATACCGAAATGAAGTATAAAAACAGAAACCATGTACCAACTTGAAATCATCATTACGGCCTAACCACAAGGAGATAAATTCTAATTTTCAAATATATTATTAATATATGAGTATAATTTCATATCCAATTGTAATTTCTCAATTCCAGTAAGCACACAAAGAGATATTCAAGTTTGAACACAAGGGGTTTCAATACAAAGCAATTTTAAGGGTTTCTACATTCAACTTAACATAAACTTGCATCTAACCATACATACATATAAAGGGCTGAAACTTTCGTAAACCTATGATGATTTATATCATATAAATCAGTAATATAACATAAATAACAATAATTTCAATTAGGATTACCTTCAGGGCTTTTTACGTAATTTCTACGGACTTTTCTACACTTTTTCTCCTCACTTTTTCTTCCTAAGCATCAACTTTCTATTTCCTCCAGCTAACAACACTTGAAACTGAACCTAGGGTTTTTTTTGCTGAAGAAACATGTTAGAGGGAGGGTTTTAAGTCGTCCAAGGCTGCATCCCAAGCCAACCAATCAATTTAAAACATTTGGTTTAATAAAAGACAATTTACCACTTAAAGGGAATGGACCAAATTGATCTTGTTCGTAAATTCAGTATAACTCTTTACTCGGGCATCCATTTGATGATCCGTTTATTGTGTTACAACCATAACTCACATGTCTACAATTATCTAGTTTTCACCTCAAGTCATTTATAATGTTATAAAGGTCAAAACTAGTCTCTAACAGGAACCTTTCTACCGAAAACAACAAAATTTTGTGTTCATAAATAATTCGACCTTTCATGATTTATGA
This sequence comes from Sambucus nigra, assembly GCA_949130495.1. Taxonomy (NCBI): domain Eukaryota; kingdom Viridiplantae; phylum Streptophyta; class Magnoliopsida; order Dipsacales; family Adoxaceae; genus Sambucus; species Sambucus nigra. Next base: position 685,587,597 of record OX422213.1, on the reverse strand, counting down.
AAGTAGGATTATAATAAACATAATCAATTAACATTAGATATACTAATAACACATTATTCATATCACATAAGATAAGCATGGTTTAAATATAATTTATCATAATTATATTCGGGCTGTCACACATATGGTTTGACTTTTAAACAATTTGATTTTTTTTTATTTCCCTTTAATTGACGGCAGTCATTTTTGGTGTTCCTTTAACCCCTACGAGAGGTAGGTGTTAGCGCTGACCCTTACTATGTCACCGCTGGGTATGGGCCGTGTTTAGGTGTCCTGCGTAGGGAGCTCTCCAACTTGTGTGTGTTTTGTGATGCCCGCTTAGGATAAGTCATTCCTCCGAACTTGTCAATAGAGCAAGAAACAAGAAACCAGCGGTAGATGCCTTCGGGTGTCGCAAGGCTCTGACCCAAATTATAAATGTTTTTCCCTAGGGTAATCTTAATGACAGGGATAGTAGGACCGACGATGGATTAGACTTGCATTTGCATTGGACATTGCGAATTTCAATCCATTAATTCTTGTATATGTAACAACCCGTGACTTTGGGACCGAGAAATTAAATTTTTGGGAGAATTAAAATTTATTTAAATTGAAGAATTTTAAATTTTGGAAATTGAAATCCAGAAATTGAGGACGTTATAAAGTATTCCGAATGATAATTCTGAATGCGCCATTGATTCCGGATGGGTCGAGATAGTAAAAAAGACTGTCATTGGGTTTTATTTCGGTTTCGGAATATTTTAAGTTTGTTTGACTCGAATTGGAGTAAACGAGTCATTTAAAGTGTGTATTAACATTTAAAACTGGGATTTGTGTTTTAAAGGTTTAAGAGGCTTACGGATCAAGCCATTCTCACTTAAGAGAAAGAGAGAGAAAGAAGGAAAGGAGAAAGAAAAGAAGAGAGAGAGGAAAAGCTTGGAGATTTCTGGCCCAAACGCGATCTCGAGGATGATTCAGCCTCTACAACTTCGAGGCAAGTGTTTAATCTTGCTAAATAATTCATTTGTGTTGTTTGGGGGACGATTTGGGGGAGTTGTTTGGGACACATAGTATTTCCCTTTTATTATTTCTTTTGTTCACAGGGGTCCTCTCCACTATTATCTATCCTAGCGCCGCAATGATTGGTTACCAGCTAAAACAATAACCAGATTCAATATGAAACCCATACATGAAACCCACGGCTAAGACTCAGTGCACATATAAGTTCAAAGAAATTTTTTTGATGTTTTTGAGATATTAAATTATTTGAAAGTGGAAATTCATATTATTTATGAAAATGGGTCCGCACCAGTGACATTAATCAATCGGAATTCAAGATATCAAAAAGTTTGATGTCTCAAAAACATCAAATTTCTATCCTAAGCTGAAAATGTGTCGCAAAGAAAAAAAAAGATGGGATATAAAGGAAACCCTACCTCTAAGCTTGATGTCCCTTCCCTTTTTTATCAAATAAAAGATTCCTTCGGCCCATTCATCTTAATAATACAAATGAAAAGGTCACATTAATTCAAATGAGTACACAACTTATATAACTAATTACATTCATTAGGATCAATTAATAACTGAAATTAGCATTACAATTTCCACTTCACATCTATGAGTTAATTGAACCAAATCTTAAGAATAAAAAATCATAATTTAATTTTACTTCCATCAATTCATCACATGAATTTAATTCTAAAAAAATGGCCCACAAAAAAGTTTTATGCTCCCATTTAATATAATTAAGTTATTACTAATTAATTAAATCAATTGATTGTATTCTCAAAATATTGGGGTATTACATAAACTATAAGTCCTATTTGATAATGAGGACTAATGCAATCCATTAAATGCAATTGCAAACAACAATTGAAGTAACATGGCATCATCCCCAAAAGACATTGCTAGTGTCAAGAATATAAAATCCTGCATTTTGAAATAAAAGCCTTATACCGCAATATACAACACCGTGAACCTTTCCACCCGTCATTACTTTTCCAAATAATTTATATCGTCTCATATAATTTGCACTGTGTTTATCTCAAATCGTACCATAAATAAGGCACGCGTTTGAGAATATAAATTCCAAATCAGGACATCAAAGTCTTTTACCAAAGTATATATGATAATATGATCTAGTTGATTTGCATTGGATGTGACATTATATCACGAGACGCTATCTCAAGAGCTCAAGACTCCAATACGCCTTAGCGCTAGATAAAAATTGTCAATGTATTTAGTAATTTATGCCACATATAAGGGAGCTTGTTAATAATATAAAACTTCACATCGAAAAATTAAAATCTTACACCATAGTATATAATATCTTGTGATATGTGGCCTCTCTACCCATTGCTAATTATTTTAAATCGAATGCTCCATTTTTATGATCTATGGTGGCAAATGATGGGAAAATACACCATAAACGGTATTCTATGTGCTATTTGGGAACTATTTGATAATGGGCAAAGCCAAGTTCATTTTATCTTTTTCTTGTTAGTTTTTGAAGGAACTCTAGTTTATATTATTTGGTTTATCATAAACAAACATATCATCGATTCATTAAATGCACCAAAATTCTTTGTATTCCTTCTAAACTTGAACAACCATATACTAATGTTTAAAAGCTAATATAAAAATAGGCATATACCAAATAGTCCCTCGAACATTTTTTAATACATGTTTAGTTCAAGTCTCAAAAAAGTTCTTTACTGGCGCGAACCTTTACAAGTAAGAGAATAAGGGACTTTTTTGTACAAAATAAAAGGCTTGGACTAAATGTGTATTAAAAAATGCTTGAGGGACTTTTTGGTATTTTATCCATATAAAAATCAAATAAGAAAATTATTGATGTAAATAATAAAAGATGGAGTATATTTGCATGTTCCCTTTTTTCGTTCTTTTGTCTTTTGTCACACTTATTCTATTGTAGTGTTTAGATATTATAGTTAGGATAAGAGATTCTAGAAGGTACCATTAGAGTTGTCAAGCATGATAATTAATGGATAGCTAAATCTTTTGGAACCATCTCGTAGGTCAATAAATGTAATCATTCCCTACTGAGAAGATATAATATTTGGCTTAGTGATATAGTTTTCAAATTTGTGTTTGTGTTATTATCTTCTATGGATCCAATTTTTGGTGATTGCATCGAATTTGTATCAAAATGAGGTGAGCTCCTTGGTGTCTGTGGATGGTGGGGGATATCCCCCTTTGCATCAGTATTGATGGATCTATGGAAGAAGATTCAAATGGATGAATCAGATAAAGATTTATTGCATAGGCTAGACACCACTCCACAAGGTCGAAGTCGTTGATGCAATGAACGTGCCAAGTGGTCTGTGGCAATTCAACCAAATGCTACCACCCAATTAATGTCCAATAAGGACCTATTTGTCACCATCCCATACAGATAGCCACCAAAGACTTATTCACCATTGCAACCCCTAATTGTTGCATATCTCATATCCGTTCTAAACCCTAGGCATAAAAACCCTTTCTTAACACCTCCAACCCCCACCGACTTCCAATTAGAATCACAACTTCACCCTATGGTGCATAACACCATGAAATCCAACCCCCAATTGATGAATAAGCTTATGATGATTGGGATGCATGAAGCGAATCTGATGAAAATTGAAAGTTCGATTTTCCACTTACGAATAAAATAAATTAAGTGATAATAGGATTTTCCAAATTTAGTCTAAGCCTTTGTAAACATGCATACCATATTATTACCAATTTTAATCTTGTTTACCTTAATTAATAAGTTTTCATGCAAGATAAATTAGTTAATTAACAATAAGCACAATCACACACGAGACGGCGATGTACAAGGAAAACCCAACTGGGAAAAACCTCAAACTGCCAGGCCAAGACGAAAATCAGTATAAAGAAGGTTTTATCAAAGAGTCAAAAGACTTATAACACTTGACTCCTCAACCCTATGCGGATGAATGCCTCAAACCTTCATTCATAGCAATTGTGCAGTCCAGTGTCAACCTTACAGTAACTCCATGCCTCGAGCTCCTCCGATAGCCTCAACCGTCACCCACTTATGTGGAATCCACCATACTAGAAACTATAGAATGTAATATTTTGGGTTTGATCTTAAACGATAATCAAGATAATCAATAAGGTATTTGGATTAAGGTTAAAAAAGTGTTTTCAAAGGCTTAAAAACATTTTTATACAAAAGAGCCTAATGAATTATGAATGAAAACCTAAGTTTTAACAAGTGTTTGAATCAAGAAAAAGTCAAAACCATTTTCTTGAAATTCATGAGTTCATTCCAACGAGAATACAGGTTCGTTCGAACGACTTTTCATACCTCATTGGAGCAAGGTCAAAGTTCGTTCGAACGAATGATGAATTTCGTCCGAATGACCTTCTAACGAGCTTCAAACATGAGGACCAAAAGTAAATAGAAATCACTCGTTTGAAAGTCGTTTGAATGAGAATGCCATCTCGTTGGAACCCTCGCTCGAACAAGAATGCCTTCTCATTAGAATGACTGAACAAAAGTAAGTTTTTCAGGAAACATTTTAAAATGATAAAAAGCCTCAGAAAATTAAGTCCAGATACATTTATGATTATTTTGACCATAAAATGTCATTTACCTTCGATCTCGAGAAACATGCAGTGCGTCCAATCATGTAGCACCAAATGTACTCACTTGCGTGTCTCGATTCATAGGCTTGAGTAACAGATATATGACACTCATCTAAACCTATATGTTTTGACAAACGAAATAAGCCAATACATACATAAGACTCAATTGGAAATTTTTCCTTATAAATCTCTCCCTTTAGCTATTTCGATATAAAACATGAGATGTAATGAAAAATGCTAAGCCAGGCCGTCAAGCCACCTATGCCCATCCCAAAACCCAAAAAAATGGACACCGACAACCTAACGACTACTGAACAATCGATGTTCCGTTGTGTAGCTTATGATGCAATCATGAAGGTGAAAACCTACACACACAAAACAACAAATACCCGTCACGTATGGGAGAATAAAGAGTAAAAATGGAAGATAATAACTCCTCCTACGTCCAAAACCCTCTCCCCTTTTTTGTCCGAAAAAGACAAATGAATAAAGAATAAAATATTCTGAAAATAACGTCACATATATGGATAGACATTATAAGGCGATCACACTGTCATATAAATAAATGAGATGAGCATGTGCCACGGTGAATAAGATTATCCATATAAGAGATAACATAAGCATATATCAACAAGTTAGGATATATAAAATGTGGTAATCAACACGTATAAAGAGAGAGGATATGAAACTGAATCACTATATAATAAAGCAAGATGATACAGAGTAGCATAAAATCCAAATGCGACAAGAGATAATGAAATAAGACCAATACAGTACCAATATTTGTCCCCAAAAAACATGCAAACTCTCTCCTTCTCAAAATACAACAAAATACAAGAACCAACTACATAAAATCTCAGTACAAAATCAACTCTCAAATGGTGGCGGAAGATCATCAGTTGTATCACTATGCTCCGGTCCAGCTCCAGATGCTCGCCTCACATCGCTGCTCCTAACGACGCATCTTCTCTCAATGAGCCATCAACAACGACTCCATCCTCATCCTTTGTTCACTCAATCGGGAAAGCTAGGCAAGTAAACTGGCCTGAAGACGTCGGGTCTCGTCCATCTCAGCCTCAATTCTTTGGCAATCCTCCAGCTGTTGTGAGGACATGCTTTGAATCTTTCTGGTCAACTCCTTAACTAATAAGGAATCCCCATCCAGATAAGAGGAAGAGGGAGATAAATATCTCGAGGCTAGGTAGGACCCGAAGAAGAAGAAGAAGAGGTGGAAGGGGCAGTCTAGCGATACTGACAAGCAGAAGTAAGGAGATAGCCCTTAGAGTGGCGAACATAGTTCGCGTCAATAGTCGACAACGAGCTCATCTGCTCCTCATCAAGGAGAATAGGTACCTGTGCAGTGAGACAAATATGGGTAACTAAGATCCTGTAAGGAAGGGCAAATCGAATGGATGATGTCCCACTATTTGGCACTTAGGCCATAAAACCGAACATCGTCGTTGGAAGATCAATGATCGACCGTATGCTAATGGCAAGCATAAACCGAACAATCTCATTAGAAATCTATGTAGAATTGGCATAGAGAATGAAAGAAGCGCATGTGATCCAATTAAGGATCCTGAAGTCAGGCAAGAGGTCAAAATAATAGAGGGTAACAGTCTCGGAATGGCAGGTATGGAAAAGCATAGAAAAGATATCATGTATGGGGATCCGCTCATTCTCAGGATGAGGAAATGTAGCATCAAGCGCCTGAGGAATGCCTAATAGAGAGGCAATGGTGTCATAGGTAATGACAATGTGGACACCTCGAACAGTGGAGCGGATGGTAGTTGTGTATGTTGCCATGTGATGATAGAATTCTCGAAAAAGGTCGGGAAGAATCACATCATACATGGAGAAGAGAGGATCCCACCCACGTCCCTCAAACCACTCGGGAAGAGAAGTCCTTGAAAAATCAAACAAAGTAACAACTCGCTTCTAACGACTGACCGAACATGAAAACCAAAGCAACCAAAATGCTTGTACTCTATAAGACTCGCCCATCGGAGAGGTGTAAAGGTAGGACGACATGCTTAGGAGTGAAACACCGATAGATCGCCAATTTTAAAAAAATGTTTTTAAATGTTAGATATGAATTTCCTTTAAATGCGGAATAAGATGGTTCAACACAAAAACTACAAATTTCAAATTTAAAACATAAACAACCTTCAAATTTTAATTTCTTCAAAATCAAAATTAAACTAAACTAAAAGTGACATTAAATTAATCAACACATTAATTTTCACTTAAACAACTTAATTCAATCCAAGTCCTAAAATTTGCCTAACAAGATTAATTCATTTTTCTACATAGGCCAAACCAAATTTTATCAAATTAAAATTAATGACTTGAAATAAATTAATTAAATATTACCCAAATTAATTTTAGCACCAAATTAAGCATGAGTAGTGATTTAAACCATATTTTATCTTTTAGTCTTAAGCATGCATCTAAGTGATATAGCAAGATAAAATAAATCACAAACCACTACGCCACGATGTACGATGAAAATTCAAATGGGAAAAACCTCGGACGACCCCTAGCCTTAAGTCCACTAAGTACGATTTTATGATTACAAGACATATGACTTACTACACACGACTTGACTCCGTCTAATCCTTGACGCGTCTTCTTGTAACTACCTCTGCCTAGTCGACAATCCCGGACTCCACCGGAACCTTGGAATCCACCAATGAATCTTTTGGACAGCTGTCAACCTGCACCTGAAGCCTTTCTCCGAGTGGGAATCCCGCAGCACGCAAACAAACTCCTTTAGGGTGGAGACGAACCCAAACTGTCTTCTTTATGGGAATAGAAGTAAAACCAGTGCCAAACACGCCAAGCAATATATATATATATATATATATATATAGATATATATATATATATTTATGAAGAACTTGGAATTAACCTATTATAGGTGTAAACAAAAGTGTTTAGGAATAATTTTCTTGAAAAAATAACACTCAAACATGAACTTTTTCATAGAGGAATTAAGCTCTCAAAACTATCTCATAGAGGTTGTAGAAGATGAAAAAGTTAGATTAAAAAAGTTGGTTCTCGCACTTAATTAATTCTGGCAAAAAGTAGTGGGAAAAAGAGTGGAAAAAGTGGGAAAAACCATCAAATCTCGTTCGAACAACTTTTTCGTTCGAACGACTTTTTCGTTCGAACGACTTTACTAATGATAAGTCAGTGAGAAAAATGCTAAAGTCGTTAGAAGTCTCGTTCAAACGACCTGGGAATCTCGTTCGAACGAGATCCCAAATTCGTTCGAACGACTTTACAGAAAATATAAAACTCATTTTAAGCCCAAAACTTTTATGAAAAGTTCTCAATAAATATTTTCTAAGAAAAATAAAGTCGTTAAAAATATTTAATAAAATACACTCAATTGAAAATATCCAAGGACCTAAATATACATAATTGCATTCATACCTTTTGGAGACCTTGGAACATTGTGATGTTGATGATGCATAAACGAGGCACAAGAAACCGGCAAATGATGAAGCTTTTCAAAACTTGCTGCTACGTCTTCAACAAACTCGTCATAGGCTTTGATGGATACACTACACACTCTATCCTATGAGTCAAATTGTTTTGTTCGAAATTGAGCCAACACTACATAAGACTCAATTGGAAATTTGTGTCCTTACAAGGAGGCTCTCCCACAAGGGTAGAAGTCTCCGCAAGAGACTCATCGCGAGATGATCGGCATTTGCGACCCCCAGCCATAAGAATCAACACACGAGAAGAGGGAATGAAAAAATGGGAACCCGACTAGAATATTAAAACCTAAATAACTCTCTAAGAAGCTATCTCCAACAAGAATTCCAATCGACACCCAAGACCAACCAAAGCCAGCAAACCAAGAATCAACAAGAATATAAATAGAAATATAAGATTGAAGGTACGGGAACGAAAAGCACGACTGAAATAGCAGCATTTCAGAAAAAATAAGTTTTAAAAAAAGGACAGAAATTGGTGATATTCCACACATGAAAGGGGCAAAATAAAAAATATTTTTGTTAGTTTTGATATAAAAACAAATGAATAAAAGGTGTTCCAAAAAATATCGAAAGAGACAAATATATGGGTCTGTGTTGTAAAACAGGGATATATGCGCAAAAAATTTAGATTTCTGAAGCATAAACCAGTGTATATACAGAAATACAAGAACACGCACACGAAAGTGTGTCAATAAAAAAAGAGAAATAGAAAAAAATACCTCAAAGACGATTGGAACCCTAACCAGCAGAGTAATTACTCAAAGTGAAAACCCTGGGTGAAGGGGAATCTTTAAAAAGAACCCTAGTTGGCACAAATGGAGACCAAACTTCGCACAAAGATGAGAGGATGCAAGGGCAGGATGGTGCGAATCAGTTTGGGAGAAAATAGTTCTACAAACATACAGAAGAAAAAAAAGGAGTGAAAGAGAAGTGAAATGAGGTAAAAACGGCTGAAGTGAGACCTAAAATCCAAAAATGAGATTTCTAAGTTCATTCAAACGAAAACGAAGGTCGTTGGAACGAACTTAAGAACTCTTTTGAACACAAGAGAGACCGTTCGAACGAAAATTTAATCTCATTCGAATGACTATCGAACGAGCTTCTAACAGGTAGGTCACTGCAAAACAGAGAGGGCGTCATTAGAAGGTCTAGAGAAGTGCCTTTTAACGAAAACTCAAACTCGTTCGAAGGAGGTGGTGTTCTCGTTCGAATGAACTCAAAAAAATAATTTTATTGTTAAAAATTACACCACAATGAAAGATCAAAAAGAAAAAAAAAAGGAAACAAAGGAACATAACAAAAAAAATCACATTGTGATGTAAGAAAACCATTTGAAACATGGAAATGGAATGTACGGGTGTGAATTTAATCAATTCGAGACTACGCAATAGTGCACGACGGCTAATGGACACATCACATTAGTCAAGTGCTCAAATCAACCTTAGTGAAAAACAAAGTTGGCACTCATAAGAGGCCGATGCACTTATGCATAGATGTCGAAGACTGGATGATTCACAACCCAATATAGTCAAAAAGGAAAGATGGAATGGGAATAACATTGTGCAAACCCATTGATCTTCAACTAATCTCCCTCATACACTAATGCTTTTCATGGGGATTTCTTGCAAGGATTTTCCCTTTTTTCTTTTTTTCTTTTTTTCTTTTTTTTCAAATTGAATACATTCTCACTTTGGTCTTTAAAAGCACAATTAATTTTTTTGCTTTAACACATAGGCTCTAGTCAATGGTAGTTTTCCATGCAAAGGATAATTTTCCCCAATCACAACCCGGAACATTGCACACTCATACACATGAATCACATACAACCCTCACAAGCAATGGTTCTTACATGCACAACAATCCTCAGAGAACTTTATGGAAATGACAGTATTGGGAAGAGAACGTCTCACTTAGCGCATGCAAAGAACACCAATACTCGAGAGAGGCCGTGAAATGTGTATGTAGGAAAGGAAATGATAAGAGACCAACATATAGGATATAGTCACATAAGAACATCGTTGTGCCCAAAAAGATATATTTAAGCACTATAAAAGCATAATTGAATCTAACACACCATGATAGGACACAAGGAAAATGGAGTGAATGAGTGTTTCAAAGATCTTAATCATGCCACCAAAAAAAAAGATAAAACATTAAAAATCTTTTTGGATTTTTTTTATAAAAGGAAATACAAAAAAATGTTTTTGAATTTTTCATAAAATATATACAAACATGTACAATCTAGTTTAGGGAGATAAAAAATGGCAAAAAAAAACACCAAACTAAATGACTACCCGAACTCAATCGATGGAAAGAACACCAATAGATTTCTTAAGATTTTCAAACCTAAGGACATCTAATAGCTTAGTTAAAAGATAGTCGAATTAAGATTGATGGAAACAAAGCTTAAGGATACGTTTTTTCTTCGACAAGGTCGCGAATGAAATGCTCATAGATCCTAACATGCTTTGTCCTAGAATGTTGGACCGAATTACGTGAAAGATGAATGGCACTAGTATTGTCACAGTAAATGGCCATGGTGCCATGGTTGATCACATAATCCCCCAACATTTGTTTCATCCACAAGAGTTGTGTGAATCAACTACGGGTTGCAATGTATTCGGCCTCCGCGGTCGACAAAGTGATTGAATTATGTTCATTTCTTAACCACGAAACTAGAGCACTACCAAAATAGAAATACCCACCCAAGGTGCTTTTGTAACCATCTACATCCCTAGCCCAGTCGGCATTAGAATAAGCAAATAAATGATCATCGGTATCAAAAAAATATCATATCCAATAATCTAAAGTTCCACTTACATATTTAATGATTCTTTTAAGCGTTCAAGTGAGACTCTTTTGGGGATGCTTGATAACGAGCACACACAACTACACTAAAGGCAATATCAGGACTCCTGGCGGATAGGTAAAGATGGATACCTATCATACTCCTAAAGAGGGTTTGCTCAACGTCCTTTCTCGATATATCTTTGCTAAGCTTAATCGTGGAACTCATCCAGGTACGTGCGTGCCTAGCGATGTCTAAACCAAAATTCTTCACTAGATCTCTCGCATACTTGGTTGGGGATATGAAAATCATATCCTCTAATTGACGCACCTCAAGATCTAAGAAGAAAGTAAGCTCACCTACCATACTCATCTGAACTCACTCGTCATATCCTTCGCAAAATGATGAGTATATTGGTCACAAGTGGGAAGATTATGTCGTCGACATAGACTTGTCCAAACAAAATGTCCCCCTTCTCTCTACGCATGAACAATGTCATATCAACTCCACCTCTCTTGAAACCATGGTGTAGGAGATAGGAAGTAAGCCTCTCATACCAAGCTCGAGGAGCTTGCTTCAATCCGTATAGGTCTTTTTGAGATAAAAGACATAATCGGGGAATTTTGGATCTTAGAATCCTTTCAGTTCTTCCACACAGACCTCCTCTTGTAGAATGCCATTAAGGAAGGCATTCTTGACATCCATTTGATAAAACTTGAACTTTAGATGACATGTTATGACTAGCAAAAGACCAACGGACTCTAGCCTAGTAACAGGTGCATATGTCTCGTCAAAGTCAACACCCTCAATTTGCGTGTAACCTTGAGAAACTAATCTAGCCTTGTTACAAAAAATGATACCATGTTCATCTATCTTATTCTTATAAACCCATTTGGTACCAATGACGTCTGCGTCTCTAGGTCGGGGGACTGATTCCCAAACATTATTATTTTCAAATTGAAGCAACTCCTCTTGCATGACATTAATCCAATGTTCCTCCTTAAGTACTTCCTTAATGTTCTTTGGCTCGATTTGAGAAGTATAGCCAAAGTGTCTAACCTCATTTTCTAATTGAGCACGAGTCTTGACACCATGGTTTAGATCTCCAAGAATGTTCGTGGGGTCATGACTCTTGCGAACCCAAGATGGTGGATCATCTTTATTAAGGGTGAGGTCCACCATATCATTGTGAGAAACGATGAGACCATCACTAGGAGGTGCATCATTCTCATAAGTGAGATCATCATCGATAAACGTTCTAGGAGCATCATCTTTAATAGCGACATTTATCGATTCCATGATCATGGAGATTTTAAGGTTTTGAACCCTATTGGCTCGATTATTAGATGAATAACCTAAAAACATTCCCATGTCACTCTTAAAGTCAAACTTTCCTAAGTGCTCTCTATTGCGAAGAATGTAGTATGAACTCCCAAATACTCGAAAATACGATAGGTTGGAATTTTTCCCGATCCACAATTCATATGGCATTTTAGTGGTTTGTGGATAGAGACAAACCCTGTTCACCGTGTGATATGCAGTGTTAACCGCCTCTGCCCAAAAATGCCTAGGCACATTTCGACGAAGGAGCATAAACCTTGCCATCTCCTGAATGGTCTTATTCTTCCGCTCAATAATGTCATTTTGTTGAGGTCCTACCGCCGACAATTCATGTTTGATACCCAACTCATCACAAACGCTCCAACACCAGCATCAATGAATTTCGTGTCATTATCACTTCGAATGCAATTTATAGTGATACTATGTTGAGTTTGTAAAATACGGCATTTAGTTGTAAGAAACTCAACAACATCCGACTTTTCCCTAAGGAATACCAAAATAGAATACCTCAAAAATTCGTCGACCATCACTAAGATATACCTTTTACCACCAAGGCTCTTCGTATGCGTGGGACCCATAAGATCCATGTGTATCAACTTTAATACACGGGAGGTAGTAATAGTATTCAACTTCCTATGTTGACTCTTGATTTGTTTTCCATGTTGGCATGGACCACAAACCAAGGAACTTGGTTTTCCTAGAGATGGTAAGCCACAGACTAGGACTTTCCTCACAAGATGATCGAGATCCCTATAATTCACATGACCTAGTCTTTGGTGCCAAAGGTCGACGGAAAGGGCCCTAACACTATTGCAAACGAATGAAGATTTAGGAATAATACCATAACAGTTATCGAATGTCCTTACACCTTGCAGTACTGTCTTACCAGAATCATTGTAGACACAACATTCCATTTGGTTAAACTTAACTGCAAGATTCTCATCACACAATGGGCTTATACTTATCAAGTTTGCTTTACCCATCAACGTAAAGCATGTTGTTTAGCTTTGGGAGCTCGAAAATCTCAATGGTGCCCCGTCCTAACATGCTAGACCGACTCCCATCACCGAAGGTGACTCTACCTTCCATGTGATCCTCAAGTTTGGTAAAAAGAAATTTGTCACTTGTCATGTGCCTTAAGCAACCACTATCAAAATACTATTGGGAGGTATTTTAAACTTTGAGAGCAACATGAATAACAAGAGCTTTTGTGTCATTTTCTTTCACAACCCAAATAGGAGTGTAACGCGTAGGCGTTGCCTTCCTTCTGTTTTTTCTATTGTTGTGCCTAGCATTTGATTTAAACGAGTTCCCATGAGGAATAGACAACCTTCGGAACTCTTGCATTAATCCTTTAGAAGTATCAACAAGATATTCAACTTGCTCTCTCAAGATCGCCAGGTGGCTATAGTGGGGTGCTGGAGTACGAGAATGAGAATCCCTCTTAAGCATGTAGCAAAAGTCTTTAAGGTGTCCCATTCTTTTGCAAAAGTACAAATATAGGGTTGAACATATTTCATCTTAGTAGTTTGCAGAGGAGGTTTCCTCTTTGGTGGGTTTGGTTTAGGAATGTTTGTTTTAGAAATAAACTTGGCAATAGGTACAGATTTAGACTTTGAAGAATCACCCTCATCATAACATATACCCTTTCTCTCTTGATATCCTTTCTCCTTATATCTGAGGACAGGTCTGAGAAACAACTTCCCCATTCTCTCAGAATTATCCTCAAGAGTGAATTTTACTTCACGAGAAGCCTCAAGGTCTTTCTTGAGTATGACAATTTCGGCTTCAAGCTTCTCGTGAACTTTCAAAGAGTCACGAAGATCGGTAGAAGGTCTTGTGACTTTGGAAATTAAATCGTCCTTTTTTCCCACCAAAAAATCTTCTCACACAAACAAACTTTATCCGCCTCGAGTTAACTCACCGGTGTCTCATTCTCCTTTAAGGCAACCAACTCCTTTCCAAGCATCAACACCTTAATAGTCAACTTTTAATTCCTCTTTTGAACTTTCAAGGACTCGATGTAAAGCTAGGAATAGGCGGATTAGAGATCACCCTCATCAACATATCCATCACTGAAACCATCATCATTTTCACGAGGTCATCATGCAGGAGATTGTCACCATTAGAATGAGACATACTAGATTTACTGGCATGACTAGCGATGAACACAGTGAAGTTGCGACCAAGAGGTGAACAGTTACTTGAATCATCTTACTCCATATCATTGCCGCTTAGAGAGGCATTGTACATAGCTTTGTTTTTACACTGTCTCTCAAGCTTCGTGGAACATTCAAAGGCTCTGTGACCGTGAACTTCACACTCATAACATCTCCCAGGATCATCATTCTTTGAGTTATCATTCTTGTTTTTCTTAAAATCGCGATCATTGAATTTTTTTCTGCCTTATTGTATTTGTGTTTCTTAAACTTTTGCTTATTGAATTTTGAATTTTATTTCTTAAACTTTATAATTTTTTTGATTTTTTTAGCAAATAAGGCCATGTCATCGGGATCTCGGTCAGACTCATCGGACTCAGACATCTCCTCCTTCCTAGCTTTTAAGACAATGCCCTTATCTTTCTTCTTCGTGTTTTGAGAAAACATGTCAATCTCATAGGTTTGTAGATCACCAACAAGCTCTTCTAGTATCATACTGCCAGTGTTTCCCAATGAGTTTAAAATAGTTACTTTCGAGTTAAACCTTTCAGGTAAGGACCTTAAGATCTTCTTCACAACCCAAGCTTCGGGAATTCTTTCTCCCAAATTGAATGATGAGTTTACCATGTCTGAGAAACGAGCATAGAACTCATCAAGCATTTCACTCTCACTCATACGGATGGTTTCAAATTGAGTAGTTAGATTTCGAAGCTTGGAAGCTTTCACGGCATTTGTTCCATCATTCGTAAGTTGGAGTATGTTCCAAGCCTCCTTGAACGTTTCACTCGTCATGATTCGACGGAACTCCTAAGGTGAGATAGCACTGAACAAAGCGTTGAGACCACGAGAATTATAATTACACAGTTTATATTCATTCTCTCTCCAACTCTCAACCGATATAGGGACAGTACGCTCTCCTACAATTGTTGTGGGTGGAGTCCATCCTCTAACTACCGCTATTCACACTCTCTCATCTATCAACTTAAGTGCAAATTTCATACGGGCTTTCCAATACGCAGAATTCGACCCGTAAAACATCGGCGACCTATTTATTGACTCCATAGAAAATTTTACAAAAAAATATTCCTAAATAACTTATAGACACCTACTCTGATACTAATTGAAAGTCCGATTTTCTACTTACGAAACAAATAAATTAAGTGATAACTGGATTTTCCAAATTCGGTCTAAGCTTTTGTAAACATGCATACCAAATAATTTCCAATTTTAATCTTGTTTAACATAATTACTAAGTTTGCATGCAAGATTAATCAAGTAATTAACAACAAGCACAACCACACATGGAACGGCTATATATGAGGAAACTCAATCGGAAAAAACCTCGGACGGCCAAGCCTAGATAAAATTCACTATAAATAAGGTTTTACACAAAGACACAAAAGACTTACAACACTTGACCCTTCAAGCCTATTCAGATGAATGTCTCACACCTTCGTTCATAGCAACTGCGCAGTCCAACGTCAACCTCACGGCAACTCCATGCATCGAACTCCTCCGATAGCTTCAATCGTCACCCACTTGTGTGGAATCCACCACACCAAAACATATAGAATGTAATATTTTGGGTTTGATCTTAGACTATGATCAAATAAATCAATAAGGTATTTAGGGTAAAAAAATGTTTTTAAAGTTTAAAGGCTTAAAAATGTTTTTCTGCAAAAGAGGCTCCCGGATTTTGAAAGAAAACCTAAGTTTTAACAAGTGTTTGAATCAGGAAAAATTCAAAACCTTTTTCTTAAAATTCGCAAAGTTTGTTCGAATGAGAATACAGGTTCGTTCGAACGACTTTTCATAAATTGTCGGAATGAATTCAAAGTTCGTTCAAACGAATGTTCATTCGAAGGGCTTTCCAACGAGCTTCAAACATGTGGACCAAAAGTAAACAGAGATCACTCGTATGAAAGTCATTTGAAACATGTTTGAACGAGAATTCCATCTAGTTGGAATCCTCGTTTGAAAGAGAATGCCTTCTCGTTTGAACGACTGAACAAAAGTAAGTTTTTTCAAAAAACATTTTAAAATGATAAAAAAGCCTCAAAAAATGTAATCCAAATACATTTATAATTATTTTTATCATAAAATATCATACACCTTTGATCTCGAGAAACGTGCAACGCGTCCAATCATGTAGCACCAAAATTAGTCGCCTGCATATCTCGATTCATAAGCTTGAATAACATATATATAACACACATGTAACCCTACATGTTTTGACTAACAAAATAAGCCAATACATACATAAGACTCGATTGGAAATTTGCCCTTACAAAGACATTAAAAAAAATCTGAAATTGAAACCGATGAAATTTGGCCCAGAGGAGGGCATCATCCCTTTTTACGTACTTCTTGGCCTCTGACAAAGTTGTTTCAAACGGCAAGCCACCACTCAACATCAATGGTCTTGAGCCCTAACGATGACTGATTTGACAATCAAAATGGCATTATTGTTGTTATGAATAGGGACTATGACGAGACTGAAGGAGATCAGTCCGAGAATAACAAAGGTCCGATGAGAACCCGCGATCAGGTTTGCAAAACTTAAGTGGTGGGTTTTATATGTTTATAGGTTTATTTTTGGCCCAGAAGTCTAGTCTAAAAGTTGGTCTTTAAAGGGTTATTAAACAAAAGTGGGTGATGGCCTTCATTTGAAGCAATTCGGCTCACTAAAGAGAATACTAGGCTGAATTTGTTCAAACAAAAATTAGGCCATATCTTTAATAATGTTGAAGTGTTTGTTTCAATTATTTGGACCCAAAATTTGATAAGGTTAATTTTATTGGGCTTGAAGATATTGGGCAGCTTCCAATTTTTAAGAACTCAAAAAATATTACAATTGGGCCTAAAAATTTGAATAAATATATTTTGATCCCTCATTAAAGAAAATTTTATTTGCATGGCATGGTTGGGCACAATTTTAGCAAAGAATTGTTCGTGCGACCCAAGCTTTTCCGATTCATCCTTTAGAGTTTGAACACTTTTTCGAAGGCCTGGAGAATGATCTCAATATTAAAAGGGGGGTATATTTGTACTTTTCCTTTCTTTTGTCTTTTACCACGTGTCCTATTTTAGTGCTTAGATATCATAGTTAGGGTAATGACTTTTTAGAAGGTACCATTATCGTTGTCATGCGTGACAACTCACGGATAGCTAGCATCTTCTAGATCTAGAACCCTCATAAGGCCAATAAATGTACTCAATCACCATTGGGAAGATAGAATATTTGACTTGTTAATACAAATTTTAAATTTTTGCTTTCTGCTTTTCTCTTCTTTGGATCTAGTTTTTGGTGATTCCATCAATTATCCTTCATCTGACAGGTTTCTGGTTTCCTTAGTTAGTCTCTTTTAAAGCCATTGCAGTTCAAATAAAAGCGAATAATATAGGCAGATACAAGATTTTGCTTACTGCAGGACTTGAGAAGTAACCAAAGAAAACAAATCAAAGTTGCTCTAATAACATGGATTTTATCCATGTCATGGATAAAATCCCCCCACCCCCACCCACCCACCCACCCAAAAAAATAATTAAAAAGTAAAAGAATATTCAAAAGGTTGCCAATAACCCTGGTGTTGCAAATTGATCCTAAACTAATGGAGAGTTGCAAATATCCCCCTACGTGCTGCTGAAAACATCCATCTTGCGTCATTAAACAGAGAAATTTGCAAATAGCGGAAATAGAGCAAGGAAAAAGTTGCAAAATTAAATTCTTGGAGGTAATTGCGATCACGATGGTTCAAAAGCTCTTCGTGCCACTTATCCTCAAAAACATATAAAAGAACTTTTGTAGGGGAAAAACCAGGCAAGATGCTAAACATTCTGAAATAACCTTTGGAGCTTATTTTCCTAGAACTTTTCAACTGTGATCCTCAATAGACATGCCTAAGTTTTTAAAAAACTGTATAGTTCACTACACTGACCGACCATCATTCACAGACAGCAGTGGTAAATCAGAAAATTCCTCCTTTACGTGCCCCAAAGATGAGATGAGACAATTGGAAACCAGCTTATAGTAAGTGAAAAAAACGCCTACATTTAGACTGAAAGTAGACTCGAAATTTACCTCGCTGGACAACTCTGATAATCTGGCCATCCTCAACAAACATCGCGTTAAAGTTACTGTTTCATATTTAACAATGCCGTTGAACTACTAGACTGGAAATCTTCATCGGGATCCACAAGTTCTGCACCACTGTCTCTTTCTAAATTCTCAGATTCTCCATTTCCTGAGACTGCTGCCCTCTGGGAATCAGTGGATATAACTTCTCCTGCAGACTGAACTTTAGCATCAGAAGAACCTTTAGAGGATGACAAAGCATTCTCTTTTCCAACAATGTCTTTGCTAGAATTACTAGACGCCACCCAAACAAATTCCAAATTGTAGCCTTTCCAGCATTTACCATTCAAGAATGCCACCTCAGCTGAACTACGTCTTGTGAAAGATATACGAGCGGAGCTATTTGCTGCCCTGGAGTCATCAGCATCCTGGGATTTTAGACCTTCTAGGTCAACAGTAGTAAGATCGCCATAAGTTGAGAAGTGTTCCTTCAAGGCAGCAACCTATGAAACATATCGTTCTCTCCTCATATTAGATTATATATATAATACAAAGATAAAGCTGATGATGGTCTCTTATAAGAATCAATGTGTTTTCGAAGGCTTCCATTGATCTATATATACATATAGAGTATGTCTGCTTTAAGCAAAAGCATGGTTGCATTTAATCTCCATAATTGTTTCTCTAATGAGATTAATGGATTGTAACTATGAGCACTCCTTACCAAGATATTCCAATGATACAAATTTAACATTACATACCCCAAAGAACATATCATAATGTAGTTCACAACTTCTTAAGTAGACAGAAGTTTACATTAGGCAAAACAGGTAGAGGGTGCATGTAATGCATATAGACAAATTCATTTTGTGTGATATGTAAATAACTTATATATGTATGTGTGTGTACGCGTGTGTACTTGTGTGTAGAGAGAGAGAGAGAGTCTGTCTGAAGGAGAAAATGTTACATTTGCAAGACCAGTTGGTAGAGGCGGAATGATCTTAAAAGTGGTGGGAGCGTTGTATAATTTGAATCTATTCACAAGAAAAGATGCTCCAACAGGTGCCAATGGGCGAATTGATTGTTTCAAGCTCGATGGTTCTTGCAGCGACACAATTGCATTTGCTGTGAAACTTTGAGGCACAACCGTCTCTGCAGTTATCCCGCTATCGGCCATCACTTCAGATCGTCGTGATATAACTGTACCAGGACCCGTGAACCTTGGTATTATACCTTTTGCAACATCAGCTACAGTCTCCACCTTACGTCTTTTAGCAGCCTGCTCCGATGTTTTTTCACCTTTGAGACCTGTAGCCTGTTGAAAGTAAAAACATGAGGATAGCCCAACTTAAAGAGTTGATATTTTGTTTGTAATATAGTTAACACTTTTAACACTGACTACGTGGAGAATCCAAACTCATGTAACATTGAAAAGAAGGATTCAAGTTTTTTAAAGGGAGAAAGAAAAATTAAGGCACATATAAAAATGGTGAAAAAATAACTATAATCAAGTTGGACTGACAACGAAAACTGGGTCTTACTTGTTTCTCAAGCTTATCCAGCTGGCGCCGAAGGTCACTTCTTTTCTGATCAAGCATCTCCTGCTTCTTGTGGATTTCCTCCTTCATAACCTCAAAACTCTGCACCTTCTTTTGTAAAGGAGGTGGTGCTTTGTGATCATTGATGACCACAGGCTTAGGGTGATCAGAGGCAAGCACATGAGAGACAGAAGCATGGACAAAACTACGCTTAGGAAATGTACGAAATGCAGATTGAAGTTCTTTTTTTCGTACATTAGAAACAGTTCGGTAGCATGGAATTGCAGCAGCTGTCACTCCACAGGGAACTATTGATACAATATTGCCACTATTTAATCTATCATCAAGAATGTTATCCCACTTAGCCCACAGCAGCTTGATAAAGCGATTACCCATTACAGCATCAGGTGCCTTTAAAGCAACTTCTGCTTCTTCCCTCTTAGAGAACTGAACAAAAGCCCGCTCATTATTATGCGCAATACGAATGTTAATAACCTCCCCAAATTTTTGAAAATGTGAAAGGATGGCCTCCTTTTTGTTGTCTTTTTGAGGAATGCCACTTACATATATAGTCCGTTGCGCCTTTGGAGATGGCTTCCGCATAATAAGCGAAGGATCACTTTGCGGCTTCAAAGATGAAACCCTAACTTGTAAGCCAATTTCATCACCTTTAATCTGCTTACCTTGACCAGTGTTTGAAGGCTCCTCTTCCTTAGTTTCCTTTCCAATATAATTTGAGGAGCTTATTGTGGAATCGATTTTCTCTCTCATTTCTGATCCCTTTTTCAAACTACCAATTCTTCCCCACACAGACAAACTCGTGCTTTGAGATCCTAGAGCAATCCCAGAGTTTCTAACTGTCTCTTCATAATCAGAGACACCACACAATTCCACAAGATCAAGAGAGGGGTCAGCATCCAACAAAGGCACAGTTTCATCAACCTTCAAAGGGGTTAGGGAGAGGTTTGCAGTTGATGTTTCGGAACAATCATTGGTCCATAGAGGCTAATCAGGATCATACAAATCAGTTCTACCTGCAAAAGCGGAATCAATGAAAGCACCATTCAAGCTCAATCCGTTGCCACCAACTCCAAGCTTGCTACTTTTGCTGCCTAAAATTTTGCTGTTCATCAATGTTCTTGAATGAGCACTAATTCTGGGTAAAGGTGCTGGCCCAGCAGGTGCCTCCAGTAGGTTTGCACTTGGAAGTGAAATAGGAAGATTAAACTGAGAAAGGCTCTGTAATTTAAAAAAACAACCACCTAGTTATAACAGTTTTAGACAAACGCTCAACAAAGAACAGCCTAGGTAAAAATTCATATCATGGAAAACACACAATATGGCATGCCTATTGACATTGTAACACTAAAATGATTTATGAATTCAGTTTTTAAAAATACCTTAACCCTACGAACCTCCTGCAAACATATATGCATGATTTAATATCATCAACTGAATGGCATAAAAACAAAATGATGGCCCCATTTTCTGATGGTCGGGAGTTTTTCACTAGATGTCATTTTTGAAACCCTAGCCACAGCCACTCTCAATTCATTTTCCCTTCCTCAGGCTCGGTTCCTCCACCCACCATGAGGTTGATCCCTCTCCCTTTCCTTGTCGCCGCCTTCTCCATGCTTGCTTCAAGTCAGATAAGATATGGGAAGTGGTCCGCTCTTGCGGTGGTTGTTCCCCCACTGACCTTGGCCGCCTCTCCCATTGCTGGATCTAGCTGCTTGTGCTTGGTCGCCATCCTGATTGTAGAGCTTAACGTCAGACTAAGCGTGTCGTTCTCCCCGGCAGCGGGGTTTTGTTAGGTATGGAGTGGTGATTGGGATGTTTCCATCCCGTTTTGGCCGGTTCGCCCAAGTAGGTCCGCCTCCCCACCCCCAACCCCCCCGCCTTCCTCCGCCTTTCCGCGAGGGGTGTTGACCAAGGATCGTCATTTCAATGTAGTACTTCATGTCAGATCAGACGGGTTATCTGCTGGTGGTGGGAGTGCGATGTGGTGTGAAGGTGAATGGGTTTTGTCGGCAGTGGCTTGTGGTGTCTGATGAGTTGTGTTGTCCTGTTGATTGCGTATTTTCTGTTTGGTTTTGCTCTGCTTACCGGTGCTCTCCGGTGGATGGCGATGCTTAACTTTTTTGTTGATTTTGCGGATAGGATTTAATTGGTTCCGGTCTTGTCTATTGTGTCCATCCACCGTGGTAATGGTTGTCGGGTTGCCCATCTTGGTGGCGGTACCGTGGGTTTGTATCAGCGGATCTCTTAAATACCTCCGTCCATTCCGGTGAGGGAAAATGGTTCTGGTCTTGTTCGTGTTTGCTACATCCTTGGAATGCTCCAGCCTGTCTAAAACTGTTTGGTTGCACCTTTTGATGATGGTCCTAGCCACTGTTTGGATCAAGGTTCCAAAAGGCGCGAGGCGTGGTCGAGGCGTAGAGGTCAAGCCACAAGCCTTAGGAGCCTAGGCGTAAAAAGGCGTTTTTCCTTTTTTTATTATTTTAATTATTCCAAGGCTAGTAATATTATAAAATAGTACATACCTTGAATTTTGAAAATATATCCATATGTTTGGTAGCCATCTTTCTCATATTCATGCTCCATAACCAATATTTGTCAACTAATCCTTGGAATAAGGCGTAGGCGATGCGTTTCTCTCAAGCCTCAAGCCTAGGCGGGCCTAGGCGGAACCTAGGCGGGCCTTTTAGAACAGAGGTTTGGATGCACCAATTGGTGCTTGGTTTCTGCTGCAGCGCGTTTAGTTTCATTGTTACCATTGTCGCCATCCCTTCCCTCCCCCCCCCCCGAGTGTTTCTCTCACCCTCCATGAGATTGAACCCCTTTCCCTCTCTTTGTCACTATTTTTTTGTGTGTGGCCTTCAGGTCAATTGAGGTTTGGAGGGAGGCTCCCCATCATGGTGGTTGTGCCACCTGAGGACCTGGATGGTTATCTAATTTCTGGATCTCACCTTTGCTTTCGGTCAGCATCTTATGGTTGAGCCTCATGGCAAATCGAGCGATACTCTCCGACATGGGGGATTTGTTCGGGTTTTGGAGTGGCCGGGGTTGTTTCCATCCCCTCTTTGCAGGTCTCGCTAGGTGTTGGAGCCACCGTAACCCCCACCCCTCTCTGAGGCTGTCTAAAGTGCCGATTCTAGATCGCCATTTTTATTTTATTCTTCATGTCAGATATGTGAGTAGTCTGTCTAGTATGGTCTCCAGTGTTTGGCGGTGTTTGGTGGTGGTTCATGTCTGATGAGGTTTATGATTACCAAACATCACTTGCGCATTGGGATTTGGGTTTGATTGTTTTGCGTGTTTCGTCAATTTATTGTTAAATCTTCTATGACGAGTGTTGCGATATTGCGATATTTTATTGGATATTTCAACTACAATAGTTGCCTGCGTGCCATAATGGATTTAGGTTGTTTTAATAGGTTTGTTTTACGCTTAATACGTGTTTTTGTATATGGTTCGTGTAGGTAGTGTGTCGAGTGGTTTCGGCCATTTGTTTCGTTGTTTTGGGGCGTAATTGGAACCCTGGGGAACCGTGTTATGGAATTTTTTGTATATCCTTTTGTAATCTCATTGCTTTTGCTAATATACTTGCATTATACCAAAAAAAATACTGAATGGCCTAAAAGTTACAAGCTCGTATCCTGTTGTGTTGTATCAGTACTCTGTATCCATATATGTGCTTTTAGCCGTTGTTTGGATGCACCAATTAGTGCTTGGTTTCTGCTACAGCGTGTTTGGTTTCGATGTTACCAATGCCGCCACCCCTTCCCTCCCTCCTCCCGAGTGTTTTGCCCACCCTCCATGAGATTGAACCCACTTCCCTCTCTTTGTTGCTAATTTTCATGTGTGGTCTTCAGGTCAGATGAGGTTGGGGGCGAGGTTCCTCACCGTGGTGGTTGTGCCACCTCATCTGGATGGTTCTCCAATTTCTGGATCTCACCTCTGCTCTCGATCGCCACCTTATGGTCGAGCCTCATGCCAGATCGAGAGGTGCTCTCTGACATTGGGGATTTGTTTGGGTTTTGGAGTGGTCGGGGTTGTTTTCATCCCCTCTTTGGAGGTCTTGCTCGGTGTTGGAGCCACCGTAACCCCCAACCCTCTCTGAGGCTGTGTAGAGTGCCTATTCTAGATCACCATTTTTATGTTGTTCTTCATGTCAAATCTGTATGTAGTCTGTCTAGTCTAGTCTCCAACGTTTGGCAGTATTTGGTTGTGGTTCGGTGCCTTGCAGTGTTGCGGTATTAATGGTGGTTCAGTGCCTTGCAATGTTCCAATATTGCAGCGTTTGGCGGCATTTGGTGGTGGTCCATGAGGTTTATGATTATCAAACATCATTTGTGCATGGTTAGATAGGGATTTGAGTTTGATTGCGTTGAATGTTTGGTCAATTTATTGCTAAATCTTTTATGGCGAGCATTGCGATACTGCGATATTTTATTGGATATTTCAACTTGCAGTAGTGATTAGTTTGTGGCCTGTGTGCCCTGATGGATTTAGGTTGTTTTGATAGGTTTGTTTGGTGCTTAAAATGTGTTTTTGTATATGGTTCGTGTAGGTAGTGTGTTGGGTGGTTTTGGCCATTTGTTTCGTTGTTTGGGGGCATAAATGGTACCCCGGGGACGGGTCTTTTGTAATCCCATTGCTTTTGGTAATATACTTACACTATAGCAAAAAAAAACTGAATGGCCTAAAAGTTCTAACGTAACTCGTATCCTATTTTATCAGTATCCAGTATCTATATCTGTGCTTCTTAGCCCTATGACTCGTGATATAAAGGGAGTACCGCAACCAGAAACAGTCAAAGGTACACATCAGATATGTATTATATTATATTTGTTTGATAATCAACTTTACCATGCCAAAAGGACATCAAAATGTTTGCAATGACAATGTGATATGCCACCTGAACATGCCAATGGCATCCAACAATTCTTAGGCAGATTAGATGTTTTCAGTAGGCAGATATATTAGCTACTATAATAGTAACATAATACTCAGTCCAATTGACCTTTTTCCTTTTCCTGGGGGTTGGGGGGGATGGGATGGGATGGGGGGAAGCATTTGACTTTAGGGCTTCAAGGTTTAGGTTGAAATTGACTAGAGCCCTCAAAGTTTCAATTAATGAACTTTGTAATACATTTTTCGGATTTCCAGTATTTGACCATTACAAATCGTAACAAATGACTACAATATCCCCAATTTTAGCCTTTATTGTTTTATATATAACTACGCATTAATAGAGGATATTTTGGTTGTTTATTATGATATGTAATGATCAAGTAACGGAACCATAAAAAATTAGGGCAAAAATTCAATTAATAATATTTTTGAGGATAAAGTCTGTTTCAATATAAACTTTAAGGACAAAAGACGAATGCCCCTTTACTTTTTTCCCCAACAGATATCTGGAGTTGCCACGTTGCAGCCATCATTAGCCCCAATTTTCCACGTCTTCTCCAACATGAATAGGCCAAGCAAATTAAAGTGAGAGTAGATGCACTACAACATCAAATACCTGAACATCTTCCACAACAATATGATCGATACCATGCTCCATTGGGCACATGTCTCCTCTTAGGCAAAACCCACGCTCCTCAAAGTCTCCACACCTTGGATGTTGAATGTCTATATTCAGCGAAGGATTGATCGATTGTTTGAGCGTTACTTGCAACCCTAGAGAGTGGAGTGTATCCAGGCGACCATTTGGCATTTCCGTAACCAATCCAAAAGCACTCAACGGTGGACCCTGTGCATTAGAAACATTTTCCATCCCCCTACTTGTAAACAGACTTGAAGGAACATATGCCTGTTGAAAGATTTGAGAGGAAATATCAACTGAGTTGAAACTAGAATCATGCTGGCTCCAAGAAACAAATTCCCTTCGTCTACCCCTTTCAGGAAAAGCGCACCTTTTTTCAAAACTTCCAGGGATATCTTTCTCCAGAGGGGTAGTATTACAATTTCTCCACATGTCTTTCGATTGAAAACTAGCTTCCTTGTAAGGATGGCCATTTTCAAAGGTTTTGTTTATCCTTCTATATGGCCTTGTTAAAACTTGTTCCAGAGCATCTCTCTCCGAAGACTCAGACCGTGTCTCCCGCCTCTGATGCTTATTGTTACAACAATCATCATTCTCACTGAATGCTTTCTCCTCCAGATGACTGACACAAGCAGGAGGTAAAAGGCGTCGGCTTGGAGATTCAACTTTCAGCTCCATCGGTTTCTTTCGAAATTAAAATGCTCGACTTCTTTTGTGACATCTATATATCCAAACTCCTAGTAAATGCGACAATCACACATCACCAGCAACAAGTAATTACCTGGAAAGGTGAGAGAGAAAAAGCATAAACAGAAACAAAATCAAACATATAGTTAAAGTTCTAGACACTCAAAAAGAAAAGGTAATAAGAAACAATTGTCATTACCCCATATACATTACATCTACCAATGTGCACGAGGAAATCTACAGAAGAAGAAAATTTTCAAAGTCTTCACTTTAGGATATCCACCAATAAATACATTTATAACAAAAAAAAAAGGAAATCGAGTAATTGGATGATCACTCTATTTCTCCTTTAATTTCAACTGTCCTATTATGGTTGGTGCATCTAATGTGATGTTTTTATACGTTCATACCACCAAAGCCTACTTTCTTCTAATCTTATCACTAATAGGTGCTCCTCCTAACTTCTCGCTAACATGTTGGTTTTAATTTTGTCTCTTCTAGGCAATCCTACATTTGTCAACACCCTTGTGGTTTCTCCTATCGCAGATAATACTCTTTCAGAGCTTTCAAGTAATTGAGGTTTATTAAGCTTAGAGATTTGCAACTCTAGCCTCATGCATTTATTATGAGTGAATATGTGTAACGTTATAACCATTGTGCATTAATTATATGTTTTTCATTGAAATTTTGCAATGCCAAAACCTACTGCATTAGCAAATCAGTTGCCAAACAACAGGTCATCTGACTGATACCAGGTAAGACAAAACCTCTCACCACCACCCCACCACCGCACCACCACCCCTCCTTTATTTTGATAAGCAACAGAATATTTATTGGGGGAAAAAACAGCAAGTCCACCATCCTTCACAATGCCTCATGACTGTACCACCACCCACTCCTCACCAACATTATCAACTAACCAGCACAAATCACCCAAGCATCATACTACCACCACCCATCCATAAAAACTACACAACAACCACAGCCTACCCATCACCACACAACCCGCCGGGCCACTGCCATAATGCCATGACCAATCTATAAATCTACCTATAATCACAATGACAAATCCTCAACATATGCACACAAACAAATATCAGTATATAGCACATGTAATCAACATTGGGTATCTATTATTTTTCATGATATCTAGGGGTATTCAGGCCTTTTAGATCTCCAATCCGCACGCACTATGACACTATGGGAGGTGGCCCTAAGAAGATTCAAACTCTTGAGGTAAGAGCGCGTGTCACTAGGCTACCCGCCTTGAGGTTCATCAGATATCTAATCCTCTCTATCTTTATCTCTCGCCAAATTTAATATTTCCCCCAACATAGTGTGGGTTATGTTCTGTAAGGTTTTTTCTTATATGTTATTTCTACTTTAACAGTTCAAACTATTCTATAATTTCAATTTAATTGGTAAGATTTGACAACATTAATGTACATACATAGATCAAAATACGGGCAACCAAGGATGATATTGGATGTTAAGATTATTTGTTATTTTGAAAAATTAACGTTAAGATTTAACAACAGTTAGTGAAGCCACAATTACTAATTATAGAAGCAGCGATTGAAGATTTTAGTTGGGGAGGCGGGTCAGGAACTTGAGTCATTGGGTGAACTCAGTTGAGTTAAGGAGAGCCTTTTGCCAATAAAATTTAAGTTCGAGGTACATTGAATTGGCTCTGATTATTACCCAGTGAGTTAACTCGGTGGTTGGTTACCTGAGGTAACTTATCGTTGTGATTAGCTAAGTTAGCTCAATCTCATTTGATTAGTTGACTTCATTGCTTGTTTTGATCTCAATATGTAATATCATACAATCATCCAGTAAGATGTAAGCAAGTCAGACGCTTTTGTCATGGACAATGATGACAGACTAATGGAGGGGAGATTTGTTAATTGTGGGAAACCAAAGCCCTAGTGTAGTATATGTATTATTTATGCATGAACCATATACTTATAGTTATGACATCAAAACAATGATCTGATACAAATACATTTCTCTGGAGGGAACTGTTAAATGTATTAGTAAAGTAAACAAGTTATTCAATCATCCTACTCAAAGTTTCAAGTACTACAAATAGGAATAGCAAGTAAATACTCTAACCCATAGTTGTCAAATGGGGATACGAATTGCATATCGGAAACCCTATGTATTGCGTATTACAAGACAAACAGTTATATAAATTGTAAAATTAGAAAAATAAATTATAAAGAACACTTTACATCCAACTATACAACATATTGCGGTTTTAAACCATTTAATGACATGACTACATTATCTAATGGTAAGTAGTTTGCCTTTGGGGTAATGTTGCAATATGAAAGAGACAAGAATTGTAAAAATAAATTAAACAACAATGGACTTTTCAATTTGATTTAATATGAAAAATAGTCAACATTGCATCTACAAACTTTTGATTTCTCCGCAAGTTATAGCAAAAAGAGAATCCTAAGGTAATAACTGCTAACTGATAAGGTAGTGTTTTAATCATCACATTCCTACATAGACATACTACAAAAGATAATAATACATCCAAAACTGCACACTTTCTTGCATTTTGACCCATACTGGCAAGATTGCGATTCATTCTAAAAATATCACCCCATTTTACACTTTAACAAAAATTGCATATTAAATGCAATCTATTATCACCCACCTTTTCAAAATAATTCCAGGCGAGGTCAAGATCAATAGTTTTCTTTTTCTTACCCGTTATCTCAAAAAAATAAATATTCACCAAGTGGTACCAACTAAAAAGGTCGTACCCAGTGCACAAGGCTCCCGCTTTAGCAAGGTCTGGGAGAGGTAGGTGTGGGAAAGCCTTACCCCCATTTTTGGAGAGGCTGTTTCCAAGACTCGAACCAGCGACATAACGCTTTGGGTGGGCAAGCACTCGCCATCGAACCAAGTCCGACCTCCAAGTGGTACCAGCCTATGAATGCAAATATAATACCAACCATATATCTCCGGAGTAGTGAGGAGTATATTAAAATAGTCAAACTAAGAGTGGGATACTTAATACCCTACAAGCGACCTTCCTTTTCTCTTTGAGAAAGACAAACAAATAGTGTCCTAGAGTTGGGACCAAACAAAAGTGCGGACTTCCATTCCCAACGAAAGCAGCTTAATGAGATTTGTCAAAGGAAGAAAAGGTGGGGGCAGGTTTCACATAAGGAGAAGGAAGTGGTGGATTGCACAAGAGAAAGAATTGAGAAAATGGTTAAAATTATATTAGGTTTTTGTTATTTTTTTATTTTTCGATCATTTCAAAAGGCTGGTAAAAGAATAGTACAATTGAAAACCCAAAAGAGATCGCAATAAGAGATTTTTTCCTGGAAATTTGGGCCAAAAATTTTGACCCTGTATGGCTATGTGTATCCTGTATCGTAAGATACATGTATCGTATCGTGATATGCAATAATACGCTTAGGATACAAGACATTTGCGATACAAAGGTCTGATTCACATCATTTTACAAGTATATCGCATATTGCATCGGAATACATATCGCGTATCATAAGAATCTATGCTCTAACCTCATTCAAATTTTCAATAACTATTTAATCTTTTAAATGTTTCAAAACTTGTGCTGACACACATCTTACTTTACTTGTTCTCTCATAAATATCACCATTAAAATTAGTATTTTTATCTAAGATAATGACCTTGCTAGTCTTTCCAGAATTTATGAGTTACCATTTTTGTCATCCCCAAGGGGTGTTCAAAAGTAAAATTTCAACACTGTCGGACAGCCTAGCCTGACTTGCAGTTGAAGAGAAAAGATGATGTTGTCATCATACTATCCTCTCAATTCCCATATCAGGGTGATACGGGGAATTGTAGCTTTTTGTTTGCATTAACAAGTCAAACAAATGTTATCTTTGTTACCATGATATAGAATATTTGTGATACCAATGACCCAAATGGGAGATCCATGTAAGTTAATATCACTACATAATTATTTAGGCCCTGTTTGGTTGCGCAAATTATTTGATTATGTAAATTAGTTCATTGTGAATTATTGAATTGTAAATGAGTGGATTTGAAATGAGTTTAAATCCAATTTTACGCAATGTTTGGTAATCTGAAATTGATATTAAGGTTCTATAAAAAAAAAGATAAAAACAAATTAAGAAAGATGGGGGGAGGGAGGGAAAGAGAGGGAGGAGCATGCAATTCATGTGACTTCAATTTCAAATTGATGCATTACACATTTTTTGTGAAATGATCCAAATTCAGATTTTACATATGAGCTCAAATGGGGCAATTAATGAATCATTTTATTAATGAAACCAAACACAATTAATGGATCAATTTGTAAATGGATGAATTTATTATTAAGCCAATTTAAAATTTTGGGACAACTAAACGGAGCCTGAATTTATGCTATTAAAACAAATCTCACAAGTAATTAAGGAAACTCACAAGATCCGAAATCGGGGAAAGCACGAATAGAAAGAGAAAAGAAAAAAGGCAACTGAGGGATGCGAATATAGTTGATTTTATCTTATAAGCATAGTTGTCAAATCGGGATACGTATTGTGTATCGAAAACCCTACATATCGCGTATCGTGAATTGTGTCGAGATACGTATCGTATGACACGGTGCAAAAAATAGAAAAAGTTGTAAAAACTAAATAAATCCATCAAAACATTTTGCAATCAATTATATAACATATTATGGTTTTAAACCAATTTTATGACATGATTACACTGCCTGACAGTAAAAAGTTTGTCTTTTGTGGTAATGTGGCAACATGAAAGAGACAAGAAATGTAAGAATAAATTAAACAAATTGGACTTTTCGATCCATGGTTCAAAATCTAAGTCATGATCTACGACTAAGATGTTCAATATTCTAATTCAATTGCGGTATCAGGGCCGCTCCCGTGTTCTCCTTGTTGTCACCCAATTTTTGGGATTCGCCCAAATTTTGTGGAACGAGGCCCAAGCTAAAGTCCGCTCTTCACGCTTCATTCATACCACCAACATATGATCGCAACCTTTTTACTCGCATCCAACCCCTCTGACATAAGACGTCTACGGTGGTGGAATATACTGGGCAGTTCCAACTCCTTTGCACCAGGGCTCGTCTCCCCGAGACTGAGGATCAGCGGATTAGCCACTATATTTTGGGGTTTCAGCCATATATTCAGCGTGATCTAGACTTGCGAGAAATACCGACCTTTCTGAAGGCGGTAGAGTATGCTACCAAGGTCGAGGCTTATCACGCGGCACCTGCAGCTCCACCATCCTCCCGAGCTCCAACTCTGCTTCCTCTCCTCCTCCAGTTTCGGCTTCGGTATCTTCTACCACTACTCCAGTCACCATTACCTCTGCAGCGCCACATTCAGACCCTCCTAGATTTTGGTGCTACAATTGTGGCAAGGTTGGACATCGAGCTTCAAAGTGCTCTCTCCAGCGTCGTCGAGCCCTTTTAGCGATAGAGCACCCACCGGAGTATCTTGATGAGTCCGAAGAGCCTTCTCGACACTCATTGATTACCATTTTGGAGCCTGATTCATCGAGCATTCCTCTTTGAGTTCGTGGACAAACTCTGTTTGAGGGAGGGAGAGTGATGAAAATTCCATTTTATTTTCCTTTTATTTCTATTCTTTCCTTTTATTTTAGTTATTCTATTCCTTTTATTTCTTTTAATTGGTCTCCATGCATGTTTGGGACTAATTAGGTATATTGTTGTTAATAGTTGCCCTTTTTAATCTTTTAAGTAATTACTTGATTCGCAAGTAATATACCCATATAAATACTCTTATACTCCTCATTTGAGAGCACTTCTCCCATTTTGAATATAAGACATTCTTTGATTCTCTCTCTAGAACTGGTATTTGTTTTGTTTTTGGCCATTGACATGTAGATTACATCATAATATGCATAACAGTGTCTGAGTGAATATACTAACGAGCATCGGTCTAGTCAGCTTCAATATTACATAATAAATTAACATTAAGTTGGCAAAACAATCTAATGACACATAAAACTCCATATCGAAGTTACATAAAAACAAAACAATTCAACGAAATCAGCCTCGAATAAATGAAAAAATGTGTGGGGTGTTGTTGGGGGGGTCACTCAAGGGGATGGTAGTGGTGGATTGCACAAGAGAAAGGAATTGAGAAGAGGGTTAAAATTATTTTATGATTTTTTTATTTTGATTTTTCGATCCTTTCAAAAGGCTGAGTGAAGAATCGTCCAATTGGAAGCTCCAAAGAGTTCATAATTAGAGTATTTTTGGCTGAAAATTTGATTTGACTATGTATAACTATGTGTATCGTGTATATCCTAAGATACGCGTATCGTATCGGGACACGGAACGATACAATTGGGATACAGGACATTTGTGATACAAATGTGTGATTCGTATCATTTTACTTGTGTAATGTGAATCGTATCGGGATAAGTATCGCGTATCGTAAGATACTAACAACGGACCTTATAAGTAATACGGTGGCACTCTGTGTTTATACGACGTTGATTGAACCTTTTTTTCTGCTTACATGTATATTTTTGCTATGTATAATTTTGCTAGATAGATTTTGGAGGGAGGGATGGGGTGGGGGGCTAACAACTGTCATTTGAAGCTACCTCATCCATGAGAGCCCCCTCTTTTTGATTAATTTCCCCTTTTTGAGCTTCTCAAATCATGCCAAGTGCAGAGAATAGATATGACATACCAATTTGATGGTTGTACTGGATTAGTGCACTCTCTTTATACGATAGAAAAGATAAGTTGCAGCATAATGTAGAAAGGAATCACATATGAAATACAATACATTTAATACACATACATATATAAAATTGACAATTCGATTGATTTTAAATTTATGATATGAACCAATTTAAACATATAAATTAATTATATTGGATGGTTAAAATCTACTTAACAATTAAGGAAAATAATGCGTAGCCTCTCCTTCGATTTATTTTGCCAGACTTGTGTGCTGTGAATGAGACATCATAGCATGGAGTCTTCTGCATTAAAGATAACCTAGCATTAAGTTAAAAGAAGAATTGCTACTGAAAATTAAAAAAAAAAAAAAATCTGAGCATATATTCAGAATCTGAAAGATCTATTAACAGAAAAATATACGAGCATAGACACAACAACATAATTTAACTTGTACATCTCTTGATATATATATATATATATAGGTCTTATTTGCGATAAAAATAAAAATAAAAGATAAAAAATAAACTTTTACAACAAAAAATGAAAAAAAAAATCTGACCTCAAACCTGAAGTAAAATTTCAACTTGGAACAACAAATACTTCTAAACATGTAACATGTCAAACATTGACAATTCATGGTGAGCGTGTGAAAAGAGGAGCAAACAACTTGGTTTAATGTGTATAATATACATATATTAAACTTACATACTATAGAAAGAAATAATTATAAGTTACATATACTTACACACACTTGCGTACATGTATGTATATTCCTAGCTAATTGTTTTAATAATATAGAATTATAGTGGATTACTACATGATGATGCTGAGATTTAGCACCACCAGGTAAGTGATAGTGAGCTCAAACAGTAGAAGCTATGGAAGCCATAGAGATGCAAGTATATAAGTATGTAAGTGTGTAGAAGGGGATGAGTATAAGAAGAAATAAGACTGATGTATAGTGGTTCAGCCAATTTGGCCTACATCCACTGTGTGTGTGTGATCCACTAAGTATGGGCACTAATGGCCTTGGATACAATGCACATAATCCTCTCTCTCTCTACTGTGTGTGTACAAGCAGAGTTTTAGCTAGGGCTACTGTTCATTGATCGATCCCCTGTAGGGTTGGGGGTGACAAGTATATATAGGTCTTGGGGGGTGTAGTGTACCCCCCAAGTAAGCATGGTGCATGTGAATAATGATCTAGCCAATTCCCTGTTGACACCTGTAGATGCCAAATGATGACATAATATTCCCTCACGTGAGGGGGTGATTTCGTTATAACGGTCTGCCACGTGTCATATGAGCCTGACGCGCACTGTTCCACGCGTGTCCCGGACCACGCGCTGTCATGATGTCACCCTCGGCCTATGAGCCGAGGCCGAGGGCAAAGTTCCTTCTGGTAGGGAGCCTGGTTTGATTCTGGCCTCGTACTGTCGTACCCTCGTAGGGTCGTCTGGAGCCTGAGGAAGGGTCGGCCCCTCGTAGGGTCGTCCGGAGTCTGGGGGAGGGTCGTACCCTCGTAGGGTCGTCCGAAGCCTGGGTGAAGGGTCGGCCCCTCGTAGGGTCGTCTGGACCCGGTGGTGGCCAGCTGGGGCCTGGTGAAGGGTCGGCCCCTCGTAGGGTCGTCTGGACCCGGTGGTGGCCAGCTGGGGCCTGGTGAAGGGTCGTCCGTATTGGAGGTAATCCTCATCCAGGCTGAGGGTATAAACGGGTATATCACTACATAACATGATTTATAAATTCAATATTTCACATTAAC